>CM066048.1:112600761-113263147 GCA_033557465.1 Ichthyophis bannanicus | reverse complement strand
GTTTTGTGTTCAGTTTTGGTGACCATATCTCACAAAGGAAAAAGGTGAATAGTGGGATCTGTGCTGGGTCCGCTGCTTTTTGACATATTCATAAATGACCTGGAAAAGGGGATAACGAGGGAGATTATCAAATTTGCAGATGACACAAAACTATTTAAAGTTGTTAAAACCCATGAGGATTGTGGAAAATTGCAAGAGGATCTTGATAAATTGGAAGACTGGGCATCAAAATGGCAGATGAAATTTAATGTGGACAAGTGCAAAGTTATGCGCCTAGGGAAGAACAACCCAAACTATATACACGATGCAAGGTTCCACATTAGGAACCACCACCCAGGAAAAAGATTTAGGTGTCATTGTGGATAACATGTTAAAACCCTCCACCCAGTGTGCAGTGGTGGCCAAGAGAGCAAATAGAATGCCAGGTATCATAAGGAAAGGAATGGAAAATAAAACAAAAGATATTATAATGCCTCTGTATCGTTCCATGGTGCTACCGCACCTTGAATATTGTGTGCAATTCTGGTCACTGTATCTTAAAAAGGATATAGCGTTATTAGAAAAGGTACAGAGAAGAGCCACCAAAATGGTAAAGGGGATGGAAGGATACCCCTATTAAGAGAGGCTAAAAAGGTTAGGGCTCTTCAACCTGGAAAAGAGACGGCTGAGTGGAGATATGATAGAGATCTATAAATTAATGAACAGAGTGGAACGGGTAAACATAGATTGATTGTTTACATCATTACAATATAGAAAGATTAGGGGACATGCAATGAAGCTACAGGGTAAACTATTCAAGACAAATAAGAGAAAATATTTTTTCACTCAACGTGTAATCAAACTCTGGAATTTGTTACTGGAGGATGTAGTAAAAGCTGTTAGTGTAGTCGGGTTTAAAAAAGGTTTGGACAAGTTGCTGGAGGAAAGGTCCATAAACCATTATTAAAAAGGGACCCAGGATATCACTGCTTGACCCAATACAAGCATTGTGGAACCTGTGTCTCTTGGGGAGACTACTAGCTACGTATGACCTAGATTGGCCACTGTTGGAAACAGGATACTGGGCTTGATGGACCTTGGTCTGACCCAGTATAGCATATCTTATTTTCTTATGAAACAGTTGAGAGGAAGGCATCCAAAATGATTTGGAGTCTGCACCATTAGAGACTTGAAGATCTATATATGAATACCCTAGAGGAGAGGAGGAACAGGGGAGATATGATACAGACCTTTAAATACTTAAAGAGTATCAATGAACAAACAAACCATAGAGCAACAGGTACAACCCTACACACAGACATAGAGGGGGGCTGACTTCCATGGAGCTGCAATTACAACCACTCTAGCCACCTTACTGGGCAGACTAGATGGACCATACTGGTCTTTATTTGCCGTCATATACTATTTTACTATGTATGCCAATGTGCCACAGAACTAGTAAATAATTATCTTTTATCTTTTGATAAACATTGGATTTGCAGTGAAGCTATTACATAGCACAGAGGGTTCTGTTGACATTTGTTCAACCCAAACTGATAATTATTTACTTATGACCACTTTGTTCCATGTGCTCAGATAAAGTCCTAATTAGATGGACTATAAAATCATTTCGTTATTAACCTGCGTTCATAATTACTGAATTAAAAGCTTCCATAGGGTGAGTGAGCACAGCATCTGGGAACCTTAAGAATTCTGCAGGGATCAAGACTTTTCTGTGATCTGCCATCGGGGAACTCCCAGTGAGCTAGAAAAAGCCCTGCATAAAAGAAGATCCCTACAGCTCTGTATTTCTGAAAGGAGGGCAATAGAGTCTCATTCTGCAGCAAAACCATAGGCTCAAAACAAAGAGAAGTCAAAATCACAGATTTCCACCATCAGCAAGATGGAGAATCCTCCGCTGACTTGCTGGTTTCACAGACTTCCCGATCTAGTCCATCAAATCCATTGTTGGTTTGGCTTATGATGATGGCGTGCAAATAGTCAAATACCTTGTTCTATCAGAGCGACTTAAAGATCTCACTGTCAGTAAGTAGCACTTGCGATTCCTTTAATAAATTTGTCTTTGTCTTTACAAAAGAACGTCTGCTTCTCATTCATATTAACGGTCACATTAAATTAGATCTCTTCTATTGATGATGCAACGGGAATAGGATTTGAATGTAGTTCATGCCTTTTTCTAGTGGTAGCTCAAGATGAGTTGCATGCAGATCAGTAGGTCGGGCCAGACCATTTGTCCTACACATGCACACATTAAATGATATTTGCCACGTATGTGCCCAGGGACCATCTGCCCCTTAATAATTTCATCAATAATGCAAGTGAATTTATATGATGCAATATCATATCAGCTGCAGAATTTGCAGTACTACATTTGTGCCTTTATCTGAATATCTGCAAAATACCAATGGACAGCAGTCCAAGCACAAAGTCTGAACTGATGTATATCTTATAGTTCCTGGTAGAACATGTGATGTGCATTTTGATTCAATGATTCTCTCTCTCCTACCATTCTCCTTGCCAATTACCAAATGAATTTGTTAGGCTCATCCTGTAGAGGTGGAAATGTCAGCCCTGTATCTTACTGCATGTAAAAACTCATTATAAAGAATCAGCTGTTAATCGTATTTTTTCATATCAAACAGTGGCTAAAATTTCTAGAATAAAAACAAAACACCCATACCAACACACATAAACAAAAGGGTAGAATCAGCCTGTTGAAATATCTGAAGAATTGCTCCATACATTCATTAATATAGTAACATAGCAAATGATGACAGTTAAAGATAAAAATAATCTATCCAGTCTGCCCGAGAGTGATCTGCTCACTTTGGGTGTAAGTGCATTCAAAGTCTCTTATAGATCCTATCATCCAAACTCCGTTCCTCCTTGTCCCTTTTCAAAGTACAGTGCATCCTTGGAGCAATAGACTGTGCAGCAGTGGACATGGAGAACAAGGGACAACAGCCACTGTCCCCTATCCCTATCTCCACAGCTGTAGTGCTGATGTTCTTGAGCTTGACGCATGCAAGCGGTGCCCTTCTGTTTCCACCTATTCTCTTGGCTGGCAGTCAGTCCTCCAGCAGCCCCGTCAAGGGACATGGAAGGATCTCCTTCATGATTTTTGTCCTCCTCGGGAATAATGGACTTTTGGAGCAAAGGTTTAAAGCAGTGCGAAGGGAATACGAGGAAGGAGGAATATCTGGAGGCTGTCAGAATCTATTGTTTAGCTTTGAATGCACTGCTCTTTGCTCCCTCCCAGACGTTGCCGCCCTACGCATCCACCTAGTTTGTCTTATGGTTGCACTGACCCTAGGCCTGATATTCGGAGTACCTGATGACTGGGTAAGTACCGGTGAGAGGCATATTCATCAGTACTATCTAGATAATACTGCTGAATATTTCTTCTGATCACACTGGCACTATTCAGAGAGTGGCAGAGCAGTCCATGGGTGAGGTGAGGGTGGCCCAAGGTTATCTGATTAGAAGCAATTTTCAGTCTGCTAACCAGATAAGAAACCACATAAAATTAGTTCATCAAAATGCCAGGCCTAACTTTATGCTGTTGGTTACCTGGATAACCTGTACTGGTCACCCCTGAAACTGGATATTCATGCAAAAGCTGCTAAATGGACACCCAATTTTGCTATCCAGAAAACCTACTTTTGGTCCACCTAAAATCACAGAGAATAGTTTGTGTGTAATAATATGTGCATGTACTCATGGAGCAATTTTTGCACCTAAAGCACAGTTTCATGGGCAGAAATTATTTTTAAAATGTCCCTCCGAGGAGAAATACTCTTACTATTAAGGTTATTTTAGAAGCCCTATTCACATTTCCCATGTAAAAATGACAATTTTACAAAGGGCTGAATATGGACATGGATATTGTTAACAAGGTTTACTAAATAGAAATTGCAAGGGAGAGGAGTGCTGGGGTCATTAATCTACTCATGTCTTTCCTATTTCATATAGAAGGAATACATGTGTATGACTGCAGTTGTCCACAACGGGATTGAGTTATCGACAATTCTCCCTTGCACATTTAGGTTTTTAAAAAGTGCTCATTTTGGCCAACCCTTTGCAAGAGGGATTGACAGATATCCTCTTTAATTGCCCACTGCTTATTTCCCTCTCTAAATTGAATGCGAGATCTGTAGTTAATTGACAGCATATATATATTTAGGATTACAAAATGGCCGACATACCTGTATAACTTATGAAATACCAACTTCTATTTGTAAGGGAATTTGCAGCGTTTCCCTCGCTCTCTTTTTCCCCCCCCCCCCCTCTGGTAAATTTGTAAAATGGCTTCTGCAGCTACACATGGAAGAACTCAGGAAGACCTTGAAGACTTTCGCAAATCTTTAAAGACTTACGTATTTATAGAATCATTTGGTGAAATAACTTAAATTAACCATTACGTATATTTAATTTCACTATGATATAATATTATAACATACTGTTTTGTATTTATATTGTAATGGATTGTTTTTGTTTTCCCATACCCTCAATATGTAAGCCTTTGTTGTCTTGTCAACCACTTTGATTGAAGGATAAGGTAGTATACAAAACTGGTTAAATGAATAAATAATCTGCACTATTTTAGAAAAGACTCCACGTTTGGCAGAGCCTTTTCTACAATCCTGCTGAAATTGAGTACATTGAAACATGCTAACTCTGATGAACGAGGAAGACCTAATTATGTTACTAGCAGAATGAAAAAATGTAATAAGTCCTAAAACAGTATATTCATACCAGCTAATAATCTGTTCATTCAGAAAAAAGTGGGGTGGGGAGGAAGAGAAATCTAAGATTCTGCATGGCATATGCAACATTTTATTATATACAGTACCTGTTTGTAGCAATTGCATAATGTAAACCACTTTGATTGAAGGATAAAGCGGTATGTAAAACTGGTTAAATAAATAAATAACATAATTGGAGTGCAGGGAATATTGAGAGGCTATGTGGATCATCTTGAAAAGGCAGAATGGCAACTCAACCTTTCCTGAAGCAATCTACAGGTTTATAGCACAAGCACAACAGCAGGATAGAGTTCTCATTAATGACACACAAGAATACCATGACAGGAAAGATGGCACCAATGATACGTTTGACTATATAGGAGATTTCATCGGCTGAATCATAAGTAGATCCTAGATTCCCTTTGAAGGGTGTTCTTCCGACGAATACTAATAGCATCAGTGAGAGATAGGGTAATGCTGGATCTGATATTGAGAACATATTGCTAATGTACCGCTTGAAGGGGGAAAGGTAGTTACTTGAGTTCCAATGATTAATAGACAGCATGGTTTAATATAATATTGTTCTTTCCAGGACACATGTTCAAGACATGCAAGGAAGAAACCAAACACAAGTGAAAGAGTTTATTCTTCGTGGACTCTCCATCCATCAAGGGGCTCAGATTCCTTTCTTTACAATATTTTTAGTTATCTACATCCTCACTTTAGTTGGCAACATGATAATCATCTTGTTGGTGTCGTCTGAACCTCGCCTACACAAGCCCATGTACATTTTCCTTGGCAATCTGTCTTTTGTTGAAATCTGGTACATAACAAGCACTGTCCCCAAAATGCTCTCTGGCTTAATTTCTAGAATTAATTCTATTTCTTTCACCGGCTGTTTCCTACAATTCTATTTCTTCTTTTGCTTTGGAACAACTGAGTGTTTCCTTCTCACCATCATGGGTTATGATCGATATCTAGCCATCTGCCACCCTCTCCGCTACAACGTATTAATGAGCAATAAGATATGTTCCTATCTGGCTGCTTCTTGCTGGGTTTTGGGGTTCCTTTGGCCATTGTCACCCATATTTTTAGTACTGCAGCAGCCGTTCTGTGGGCCAAATGAAATTAATCATTTCCTGTGTGATCCAGGGCCTCTGCTGGAACTTTCCTGCGTGAGGTCCTATGGAACAGAACTGGTCATTTCTGTATGCATTGCCTTAATGCTCCTTGGTACCTTCTCCTTCACTTTCATATCTTACACATTCATTATACAAACCATACTAAAAATCCCTTCCTCATCTGGACGGCTTAAGGCCTTTTCTACCTGTGCCTCCCACCTTATTGTGGTAACCATTTTCTTTGGTTGTGTTATGTATATGTATATTAGGCCTCCAGGAAACCACCCATTCTACATGGATAAGGTATTGGCTGTGTTCTACACTGTTGTGACACCTCTTCTTAATCCAGTTATCTATACCCTAAGGAACAAGGAGGTATTGCAGGTAGTGAAGAAAATATTGCTAACCCATTAATGTACAGAAATGATCATAATTTTCTGTTCTGTCTGTATACAATTGATATATTTTAGTACAGAGCTTACTAAAAGCTGTCCTGTGAGATTTTCAGGATGTTCACAATGAATGTGAATAATGAATATTAATTACTATAGAAACATATATCCAATCGCCCCATGTGAGCATACTCTCAAAATACATATTTTTTCATTGGCATTATGAAATTAATTCCCAGATAACATGCACCACCACAGGTGATGTAAAACTGTTCATGAAAAAGCTGAAAATATTATTTAAGAACACTCTGGAATATAAGACAATAGACATGTCAGCTAATATATATGTATTATAAGTTGTAGTCATATAATATTTATTTATTTTATTTATTTACATTCTCTTATATACCGCGCTGTTCTGCATCAGTGCGGTTTACATTGAACAAACTGAAATTACATTGAACAGGGCATTATAACTTGGAGATAACTATTTTACAGGGAACATGGGCTATGGAGGGTTAAGTGGCTTGCCCAAGACCACAAGGAGCACCTGTGGGACTAGAAACCCCAGTCCTTCCGGCCCAAGGTTGCTGTCCTCTAGTGGGATATGGGATAATAGATAGTAAGTGGCATTTTAGAAAGGACATCCAAGTCAAATCGGGGCCATCCAGATTGGATTGTACAGAAAAACACCAGAGATGCCTATATTGCTAAAACTGGCCAGAGACATAGACATCTCGAATGTGGATGTCCCTGCCAGTGGCCACATGGACGTGCCCCTCAGGACTGACTGGGACGGGGATGTCCATCTCCTTGAAAACTAACATAAGCGGATGTCCAGTAGCACAACAAAATGAAAACATGAGCCACCATTCCCCATCAGTATTTGTTGACATATTGTACAATAAAGGCGGTATTAGTGTAGCTCCTTTTCCATACCCTCCAGATGTTTGTTTGACAAAATGAGCATGCTTCAGATGCCTGTTCATGCCTGGAGCAGATATAACCTTAGATATGACTCTGGATATCCAGGACATTTCTGAGATCAGGCGAGGCCATTCAAGTTCTTGGAAATACCCCTGCCATGCCTCCTTAATGCTCCCATTCAGACTTGAACATCCTCATGTTGGGGACATCTACAGACCCAGCTTCTAAAATAGCTCTGGAGTCTCTGTACTTTGGACATCTCTATGCCCATTTTCAGACATCTACAGCACCAACAGGGCTTCAAAAATGCCCCCTCCCCTTAAAGTTTATGAAATTGTAAATGCTGTAACCTGCTTTAAACTAAAGCCATAGATGAGATATAAATTGATCCAATAAATAAACAAATACATGAAATTAATGTGTATATACTAGGTTTTCAAATATATGCAAGTTCATCTAATGCACATTCATTGTATATAGCCAGAAAAGCTGATTGGATGTAGAAGATAGGAAAATTACTGCTACATATCATTTGTACACATAGGGGGTTATTCTGTGCTACGGATAGTGGGGATGGACTGCCCGACGGGACATCCATCCCCACTATTCGTGCCGGCTCCTGCCCCTGACTAACTTCCCCACCGGGGGTGGAGTCTGGGTGGGCAGTGGGCGGTCGTCGGCCCTTGATGTACAGGGACAATTCTAATGTACATCCAGGACCAGCAAAGTGTCCTCCTTCTCCAAGGTAGAATAACTTCCCTGGATGTGATTCTTTGCACTGCCTGAAGCACAGATGGGACTGTGGGGGGGGGGGGGGGGGGGGGGCAGGGTTTATTCCCCGCAGCCTGACCTTGGCCTTAGGAGGTCAGATCGGGGGTTGGGCTGTGGCGAATAAACCCCTTTTCAGGCAGCTGGCATCGTGGCTCTTCAATGGCAACATGATGCCTTGGCACTACGGCTCTATTGAGGAGTCTTGACTGAGTTAGCCAGGGGCAGTCCTGCACGTGCAGGAATGTTCGCAATTCTGATCCTGCAAGGCTAGACATGCCCTGTGGGATCAGAATCGTGATCCCCTCTGTGCATCTGGTTCAGACCAGATACACAGAGGGGATCTATGTGTGGGATGGAATCGGGCCCATACTGTATATTTAAGAGACAGTCCCTGCTCAACAACTCTTACAAGCTATACAACAACTCTTCCAAGCTATACAAGTTAGACAAACAGGACTAACAAGGGACTGGGGAAAATCTGTTCCTGTCTAACTATAAAAGACCTATAGAGCCTGATCCAGGAAGGGGCATGCCGGACCATCCAAATGTCCCTAACCAGGACAGGCTCCATTGTACCCAATTCTTCACTGCAATGAGTCAGACATTCCCATGGGTGCAGGATCGGGCACGGAGATGGGCAAGCATACCCATGGATTCATGTGGGAGATGTCCTCCCCGCAGCATGGCCGGCCTGCTGCAGTGCCATGCACCATTTCCCTATCTTCTGACCCTCGGCAGGGGCAGTGAGGGCCAGGATTGGGCAGCAAGGCCTTACCTTCTGCTTCTCCATAGCTCCCTGAAGTCTGCCAGACCAGATCGCATGGGCACCCCATGCTTATTCCACCTCCAAAGTGGAATAAGCTGGGTGCCTTCCTGTAGACTGATGGACGTAAGCGGCCATGACCGGAATCAGCCCTGTACGTTTGGGTGCCTGGCCAGCCCCCCATATCACCTACTCTCCACCCCGTGCCACCCCTGTCTGGCTCTCCTTGCACAGTGGTTCTGTGCATGCAGGGAAAGAGTGTTGTGGCATACGGGATAGACAGATAGTGGGGTTGCATGTCCCACTGGGAAGTATAGCCCCGCTATTCGCCTCCCAGATTCAGGGCCATAGGGGGCTATTTTAAAAGCACTATGCACAATTTATCTGTATGCAAACTGGAATGCAGATATCCAAGTCACAAAGACATCCCTGGAGCCAGTTTAGAAACTGGGTCTGTGGACACCCCCAGGCCAAGGATGTCCACATCTGAATGAGGGTGTGGCAGAGCCTTGGCCAGGGTGTTCCTAAGAACCTAGACATCTCAGCCTGATCTCAGAAACACCCTGGAAATGTCTAAACTTAAGCCTGCTCTAGGCATGAACAGGCATCTGAAAAGTGCTCGTTTTGTCTGGCAAACCTCTGGAAAATGTGCAAAAAGAGCTTAACTAACACCTCCTGCATTTTATACAACTTTTCATCAACAAATACTGATGGGGAAACGGGGCTCATGTTGTCACTTTGCTGTGCCACTGGACATCTCCTTATGCTAGCTTGCTTGAGATGAACTTTCTCAACCCAAGCGTCCCTAATGGGGACATCTATGTGGTCAACTGTGTGCACATCCACGTCAGGGACATCTATGTTCCTGAAATCATCTGGAGACAGAGATGTCCCTGACATTTTTCTGCACGTTCTGCCCTGGATGTCCCTGATTTAACTTAGACATCTTTTCTACAATCCCCCTCATAAAGTAGGATTTTAGAAGGAATGTCTAGGAAGAATGTGTAACATCCATATCAGAATGTTAAAAAATCTAGTGGAGCGGCGGCAGCAGTGAAGGGAGGTATGCTAAGTGCCTTCTGAAAACACTATGGGGGTCATTCCAATCCTCGTTTACTGGGTCTGGATGTCCAATACAGACATCCAGACCTGATAAATGCCCAGATCATCCTGCCAGGGACAGAGCTTCCTGCACGTACTATAGCGTATTTGGGCAGAGAGCTCTGTTCATGGATGGGAGGGGTTGATTGGCAGAGGAGCGAGGATGGACAGTGGGCGCGATATATATATATATATATATATATATATATATATATAGTGATGGGGCTCGTGCAATAGAACCCCGGTGAACCCTGTTTAGGCGGATGCCTAGGGTTGTTGAAGTTTTGCTCTGCTCTTTGTATTAAAACAGAGTCTTTTGGTCAAGTGGTAAAGTAAATAATTAGGGTTTTATTCCCCTTCCCGAACAGACATTCTGAGGAATGCAAACACAAAACACAGCATTGAACAAAAATGGCAACAGAAAATATCTTCTTTTCTTTTGTTCTTGTCACAAAGTTATTCTCCTCAAAAGTTAACATAAAGAAGTGTGGTCATCCGAACAACATATGGTACAGTCCATTGGAATGGGGTCTGAAGTATGGCTATTATTTTCCCATATCATCCCTTCAGCTTAACTCCCCAAACTATCTGAGTCACATTCTTCACATGAGCTGAATTCTGGCACAGCCTCTTGTGATACACGAATATCCCTTCCTGCCAAGGGTTCTTTAAGCCCAGGGTTATATCTGCCTGGTATGGGGAAGGCTCCTTGCTGGTTTTCCTCACCAAATGAAAGCTTTGGATATCTTCCAGCTATAACGTTGTACTCAGGGCCATGCCCTTTAAAACATGCAGAGTTTTTAAACCTTTCTTTAAAAGAACAAGGCTCCCACCTTTTTACCTGGGTTCTAGCTTTAGCTCCTGGGTTGTAGAAGACTCTCTCCCTGGTTTTCCAGTCAGGCTCAGAGCTAACAAACTCCTGGTCACCTTCCCAGCTGTTTCTTGCTTTGCAGCCACACTTGAAGTTTCCTTCAGCCGGTAAACTTCCTCTGGGCTGACCTGTGCTCATTGGTTGCTCATACCGTCCTAAGCTGCTGGCCCCTCCTGGTTTCTCACCAGGTCTGCTTCCTTGAGCATTGCTTTTCCCAGCACTGCTTGCTCCAACCCTTTTCTCCCGAGCTCTGCTTCTGCATTCACTTCCTGGTTCTTCCTTCTTACCAGCACTACTCCTCCTTCTCCTTTCACTTCCTTGACTTCCTGGGCTGCCTGGGCTTCCTGTTCCTGATTCTAACCAGGAACTTATATGCTGCCCTGCCCTGCACGTTACGTGAGAGTTAGGACATAGGTGCTCCTGATGAGCTTTTCTGTTTCTTCCTGCATCAGAACTGTTACAGGGAAAACTACCTTTAATGGCTTTTGGATTTTCTTGCGCTGACAGCCTTTGCTGCTCAGCTATTTCTCCCTGCACTGAGTTTCTCTCTACAGCGATAGAATTTTGGATTTTGTAACGTCATGTTTGAATTAAAAGAACAAGAACAAGATAGGAAATGTTGTTGCTATTTCCCATGCCATTTCAAATCAATGTGCATCTCTGCTCTATGAGGAAGCCAAGTAGCATGGTCGCTGATGAGTGGCAGCAGCTTTCCCCCTGGACCTCCCCCACTGGTCCTATCTTAGAATGGTGCAGCAGATCTAAAAAGCCTCCCATAGCTTCCCCCGCTGATATCCCCTCTGTGAGAACCCTCCCCCCCCCAGGCAGCATCCAGATAAGGCCTCCCTTACTTTCCCCCTCCCTGATCTCCTCCCCTCCAAAAAAAGACACCACTGCATTAGCCAGCCTCCCAATCCCCAACTCTTGCCGGGTTTCCTGATGATTTTGTGGAGATCAGAACAGGAGTTATCCTCCATAGCTCCTGCCCTGTCTCCAGTGACTGTCAACACAGTGCAGGTCTCGCGGTGCAGACCCCTAGCGGTAAGACATTGACATCGCATTTACCACTTGGTTTCAGTACGGCACTATTTTGACATCTACTGGAGACAGTGTGCTTACAAACGAGATGGTCGGTGGGGTCCTGGTTAAGAGTGAGCTGTCTTTTGTTTTTTCTTATAAGAACATAAGAAATGCTATACTGGGTCAGACCAAGGTCCATCAAGCCCAGTATCCTATTTCCAACAGTGGCCAATCCAGGTCACAAGTACCTGGTAGGTTCCCAAAAAGATACACAGGTTCCACAATGCTTATCCCAGGGTAAGCAGTGGATTTCTCTGGCCCTCTTTAATAATGACTTATGTACCTTTGCTGCAGGAACTTGTCCAAACCTTTTTTAAACCCAGCTGCACTAATAGCTTTTACTACATCCTCCAGTAATGAACTCCAGAGGTTGGTTTCACATTGAGTGAAAAAATATTTTCTCTTTAAGTCTTAAATGGATTACATTGAAGCTTCATTGCATGTCCCCTAGTCTTTCTACTTTTTGTTGGAGTAAACAACCATTCTGTGTTTACCCATTCCACTCCATTCATTAATTTATAGACCTCTATCATATCCCCCCTCAGCCGTCTCTTTTCCAACTTGAGGAGCCTTTGTTTGGGGTGTAGAATGATTTGAAGGGTATAGCTAAATGTATATATTACAAAAAAAGGAATGTAAGCAATAATGTAAAAATATTTTTATACATTTATATTTTTGATTTAGTTTAGAATTTTAAAATGTTATCAATATTTATGTAAGCATTTGTATGGTGCAATAATGTTTGTAGAAATGATTTTTTGCTGACCATTTCTTTTCTTATATGAGTTTTGAGCTTAATATAATTTTGTCCACGAAGAATAATCTTGTTTACTTGTGTTTGGTTTCTTCCTTGCATGTCTTGAACATGTATCCTGTAAGGAGGAAATTATATTAAGCTCAAAACTCATATAAGAAAAAAACTGGTCAGCAAAAAATCATTTCTACAGACATTATTATCGCACCATACAAATGCTTACATAAATATCCATCAGGGGGCTTACATTACTTTATTTACATTGGGGATCATTCTGAACACGAATAAGCTGTTTACACATATAGGTTGGACATTTTCAGCACGTAAACATCTAAACGCGATTCCGACAACAAAATGCTTTACATGCACAGACGAGAAAGACGGGTAATCTGGATGTGGGCTTGGAGGGGAGGAGCATGGGAGTGTCGAGCCGCTTAAACGTCTATTCCGATGAAAATGTGTACATACATCCTAGATGTCTAGGTTAGACCTGCTAAAACGTGGAAAAACAGCCTATGTCAGCTAAAGTAGCACTGTCTTGTAACAACACAAAAGGATATATATGTTTAAATAAAGCATAGCAGTGTCATAAAAGGATCTGGATAAGTTCCTGAAGGAAAAGTCCATAACATAGACATGGGGAAAAGAACTATGTAGCCTGGAGTAAGCAATATAGCATTTTGCTATTTTTCAGGGATGCCACCTTGTAATTGCGATCCAGATTGGTTACGTCTGGAAATTATAATAGGCTGAATGGACCTTTGACCGAAGGGAAACAAACTGAACCATGTGGAAGCAATAGGGGTCCAATGGCAGTCCGGAACAGAGGGCATTTTCACAGACAACACAGCTGATTGGTGTGTAAAAATGTCTGTCACGCAGATAAAATTTATACATATGACATTTTCCAAACCTAAGTGCAAACCAGTAACCTCTCTCCATTTAAAACATCTTCCCATTAAAAAACTAAGCATCCACCTTTATCAAAGCCAGTACACTGTTTTACCAACTTTCTTGGGGGAATGATAAAGATTTGGGAGGCCAATCCCTAAACTAGTATTTCTCAACAATGGTTATTTCTCAATACTGGGGTGAAAGTGTCTCCCTCCCTGTCCCACTTACTGTGAAGGTGGTTAAAACTAAGTCTGAAGATGCCTTTGGAGCCATATTGACATGTCAGATCATTCAATAATGTTGCTTTTCTGGGAGCGTGTCCATGACGGAGTTACACGTTTTGATGCGGTTAGATGTACAACGGCGTATATGTCTATCTTATCAGAATACCGAACACGTTTATACGTCTGAAAACACATGTATGTTCAGCTTCCACGGGACACGTCTAATGCTGGGATAGTTCCAAACGTTTTTCTATGCCCGTGTTCAACGAGTCTTTGACATAGGCAAATGACATCATGATATTACTCACGGATGTCTTTACTTGGACAGCTATGAATCAGCTGTTGCTAAATATACAAAACTAAGAAGTATTGGTTGTAACTCTGCTTCATTAGTGTTACGGAAGCATCTGATGGCAAATAATTGCATAGTTCTCATCCACAGGGCCAGCAAAATGACTCTGCTGTGAAGCTTGTCAGACGGCTGCCTAGGGTGAGAACTTACACAATCTTGACGATGCATATATTCATATGATTCTTGCAAGGTATTGTGGGTAATGTAGTTCTTTCACTCCCAAACACAGCTGAAGACAATAATTGAGTTGTGATACCAGTGGTAAGGCCAATAAAATACTTCTTTTATTGATGGGGTTTAATTCACCCAGCACAAATATGCTTGGTAGCAATATAAAGGAGGTTACTTGCTTGCAGTGTTTAAATGGATAACATAAAGTCATAAAACAAATCAGAAAACAACCTTCAGCTTGTCAGGTAATTAGCTAATGTTTTCTTAGCAAATAATTACCAAATAAAAAGGCACAAAGAAATGAATAAACTTTGCTTGTTAGGTTAACTTCTGCTTATTTTTCCACGCAGATCCCAGCAGTGATTCTCCCTTGCTCACACACACAATCAGGTGCAGCTTTAATTACTATCAATTGACCAGCTGAAAGCCTTTAGCTGGCTGGCTGCTACTGTGTGAACCCAAATCCTGCTTTAAGAGCTGTTTGCAGTGAAAATAAAGAACAAATTTAGGTTTCTTTGTGATGGCTGATGTGCTTGCTCACAGAAAGCTAGCAATAGCATTTAGATAGAGAACAGTCCATGTAAATAGTTTCATCTGCTGTATCTCCCCCTTCATCAATCAGCATAGGGTCACTATCATACATTGGCACAGACGAGTCTTTCATTAAGGCACTATCATGAGAATGCTTATTCCCTTGCTGCCATTCACTATTATAGATAGGGTCTGGATCAGTGTTCATACCTGAGCCTCTCCTGCTATCATAATTCCTCTCTGTATAGCCTGGCCAGTATGTAATCCAGTTCTGATGTCCAGCCTTCCAATCTTGATCCCTGGACACTGGATCCTCTCTCACATACCTTCTGGCATAGGTCTGAAAGTCCTTTCCACGTGCAGTCTTCTCTCTTCCAGGTAGCCACTGGTGATTCCTATCTTTGCCATTCCATTCCTCTGGCTGACTCCAGTCCAATGGATTCTGCTGGCATTTGGAATACCTCCCAGTATGGGTACTGCCTTGGACTCTCCCAGACCATCCAATGGGCTTTCTTCTCTTCCTTCCAGAGAGTTTCCTTCTTTCTCTATCCGCTTGGCTTGGCTTCTGTTTCTCCAGGTGATACTGGTGCTTGAGCTTGTAGCCGTTGCTGTATCTGTGTCCGAAGCTCTTTCTGTAGCTGTTATCTGAAGAATAAGCTCTATTCTTATTCTGTTCTAATGTGTGCTCCTCCCTAACACAGCGCAGCTGTGTTGAATCAGGTCCTGCCCTTTGAGATGAGTGCTTAGGGATTACCTCATAGCTCTCTTGATTGCACACACATTTTCTCACTTCAGCCTCCCTCATGGCTGCTGGAAACCTGGTGCATTCTGGGACTGGTAGTCTTTTATGTGAAAACTCTGTTTTCTTGCTTCTACCAGAACTGACAGGTTGCTTGTTCAGAGTCACATCATCTTTTCTATAGCTCCTACCTGAGCTATGATAAGCTTCCTTATCACAAGCTCAAGGCATAATATCTATTTTCTTTATGTGCTCATTTTTCATAATTGTGCGGCAAGCCTGGCCCCACCAGACCAGACTTGCAAACAGGTCAGTATGTGCAGGCCAGGTCCACAAAGTGGCCTGGCCTGTATGCGCAGGCCTTCCCCAGCTAAATTGGTCTGGCCTGTACAATGGAGCTGCAGCGCCATCGCATCCAGTCATCATGACACTGCTGATCCATTGTATCGCCATGATCCCCAGCCACTAGTGGCTGAACCACTTCCCCACAGCCTGACCCCTGCTTCTGACTCCCTAGGCTGGAGTCAGGCTGCGGGGGGAGGCTCTCTGCCCCTACCCACTGCTTTTCAGCCCCAAGCCTGAAGTCCATTGCTGCATCAGGGAATCTATTCCACCTCAGAAGTGGCAGGCATTCCTCATCTATGCTGTTGGCCCCAGACGTACAGAGCCAGTATTGGAATTGGCCCTGTGCATCCGGGGTCAGCAAACACCCATGACTCACCTTGGCGTTGCCCCCATCCACCCTCTGCTGCCCCTGTCTACCTTCCCCATACAACATGTGGGGACGTTAGACTGGATCAGGAGGGGTGCGGATAGCGGTGATGGACATCCCAACAGGTCGTCCATCCCCACTATTCATGGCATTGGCTGGGTCTGCATGTGTACACATCTTGGCCCACCATGCTGTGAGCCATTCAGGCTACTGTAGGTAGTCACCACCTACCCACCCCTCCCCCCTTCTGCCACTACATGCTCTCCAGTCCCAGGTGACCTCAGCCAACATCTGTATCAGCCCTGTATGTCCAGGGCCACAGACCATCCACTGCCCCTCTTTCTCCATCATCACCCCGACCCTTTCCCACCCCTGGCTAGTCTCTCAGTACAGCCACCATGTACATACCGAGAGGTTCACCAGGGTCAGCAGAGGTGGCCGCTTGGCAGGGATGGATGTCCACACGGGACCCCCATCCCCACCATTTAGGCCTCAGACTGAACCCTATGTGGGTATACACACAGACACAGTGTTTCAAAGTAAGTCTTTTATTTTAACTATTTACATGTGTGGATGTCCCCACTACCCTACTGCAGGCAGATATCCCATGGGGCTTGTACTGCCCAGCAGACTACAGTTGGTATGTGCATGGCTGGTAAAACCAGTGGTAGGCAGAAGGTGCAGTGTGACTGTGTTTGCTGTGGGTGCATGGTAGACCTAGGTGGTTGGGATGTGGGGTGTTCCAGGCCAGTTTTATTGGTAGGTCCAGCAGTACCATGGTAACAACCCCATGCACATCTAGACAGCCCCTGCCACCCCCCGCCCCAGGTAGTTGGCATCATCATTGTGATGCTAGGTATTGACATGCACTGTTCTAGGTGGGCCCCTGTCAGACAAGGTCAGGGCACAGGGCCGGATGTGATTGGCATATTACACTGCCAGCAATGCCTGCCACACACTGGCAGTGATGGGGCTCTGCAGTAGAGACCATTTCTAGCACTGCATGGTACTGGGGACCTGGTGCTGGGCGCCCATCCTCACCCTCAGGGTGACCTCAGACACTGCTAGGTAGCACGGTTTGTATCTGCTCTGTGCATGTATCACACACTGTCGGTGCATCTTACATATTGCCTGTGGTGATGGATATATGCATTCTTCATTTGGGGATCAGCTGTAGACTGCTGTTGGGCACGTGTACTACATCATGTGTACTGGTGGGGGCTGCCCTATGCCGGCACACGTAGCAGACGTTCTCACATGTTTGGAGAAACCGAGTTGATGGTCTAGAGCAGAGCTACTCAATTCCGGTCCTGGAGGTCCACAACCCTGCAGGTTTTCGGGATATCCCTAATCAATATGCATGAGATATATATGCAATAGAGATAGCCTGCCAACCTGACTGGTTTGTGGCCCTCCAGGGCTGGATTTGGAGACCCCTGCCTTACACCTCTGTCATTTAAAATTGTGAGTGGGCAAGGTGCAGCTGTCCAAGACATCAAAAAGGTTAGATAGAATTTGTCATATTCCTCCTCGCTTCTCACCACCACCAAAATATTGTCTATTATAACCAAAACAAACAAAAACTCACTTGTGGTACCCACTGAATTCAGGATATGCAAGTCCTCCACATCAAAGAGAGCTTTCTCCCTCTACGCACCAATTCTGTGGAACTCACTGCCTGAAGACTTAAAAGACTCAAAGGACCCAAACACTTCCACAAACTATTAAAAACATATCTGTTCAAGGAACATTTCAGGGAGACAATTACTTAATAAAAAACTGTATGACTAGTTGTAATACCAATCAATTACAAAAAAACCCCATAAATAAATTCAACTCCTCGCCAAAATTACTAGTCACAATCCATAATAGTATTAATCTCATTGGAATCAAAAGTTCATATACCACTCCCTAGTTATGAACTTACTTCTTTACTGTATACATTTCAAAGCTGAGCACAGCACAATGTGAGTTCAATATTTTACTTCCCTCAATCCCCATCATTCCTCTTGCCAATGTTTCATGTATGTGATAAATGTGTTAAATTTTTAATCTTGTTAATATTGTTAAATCATTAAATGCACTATATTAAGCTTTGTTTTATGTAAACCATTACATTTTGAGTTCCTTGTAAACCGCTTTGATTAACGAAAAGTGGTAAATAAGCACAAATAAATAAATAAATATTGTACACAGTGTAACAAAAGAGAGGTGATAGTTGATGAAATTCCAAGGGATTAAACATGATAAATGGATGATTTTAAACATGTTAAAATCTTAAATAGTGAACATGAACCATACACCATAAATGCTGTTACACAAATTATATTTGAATCATAAAGAATCCAGGCCGCGGGCAGTGTCCCAACTGGCCGCCCTTAACCGGGTGCAGAGTCCAGTGTGGGAGCCCTCATTTGTGGCCTTGGATTGAGGCAGGGAGCTGATGAGGGTTGTAATCATTGGTGGGGGGGGGGGGGGCAGGGGAGTGATGAGGCTGGCAAGAGGCAATGTTGGAATTCATTGGCTCCTGTCATGGGAACGCGGCGAGAGTCAATGAATGGATGTAGGGCTGATGGGAGGGGTGAGTGACCCTATTTGTACCAGCTGTGCCATGCCCCTCCCCCTCTCTGGTACCTCGACAGCTGGGTGAGTCGCGTGTTGGCTACCTCTTCTGCCTGGTTGGCTGCCTCTCTTCATCTCTTTATGTGCAGTAGGTGGTTCCTGTTTTCGGTGCTGCTGGGCTCTCCTGTCCTCCACGGTCACATTCAAAAAAAGAAAAAAGGAAAAGGAGGGTTCAGTGAATGCTGAGGGCTTGAGTCCCTCAGTTATGCTGGCACGGAGGGGAAAGGCAGTGGCAGTTCCTTCCAGTTCAAATATGGAAGAGAACTAGGCTGCGCCCAGACGCACCTCCGTTGGACCTCATGAGGCTGCGGTGTGGGAACTCCCTGAAAGGGTAAGTTCATTGCAGTCTCTGGTCAGGGAGAGTGTGGATGGGGGGTGCAGCTTAGCTCAAACGGGGGTATGGGGGCATAGAAGAGGCAGGGGAAGGTCCCACATTAATCCTACTCAGGGTAGAGGCAGAGGCAGGGCTAGGGATTTGCCTTATTCTGTGGCTGCAGTGGTTCCTGGCCTAGGGTAGGGTTTAAGTATGGTGTCAGGGGCTAAGGGTGGCACAAGCACTCAGGTTAGCCCTGAGACCCCTAAGGATCCTTCCAGTCCAGGTTCTACTGTGGCTATAGGAAAGGTTATGGATGGGGCTGGTGCCTCTGATTCAAGTAGGGCAGGGCCAAGGGCCGGCCCGTCCATTGAGCAAGAATGTTTTTTGCACAGGGCCCCGCGTTTCAGGGGGCCCCGCGCAAAGAACATTCAGCTTTTTTCAAAATTAAATTTAAAAAAAAAACGCTGGCTGTTACCGCTGCCGCCGCAGCAGCAGCAGAATGGACTGTCCCGCAGGGCCCCCTCTGCCCGGCTGAATCCCTCCCTCCCTCCGTGACGGCTGAGCCCCTCCGTGCCGGCTTTGAGAGTTGCGAAGGGAGAGTGTCTCCCTCGCGTCTCTGTTAAGCCTGCAGGGGCAGATGGGAAATTTCCCATCTGCCCCTGTAGGCTTAACAGAGACGCGAGGGAGACACTCTCCCTTCGCGACTCTCAAAGCCGGCACGGAGGGGCTCAGCCGTCATGGAGGGAGGGAGGGAAGGAGGGAAGGATTCAGCCGGGCAGAGGGGGCCCCGCGGGACAGTCCATTCTGCTGCGGCGGCAGCGGCAGCGGTAGCAGCCAGCGTTTTTTTTTTAAATTTAATTTTACTTGAGCCGATGGGGGGGGGGGGGGTTAGGAATGGTAATGGGCTATGGGGGGGGGGGCAAGGACTGGAAATGGGCGGGAGGTTAATAATGGTAATGGGCTGTGGGCTGTTGGGGGGGTTAGAACAGGTAATGGGCTATGGGGGGTTAAGACTGGTAATGGGCTGTGGGCTGATGGGGGCTGTCTGCTAATGGGCTATGGGGGGGCTAGGACTGGAAATGGGCTGTGGGGCTTAAGACTGGAGGTGGGCTGATGGGGTTATGACCGGTAATGGGCTGTGGGCTGATGGGGGGTTAGGACTGGTAATGGGCTATGGGGGGTTAGGACTGATAATGGGCTATGGGGGTGCTAGGACAGGAAATGCGCTGATGGGGAGGGGTTATGACATGAGGGGAGCTGAAGGGGATAGGACTGGTAAGGGGCTGTGGGCTGATGGGGGTTAGGACTGGCAATGGGCTAGGGGGGGCTGACTGGAAATGGGTTGATGGGGTTAGGACTGGAAGTGGGCTGATGGGGGGTTAGGACTGGTATTGGGTTGGGGGGTTGCTAGGACTGGAAATGGGCTGATGGGTGGCTAGGACTGGAAATGGGCTGATGCAGGGACTAGAAGGGAATGGATGCTGGGTGAGGCTGGAACTAGAAGGGAGCTGATGTTGGGGGAGGATTAGAATGGGATGGGGCTGGAAGAGTAAAATGGAGAAGGGAAAAATATTTTGTGTGGGAGGGATAAAAAATCTACAATTGGCCGGGTATTGGGAGAGTAAGTGGGGATTGAGAATGGAGGGGTAAAATTTGAGTGGATGAAATAGGAATGAGGAAAGAGCAAAAGGAGAAAGATTAGCATGTTAAAGCAGATGTAGAGAGAGAATGGAAAAAAACTAGAAGAGAGAAGAAAGGACAAATGTACAGCAGACGATGGAGAGTTAGCAGAAGACACGAAGAAACCAGAAGAAAGTGGCTGGAGCAATTGCAGCTGAAAAAAAATGCACAAAAGGTAGAAAAATATCTCTTTATTTTGAATTTATTAATTGGAATATGTCAGCTCTGGTAAATGTGCATCATTAACATCTGCACTTTGTTTAGTACAAGAGCAAATTAATGTATAGTTTTATTTCTACAGTGTTGTACATTCCAAGTTTGGCTTTTGGGATTCCCGGTTTAATTATTGTCTTCCTGTTTCTAAATTGTGATTACTTGTTTGGTGATGGTCTATGTTCTGCATGTGTAACTGAGCTGAGGTGTTCTGTTTATATAATTCTTATTTGACATTGCCACTTGTTCTCTTTTCCCAGTAGGTCATGTATTGTTGCTCTCTGAAATGTATTGGTTTAATATTTGTAGTGTTGCCGTTTGATTGGTAGAGTATGGTGCTTTGTGAGTCCTGGTAGTGCTGTTAGGATACGGCGGGTTTGCTATAGGTTCTAAATGGGCAGTGTTTGTAGTAGTTCCTAATGTGTCTGGCAGTTGGCACTGGATTATAGTAATGTAGAAATCTTTTAGTCTTTCTTTATCCATACACTCATTAAGAGGCACGTTTACTAAAAGTTAGTATATGGTAACATTATGCAAATATTTATGCAAATGAGGCCCCTTATGCAAATGAGGCCCCGCACCGAGTCTCCGCACATGGCCCCGCACCCCCCTTGTGCCGACCCTAGCAGGGCCCTCTGCATTTTCCAACCCATGAGGGATGGGTCTGGCTGAATTGCGATGAGAGGTTTAGGGATAAGATGGAAGAGAATGCTCATTTACCATGGGGCACCCAGGACATCAATTTGTGGCTGACGCATATGTCAGTCTGCCCAAGTATAGCTACCAGGAGATCTGGGAGAGGGAGACTGAGGTCCACTTTGGTGGCAAGCCATTCCTTTTGGCAAGAGGTATTTAGGCCACAACAGAAGGTGAATGGAGGCAGTGCAGGAGACCTTTGTTAGCAATTTAATAAGTCCACTTGCCCCTTCCCTGATTGTAAATTCCACCACATCTGCTCGTTGTGCAGTGAAGGGCACTCGGCTGTTAATTGTAAGAAAAAAAGCAACCTAACTGTCCTCTCAGCCTCTGCAAAGTGAGCTGAGGGGGCTCAGTCGTCCTCCCACCCCAGTGCGAGTTGAGGCCATGCAGCTGTGGCTCTGTTGTTACCCACATCAAGGTGACAGTGCAATTTTAGAGCGTGGGTTTCTATTTGGCTTTGGGATACCTGTGCGTGGATCGGTAACTTCATTTCAGGCCTGCAATGCACCTTCTGTCCAGCATATGTCTGACATCGTGCAAAAAAAGTTGGCAGTCGAGTTGGGCTTGGGTACAGTGGCAGGCCCTTTGTTGAGCAGCACCCCCCCCCCCCCCAAGAAAGAACCAGGGAAGTTTTGTTTGATCCATAACACAGGTACACTAAAAAAAATTTTTTTTAAACTGCCTCTAATGTTTCGATTGATTTTTACGTTTTTTGGTGCGCTGAATCCAAATCTGGTAACCAATTTGCTCCATCACGTACAGATTTTTTGCTACATTGGGTTAGCAGTTTGAGGTGAACGTTTCAGATTGAGTGCGATCGAGATAAAAGTTTCTTGGATGAATTCTTTATACTAATTGTTTAGTAGTTATTCAAATAAGAATAAAGAAAATTGTAACAAGGCAGCACATAAGAATAGAGTAATGTCAACAAAACACACTGTGATGGTAGCAAAATTGTCTGCACTTAAAACAGCCACATACATGTGCACAAACATTGAGCATATAAGAGCGAGGTTAGACACAAAGCAAAGCAAAGAAATGTGCAAAAAATGTTGTACAGGTATGAATGTAAGAATAGAAAACTCAAACCGCACCATTGCAATACATGAAGACAAACACCCGATGGTGTGAAAATAAAATTCTAATAAATGAGATCCGACACTGTGGTAATAACTAGCAAATTTTTATTTCAAAGTTTAGTAAAAACACGATATTTGTCAACACAGTTTAGATTTTAAAGTCATTCTTGGGTCAATCAATCTCCTGGTGGGCCCGTTTCTTCTTCCCCCGAATGCTTCTCTTGGTGCGCTGCTTGGCATATTTTTCATCTGGGGTTTCCCGCAGCAGCAACCAGCAGAAATCAGCCATCATAGTGGTGTTCCATCTTCCTTGGTACCTTCTCTCTGCGTCCTTGATGTCCTGGTGAAACCTTTCACCTTGTTCTTCACTGTACGCCCCCAAGTTTTCGGGAAAGTAGTTCACATGGGAGTGCAAGAAATGGACTTTCAGGCTCATGTTACAGCCTTGTTCTTTGAAGGCATTGAGCATCCTGGCAACAATATCCTTATAGTTCTCATCCCGCCTGTTCCCCAAGAATTTGAGAACAACATCCTTGAAGGAATCCCAGGCTTCTTTTTCCTTCTCAGACATCGTTTCAGCGAATGCTCCATCTGAAATGAGTTTCCTTATATCAGGGCCAACAAACACTCCTTCCTTTAGCTTTGCTTCAGAAAGTCGGGGGAACTTTGAGCAAAGGTACCGAAAGCACTCACCATCTTTTGGAAGGGACTTGATGAATTGCTTAATGAGACCCAACTTAATGTGGAGAGGTGGTAATAGAATTTTATCATGAGGTACCAAGCTCTCATGAAGAACATTTTTCTCACCGGGTCTCAAATACTCCCGAATTGGCCAGTCTTTTTTCCCCCAGTGTAGGTCGCGGGCCCGGCTATCCCACAAGCAAAGGAAGCAGGGATATTTGGTGAAACCGGATTGCTGCCCTAATAGCATGGATATAATTTTAAAGTCTCCACAAATCATCAACTTATGCTCATCATAACGAATCCTCTGAAGAATCAGGGCCAAATTCTCATATTTTTCTTGGAGAATAACAGAGTGAGCAATAGGAACTGAAGCGAATGTGTTGCCATTATGAAGAAGAACACCTTTTATGCTGTCTTTTGACGAATCAATGAACAGCCGCCATTCAGCAGGGTCATACTTGAGTTTAAACTTTTCCATCACTCCGTATATATCGTTGCAAAATACCAAATCTTCCTCTTTGCTGAAATACTTCAAAAATTGTGTCTCGCGGTTGCGGTACCAATAAAAAGTTGTTCCTGGTGACAATAGATTTTTCTGTTTAAGCCGAGAACCTAGCAGTTGGGCAGCATCTTTTGGGAGTCCTAAATCCCGAACTAAATCATTCAATTCAGCTTGAGAGAAAAGTTCAGGTTTCGGATCTGGTTCAGTTTCAAACTCAGAAGTACTGGACTCATCGGGAAAAGCCATCTGATGAGTCTCATCATGATCAGAACCGTCCACACAAATATGATCCAAAGATTTTGGTGGTTCAGGCACAGGTACTTCGTTGCTATGAGGCATAGGCCTAATTGCTGAGGGAAGGTTGGGGTAACTTATTACGTTCTTATTTTTTAAGTTGTATCCCTTCACAATGCAAGAGCAAAAATAGCAGTCACTGCTGTGGTCTCTTTGTTCACGCCACATCATAGGTATTCCGAAACTAAATGCTTGTTTTTTACCTTTCATCCATAAGCATAGATCTTCCTCACATGTCTTGCACACTTTGTGAGGAGCCCACGGTTTGCCTTGATCGCCTAACTTCAAACCGAAATAGGCGAAATATACTTTTTTAATAAATGCAGAAATGTTCCTCTGCCGTTTTTTCACGGTATATTCCCCACAAATAAAACAAAAACTGTCCGGAGAGTTGACGCAACCTCTGGCTCTGTGAGCCATCACAAATACACAGCACTGCAAACTACAACTGTAGTGAACCACTTCGGAATAAAGCTGGATTACGACTGAGCAAACAAAAGGTAATAATGAACTTGCAAGAAACTGAAATTTGACAGGAACGTTCATGTCGCAACCACCGTGTTTGAGCGAGCGAACGAGGCGAGGCGAACAGGAAAGAACATGCGCCAGCGAGAGTACTGGATTTAGCCCCCCGCCTCCCAATTGTCCTGTTAATGTATAAAATGAATACAAAACACTCTAAAATATCATGAGGGAGTGTTTCTAGTTAGTTAACCATTACAACCTCTATTTTGGGCCAAGAAAATAAACTGCAGTCGGCTAAAAAGAAATTATGTGAACATTCCTTATATGGGTAAGAAATCTAATTTTGCAAGAAAACGTGATGTGATGGAACATTTTGGCTATTTTTCCTGGATTCAGCACCCCAAAAGCTATAGGAATCAGTTGCAAAACTTGAGGCAGTTTTTTGGTAGTGTATCTGTGTAATTAATCATTTGCCATGGGGATGTCTGTAAATGATCACATCCCCAAGGCATCTTGCATAGTTTGATATGCATCCTTTGATGATGCGGTCTCATTGGTAAAACTGAGGTCCCTCAGTGAAGCTCATGTTCCTTAGTATTGAGCTAAGCTCGGTGGAGATGGTCATGTGTCTTCCCGTGGCAAAGGTAGTTAAGCTGAGGGCATTGGTGGCCGAAGTTCATGCTGCTGGCAGTGTAACTCTGTGAGAGATGCAGTCTTTGTTTGGATTTTTGAATTTTGCATGCAGGGTCATTCCTATGGTTGGTGTCTTTTCACGACAGTTGGCAGCAGCCATGGTGGGAGTTTCTAAGCCACACCACCACATCAGGGTGACAAAGAGTATGTGGGAGGACTTACAGGTTTTGGATATCTTCTTAGCAGATTTCAACGGGACCATGGTTTTCCAATATGCTGAGGTTTCCAATATGGAACTGCAGTTGTTCATCGATGCTGAGGGTGGTTTGGGTTTTGGTATTTATTTTTTAGGTTCCTGGTGTGGGGACCACTGACCGCAAGAGTGGCAAGATTCCGGCCACATCACTTTCTTAGAGCTATTTCCAGTGATGGTTGCATTGGACTTGTGGCCGGACAGATTATACAATTGTAAGGTGGTTTTTTGGGGCAATAACACCACAGTGATTGAAGTCATTAACCATTATTTGCTATGCTGTGTACAAGTGGAAGCTTTGATGCGTGTGCTTGTTTTGTCTTATTTGCATTTAAATATCACAGCTAGGGCCCAGCATATTCCTGGTTGTATTAACAAAATCGCTGACTCTCTCATTTCAAGTGGGCTCAGTTTTGGATGTTAGTGCCAGAAACGAGTGTGGAGGTGTATATGGTCCTGGAGCACCTTTGGCAGATTGGCCAGGGGGAATGCTGAATCTCCTGAAGAAGTCATTGGTGCCGGCTACATTATCTGCTTATTGCAGAGGATACAGTTTGGTGGTATCATTCCTGATCTCCCAGGGATGGCAGTAGGGCAGAGTACCTGAGCATTTCCTGGGTCAGTATATTGCCAAATGCAGAGGGTTCTCCAAAACAGCTGTGCATGCTCACTTGTCCGGCTTTGCCTTTTTCTCTAGGGTAGCGGGCTGGGGTAGTTCAGCGGGGGGATTCGTGGTCTGCAGGATCCTGCAAGGCTGGGAATGATCCTCACCAACTCCACGTGATTCCAGATATCGGATTGCACACCACTTGCTCATACATCTGTGTAGAGTACTGATGGAGGTAGTGGAATCCATGTATGAGGTGGCCTTGTTCCGGGAAGCATTCTCATTGGTCTTTTTTGGGTCTTTTCGGGTCAGTGAATTCAGTTGCAAATTCTGCCCATGGGGCACTAGCAACCGGCATGTTGTGGAAGCATTTGCGTGTCAGTGCAGGTCAAATACGCATATTACTGCCCAGATCCAAAATGGATCAACTTGGAATAGGGCTCTGGATGGTTTTGAATGCGATAGAGGGTGTTATCACTAGCCCGGTAACCAGCAAATGACATTATTTGATCTCGCTGCCGGAAGGCCCAAATTTACTGTTTGTGCACTGGGACTCTCATTCCTTGACCTATTTTCAATTTATGGCCATGTTACGACTGGCTTTGCAGTCCCTGGGAGAAGATCCTCATCTGTTTGCATCCCATTCTTTTCATATTGGTGCTGCTACCAGTACGGCTGCAGTTGGTTTGCCAGATCACGTGATATGGAGGAATGGCAGATGGCATTCCCGGGCTTTTGTGGGCTATGTGCGCTTATGAGTCCGGGAGGGGGTGGTGGTTATTACTGTCTCAGTTCCCAACTCTGTTCTCTTTTTCAGATATGCAGCACTGGCCCCAACACTGTTGGCTAATTGGTCATTTATTTCTGCATTGGGTTGGGCAGCGAGCGGCGAGGCGACCAGCAGGGCATAATTTGGGACTCCCGTTGGCAGAGGTTTACGTCCTATGGCTGGGTGAGCGCAGCCTACGCTGGAGCCAGCTCCTGCCCTTGCTTCGACATCATGATTGAGTCCGAAGTCACCTGGCGGTGATTCTGCTTCATCTAGGAGGCAATGATCTCAGTGCTTGGACATGTAAGCAGATTATCAGAGTGGCTAATAAGGACCTGGCGGAGATGTTGCAAATGTTTCCTGGGGTTCTATTGCTATGGTCTGACATCCTTCCAAGACCTTCCTGTATGGAACAGTGGTGCTGGTCAATGGGGTTAACCAAGATTAACTGCCAGATTGGGTGTTGGGTGTGTGAGCAAGGGGGCTATCAAATAATGCACTCATGGGCTGAAGCTGAGTGTGCAGTTCTTTGGCTTTCACCTGTCCCCAGTAGGGCAAGATTTACTCCTCAATGATTGGCAGGAGACCTTAGAATTGATGGTTCAGAGAGATACCCGCTGGTCGCAGCTTTATGGGGGGGGGGGGCGGTGCAGTGGCATTGACTCTTGCCTTGCGCTGGTGGCAGGGTCATGTAGGTTTTCTGGGAGCCAGTGCTGGTTGAACTCCGTGGTTGGTCCATGGTTGGGTCATCTCAGCCCAGAAATACGAGGTTTGGGTGACACGGATTGATCACCCAGAAGATGGCCTTCCTTTGCTATTAATTTTTATTTATTTATTTATTTATTTAAAGTTTTTTCTATACCACGCTCTTCAAAATCAGCTCGGTTTACATATAACAGCAGCTTTATTCAGACACAGGTAACGCCCGTACTGGACTTACAGAAAACAGGGTTATTCAATTCGGATTAACTGGGGAAACTATATACAAGTTCCAGGCTAAGGTATTTTACAGTATTAGGTGACTATATACATGCCCTAGCTGGGGTCTGGTAGTGCTACCGTGGCGCGCAGGGAGCGTGTATAGTAGGAAGTCTGTTGTATGTGTCTTGGTGAGTGGTGTTAGGTGGTTGTTGTGTGGTACCATAATGCTGCAGGAAGAGGTAGTGTTTCAGTGCCTTAGAACATAAGAACATAAGATATGCCATACTGGGTCAGACCAAGGTCCATCAAGCCCAGCATTCTGTTTCCAACAGTGGCCAATCTAGGTCATATGTACCTAGCAGTTTCCCCAAGGGACACAGGTTCCACAATGCTTGTACTGGTTCAAGCATTGATATCCTGGGTCCCTTCTTAATAATGGTTTATGGACCTTTCCTCCAGGAACTTGTCCAAACCTTTTTTAAACCCAGCTACACTAACAGCCTTTACTACATCCTCCGGTAACAAATTCCAGAGTTTGATTACACGTTGAGTGAAAAAATATTTTCTTTTATTAGTCTTAAATAGTTTACCCTGTAGCTTCATTGCATGTCCCCTAGTCTTTCCATATTCTGATAAGGTAAACAATCGATCTACGTTTACCCGTTCCACTCCGTTCATTAATTTATAGACTTCTATCATATCTCCCCTCAGCCATCTCTTCTCCAGGCTAAAGAGCCCCAACCTTTTTAGCCTTTCTTCATAGGAGTAGCCTTCCATCCCCTTTACCATTTTGGTGGCTCTTCTCTGAACCTTTTCTAAAATCGCTATATCCTTTTTAAGATACGGCGACCAGAATTGCACACAATATTCAAGGTGCGGTCTCACCATGGAACGATATAGAGGCATTATAATATCTTTTGTTTTATTTTCCATTCCTTTCCTTATCATACCTAGCATTCTATTTGCTCTCTTGGCCGCCGCTGCACACTGGGCCGAGGGTTTTAACAAGGTATCCACAATGACGCCTAAATCTTTTTCCTGGGTGGTGGTTCCTAATGTGGAACCTTGCATCGTGTAACCATAGTTTGGGTTGTTCTTCCCTAGGTACATAACCTTGCACTTCTCCACATTAAATTTCATCTGCCATTTTGATGCCCAGTCTTCCAATTTATCAAGATCCTCTTGCAATTTTCCACAATCCTCCTGGGTTTTAACAACTTTAAATAGTTTTGTGTCATCTGCAAATTTGATAACCTCACTTGTTATTCCACTTTCCAGGTCATTTATGAATATGTCAAAAAGCAGCGGACCCAGCACAGATCCCTGGGGTACACCACTATTCACCTTTCTCCATTGGGAAAATTGGCCATTTAGCCCTACCCTCTGCTTTCTATCTTTTAACCAGTTCCTGATCCACAGTAGTACACTGCCTCCTATCCCATGACTCTTTAGTTTTGCCAAAAGTCTCTCATGAGGGACTTTGTCAAAGGCTTTCTGAAAGTCCAGATACACAATATCAACCGACTCACCTTTGTCCACCTGTTTATTCACTCCTTCAAAAAAACATAACAGATTAGTAAGACAAGATCTTCCTTGTCTAAAGCCAAGTTGGCTGTCTCCCATTAGGTCGTGACTATCTACATGCTGAGTAATTTTATTCTTTATGATGGTTTCTACCATTTTTCCCGGTACTGATGTCAGGCTCACTGGTCTGTAGTTTCCCGGATCACCCCTCGAACCCTTTTTAAAAATTGGTGTTACATTAGCGATCCTCCAATCCTCAGGTATTAGAGATGATTTTAATGATAGTTCACAGATTACTGATAGCAGGTCTGCAATCTCAAATTTCAGTTCTTTCAACACCCTTGGATGTATACCATCCGGCCCAGGTGATTTGCTACTCTTCAGTTTATCTAATAGTTGTAAGACATCTTCCCGATGTATCGATATTTCCTTCAATTCTTCCACACCTTTAAATACCACTTCAGTCATGGGTAACATCCCTACATCTTCCTCAGTAAAGACCGAAGCAAAGAATTCATTCAGTCTCTCCGCTATCGCCTTGTCGCCTCTTAGTGCTCCTTTAACCCCTTTATCATCTAATGGTCCAACTGACTCTCTCACAGGTTTTTTGCTACGAATGTACTTGAAAAGGTCTTTATTTCGCGTTTTTGCTTCCGCAGCAAGCTTCTTCTCAAATTCTCTCTTTGCCTGCCTTATCAATGCCTTGCATTTGACTTGCCAGTGCTTGTGCTGTTTCCAGGTTTCCTCGTTTGGCTCTTTTTTCCATTTCCTGAAAGATGCTTTTTTGGCAACAACAGCCTCTCTGACCTCACCTTTAAACCATGCTGGCAGTTTTTGGACTTCCTTCCACTTTTCTTAAAGCGTGGAATACAGCTGGTCTGGGCTTCCAAGATAGTATTTTTCAACAACACCCAAGCTTGATGTACGTCTTTAACCTTTGCAACTGCTCCTTTTAGTTTTTTCTTAACTGTTTTCCTCATTTTATCATAGTCTCCCTTTCGAAAGTTAAAGGGTAGTACTGTGGATTTCCTTACTATCCCTCCTCCACTAATTAAATCAAAGGTGATCATGCTATGATCACTATTGCCAAGTGGCCCCGACACCCTTATCTCTTGCACTACATCTGGTGTTCCACTAAGGACTAGGTCTAATATTGCTTCCCCTCTGGTTGGTTCATGAACCAGCTGCTCCAAGAAGCAGTCATTTCATCTAGGAACTTTATCTCCCTAGCATGTCCTGTTGTGACACTGACCCAGTCGATGCCGGGGTAATTGAAATCACCCATTATTATTACTGCACTGTAACTTTTGCTAGCTTCCTTGATTTCTTTGAGCATTTCATCATCCATTTGTTCATTCTGGCCAGGCGGACAATAGTACACCCCCACTGCCATCGCCTTCCCCTTTTTACATGGAATTTCAATCCATAGAGATTCTACAGCAAATTTTGTTTCTTGCAAAACTTTAATCCTTTCTGACTCAATGCCCTCTCTAACATAGAGCGCAACCCCTCCACCAATTTGATCAGCTCTATCATTACGATATAGTTTGTACCCAGGTATCACAGTGTCCCACTGGTTGTCCTCTTTCCACCATGTCTCTGATATTCCAATCATATCTAACCTCTCGTTTAGTGCTATATATTCTAACTCTCCCATCTTGTTTTGTAGACTTCTAGCATTTGCATACAAGCATTTTAGAGACTGTATTTTATTCATATTAATTTGGCTATTGGTAGACATGGGTAATTTGGGATCTTTAAGTTCTGTCTGCTCCATACTCGAGGGCATTTGGGCTACTTTACTCTTTTTTGGAACCTCTCTGCTTTTTGTAGTATCCTTCAAGGATACATTCTTCCGAACCATGCGCTCTTGGGCGACTGTCGGCGAACTGTGTGAGGTTGGCCTGATGGGGGGAGGGGCAGTTACAGTTTGGCCACAGATGAGATTGTGGTGAGGGCCGGTGAGTATCTCACCTTGCTAGTAGTATGGCTGGTGAGCTACCCAATCCAATGAGCCTTTTTATGCTGGTTATTTGTTGGACTATTCATTAAATCGTTGTTCTAAATAAAGCTGTGACCAGTTTATTGCCAAACCTGAGTCATGTCTTGGTATGGTCAGATGGGGTATCCAGGGAGGGTGGCATCAGGTCCGTTCTACCATGATTAATACTTGAAAAGATGCCATAAACATTAGTCTGACTTGGCCATGTTTCATTTAAATCTACATTCCAGGGGATTACTTACATATGCAATGCATGTCTTTGAGTCAATACTGACTCCTGGTGACCCAGCAGCTCCTGGGTTTTCTTGCCAGTGTGACCGGAAGTAGTTTGCCAGGACTTTCTTCCAAGGACATGGAGGGTTAAGTGACTTGCCCAAGACCACAAGGAGTGCTAATAGGAATTGAACCCTGGTCTTTTGGTTCCCAAGCCAGTGCTCTAACCATTATACTTCTCTTCCACTTACAGATATATATGAAATATAAAAACATATAAATTAATGTAAAAGGTCTGAGCAATACTTTCTGAATGGTTCATTTTCTTACTAGCATAATTTTTTTTTATCAGTCTGATTATTTTCTTCTAGAGAGACACTATTGAGTAAGTTTTATGTTTGATAGCTTGTGTGTAATTTTGTAACCTGCTTAGATTCATGGGTAATGCAGGCTATAAGTCTGTTAGAAGAAATGAATAAAATAAAAGTTCATATCTTAATAGGCGATCGTTGCTTCTGATGGCTCTTCTCACACAGTCTTATACATCTAGGAGGATACGTCTGAACAGCGGCTCCAGGAGGCATCATCACAATTTCTAGGGATGTGTATTCATTAACATACATTTGATTTGTTACTCGTAGTGGGTAACTCCAGGGTCTGTCCAGGGTTGCCCACATTCTGCCCCAACACTATGGTCACTGGATAGCCTGGACCAGCTGTAGTTACTTACGTATCTGGAGCTGCTATCCAAAGAAGTGCTTTTCAGTATCGGACCCTTTATATGTATACATTTGGTTACTGACTGCCAAAATGCTCATTAAATGATACTTGTGACCTAATGTGGAGACTGGGTTAGGAGAAGAATTGGACATATGGCATTTAGCGCAGACACACCTAGGGATGCCTCTGTGGGTATCGTTAATTGTGCCACACATTAAGATGCTCAGTCATCATTAACTGCTGGGAACATGCTGGTCACTCTCCCGACAGTTTAACACAGAGGCTTTGCACTTAATGTGCATTACAAACTCAATTAAATGCACAACCTTACCAGGATTTAGTAGAAGAGCCCTAATTCATGTACACCCTGAAAAAACACATGGCACAGTATACAATTCAAATCCTGTTGAGATCTGGTTTGGATGAGGCATGTTACTCAAATTCTGTATTAATATAAATAATGTTACTCTTCTCAATATCTCCTTGTATCTCTTCACAAATATACTGTTTTCTTTCAAAAGTCAGATGCAGATCCGGTGCCAGTGCTGTGATCTGAAACTGTGGTAATGCAAAGACCAGAGGGGAAAAAAAAAAACGTTTTTAATTTGTTCACACAATTTCAGAAAAATTAATGACCTCCACTGAGCATAGTACTTTCTCTGTACCTTTAAGATTTGACAGTGATCAAAGACTTTGGATTTGATCTCTCTAGGTACAGCCAGTCTATATAAACCTGGGAACGAGGGGCACCGTCTCATTCAAGTTCCCCTGAAAGGAGAGATATAATCAAACACTTTTTCATGTCCAGGATTCTTCAATGTTTCACTCACAGTAAGTAACACAATGACCCCTATCAATTTTTTTTTCATAAATTATTAAAATAAGGGAAAACATTCTTGGAAACAAAACAAAATATTAAGAAGAAATATTAAAAAATGAGACATTTCTACTTGTATTTAAAGATCATTTGGATAGGTATCAGGATAATTCAAATGAGATGTAGTTATACTAATATACAGCAGAGATCCTTTTAAACAGACAGGTCTGGTGTAGAAAGAATGACCACATCAGGGGATGAGAGCCAGGGAGGAGAAATCCATTTCATGATCTTTCCAACCTACAAAGCTCTCTTTTGTGTTAAACTTTCAGGTGGTAAGAGCAACATTTCTAAAACCATGGGGGAAGGGGTGAATGTAGGTCAGAGCAATATGAAAGATCATCCTTGAAATGATGGAATGGTTGTTTTTTAAATGATTCATTAAGCCGCTAAAATAAAATGAAAATAGGCCTTTTCTTGCCCCAGCTGTCAACAAATTCTTTAGACTACATTTCCTCTCCTGCACCTAGCCAATTCCATCATCCCAATCCTAAGGAAACCCGGGATGACACTGCACATGCAAAGTACAGTACACATAGAGGGTGAACATAAAAAAATAACAATATAAGATACGCCATACTTGGTCACACTAAAAAGGTCCATTAAGCGCAGTATCCTGTTTCCAACAGTGGTCAATCTAGGTTACAAGAACCTGACAGGAGACCAAAACCACTTCTGAAACACTCTGTATTTCACAAAATTTCCCCCATCACATTTATTTTTCAGCTTTTCCAGCATTTTCCATCACCAGAGTCAGCTTTGTAGTGAGTAACTCCTGAGAAGTGGAGTTCAACTTTCATATGGAATTTTTAATATTCGTTGTCAGACACCTTTGCAACCGAGTTTATGTTTGTGATTATGTTTAGCTAGAGGCTCACTACACCACTCCCAGAGTCTCAAGAAGAGCAGGAGAGAAAATAATAGGCACAGCATTACATTCAACTGCTTCCTGCCTTTGTCTATAGCCCATCAAATTCCTAAGGCCCTCTCTAAATTGGTTTTATGAAGTTTCAGACTGGAGGGAAAGAGGTAAAGGGCATCAAAGGGACAGTGCTTCGAAACAAAATAGGTCCCTCTGGTCAATTCCAAACTAGCACCTGTAAGAGTGGAACTGAAAGGTAACGGTCATGCAAAGAATGGAATGAGTGTCAAAGGTGTTTGGGGTAACCAGAGAAGATATCTATACAGAATGAGCCAAGATTAGGATTTTGAAGTGGCTTCAGTATGACAGAGAGGTAACTATAGTGGCAGATGGATTTCCAGTATGATAAGTCTGATTTTTTTATTTTATCCATTTGGATTTTTCATCATAACTGTGACTCCATTTTTCTTCAGCTTTCTATTGCATTTATACTTTACAAATATCATAACTGTTGGGTCTCTGATGGAGAGATCTGTTGTGGAGCTGCCTGTATTATATTCCTGCTTTACTAGGGTAATTAGAAAACAATAAAAGTAGCTTGCTTGAAAAGCGGTCCAATATCACGTATGGTGTGAAATGTTTTACTAGATGCTAGGCATATGAAGAGAAACAACTCTGATTAGTGGTTCATTTGATCTTGCCATAATTTTGGACCATTTTTCAGTTATTTTACACATTCACACCAATAAAATGAATGCATTCCAATCATTGTTATTTGTGTTATTGTACTTTAATGTATGTTAAACTGATTTTAGACACACTTTTTAAAGGCAATTTAATTTTCTAAAAATGCCCAGAAACATCTATTGCTTTCCATGGAAATTTGAGTATTTCTTCAGGAAATGAAGCTAGAGATAGGAGAGCTGCAGCAGGAGGGATGAATTGAATTGGGTCAGTTTACATCATGGTTTCATAAATTGTCCTTAATTAGTGGTTAAACTGGAATGAGAAGACTATAAAAAAATTTAGCACTTGTGATGCAGCGGGGGCTGATGAGAGCCCTGATGAGAGAAATAAAACTGTTTTACACAGAGGAAAAGATGTGCACAGAGTGCAATGTTCACAGGGACCAGCTAGAGGGAGCAGGAGTGCAGTCAGAGAGACTGGAGTGCCACGCCCAGCTGGTCAGGAGCACATGACAAACAATACACAAGCCTCAAGGAGAGGAGTTCTTTATAAGGAAGAACTGCCTCAAGCTAAACGGGAGGAGAGAGGTCAAACCCAGAAGGGATGACCAGGTCATGTCCAGGAGAGAAGACCAAATCAGGTCCAGGAGAGAGGACCAGGTTGGATCCAGGGAGGATCAGGTCAGACCCAGAGAGGACCAGGTCGAATCCAGAGAGGACCAGGTTGGATCCAGAGAGGACCAGGGTGGATCCAGGGAGGACCAGGTTGGATCCAGAGAGGACCAGGTCGGATTCAGAGAAAGCCTTACATTGAAGGACCTAACAGAGAATCTCCAGGAGCTAACAGGAAGCCAAAAGGAGCCAAGGACGGACCGGCTCAGGCTGGTGAGAACGCTGTTGGCTGGCAGAAGAGAAAGCCTTACCTTGAAGGACCTAACAGAGAATCTCCAGGAGCTAACAGGAAGCCACAGGGAGCCAAGGAAGGACCGGCTCAGGTTGGTAGGAAAGCTGTTGGCTGGCAGAGGAGAAAGCCTTACATTGATTGCAAGCAAGAAGCAAGTGGGAATCAGCTGGGAAGGGAAAGCCAGGCTGAGCACGGAAGCCAGGATTTGGGCTGTTGCAGGAGCAGGCATTTACCAGGAGAGCTGTTCCCACGGTTGAAAGCTAAAACAAACTTTCAGAGAAAGGATTGGCACGAAGCTTCTGAGGGGAGGAAGCAAGCCAAAGGAGAAGACCTTTCATCACCAGGCTGCTGCAATAAAAGGTATGGAAATTATATGCCTGAGAGGAATGTTGTGAAGGATAAAGGTTTATATAATGCTGATATAAAACCTCCAAGAAAAGGAGATACTGTTAAGCTCAATATAGCAAGTGGCCGACGCCCTAGGTTAGGCCCAGGACATTGGAAAGTGCTAGAGCAACTATACAAAACTCCTGAGAGTGGTTTGCATGAAACCAGGGATACTGAATCAGAAGTATCAGAGTATGAGCAAATGCAAGTGGATCCCCCAGGAGACTTATCTGATCATGAAATGGATTGTACACTGTGTATTTATTTTGTTTATTTATTTATTTGCAAATCTTTTATATACCGCCATTTCCTAAGATCAGTGGCGGTTTACATTAAACAACATGAAATACATAAAACAGTGCTGTGATAGGCAGGTACATTGAACAGTATTCAAAACTATATACAAATAGTTAAAATCAGGTATAATGAACAATAAACAGTACTATATATAGGTAGTATTGACAATATTTGAAACTATTTACATATATACATTAAAGTTTTATCATAAGTTCTCTTTTGGTAGTTACATTGTAAGTATTAGGGCGAACATATCATGGAGATCTATGGAGGATGGGAGGTCTTATCCAATTCGTTATCTATATTCAAATAATATTGTGTGAACAAGTAAGTTTTTAGATCTTTTCGGAAATGTTTCAGGTCTTTTATTTCCCTTAGTTGATCAGGGAGATTATTCCATAAATAAGGTGCTACAAATGAGAAGGCACTTCTACTTATTACGTGTTTAGTTTTTCTTATTGAGTCAGGAACTACGATAGTATGGAGGTTCTTTCTACGTCTTATTCTGTTTTCTATAGGTCTATGAATTAATGTAGACAGGTATGATGGGGCAATCTGGTTTAACAGTTTGAAAGTGGTCAATATTATTTTATATTGAATTCTACTTTGTATAGGTAGCCAATGCAGAGAGTAGAGTATCGGGGTTAATGACAGGGTATATTTCAGGGAGTCTAGAATCTCTGCCATATGTGTGATCTGTTTAAGGTAACAACAGAGCATTCTTGACTGTGTTTAAGAACCACCATTCCAGTAATGTATAAAAGTTTTGTTTGGAAAGCCTAAGTTTGTTTTTCTACCTGAAGTAAGGACATTTTGCTTTGTAACCCAATATTTTGAACCTCAGTGCAGGAGGGAAATAAAAGCCTTTATTTTTCCCACCACTCTGCATAAGTAGTTCTTTGAAGATTTGGAGCTCAGGGGAAATACAAGGACCAAGAGCCATTTGGGCCTTTTATAAGACTCTCAAATCTTTCCTTTATATTCTGTGTCCCACCTGCCCTGGCATCCACTGGCCACCAGGGAAGTGTTGCTGACACACTGCAATGTGGCTTTTTGAGATGAAATGTTAGTAGCTATTCATTTATTTCTGTGATTCTTAGGGGTTCGTTTACAAAGCGGCGGTAGTGGCCTCCGTGCAATATCGGAGCCGTGGCCCAAAGCCTTTTAATGGTCACAGACCTCTTTGAGAATCTGATAAAAGCTAAGGACGCCACCCCCAAAACCACACATAGGGCCCACAAGCTCACACCGAACCAGTGGTTGCTTTGCCCATTCCTTCAGAATGGACTTCTTCTCTCTAGAATGGACTTCTTCTTACCAAGGTAACGAGTGCAGAAGTTAAATGTCATAATAAGCCTGGAATGAAGTGGCAAAATTAACAATGACTTAATGTAAATTAGGACAGATAATACATAATCATAATGACAGGGTATATTTCCTTTAAGTCCTATGAATGGGAAACCATTCTAGATATTGTAATAAGACTGTCATCATAATTGAACATTGACTGAATGTATATAATATTATCCCATGCCACTCTGCACTTATTTGGAGTGAAACAGAACCAAAATATTAGAAAGGAAGTGGAAGGAAAAAAGAAGTGTACCAAGTTCACAGACCCCAGAAGCCCATCCACGGACCTTGATTTATGTTTTTATATTTGGTGATATGCTTCATCCGAAGAGCTCAACCCAAGTTATAAATAAAACAAAACAAAAATAAAACACACCGTGACAATTCACCTACTAAATGCATTGTTTAAAACTGAATTTGATCATAGGATTACCATATGTCTGTAGCATAATTTCAGGTCTGTAATGAGAGAACTGGGTGGAGTTTTGAGAGTCTCTTTGCTGATAAAGAATGACCATTGGGTAACTCCGTGTAACCATGATAAAGTCTATCTTAGGCAATGTTCATATTCTTTAAGCAGATAAACAGGTATGGGGTCCATATTCTGAGGTGTTTATGCAATTTGTAGTACCTACAACCTATGTAAACCCTGGTGAGCCTGATATTCGTAAGACTATCCATATAGTACTGCTGGATATCCCCACAGACCATAGTGAATGTGCCTGGTTAATTCCAGAGCAGTCTGTGCGCATAGCTACAGTGATCACTGTAACTATCCAGTTAGTGTTGATATTCAGCCACTAACCAGATAGCTAAACAGCAAAACATTAGGGCAGTTCGATGGCTGTCCTAACATGATGAGGATTTGCTATCTACTCAGCAGCTGAATATCACTACTAACTGGAAAATGAATCCGCTCCGGATGCCTGATAAGCACCCGTGCCGAATATCCAGTTTAATTTTCAGCTGTGGTGGTTAGATAATTTAAAATACACTGACTGCCATGGCTGAATATCAGGCCCGTATAAGTTTACCCATAGAAAAATAGAGGTAGGGTTCAGGTGTGCAGTTGAGGAGGGAATGGTAACGAACAAGCAGGATTTTGTTTTATGTTTGCAAAGTACCCAAACAGCAAAGTTAAGGTCTCCCCAAAGTCCCCAAAATTAGCGAGAAAGTCTCTCTTGAAATTTGGTGCAGACCTGCTAGTACAAAGTTCATAAACAGACTGTTCCTTTTATTGTCACGTGGTTTGGTTCTAGTTCTAGTTATGTTGTCTACCTGGAACCTTCAGCATGTTCTCCTTGGAGCTCACTATTTCCAGTTATAATTAAATATTAGATCCTTCAGAAAATGAATAAAAAAGAAAAGTAAGGAAACAATTTTGAACAATGAAGAAAAAGAACCCAATTGGACTGGATATGAACTTCCATTGCTTCTATTTTTAGCTGTACTTTCTCTTTTCAGATAAACCACCGAAAGCATGTCTGGTGCAAACCAAACGGAACTAAAAGAGTTTATTCTCCAGGGACTCTCCATCGATAAAGACACATGCACTGCTCTGTTTATATTATTCTTAATGATCTACATCCTCACTTTGGTTGGGAATATAACCATCATCGTGTTGGTGTGGACCAACATTTCTCTTCACAAGCCCATGTACGTTTTCCTTGCCAACTTGTCTTTTGTTGAAATCTGGTACACAACTACCACAGTGCCAAAAATGTTGTCAGGCTTCCTGTCTAAAAAGAACTCCATTTCCTTTATAGGCTGCTTTCTGCAGTATTTTTTCTTCTTCTTCTTTGGGTCAACTGAGTGCTTCCTTCTCACTGTCATGGGCTATGATCGATATTTAGCCATATGTCATCCCCTCCGCTACAACTTGTTAATGAGCAGCAAGATATGCTTCCGTCTTGCCTCTTATTGTTGGATTACTGGGTTCCTCTGGACTTTGGTGCCAGTAATTTTGATATCACAGCTACCCTTCTGTGGAGACAATGAGATTGATCATTTCCTGTGTGATACAGGACCACTGTTGGAACTTTCATGCACAAGTGACTTTACAACAGAAGTGACCAGTTCCGTACTCACCTCATTAGTACTCCTCATTACCTTCTCCTTAACCTGTATCTCTTATGCTTTCATTATACAAACCATAGCAAGAATTCCTTCCTCATCTGGTCGTCGCAAAGCCTTTTCTACCTGTGCCTCCCATCTCACTGTGGTGACCATATTCTTCGGATGTGCTATATACATGTATGTTAGGCCCTCAGGGAACCATCCATTCTATGAGGATAAGTTGGTGGCTGTACTCTATACTGTTTTGACTCCTTTGCTGAATCCCATAATCTACAGCCTAAGGAACAAAGAATTCATACAGGCAGCAAAAAAAGTCATGAGATGCTAATTGCACAGAATTTTTGTTCACTATCCATAGTATATACTTACAGAGTGTATCTGTGCAGATAAAATTCTCTGGTCATTTCTCCATATTTATACACATCTAGAGCACTTAGCCTTTCAAGAATTATTACTCCATCAATCCATTCTTTCATTTATCTATCTGGCTACCTAAAGCATAGGTTCCTACTTGTTAGTATCAAGCAAGTGGACGCAAAGAGTCTACCGGAGATAAAAATGACAGTAGCCATATTATGCCTGGACATCATTTTTGTCCCATTATAATGCTCAGGTATTTTTTTCATACTAAGGAATTAGCTACTCTAAAACAAGTAGCAATAACTTTGCACCAATCTTCTACAACTACTTCTATGTTGGATGTTCTATTAACTCCTAGGCCATATTGAGTTAGTCCAAAACACAGCTGCTCATTTTCTTGTTGGGCACAGCCAGTGACATAAGTTACACTAAGGGAGCTCTCAAGAAAAATTATACTGAGGCCCCCCCCCCCTTCATGCAGTGAGCACCCCACCCCCCTTGCTGCTGCTGTGGCAGTAGCATGGCAAACTTAATTTATCATGCCTGCCATGTTGCGCCGCTCTTGTACGTTTGCCAAGGGGAATGCGGGCTTGGCAGCTGTTCCCCACCAGGCTGAAGTCTCATGGTATAGATGTTATCACAATAATTCAGTCCAGTGAGGAACAGCTGCAGGGCCTGCATTCCCTGTGATGAACTTACAAGAGCAGAGCAACATGGCAGACATGATAAATTAAGTTTTCCATGTTGCTGCCGCCACCGCTGTGTGGGCCTCCTTTCTTTTCGGGCTTCTACATTGTGGGGTCTGCTTGGGCGGAATTTATGCCAGTGGGACTAGCCTTCAGACCACATCATACCATATCTGTGTTAGTTGCCAGTTCGGTAGTATGTATGTCATAAGTTGTTATGTCTGTTTTTTTCTAAACATAGAGGCCGTCTACCCTTCCATTCTTTGATCTATAACATATTTGCTTGTTATTAATATTTGTAACTGTCTCTTCATAGCTTTCTTAGCTAAGTACTACTAATACTACTACTACTACTACTACTACTACTACTACTACTAATAATAATAATAATAAATTGCAATTTGTGTGATCATCAATTTATGTTTTAAAGAATTTAAGATACTACCAAAAGAGCTTCAAATGAAACTGACTCAGTTTATTGGACATTTCAATTTGACTCAATTCAAGGAAAATATCACTTCCTGGTTACTGACAAGAATATGAGGTCAAAGAGGCTATTGTAGCAAAAAAAGCATCTTTTAGGAAATGGAAAAAGGAGCCAAATGACGAAAACTGGAAACAACATAAGCACTGGCAAGTTAGATGCAAGGCATTGATAAGGCAGGCAAAGAGAGAGTTTAAAAAATACTTGCCATGGAAGCAAAAATACTTAATAAACCCTTTTTAAAGTACATTCATAGCAAAAAAACTGGAAGAGTCAGTTGGACTATGATAGAGGGGTAAAAGGGGCATTAAGAGGGGACGAGGCTATAGCAGAGAGATTGAATGAATTCTTTGCTTCGGTCTTTACTGAAGAAGATAGAAAGATAGAAACATGTCAACAGAAAAAGACCACATGGCCTCTCTAGTCTGTCCTTCCATATCAACCACTACAACATTCCCTTTTTTTCCTTCAGAGATCCTCTGTGTTTGTCCCATGCTTCTTTGAATTGAGATACTGTCCTCATCTCTACCACCTCTTCTGGAAGACTATTCCATGGCTCCATCACTCGTTCCGTAAAGAAATATTTCCGATTATCACTCCTGAATCTATCCCTTCACCCTCATCCAATGTCCCCTCCTAGCAGAGCTTGCTTTCAATCGAAAGAGGCTCTCCTCCTGTGCATTTATTCCATGGAGGTATCTACATGTCTCAATCATATCACCTCTATCCCGCCTGTCCTCTAAAGTGTACAAATTAAGATCCTTAAGTCTGTCCTCATATGCTTTATAATGAAGACCACTAACCATTTTAGTAGCCACCCTCTGTAAGGACTCCAGTCTGTTTATATCCTTTTGAAAGTGCAGCCTCCAGAATTGCACACAATACTCCAAATGAAGTCGCACTGAAGACTTATATAGAGGCACTATCACCTCCTTTCTTCTGCTGGCCATTCCTCTCCCTATGCACCCAAGCATCCTTCTAGCTTTTGCCATCATCTTTCCTACCTGTTTAGCTACTTTAAGATAATCAGACATAATGATGCCTAGGTCCCGCTCTTCTTTAGTGGACAAAAGTACTTTATCCCCTATACTATATTGCTCCCTTCGATTGCTGCAGCCCAAATGCATGACCTTGCATTTTTTAACATTAAATCTCAGCTGCCAAATTCTAGACCATTCTTCAAGCTTAGCTAGATCTCTCCTCATATTATCTTTACCTTCCTGGGTGTCTACTCTATTGTAGATTTTGCTATCATCCGCAAAGAGGCAAATCTTATCCAATAGCCCTTCCACTTTATCACTAACAAAGATGTTAAAAAGAATCAGACCAAGGACAGATCCGTCGGGCACACCACTGGTAACCTCCTTCTCCTTAGAGTGAGCTCCATTTACCTGTACCCTTTGTCATCTCCCACTCATCCAATTTCTAACCCAAGCAGTAACTTTAGGGTCCATCCTTAGGGTGCTCAGTTTGTTTATAAGTCACCTGTGAGGAACAGTGTCAAAGGCTTTACTGAAATATAAATACACCACATCTAGGGAAGTTACCTATGACTGAAATTGTATTTAAAGGTGATGCATCGGAAGAATTGAAAGAAATATCGATAAACCAGAAAGATGTATTAAAACTGATAAACTAAAAAGTAGCAAATTACCTGGACTAGATGGTATACATCTGAGGATGTTGAAATAACTGAAATATGAGATTTCAGACCTACTATTAGTAATATATCATTAAAATCATCAGTGATACCTGAAGATTGGCAAATGGCCCATGTAATGTCAATTATTAAAAAGGAGTGATCCGGGGAAACTACAGTCCAGTGAGCCTGACATCAGTACCGGGCAAAATGGTAAACCATTCTAAAGAACAAAATTACTGAACACCCATCATGGCTTTAGCCAAGGAAGGTCTTGTCTTCCTAATCTGAAGGTGTGAATAAACAGGTAGACAAATGTGTGGTGAGTATATCTGGATTTTCAGAAAGCCTTTGACAAGGCCCCTCATGAGAGACTATCAGCGAAATTACAAAGTCATTGGATAGGAGGCACTTTACTATTGTGGATAAGGAACTGGTTAAAAGATAGAAAGTAGAGTGTAGGGCTAAATGGCCAATTTTCCCAATGGAGAAAGGTGAATAGGTGAGAACCCCAGGGATCTGTGCTGGGTTCACTGTTTTTTAACATATTCGTAAATAACCTGGAAATGGGAATAATGAGTGAGATAATCAAATTTGTACAGTAGATGACACAAAATGATGAAAAAGTTGTTAAAACCCAAGAGGGCTGTGAAAAATTGCAAACGGACCTTCATAAATTGGAAGACTGGACAATCAAATGGCAGATGAAATTTAATGTGGACAAGTGCAAAGAACAATCCAAACTATGGTTACATGATGCAAAGTTCCACTTTAGGAACCACCACCCAGGAAAAAGATTTAGGTGTCATCGTGGATAACATGTTGAAACCCTCTGCCTGGTGTGCAGCAGTGGCCAAGAAGGCAAATAGAATGTTAGGAATCATAAGGAAAGGAATGGAGAATAAAACAAAGGATATTATAATGCTTCTGAATCGTTCCAAGGATATAGAGGAATTAGAAAAGGTACAGAGAAGAGCCAACAAAATGGTAAAGGAGATGGAAGGATACCCCTATGAGGAGAGGCTTAAAAGGTTAGGGCTCTTCATCTTGGAAAAAAGAAGTCTGAGGAGAGATATGATAGAGGTACAATATATAAATTAATGAATGGAGTGGATCGGGGAGATGTAGATCTATTGTTTACACCAGCAAAAAGATTAAATACTAGGGGACATGCAATGAAGCTACAGTGTAACCCATTTAAGACTAAAACGAGAAAATATGTTTTCACTCAACATGTAATCAAACCCTGGGATTCATTACCGGAGGATGTAGTAAAAGCTATTAGTGTAGCTGGGTTTAAAAAAAGTTTGGACAAGTTCCTGGAGGAAAGGTCCATAAATCATTATTAAAGATGACCCGGGAAATCCACTGTTAGCCCCAATACAAGCATTGTGGAAGAGGGTACTGGGCCTGATGGACCTTGTTCTGACCCAGTATTGTATATTTTATGTTCTTATGTTCTTATGGGGGGAGGGGGCAAGATGGTGGCTATGAGGGACAGTGTGTGAGTCACTCATTTCTTCATTTTCCTCTTTTTCCTTTACAATGGGCAAGCGAAAGGCACAGAATGTGGTGAAGTCCCCTGCTTCTCCCTCTCAGCCTACCACTAGGCAATTAACTATACTGGAGTTGCTCATCTCTTCAGTGTCCATTGTTCTGGAGGAATTGGCTGCTGTATCAGAGTCTTCAGGAGAGGGCTCCTTCCTTAGCCAGGATATCTCTTTGAGCCCCAGTGGAAGGTCTTTTGCATTGCTGCAACGAGGATCCAGTGACATGCCCCGCAGGATCAGAATCGCATCTATCTCTGTGCGTCCAGTTCCGACCAGATGCACAGAGGCCAGGACCAACAGTACAGAATGTGTCTCACTGTTCCTAATGGACTACACTCTCACATTGATTAGGCAGATAGCCATCATCATGTTGGTGTGGTAAAATACTTTCCTCCACAAGCCCATGTAGAATTTCTTGGAAAGTTATCTTTTGTTGAAATCTGATACACAACTAATACTGTCCCAAAAATGCTTTCTGGCTTAATGTCTAGAATTAATGTCTCTTACACTTTTGCTATACTATATGAACTATATTAAGAAGCCCAGCTTCAATGGAGAGCAATAAGGTCTTCTCAACCTGTACTTCCCACCTCTTTCTGGTGACCATTCTTTTGGATGTGTCTTGTATATGTTTATTAGACCATGAGAAAATCACCTCTTTGGCATAGAGAAGGTAATAGTTGTGTTCTACAGAGTTATGACTGTTCCATTGAGTTCAGTAATCTACACCATAAGGAGCAAGGACAAACCGGAGGCGATAAAGCAGATGACATGACTTTAAGAAGAAGTCTTCTGTCTCTCTATTATATGTTACCTATTTTTTATCTTTATTTATCTGTATTATTTATTGTATGTTACTTTAAAATCTTGATGTGGTCTTTCTTCCAGCAAAGTGTGCAAGATGAGATCCCTCTGGCATCACAAGCTGGCATAGTTGTAAAAGAGATTGCATTACAGACAGCATGATGCATCTATTCAGGTGTTGTGAACTGTGCCATATTATCAGTCATGTTAACATTTAATGTGAGCTAACTACATCTGCACTAATTATAAGGTGCAATCTCCACTCATTCTACACCCATTCCATGCTAAATGATAACGCAGGAAGTCAGCATGACTTAAGGGCCCTTTTACTAAAGTGTGTTGTGATTTGTATCTAAGCACCAATAGTATGCAAAACCATGGCGTGTTAGGTGCAACATCACATGTTAACTGTCATAGCGTGGAAAGCATGTTCCCATCAGTTAACACACAGCATTGCTGCCTAAAGCGTGATACATTAGAGCAGGAACACTTACCTCTACCTATTGAGATGGCGGTAATTGCACTTGTACTAATCACCACCTTGCATTGTGCATGGGTACACTGGCTGTAAGGCGTTCTCCCTACTCACTCTCTACCCCAAACCCGCCCACTTGCTCCCCTAATGCACCATGGACAGTTATCACAGACATCCATGCTGTCGTGGCCTAGGACTAGCTATCAACACGTGCCCAGTGCACCTTCAGCGTACACCAGACATGCACTGAGAACTAGCGCCCTTCAGTAAAAGACCCCCTTAGTTGTTAAGGGGATTTGTTTCTAACATGCATTAAGAGAGTAATACGGGGGCTTAATGATCAATGTTGGAGGGGATGTCATGAGAAAGGGAATTGGATGCATATGTGGTGGAAATGTAAGTGGATACAAGCTTATTGGATTGAGATTTTGGAGTTGATATATAACATGACAGGATATCGAATACAAAGAAAGCCAGAGATTTGCTTACTACATCAATAGAGGTAGACATTCCAAAGAGAGTTAGTGGAGTGATACATTATTGTATAGTAGCTGCCAGAAGTGAAATAATACAGCACTGGCAGGGGACGTCAATGCCGGAAATGGCAGGATTTGTGAGAAGAGTGCCATAGATGTCTTTGATGCATAGATTGACGGAGATGCGGCATGGGATAGGAGGGAAAGCTGAGGAACAATGGAAGAGTGTGTGTAAGTGGTTGGAAAAATGGAAGGAAGAAAGAGAGGGAGTGATAGAGTAAAATATGAGAGGGATTTTAAATAAAATTTAACTACAATTTAACAGGAAGGATAAATGGTGATTGGGTGAAAGGAGAGAGTATATTAATTCAGTAATGGATGAGATTAGATGAGCGGGTGAGGGATGGGGAGAGGGAGGTGAGAAAGGGAATAATATAAAGAGTGTTTAGAGAAATATTATATGAATAAATAAATAGAATATATAATTGTTAATTTATGTAAATGTTAAGTGAAGTTTGCTACATGTAAAGTGAAGTTTGCAATGATAGTAGCGATTGTAGTGTAAATGATCTACTAAATACTTAACAAAATGATCAAATTGAAAAAAAGAAAGTAATGCATGATGTTTGCCCCTTAAAGCACATTAAAAGGCAAAATTGTTATTTACATGTAGGGCCTGACATGCATTGCTAAACAATGAGATGCCAATGCATGCAAAAAACCTCATTATTATACAGATTGAATAACATGGCTGCACTGAAGAGCACAGAGTACAGTATTCCTCAGAAAATAACACCTGCTCAAAGATGGCATTATTTTTCCTCCCAGGAGCATCAGGTAACTAACACACAGCTTGATGTTCGTAGGCTTATTCTTAAAAAGGCTGGCATCCAATTAAAGAAGCACCATTCATGGGTTCCCCTCCTGCCTCCCCCCCGGATAAAGTTTCTATCTTCTCCCTGAAGATACCCTACTCAGATGCTTGCCCTTCTCTTAAAGCCACATTGCAAGACTACCCCCGAGACTACCAATCATAACATTCCCTACAATGACTCCCCTACACACATACTGTCTGTAAGCACAATGGGTCTACCTGATTAGTTTCCCGGTGGTCTAGGCAATAGAGGGCAGGAACAATCCCCAGTCACTCATGACCCGTAGCGTTAATCTTGTATAATACTTCTAGTGGGTCAAGTTTCCATATAAGGGCAAAAAGCCGTTTTATGGCAACTTGATCCTTAACGGTAGGCCTTCCTGTTCAGCAGTCCTACAAAACAGAAAGTGTGGCTAAAAATCCACACCAAAATAAACAAATAAGCATTGTGCTTATCTTTTTACAGAGACTACTGAATATGAATCTTAATAATTATTACTGCTGTCGATATTCTCTCATATCACTTGGGAAAAGATTTCTGTGCACAGATTTGTGCAACCCAAAGTCCCTTGCCAGCACATCATCTCAGTGGGTGACGTTAAGTGTGCCCTCATGTACACCAATCCATTTCCTTCAACCTTTTAAGATTTAATGATAATAACTTGCAGGTTAAGTCTCTTGGGGAACTGTCAGCCTGTAAGGAACATAAGTAACTATAAAATCAGGATGGGGCTTCTGTCACCAACTGAGTTAGTCTGAAAGGACAAGAATACTATCAATTTGAAGCTGAATCTGCAGTCTCAAAGTGGGTGGAAGGTGGAGACAGGGGAGTCTCCTATCATCAGCAAGAAGGAGAATTCTCTTTTGTCAAATGGTCACCAAGATTTCCTGATAAAGTCCATTAAATCCTTGATGGGCTTAGATTATAGAGCTAAAGAGTGAATAAACAAATATCTCATTACATCCTGGTACCTTCAAGACCTCAAGCACAGTAAGTGAGACAGTGACTCCTTCCTTTTCCTTTTTTTCATAAATAACATGGAGCATGATTCTATAACATGCACATCTGGCCGGCAGAAATGTCTGAAGTGAAACCAGGCACAGAATATACCCATTTCTGAAACCATGGATATAGATACACCCGCTGTTCCAGAATAAGGGAAATATACATTTCCAGCGTGGCACAAACAATGTATCTGGGAAAACACAGGCCCATGCTGCTATAATGGGACATGGGTAAATGCAGCAAATGGTCTGTACGTCCCTGTACTCACCGTATTCTGAAAAGACAGATGCCTGTCTCTGTGCAGCCACGCCTCTGCTGGCAAAATGTGCATCTCCTAAGCTGATGCTCACACTGGCAGTGTTGTGCTCATGCAAACAGCACATTAATACTAATGAAAAACGTAAGGTCATGCAACCCAGACTATAATATTAGTCTGTTGCATGCCCATAACACTACAAGGTTTTCTAAGTGCACCAAAGCTATTGGAAAATCAAGTAGCAAGTGAGATGTTTGTCCTGACAGGCCCTGCAGCAAAAATATGCATGGCGTTTGATGAACACCGTAGTTATTCTTTCAGTGGTCATCTCTGAAAACAGCATTGGCAATGCCCAGAATGGGCCAGAAACAAACTGAAATGGGTTTGTACAGCTACATGACAAAGCATATCCCTGTCATTCATAGGAAGCCATCAGGATGAGAACATGCAGGAGTGGAACCATCAGAAATATATGTCCAAAAGCACCATCATCTGTCCTGACAAATGTGCACAATGTTGGACATGCATTAGTGCTGTCTGCACTGCAGCATGCCCTCACTCCAAGGGTCCCCTACCATTGACAAGGATATGCCCTGCTACATTGCCCAGAGTAGCTGTACAAAAATTACTGCCCATTCACACTGGTACCTGCTGATGCTGTGGTCAACCCTATGGTCCAGGTACTGGCCAGGCATACATGTCCCCCCCAGAGTTGCAAATCAGCACATCAGCGCCTCCTCTGTAGCGCTCATACCACACACACACACACACACATGTATGACATACCCCTGCCAAAAAGCATGCCCTGCACCTATAAACAACTGCTGCTAACACATAATAGCAAGGCATCTCAAGACCACACCTCTCAGCCAAGCACACTTCTGCTACATACTACCTCACATACCAACTCTACATCTGCATTCCCATTTCTCTGAATGCAGGGATTGTTGGGGAGGTCTAGGATAGCCCCTTTAGCACAAACAGCAAATGTCAGCAAAGCTAGAATAAAGTTGATCGCAGTGCTTTATATTTATGTGGGGGTGGTTTTTATTGTTACTTCACCTTACAAACATGCATTCTATTCTTTACAACCGCATCTAGTGCCCTCCCAGACAGCAGACACACCAGTTCAATACACACATGTCACAGCCATTCATCTTTATGGACGCAGTGAAGATCAGAGAAGAAAGTCTTGTAAGTGCTGGCTTTATTCCACTTTGCCACTGGTATAGCGTACTCGTCCACGGGATATCCTCGCGACATACACGGGCCTTTCCTGAATACACTTACACATCTCCTTGGCTTGCCATGCCCCCCCCCCCATTCCACCCCCTCCCACCCACATTCTGAGATCCACATTTTATGTCATGTACATGCAGGGCTGCATGGTTACAGAATACGGGTCTAGACGTTTTTTTGAGGAAAACGTCTATCCCGCAGGTCCAGGCGGCCTATTTCTGTTTCGGAATGACCCCCATAATGAACAAACAAAACACGTCTTTCCAATGAATTATTGTATAGTCTTTGTTTGCACAAAAGGTCGTAGTTTTTAGAGGATCAAGATAATTCAAATGAAAGACAACTATAATATAATAGTATATTAAAGTGTTGCATGGAATTGGTGACTTTGTTTTGCCTCTGTACGAGTCAGCACTATATCCCTGTCACCTTAGGTTTATAGTAGCATAAAGTACAGACAGACATAAGGAGACTGCATGATATGTACAGAAGAGAAATGTAAGATTGCAATTCATACTGATTGCCCAAGATAAGCATAGTTAGAGTGGGGGAGAAAGAATTCAGCCCAACAATAGTGATCATTTCCCTGGTAGTTAACACGACCCCCTGTCCCTTAACACATGCCCCATTAGTGTGGGTGCACCTAACATCACCTAACTGCATGGAGCACATCATGCCCACTCTTTGCCCCTACCCAGCCTACTCACGAACCTAGCATGGGTTGCACAACACAAGAATTGCCCCGCGCTGTCATACCCTTGCGCTGGCTGGTAATGTGTATCCCAGTATGCATTCAGCGCACGCCAGAACACGCGTTCTCAGCTAAAGCCCTTTACTTAAAGATCTCCTTAATCTCATTTCTTAAATTAAATGTTTTTTAAAATATTTTTCTCCACTTACAGATCAAGAAAGATAATGGAAAAATGCCAAATTGGAACAGACATCAAAAAGACAATAACATTTTTAAATCAGTAACAATAAATGAGAGCATTACATATTTGGCACACTAATATGCATAAGTGAATCTAACATCCTATCCTATCCCAGATTTGGGCTGCATAAATCCAATAAAGCGGTGCAGTATAGGGGGTGAAGTATTTCTGGCCATGAAAGAAGGGCAGGACCTGGTCATGATTGTTTCTGATGATCCTAAGGTTGCTAAACAGTTAGAAAAGGCAACAGCAAAAGCCAGAATAATGCTTGGTGCTCAGGGAAAAGAATAGCCAACAGAAAAAAAGAGGTGATAGTGCTCTGTATAAGTCGTTGGTGAGACCTCATTTGGAGTATTGTGTGCAGGTCTAGAGACCACACTTCAAAATGATACAAACAGGATGGAGACGGTGCAGAGGGAGGCTACAAAAATGGTCAGTGGGCTTCATCATAAGGCATATAGGGAAAAACTTAAAGATCTCAATATGTATACTTTGAAGGAGAGGAGATATGATAGGGGCATTTAAATAAATGACATTAAATGTCCAGGAGAGCCTCTTTCAATTGAAAGAGAGCTCTGAATGAGGGGGCATAGGATGAATGTGAAAGCAGATATACTCATGAGAGGACTCCAGGATGAGCATTGTGGAATTTGTTTACGTGTTTGGGAACCTGCCAGGTACTTGTGATCTGGATTGGAAACAGGATACTGGGCTTGATGGATCTTGGTCTGAGCCAGTATGGCATATCTTATGTTCCTATGTTACGTTCTTAATATACTGAAGTATTTATTTATGAAAAGAATGATAGAAGCATGGAATAGTCTCAGTGGAAGTAGTAGAGATGAGGACTGTATCTGGGACAAACAGAAGATCTCTAAAAGAAAAAAGGGACAATATTAGTTGGTGTGAAGGACAGGCTGGATAGGCTGCATGGTTTTTTTTTCTGCCATCATGTTTCTGTGTTTCTAATATTGGCACATATCACCTAAAATAATCTTAAGGGAGACAGAATATGGAACTTTCCCCATGAAAAAACAGCTTGGTAGATCAGATTCAAAATCTGAATAATTGTATTAATATCACTTTAATTTCAAGTGAATCAGTTCCAGCCTTGGCTCTTCAGGGAATTTGTGTGGCCTTGAGCATGTCACATACCTCCTTTGGCCTCACTTTTTAGTGTAATTTTGTTATCAGTAATAAATATTGCATATGTTTCTTCTATAACATCAATAACACTCTGCCATGATATGTCCTTGGCAAAAATTATGACCAATTAAGGAATAAAATACAATTAAGAATTAAAATACAATTTTACAAGTGAATAAATTCCATTTTTTATGCTTTAGTTGTTATTCTTTTCAGGTTAAACATTTGAAGGATGTACAGAGAAAATCAAACAGAAGTGAAAGAATTTATTCTCCATGGACTCTCCATCAATGGAGGTGGACATTTAGTTCTATTTACACTGTTCCTAGTGATCTACACTCTCACGTTGATTGGGAATATAGCCATCATCATGTTGGTGTGGTTCAACACTTCCCTCCACAAGCCCATGTACATTTTCCTAGGAAACCTGTCTTTTGTTGAAATCTGGTACACAACAAGCACTGTCCCTAAAATGCTTTTTGGCTTGCTTTCTAGAATTAATTACATTTCTTTCATTGGTTGCTTCCTACAATTTTATTTCTTCTTTGGCTTTGGTACAACAGAATGTTTCCTTCTCACAGTCATGGGTTATGATCGATATCTAGCCATTTGCCATCCTCTCCGCTACCATATCTTAATGAGTAATAATAAGTGCTCCATTTTTGTAAGTTCTTGCTGGCTTTTTGCATTTATTTGGTCTTTGTTCCCTATAATATTAGTATCAAATCTGCCATTTTGTGGCCCTAATGAGATTAATCATTTCCTGTGTGACCCAGGGCCATTGCTGGAACTTTCTTGTGTGAGATACTATGGAAAAGAAGTGGCTATTTCTATATACTTTGCCCTAATGGGTATCAGTACCTTCTCCTTCACCTTCATCTCCTATACTTTCATTATTCAAACTATACTAAGAATCCCATCCTCATCGGGGCGCCATAAGGCCTTTTCAACCTGTGCTTCCCACCTCACAGTGGTGACCATTTTCTTTGGATGTGTCATGTATATGTATATTAGGCCATCAGGGAATCACCCATTTGAAATAGATAAAATCATAGCTGTGTTCTATACTGTTGTGACACCCCTCCTGAATCCAGTAATCTACACCCTAAGGAACAAGGAGGTCCTGGAGGCAGTGAAGAAGGTGATACGACTGTGAGAATTTATTCTTCTGTCTATATTATCTTTATTTGGTGTAATATTTCTCGTCTGTCCTGAAGATCCCATATCCAGTAATGTTTTCAGAATATCCATAAATACATTTGTATATATTGATTTATTGATTCTTCAGAGTATGCAGATTTGGCTCTGAGATGAACAGGGTGGATTTGGGAAGACCTGTTGTGGTATCTTGCTGTACAGGAGTTACATTTTGTATTTAGATTTCCATCCTTGTACACATCTCATAGTCATCATTTTTCAGTGTTTAAGAATATATGCCTTTTTACTGTATCTTTTGACCTGTATAGAGTATATCCACATACAGAACCTATATATTTGTCCTTCCATCCCTCTTTCTTCTCGTGAAGTATCTGTTTTATGTTCTACTTCTTAGACATGTTTCTAGCTTGCTATCTCTAACCAGTCAATCTACAGATTTTTTTCTAAACTATAGGGATATACTTTCCTTTGAAAGGAAATGGAAAATATCAACAATTCCTTTGTGATTTTGTATTGTTTTCATTTTCAATCTGAACACAACATGAAAAAGTGGAAATTTTGCAACTCCCCCTCCCAAGTGTTTCAGCCTAGCTTCAAACCAATGACTGATGGTTGGAAAGGCAGCCGTCTTGCAGGAGGATCTATTATATGTCTGCGTGGGTTGACTCTAGCAAGCCTGCTCTTAACTGTATCTTGATTTTTGGTGATCTCCAGTCCGATTTTTCACAGTGTTCAAGAGCAGTCATGTTTTGGGACAATTATAAAGCAGAAATCACCATATACAGTAGGTGATCACCATACAGCTTCTCTTGAAAGGTAACTGCTAATTTTGTCAGCCCTAGGGTCACTGATTCAAGGCCAATCCATGAAACCTATTAACAAAAGTAGAAAAAAATGCATTTTATATGTCTGGAAATCTCTTGCAAATAGTTTCTTTTCTGTTTTCTTTTCTTTTCTTTTTTGTGGTTTGGGCAGCAGCCACAATCACCTCTTAATTAAACAAAATTGCCCTGAAATGAAAATGTATAAAAACAAAACAACAAAACATAACTTTATAAAACCAAAATGAAACAAAAAGAAAAAAAACTTGCAAATGACACAGGAAACTAAACAAAATCAATGGGTTTTTTTACCTGCATACCCCTAATAAATTATGTCTGCATTAAAACCATGCTGTTGTCTAATCTTCTGTTTCAACTCACTAGGGATGTACATTCAAGGCTCGTTTGGGTGCCTAAAAAATAATAGGCCCTTTTAAAAGTGCACTGTAGCTTTGCTCCTAATATTCTATACAACAAATGGATCCTAATGGGAAATTCTCCAGTCATTAGGTGAATTCTACTCCACTTCCCACGCTATTGAAGTCTCCAAAGTAATAATATCCAAACATATAAAAAATATTTTTGTCGGTCTTCTATCACAACTTGATTCTAGCATCTAAGCAAGTCCAATTTTTGCCTAAGGTCCATTTTCCTTTATTATTTATATGCCAAACTGATAAAACGTTTTTTCTTTTAAATGTTCATGGATAAACTATAAACCCCATAGTCATTCATCCCCATCAGCAAGACATAATATCATGTTTCAAACAATAAGTTTTTAAATTCTGCTTCAGGGTTACTTATCTCCAGTTTTGACCATGAGTCGCTGAGCCCAATTCCTGATAAATTATACTTTCAGTTGACTTCCATGTTGATCTTGACATCAAAATTGCCATGGCATTATTTTTGTACTCTGCCCTCCACTCCTTTTAGGGGAGGTTACCAAATTATAATAATGAGTACCATTCATTTTCTGTGAGACTATACTGTATGTATTTATTTAACTAGGCTTATATACTGCTTTTCTACAAATCAAAGCAGTGTATATTCAAGTACTATATATATATTTCCCTTGTCCCCAAAGGGTTCACAATCTATGTTTTTGTACCTGAGGCAACGGAGGGTTAAGTGGCTTGCCCAAGGCCACAAGGAGCACCTGTGGGTCTAGAAACCCCAGTCCTTCTGGCCCCAGGTTGCTGTCCTCTAACAGGATTTGAACCCCTGACCCACAGTAAGTTGCCTCAACTACCAGGCCACTCCTCCCCATGTAATGAAAAGATCTAATATTTCTTTTTATAATTCAAATGTTGGTCACAATCTCCACCCCTCCAAAAAGGGGGAATCACTTCTATGATGCACCATTTCAACTGTTCAAATGTATGACCTTCTGTAGGGCAATGTTGTACTAAAGGAGATGCTTTTCTTTTTGTATTGATACATGATTTATGCTCCTGAAGTCTAATCCTAATAGGTCTTTTTGTACATCTCAAATATACCTTCCAGCATGGTCATGCAATAACATACACAACATACAATGTGTTACAATTTGAAGGTCTTTTATTAATAACCTCCCTGTGGCTGTAAGGGCAGATCCATCTATGACATTCAATGGTCTAACCACACTAGTCACAATAACCACAAGCAACATGACCCATATTTTCGGCAGATTCATTTTGACCTACTTCCCATTTGACTACTTTACCAACCAGATCAACATTACTCCTACCTCTTTTGTTGGCAATGAGTGGGTTCCATTGAAAGAATGCACACAGGGTCAATATGTGCCAGTGATTGTATATTATCGTAGCCACTTACTGAGCCTGAGTTGAAAATGGTAAAACACAGACCAGTTGATACGGTTCTGACTGTGCCTGATACTGTAAAAGTAATTCACGTTGGGCCTATAAAGCCCTTAAATATGCCCTTCTTGCACATGATTTAGAATATTCACGATCATAATACTTCAACATCAATTCAAATGCACATTTTTTGAAATCTTTTTTGGTAGAACAGATTCATCTCAATCTTAAGAACTGGTTAATGGGAAGACCCCTTTTTAACTTATACAGACGATGGCTGGATAATAACAATAGATTGTTACGTCCTTCCAGTTTTTAATACAGTGTTTTTGTCACTTTATTGTTCTGCTTCATAATAATTACATATAGTACATCTTCCCGGAATATATCCAATCATACCACATCCTTTTATAAACAAACTTTTTTGTCGGACCTTATTTTAAAGTTTCCCAGAAATTTATGCTAGAATCTTATGATTTTGGTCTTTTTATTTTTACTTGCTACTTTAAAGATGTCCTTAACACAATACCCCCAGTATTTGATCTCTGGTTATATTTGTTGGGTTATAATAATTGCATCCAAATAAGAAATGGAGACTTGATCATATTTGCTTTGAAAACTTCAAATTTCTCATGCATGTATTTATCCATTTTTTAAACTGCATCAGATCCTTTAGATTCCCTTCCCATATACATAATATATCATCTAAGATTTTCTTCCATAATTTTATATATCATCCACCATAAGGGATATATAGATTTCTCCTCAAATGCAGCTATATACAGGGTAGCAACTGTGAGTGCCACTGTTGCACCCATTGCTGTGCCAGATTTTTGATAATAATATTCTCCATTTGAACAAAAATAATTGTTACACAACACTATCCATAGTAGGTCTATTACATAGCCTTGGGGATCCTAGGGGCCCAATATATCTGTATATAGCTCAAACAAATCAAGCACCCAACACATCCCTCACACAACTAAGTTTTATCCTCACTGCATGTACAACACACACACTTTACCTGATTGCTTGCTGTGATACCACCTTGATTATTAAGATAAGGCGGTTTAGAAATACTGTTAAATAAATAAATAAATAAATAAATATATCTCACCAATCCATCTGTGTTATCATATTGAGTGTCTCCTGTTGATCCATATTTGTGTACCATGACACTATGTCCAACGTGACCAACCAACAATCCTCACTCAAATCCTTGACAGTACTGAGAACATGCAATAAATGTTTTGTGTCTCTGAAGTAAGAAGTCTTTTTAACCACCAAGGGATTTATTTCAATCCACAAATTTTGAAATTGGTTCTAATAAAGAGTTCCTTCCTAAAACTATAGGCTGTCCAGCTGGTCTACCTAAGACTTATGAATTTTGCGTACTGTATATAGGACAGGCCCTAATGGATTTTTATTTATCAAAATTTCTTGTTCTTTTTGGGTCAAGTATCCTGCCTGATATCCTCTTTTTATCATGCTTTCAACACTTTCCTTCAGTAATATCTTCCTCTAACTTGAAATAATATTTCTGATCTTCGAATCAATGACATATTTATTAGACATATTGTTTTTTTTGGACTAAAGTACTACTGCTCCACCATTATCTGCCTAACATGCCAAATGCATGCAAAAACAAGGTGTGTTAAGTGGAAAGCCATAGTATTAACTGTCAGGAGCATGGTCAGCATTTGTCCGATAGGTAATACATGACATATCCAAGATGGCCACTTAGTCTGCCGCCACTTCAGACACCTTTCCTTTGCAATGCCTAAGAGGAAGGGGAAGCCGTGGGGAAAGCCTCTTAAAACCCCAGAAGACCTATTCTATCTCTTTTACCATGAGTGGGCTGATGGATTCCTTTGTTGAGTGCTCAGAGCATCATCAAGTTGGAACCAGCATTTGCCTGGCTGTGTTGACACTAGGGCAGAAAAGCCTGGCGTCATCTTCGGGCTGTGATCTGTCCCCGGAACTGCAGCTTCCTCCTGTTGCTCACCGAGTTTCTCAACCTGGATATGTCTGTGTCAACCAGCTACATTCGAGAGTTGGTGGCTGCTCCAGTGGGAGGAAGTGTATCTGGGTTGCCTCCAGCCACAGGAGAGGTGCAAGCCATGGAGAAGCCGGTGAGTGGTTTAATGTCGGCAATGCAGCTACCTGTCATAGATGGAAGTTCTCTGTCTTTTGAAGAAGTTTGGGTTGGAGCATCCCCTCTTTTATGTTGGAGCATCCGAAAAGTTACACATTGGAATCAATTTGGAGGGCTATCTAAAAGTTGGGTGAGGTAATGGTGTCACTGTCTAACAAGATTCTTTCTCAAGTACAAGGTAACATTATTTCAATTCAAAAGAACTCAAGTGATATCTCTGCTGTGAAAAAAGTCTTCTGCTTTTATCAAGACTTTTTCTGTTGTCAAGTTTAACATTGAGACTCTGGAAAACCAGGCTCGTTCTTCCAATTTTCAATTACCTAATTTTCCCCGATCGTCTTTAATCTTGGCTAGAGACATGTTTAAGAAATATATAGTCAACATCGTGTGGACTCCTCCAGAGTCTAAGCCCCCTTTGGTAAACATGTCCCTGCTGAGGCTTCACAAGAACCCCTTGCAGATTTGCAACATATGAATATTTTTAACATATTGGATATTCTAGAGTCCTCTGATACATAACCAGGAAGGCGGACGTGGTGCTCCCGCCCCTTAAACGACACCTTCCGCCACCCCCCCTTTGAAATAACCACACAGTACACTTATTGGCATTCAACTTGTCACAGCTTTATTAACCATAAACATTATCCAAACAACTACATCAACCGGAACTGCGTCCTTCAGGTTCTGGCAGCGGGACGAACCCTCACCAGCCATGTGAGTAGCAAAGTGAGTTCCCTCCCGCCTCCGCCGTGAACCGTCCCCTGGCAATTCCATCCCCCCTCTTCCGGCTTCACCATATTATTAGCAAAAGCCCCGAGGGATTCTCCGGGTCGGGGGTACCCCACCCCCGCCCTGCGTATTGCCAAGACTCCGGACCCCGGACACCTCCGGGATCCCGCCCCCCCCCCCCCTCCAGCTGCAACAACCCTCTGTCCCGACACCGCCCACCACAGGGATGGGAGGGTGGGAAACGCCCATCCTCCACCAACTGCTAGGACGGACTGGCGCCTTGCCAGCCCGCCCGCCTTTGGCCAGTCCTCCCGCCTGCCTGCCCTCATCCATTGGCTCCTGCATTCCTCCAACATCCGCAGGAGCCAATGGATTTAAATGATGCTCACCGCCGCATCAGCCCCCTCTTCCCCCGCCTCTCCCAGTTAGATGCGGCCTGCCGGTATGTGGCCCTGCAGCCTTTGCGTAACCAGGTAAGGCGGACGTGGTGCTCCCGCCCCTTAAATGACACCTTCCGCCACCCCCCCTTGAAATAACCACACAGTACACTTATTGGCATTCAACTGGTCACAGCTTTATTAACCATAAACATTATCCAAACAACTACATCAACCGGAACTGCGTCCTTCAGGTTCCGGCAGCGGGACAAACCCTCACCAGCCATGTGAGTAGCAAAGTGAGTTCCCTCCTGCCTCTGCCGTGAACCGTCCCCCGGCAATTCCATCCCCCCTCTTCCGGCTTCCCCATATTATTAGCAAAAGCCCTGAGGGATTCTCCGGGTCGGGGGTACCCCACCCCCGCCCTGCGTATTGCCAAGACTCCGGACCCCGGACACCTCCTGGATCCCGCCACAGGCTCAGAGACACCTGTCCCTGAGCCTCCCCCCAAGTGCAAAGCTGTGACCAGCTGCCCTGCCCTGAACAACATACACCAAGGCCTCTCACCAATCATTCAGGAGCAAAGCCACCCCAACCAGGGATAGATGCATTCCCTCAGGCCGATAAGAGCCAGCACCATCAACCACGACCCAAGGATGCAAAAGCTGCCATCCCCTTTTCCCACTCACCTAGAGACCAATTTGCCGATTAACTTTAATCCACCTACGAGACCACCACCGGTGGCCCCCGCAAGCAGGCCTCGGAATTAGATCCAGCCATAACAACACAACATCCCTAAACACTGATGACCTACGTCCAGGTCTCTCTTCGCCGCTCTGAGCAGCTGCTTAACTGTCCCAGTGCCCCAAGTCGCTGCCTCCAAGATGTAACCACCGCAACCCCGGGTATCCCTTTCCACACCGATGGGGCCGAAGCAAAGGCAATAGCTGCGGACCGCGATGGCCGAGCTCGCCTAGCCAAGAAATGGTCACCTCCACCATGTGCAATCCACTGTGTACCCCGAGAGGACTCACCACTGCCTGCTGATCAGCCCTGTAGACAAACACATGGCCGCTCATCCATCAGCCATACGGCATCCGGCCCACGTCTAAAAGAAAATAAACAGTTAACACCGTCCAAGCAATTCCCCACACAAACGCACCTCACCCGAAAATGCATTAGAGCGCCATCTGCCGATCCGCAAAATGTCCAGCTCATGCAAGCCCATCTCTGCGGCACCGGTGGCAGCCCCAATCCGAAACGAAGGAGGCGCGAAGTCACTCGGCTCCAAACCCCACCTGGAGCCCCGCCATCCTCACTGCATGTACAACACACACACTTTACCTGATTGCTTGCTGTGATACCACCTTGATTATTAAGATAAGGCGGTTTAGAAATACTGTTAAATAAATAAATAAATAAAATAAATAAAATCCGCCGGACTACTGTGAACTGAAAACGCGTAAGGCCGCAGGAAGTCCCATGAAGGAATAAAACAAATGCCCCCCCCCCGCAGCCTCGCCCATAAATAAGCCTCAATAGCGGCCACCAGACCAGCTAGGAGAGCCCCGAAAAAGGCCACACAAAACACTGCCTGGAACAGCGTGACCTCATATGCCGATGCAGCCAGCACCGGCAGTGCGGCGCACAGTTTCCCGAGCCGGTCGTGCTTGATCGGACGCCCCCTATCCTCATGCAAAGGGTTAACCCCCTCCCCCCTAGCAATCGGCGAAACAGGAACTGGAGAAAATAGCAAAAACCCGCTATGTGCACCCTCACCATCGCCCACGCTGCTCCCGTAGCCTTCGCTGCCTTGATGTGTAATACCATGAGGTGATCCAGGACAGGACCATGCCGCCATCCTCGGGCCGCCAGTATTCCACTACACGATGATGGACTCTGCAACAGGCCTAGCTTGCCCTCAGGCCAATCCGCCATAAGTGCTCCAGGACCCTCAGTCCAACAGTGCTCGCCTCTGGCGCCAAACGCCGGTACAAGCCCCACTTGAACGTGAAAGAGCTACAGCAACCCGGTTAACACAGTCCCTGGCAGATGCCGTGCCCTCACCCACATTCAACCTCTCACAGGCTAGCACAACAACGCTCCTCAGGACTGCCACCCTCAAGCAAAGCGGGGCATATCTGTTAAGGACAGTGACCACCGCTTTGGTATCGCACCACCCCAGCTCCCGACGATGGCGTAGTCCATCCGGCCCCCAGCTCCAGAACCACCAGCACCTGGACTAACACCAGAAAAGCTACACCCTCGGTCAAGCCCGCCTCTCGCCATGCCAGTGGCCATGACGCCGCACACCATGCGTCCCCGAAATACACACCCAATCCCAAACCACCCATTGCTTCAGTAAGATCCGTAGGTCACCAGTCGACATTTCCTTCTCCAGCATAACCGCAATGCCACTGAAGCCTTCAGGAACTCGCCCAAAGCCCCACAAGTCCCCTCATGCTCCTTGAAACCCTAACGCGGTGGTGTGGCGTAAAAACGCCTGAGGTAGCCGCCGAACTGCGCGTGAACTCCCGCCCCATCGGAATGACCCGCCAAACAAACTTCAGTGAGCCAATCAGCGCCTGCATCTCTTTCAGTGCTACGTTCGCTGACCCCCAACCCATTCGCCACCAGAACCCACAAGCTCGCCAACTAATCCAACAGCAGTCACGTCTCCATCTCCCCCGAATCCAACTCGACCCCCAAAAATGTGAGGCGCGTCGATGGACCCTCCGACTTACCCCCCGCCAACGTGACGCCCCAATCTTGCATCAATCTCTCGAAGCCATCCAACTCTGGACATCGCCCCGAATGTGCCCCGTCGACACATAAGAAATCGTCCAGATAATGGACCCCTTTCCCCCATCCCAGGTCTCCTCCAGCACCCAGTACAAGAAGGAACTGAACCTCTCCGCATAAGAACAAGATATCGCACCACCATCGGCATGCGCTTTGCGAATTAACCTTCTAACAACAACCAAACTACATTCCCCCACTCTATAAATCCCCCCCCCCTGCAGAGCGAGCTCTCACCAGCCATTTTAGTAGCAAGGTGACACCGCTTCCGCTTTCGCCGGGTACAGGCCCCAACTAATTTGCCTCGCCCTCCCTCTTCCGGCTTTGCCATACTATTAGCAAAAACCTGAGGGATTGTCCGGGTCGGGGGTACCCCCCCCCCCTAATGCTTGCCTCCGGCTCTGGACCCCGGAAACCTCCGGGATCCTGCCACCCCCTCCAGCTGCAACACCCCAACTCGCCCCAAAGCCTCCGATCCTCCCCCAGCACTGAAGAATACCGCCCTTCGAAAGCCAAAATCCAGTAGATGAAAGAAGCATGGCGAACCGGCAACAGGCGAAAAGCGGATTCGATAGCCACATTCTCCATCAGACACCCTGGCCCACATCCCTATACTAACCCACCACCGTGTTGATGGCGCATAACGCACGGCACACAACTCCCTTGGTACCCGGTCCTACCGGGAAGGATAAGCTGTGAATCCGCCGGCACTTGGCCGCCCAGCAAAGGGGCCCGTCCATCCTACCCCACTCCAGCTGCCCGCCAGTCACCCTACCCAGGTGAACCAAAAGCCTTACCGATGGCGAGTTGTGCGCCCAGCCCGGATCCCCTCCCCGACCACCGGTATGGGGAAACTATACATAAAAACCCCCTCCAGGTGCCCCAGTCCTAATCCTCCTGTATCACCTCCGCCAAGGCCTAAGCGCCGCGACGCGAAGAGGTGTCAGGGCCGGGTCCAACAAGTCCCTATGGCTAGGGAGTAGGTGTGGGGGCAATCGTTGCCCCGTTCGAGACACATCTAAGTGCCGAATGCCCCCCACTGCCGGCGAAACCATTGTGCCAGAACGTACAGTCCAGAAAGGGGCAAAAGGGCATATTAAAAACGCCCACAGATGTCCCCGGCTCCCCCGCCGCTCGATCTCGCTAGCCAGGGTGCCCCTTTCCCCTGAAAGGGCCCCCCGCACTCGCCGTCAAACGGTGCCCCTGTTTTGTCCGCCCTCCCTTGCCCCTCCTCTCACCGACATCTGTGTCAACCCCAGATGAATGTCCTGCGTTCCCCAAGACCACCACCTATTCTCTGCCATCTCGCCCCAGAACTTCTCACCTAATGGCGCCTTGCCCAGCAATCATGAGTCCGCGTCACCTCCCAATCGAGTCTGCGTAGGTGAGCCACATCCAATATTGCCCCAGGTAATGATGTCCCCACACCCGACACACTAGCCAGCTGCAAATAGGCCCTTGACCAATAATGACTTTGTGCGATGCCTTCTAGACCCTCCCCGCCTTCTCGTCCACCATCAATTTCGATTGCTATCCCCCGACCGCTTCCTAGCCTCCCACAGCCGGACGATATCTATATATCTCCACATCCGGATCTTCCGCCGAAAAGGACACCTTCGCCGTACCCTTTCTGCCTAAGACTACGGCCCCCCCCACCCCCACGCCTAATGCTCGCTCCCTTGCCCGCCAAGCTTGAAGAAGCCGATGCAAACCTCCTCGCCGACGACAGAGAGGCGATCTCCGCCTACACTTACACGCGTCCTGACCCACTTCAACTCATCAACTGTCAGAGTCCTTAGCTGCACCACCCCAACCCGGCCATCCAAAGCCGGCAGACGCCGTCCTCCTGAAGCGCCTCTTGCTGCTCCGCTTGTTCCACTGCTGCCTGCACACTGCTCGCTGGCTCCAACATCCGCGCCTCAGCAAGCCGCACCTGCGAAGACAAGAAGGGAAAGAAGGAGGGGGAACCTGCCCAGGCCCATGGTGACTGCCATTCCCCCCCCAACCGTTTGACCCCTGGGGGATCCCAGCACTCCACCCCACCCATGCTCACATGCCATGGGATACAACCCCCCAGGTACCCTAGGCCCGCCCACCCATGGGCCCCCCCCCCGGCAACCAGTCCTGCCTGATTACCCTCCCTTTGCTACCCCAATGTCCTATGCACGGGCCCCGAAATACCAGTAGCCTCCCTCACAACCTGGAGGGTCCCACCACCCCTTGACCCCCCACCTTGTGCCCCCCACGCACCCCTAGAAGCTGCCCCTGAGCTCCTTTGACCCCTCCCTTGCCTGTCTCCTCTGCTTTACAACTGCCCCAACCAACGGGCCGCCTACTCCCCCGGGCCCCCCAGCACTCCCGTGCGGACATCCCCCCACCAGAAAATACCCCTCCCTGAACCCAAACACCAAACCATTGCTTTTCTCCCCCCTTTTCAGGGAAAAATCTGCTGGCCTTTTTATGACCTGAAACATAATGCTAGGCATTAGAGGGTAAAGTGATTTGCCCAAGATCACAAGAACTGCCAGTGGGCAGCCCCCCCACCAGAAAATTACCCCCCCTTTTACCCTAAACACCAATTCCCCCCCCATACCCAATCCAGCTTATGCCGTTGCCTTTGAAGCTGTCGATCACGTGCTGGCAGTCCTGCCGCACACCGCTCCCGCTCCAACTGCTGCTCTTCCGCCCGCGCTGCCATCACCGACGAGATCATCCACCGCACCGCTGACCGCTGCCACACTCGCCTCCTCACAACAACACCGGCGCCCATAGCTCGAGCAAAAACACCCGTCCTCCACCAACTGCTAGGATGGACTGGCGCCTTACCAATCCGCCCCCTTTTGGCCAGTCCTCCCGCCTGCCTGCCCTCATCCATTGGCTCCTGCGTTCCTCCAACATCCTCAGGAGCCAATGGATTTAAATGACGCTCGCCGCCGCATCAGCCCCCTCTTCCCCCGCCTCTCCCAAGGCCGGGGCCACGCACCACGCCGCCCACCCGATTAGATGCGGCCTGCCGGTACGTGGCCCTGCGGCCTTTGCGTAATCTGTGGCTTTTGCAACACCCTTAATATTGTTGGCATTATCCTCTGATCAAGAATGATTGCTTAAGTTGTGTAATACCTGAAGATTGGAGGATCGCCAATTGTCACAACTTCGTGGGCCCTAGGCGGTTGCCTAGGTATATGAAGTGGTGAGAGTATTTTATTTATAAGAGTGCCTATGGGTGTAGTTGTGGTATGGCAAAAATAACTTCAGCCGAGCAGTAATATAGGCACGCAGGATTTTATTCTCCACAAGGCCAAAGGGAACCTTTACATACAGTCCCAAATATTCAACACAAAGGCGGGTAATTTCCAGAAAAACAGGTAACAAAAATAAACAGCTTCTACATGCAGCTTGTTAATGAACTCAAACAAAGTATTTCTTCATACGATTGAAACAAGGTTGGAAATAAAAACCTCCTTTCCAAAAAAAAGGGCTTTAAAACATTTGCAGTCTCTTCAGCAAAACAGCAGTGCCAAACTTTCTCTGCAAAAGGTTTTCTTTCCTTTCTCAAACCAGGTTTCTTTATCTGCCCTTCTAGCAGACTCAATATACTTTGTGTGCAGCCTTTCGCATTAAGGGTTAAGCTTTCTCAGGCTTTCTAGCCAACCTAATTTGCATAAGCCCCTCAGCTCAGCCTTGGAACACGACTGCTAGTTTTAATGCTTTCAAAAACCTCTTTAGTTACTATAATGAAACAGGAAGACATTCCATTTCTGTCTCAGAACTAAGCTCTTGGTTTATAGCATTTTCAAAATCCATGCTCTCAGGTTCAGACTCTGTTAGAATAGCCTCATGTTTAAAACCAGCTATCTCTGGCTGCAAACGGTCTAACAATCTCAGAACTTTCTTTAAAGCAGAATCTCTCTTCCTGGGGAAAATGCCTTTTCTCTCATACGGTTCCTTACTCTTAGAATGGTTAAAAGTCTTAGCCACGCTCACCTTATTTTGTGGAGATAAGCACCTGGCTGTCCTTGCAGCTGTTGGCTCAATCTCTGTAAAATCTTCTAGGAAACGCTGTGAATTACTCACATGGTCTGTGAACTCTCCCTGGCCAGCTTTAAAACCCTTGGCTGGTTTTTCCTCTCTGCTTGGAAACTCAGGTAATGCTTCTTTCACTGTTGGAGTGCCTTTCTTTGGTAATACTCTTGGGTTCCCAGAAACTCTTCCCTTCCTGGAATTTCCTGACCCAATTACCCTAGGGCTGGATTCAGGACTGGAGCTTCTGTCTGTCCCTTCTCTTCCCGTAGAAGATTCAGCGTCAGTGGAAGCTGGTCTCCTAAAGCACCTTCCCTTAAGGTTGCCTTCCCCTTCAGTGTACCTCCGTTCTGCTCTCTGAGCACCTCCCTCTCGGGCACTTCTAGGCTGGGCAGTTTGAGGACCTTTCTACTGGGCTCTCCAGATACTTCCATGAGCTCCTTCCCACCTGCTTGGGATTCCTCTCTGAACTCCTGCTTTGGTTTCCTTCCTGGCTTCCTCCTTGCCTTCCTTGCCTTCCTTTCTCTGTTCAAAGTTCCTGTGTTTATACCTGCAGTTTCTCTCACTGCCTGCTGACTCCACCTCTTGCACTCCCTCGTGCACGGGCTTGTTTGCTAGGGAACTAGGGCGTGTCCCTTGCCTACCAGCTTTCTGTGTGGAGTTTTTTTCAGATTCAGAAGTTTTAACCCCTGAACTTCTGGTTTCTCTGTCTTTCACTGGGAAAATCCCTGGATTTCTCTCCTCTTTCTTATGTTCTTTCTGGCCTGCGCCGTCACACAATGTAACGCCAATTTTTAAAAAGGGTTCCAGGGGTGATCTGGGAAACTAAAGACTGGTGAGCCTGATATCAGTACTGGGAAAAATGGCAGAAACCATTATAAAGAAAAAAATTATTCATCATGTAGATAGTCATGGCTTAACCCTTTCCAGGCTGAGCCCAAAACTCTTAGGATCCAAAATTCTGACTAAATATTCCTATCAAATGGTATATAATACATGACCATAGCAGAAGGAAAATCACTATTAGAACATATTGAATAAGACGGTTACAATTTTCCTGAAATTTGCAAAAATTAACCAGGCTGCAGAATGTGGATTAAAAATTTAAAGTAGGCCTTGAAAGGGTTAATGGAAGACAGCCAACATGACTTTGGACAAGGAAGATCTTGTCTTACTAATCTGTTATGTTTTTAGGAAGGTGTGAATAAACAGGTAGACAAAGGTGAGTTGGTTGATATAGTGTATCTGGACTTTCAGAAAGCCTTTGACAAGGTCCCTCATCAGAGACTTTTGGCAAAACTAAAAAGTCATGGGATAGGAGGCAATGTAGTATTGTGGATCAGGAACTGGATACATAGAGGGTAGGGCTAAATGGCCAATTTTCCCAATGCAAAAAAGTGAATAGAGGAGTAGCCAGGGGATCTGTGCTGGGTCCGCTGCTTTTTGACATATTCATAAATGACCTGGAAAAGAGAATAACGAGTGAGGTTATCAAATTTGCAGATGACACAAAACTATTTAAAGTTGTTAAAACCCAAGAGAATTGTGGAAAATTGCAAGAGGATCTTGATAAATTGGAAGACTGGGCATCCAAATGGCAGATTACATTTAATGTGGACAAGTGCAAAGTTATGCACAAGTAGGAAAGAACAACCCAAACTATGGTTACACGATGCAAGGTTCCACATTGGGAACCCCTACCCAGGAAAAAGGTTTAGGCGCCATCGTGGAAAACATGTTGAAACCCTCTGCCCAGTGTGCAACGGCAGCAAAGAGAGCAAATAAAATGCTAGGTATCACAAGGAAAGGAACGTAAAATAAAACAAAGGATATTATAATGCCTCTGTATCATTCCATGGTACAACCACACCTTGAATATTGTGTGCAATTCTGGTCCCGTATCTTAAAAAGGCTATAGCATTATTAGAAAAGGTGCAGAGAAGAACCACCAAAATGTAAAGGGGATGGAAGGATACTTCTATGAAGAGAGGCTAAAAAGGTTGGGGCTCTTCAACCTGGAAAAGAGACGGCTGAGGGGAGATATGATAGAGGTCTATAAATTAATGAATGGAGTGGAATGGGTAAACGTAGATCGATTGTTTACATCGTCATAATATAAAAAGACCAAGGGACATGCAATGAAGCTGCAGGGTAACCTATTTAAGACTAATAAAGAAAATATTTTTCACTCATCATGTAATCAAACTCTGGAATTTGTTACCGGAGGATGTAGTAAAAGCTGCTAGTGTAGCTGGGCTTAAAAAAGGTTTGGATAAGTTCCTGGAGGAAAGGTCCATAAACCATTATTAAAAGGGACCAAGGATATCACTGCTTGACCCAATACAAGCATTGTGGAACCTGTGTCTTTTGGGGAGACTGCTAGGTACGTATGACCTAGATTGGTCACTGTTGGAAACAGGATACTGGGCTTGATCTGATCCAGTATGGCATATCTTATGTTTTGAAAAGCACTCTGTACTGTTTAAGGGGGTGTTGATGTGTATCTTTCCAGACCTAGTTTACAACTAAGAACTGTATATATTCCCTCATCCCCAAAGGGCTCACAATCTGCATGTTTACCTGAGGCCACTAGGAGCCCCTATGCCAAAGGTTGCTGTCCTTGAGTGGGAATTAAACCCTTGGCCTTATGGTACAAAGTAACTTGTTCCAACCATTAAGCCACTCCTCCCTATTGATGTAGTTTCAGTGTTCCTGTCCTAAGCTATCTTGCATGTTATCTTACAGCAGTGTTGAATATCACACTATATGAATGATTCCCAGCTCTGCCTCTGCTCTATTCATGGACAACTCCAGCACTGTTTGGTTGGTGCCAAAGCAATCTTCTAGGATATTCAGCAGAACTATTGGTACAGTACCAATGGATATCCTAGTTAAAAATCTCCTGTGCATAATGGGGCAGAGACTGGATGGGATAGGGTTGGAATGAAGGCATTGTCAGTAGATCACAACTATCGCAGGCACTAGTAGCCCATGCTAAATGCACTTGAATGCACTTAACTTCACCTCAATGGGTGGCGTTACATTTGCTCACATGCTAGCTAGGCAGTACAGTATCTTGGGCCTGCAAGAAGAAAGATTCACACAGCCCCAGAATTTAGCGCAGCCCCCCTTCCCCCAAGGGTAAAGAGGCCCACATGCATGTTACCAGCACTGGCTTTACTAATCATTCCCCAAGTTGTGTTACATGCAGGTTGTTGATGTTGTTAAGTGCCGTCGAGTCGGAGTCGACTCATGGCGACCCTCTGGATAGCTATCCTAAATTGTGTTCGGTCTTCAGTCAGGCGGCTCATTGTTGACAGACTAGTACCCGTAGCTGCTGTTATTGTATCGATCCATCTCATTGCTGGCCTTCCTCTTTTGCGTTGACCTTCTATCTTGCCAAGCATAATGTCTTTCTCTAATGATCTCTCTCTTCGCATGATGTGTCCAAAGTATGAAAGTCGAAGTATTGTCATCTGAGCTTCTAAATAAAGCTTAGGTTTGATCTCCTCTAGTACCGACTGGTTTGTTCTTCGGGCAGTCCATGGTATACACAGTATTCGCCGCCAGCACCATAATTCAAAGGCATCAATTTTCTTCCTGTCTATCTTTTTCACTGTCCAGCTTTCACATCCATATGATGTTATTGAAAATACCATGGCTTGAACAAGTCGAATCTTTGTATGGATAGAGACATCTCTGCTCTTGAGAATCTTATCTAGGTCTTTCATAGCCATTCTGCCAAGAGCAATGCGTCGTCTGATTTCTTGACTGCTTGTTGCTTCTTTATTGATAGTTGATCCAAGTAGGTTAAAGTTGTTCACAATTTCAATTTCTTCTCCTTCAACGATGAACCTGTTGATTATGCCAGTTGTCATGATCTTTGTCTTCTTTACATTAAGGTGCAGGCCCATTTTGAGACTATGTTCTTTGATTGTGAGACGTAAATGTTTCAGATCATCTTCACTTTCAGCCAGTAATGTGGTATCATCAGCATAGCAAAGGTTGTTGATAAGTCTTCCACCAATCGTCACACCTCTGTTGTCTTCATACAATCCTGCTTCTCTGATTATTTGTTCTGCATATAAATTAAACAGGTAGGGGGAAAGTATGCAGCCTTGTCTTACACCTTTGCTTATTTTAAGCCATTCTGTTTCTCCTTGTTCCGTTTGAACTGTTGCTTCTTGATCAATGTACAGATTGCACAAGAGAACGATCAGATGTTCTGGTATACCCATGCTTCTTAATGTGGCCCAGAGTTTCTCATGGTTTACACAGTCAAAAGCCTTGCTATAGTCGATAAAGCACAAATAGATATCCTTTTGGTATTCTTTAGTCTTTTCAAGGATCCATCTCACATCCGCAATGATGTCTCTCGTTCCTCGCCCTTTCCTGAACCCTGCTTGCACTTCAGGTAGTTCTTGTTCCAGGTATGGTTGTAGTCTCTTTTGAATAATCTTCAGTAGAATCTTGCTGGCATGTGGGATCAGAGCGATTGTGCGATAATTTCCACAGTCAGTTGGATCACCTTTCTTTAGTATTGGTATAAACACAGATCTTTTCCAGTCAGTTGGCCATGATGTTGTCTTCCATATTTCTTGGCAGAGCCTTGTGAGTACGGTAACAGCTGCATCAGATTGCTGCAATACTTCTATGGGAATGCTATCAATGCCTGGTGCTTTGTTCTTTGATAAGGCTTTCAATGCTGCTTCAACTTCTTCTTTCATCACCAATGGTTCCCGATCATAAGGTACAGGTTGAAACGGCTGTTGGTCCACTTGATCTTTATCATATAAAAACTCTGTATATTCCTTCCACCTTTTCTTGATCTTCTCAGCATCATTCAACATGGAACCTTGAGCATCTTGTAACATTCCAATTCGAGGCTGAAACATTTCTTTAACTCTCGTAGCTTTAGGAAAGCCGATCTTGTTCTTCCTCGAATAGTTTCTGCTTCTATTTCCTTGCAAGTGTCATTGTAGTACTTTTCCTTGTCCTGTCTTGCTGCACATTGGAAATCTCTGAGTTCTGCGATTTTCTTTCTTTCTCCTCTGGCTTTTGCTTCTCTGCATTTCTGGGCAATTTTCAGAGTTTCTTCCGTCATCCATTTTGGCCGTTTTTGCTTTTTCACCTTTTGTAGAGACTTCTCGCTTTCTTCCAACACAACCTTCTTGATGTCATTCCATAACTCTTCCGGAGCTCTGTCATTTGTATCTAAAGCAGCAAATCGATTTTGCAGGCAGTCTTTAAATTCCAGTGGTATATTCTCAAGGTCATATTTTGCTGCATTCATGAGTGGTTTGCTCTTTTTCAACTTTAGCTTGAGTTTGCATACTAGTAGTTGATGATCTGTACCACAGTCAGCTACAGGTTTTGTCTTTGTTGATGTCACAGAGCTTTTCCATCGTTGACTTCCACATATGTAGTCAATTTGATTTTTATATAATCCATTCGGTGAAGTCCATGTGTACAGTCGCCGCTTGTTTTGCTGGAAGAAGGTGTTTGAGATGAATAGATCATTGGTCTTTCAGAATTCTATCAGTCTTTCTCCAGCTTCATTTCTGTTGCCAAGTCCATATTTTCCAACTACTTTGCCTTCTTCTTTGTTGCCAACTTTTGCGTTCCAGTCACCCATGACTATCAGGATATCCTGTTTGCATGTTCTGTCAATTTCAGCTTGTACTTGTTCATAGAACTCTTCAATTTCATTCTCTTCAGCAGCTGTTGTTGGGGCATATACTTGAATTATAGTTGTGTTGATAGGCAATCCTCATAGACGAATAGAGATTAAGCGTTCGCTGACTGCATTGTATTTCATTACAGTTCTTGCAAGTTTCTTCTTTATTATAAATGCAACACCATTTCTTCTTTGTCTTTCATTTCCAGCATAGTAGACCATGTGATCATCTGATGCAAAGTGCCCCATGCCAGTCCATTTCAGTTCGCTGACACCCAACAGATCAAGTTGTACACGTTCCATTTCATTCTTGACCACCTCCAACTTCCCTTGGTTCATGCTTCATACGTTCCATGTTCCAATGTGTAAGACATCTTTACAGCTTCTGACTCTCATTTCATGCACAGCTACATCAGCAGTCAGACTTCCCGAGGGCTTTGATCCAACCACATCATAAATGCTGGCTTTACTCTGAAAGGTCTTCAGCTCTTCCCCAGTAGCTAGTTGAGTGCCTTCTGACCTGGGGGTCTCATCTTCCAGCACCATAGCACAATTTGTTTTGTTGTAACTATCCATTGGGTTTTCATGGCAAGATACAGAAGTAGATTGCTGGGCCTTTCTTCCACACAGTTTAAGTTTGGTGTTGTTGCCGTTGTCACAAAAATGTGATCCTCCACCGTCAACACTGTCCCATTCTGCTGCTGCCCAGATGGGTGGTTTGTCTTGGTCTGGCACCTCAGCTGAGACATGTCCATCCTGGGAGACCCTGCCAGTAGTTAAACTACCGATAGTTTAGCTCTCAGCATCACTGATGCACGCAAGCCCTCACAGCACGTCAAGCTGCAAACCAAGTGAGAGTTTTAGGAATCAGCCTTTTGAAAGATATTGTTAATTCTAGACATTAAAGCCAGAAAGCATTTTTGGAACAGTGCAACTGTATCAGATTTCAACATGCAGGTACACAAGTTATTTTTCTGCTCAAGTGGGCTCAAAATCTAAGTAGAACCTGAGTTAATTGATGGTAGTAGCTATATTTGAAGCCTCGCTTCCCTGGTTTACAACCACTAAGCTACACCTCTACTCCTGCTATATTTTGTTAACAGTAATAAATATATACAAAGAAATAATAACAAAATGTCATGAATATGTAACTGGAGAAAATCATGACCCATTAAAAAGAAAAACTCAACAGAATTAATGAAGTCATTATCTTTTCCTATGCTTTAGCCAATCTTACCCCTTTCAGACTAAACATTGGAAGGATGCAAGGAGAAAACCAAACGAAAGTGAAATAATTTATTCCCCATGGACTCTCCATCAATGGGGGTGGCCAGTCAGTTCTGTTTACACTGTCCTAGTGTTCTACACTCACACATTGATTGGAAATGTAGCCATCATCATGTTGGCGTGGTCCAATACTTTCCTCCACAAGCCCATATTGATGTTTCTTGGAAAATTAGCTTTTGTTGAAATCTGATACAGTTGCACTGTTCCAAAAATGCTTTCTGGCTTTAATGTCTAGAATTAATAATATCTTTCAAAAGGCTGATTCCTAAAATTATATTTCCTCTGCAGTTTTGGTACAACAGAGTGTTTCCTTCTAACAATCATGGGTTACAATCGATATCTAGTCATCTGACATCCTCTCCACTACAAAACGTACTCTTTGTTGCTTCTTGCTAGGTTTTATTTCCTATAATATTGAAATCAAAATTGCCATTCTGTGGCCCCAATTATATTCATTGTTTCCTGTTTGATCCAGGGCCTTTGCTAGAACTCCATTTCGATATATATTGCTCTGATTCTCTTCATTACCATCTTCTTCATTTTTTGTTACGCTTTCATTATACTGTGAGAACCATATTAAGAAGCCCAGCCTCAATGGAGTGCAATAAGGTCTCCTCAACCTGTACTTCCCACCTCTTTCTGGTGACCATTCTTTTGGATGTGTCATGTATATATTTATTAGACCGTGAGGAAATTGCCTTTTTGGCATAGAGAAGATAACAGTTGTGTTCTATAGAGTTATGACTGTTCTGCTGAGTCCAGTAATCTACATCCTAAGGAACAAGGACAAACCGGAGGCGATAAAGCAGATGGCATGACTTTAAGAAGAAGTCTTCTGTCTCTCTATTATATGTTACCTATTTTTATCTTTATTTATCTGTATTATTTATTGTATGTTACTTTAAAATCTTGATGTGGTCTCTTTCTTCCAGCAAAGTGTGCAAGATGAGATCCCTCTGGCACCACAAGCTGGCATAGTTGTAAAAGAGATTGCATTACAGACAGCATGATGCATCTATTCAGATGAGGTGAACTGTGCCACATTATCAGTCATGTTAACATTTATTGCGAGCTAACTATATCTGCACTAATTATAAGGTGCAGCCTCCACTCATTCTACACCCATTCCATGCTAAATGATAACGTAGGAAGTCAGCATGACTTAAAGGACCTATTAATGAAGCGTGTTGTGATTTGTACCTAAGCACCAATAGTATGCAAAACCATGGCATGTTAGGTGCAACATCACCATGTTAACTGTCACAGGCATGGAAAGCATGTTCCCATCGGTTAACACACAGCATTGCTGTGATAAATTAGAGCAGGAGAGCTTACCTTCACCTATTGAGATGGCGGTAATTGCATTTGCACTAATTGGCCAACATGCAGTCAGTACGTGTACATTGGCTGTAAGGCGCTCTCCCTACTCATTTTCCACCTCAAGCCCACCCTTTCTCTCCCCTAATGCGCCATGGACAGTTATCACAGGCATCCATACTGCAATGGCCCTGCACTAGCTTTCAACACGCGTCACAGTGCACCTTCAGCGTACACCAGACATGCACTGAAAACTAGCACCCTTCATTAAAAGATACCCTTAGTTGTTAAGGGGAGTAGTTTCTAACATGCTTTAAGAGAGTAATGCATAATATTTGCCCCTTAAAGCACATTACAAGGCAAAATTGTTAGTTATTTTACCATCGGACATGTTTTTTACCTTGACATGTATTGCTGAACAATGAGATGCAAAACATTCAAATACTTGCAAAACATCTCATTATTAATAAATCAAATTACACAGCTTTCAATGAATAGTGCAAGCTGTATTATTTCTCCAAACGTTTCATTTGCTCAAAGATGGCATTCTTTTTCCTCCCAGGAGCATCAGGTCACTAAAACACAGCTTGATGTTCCCAGGCATATTCTTAAAAAGGCCCGTATCTGACTAAAAGAAACACAATTCATGGGTCCCCCTCCTGCCTCCCCCCAAACAAATATTTGGCCCTTTCCCTGAAGATACCCACATATCCCTACTCAGATGCTTGCCCTTGTCTGAAAGCCACATTCCAAGGCTACCCTCAAAGACTGTTCTCCAAAACTTCCAATCATGACATTCCCGGCTATGACTCCTCCGCCAGATCTACCTGATTAATTTCCTGTTGTCTAGGCAATAGTCATCAGGAACAATCTGCAGTCACTCCTGCCTATGCCAGCCCCAGATTCAGAATGTCACTCAAGAACCGTAGTGGTAATCTTGTTTATTACTGCTAGGGGATCAAATTTCTATATAAGGGCAAAAAGCCCTTATATGGCAACTTGATCCTTAACGGTAAGACTACATGTTCAGCAGTTCTACTAAAACAGAAAGTGTAGCTAAAAATCAACATAAAGTTGAAGAGATAAGCCATGTGTTTTTCTTTTTCCAGAGACTACTGACTATGAACCTTAATAATTATTGCTCTTGTTGAAATGCTCTCATATCACCTGGGAAATGATTTCTCTACCCAAATTTGTGCAACCCAGCATTGCTAACAAAAACTAATTATTTATCTTCAACCAATCCATTTCCTCCAATCTTTTAAGACTGGAGTACTGTCATCCTGTCAGGAACATAACCATCTATAAAATCAGGATGGGGCTTCTATCACCAACTGAGTTCATCTGAAAGGACAAAGATAGTATCAGCCTGAAGCTGAAAGTGGAAAGTGGAGAAGGGGAAGCTCCTATGATTAGCCAGGAGATTTCTCCTTTGTCAACCAGTCACCAAGATTTCCTGATTCAGCCCATTAAATCCTTGATCGGCTTAGCTTATGGAGCTAAAGAGCGAATAAACAAATATCTCATTACATCCTGGTGCCTTCAAGACCTCAAGCTCAGTAAGTGATGCGGCGCCTCCTTCCTTTTTCATTTTTTCATAATAATAAAATGAATGAACAAAAAACAATGGCACCCCAATGAGCTATTTTATAGTGCTTGCTTACACAAAAGGCCACAGCTTTTGAAGGATCGAGATAATTCAAATTTATTTTATTTATTTAACAGGTTTTTTTATACTGCTTTATCATTTAGTCAATGTGGTTTACATTGTAACTTAATCTTAGTCATGTACAATAAACAGCGACATTGATAACCTGGATTCTTCTGAGGCAATGGAGGGTTAAGTGGCTTATTTTATTTTTTATTTAGTATTTATTTATTTAGTATACATTTGTATACCGCTACTTCCAGCGATCAGCAGCGGTTTGATTACAGATTGGAAATTGTCAAATCATGACAGGAAATCTTTGAGGTATAAACACATTGATTAGACAGGAAAGCACAGCACACAGAAAACTATTTTACAGGGAATATGGGCTATGGAGGGTTAAGTGGCTTGCCCAAGACCACAAGGAGCACCTGTGGGACTAGAAACCCCAGTCCTTCCGGCCCAAGGTTGCTGTCCTCTAGTGGGATTTGAACCCCCGACCTTCCGGCCCGAAGTACCTTGCCCCAACCACTAGGCCACTCCTCCACTTATGAAAGACAACAAGAATATAACTGTATATTAAAGTGTTGCAGAAAATTGGTGACTTTGCTTTGCCTCTGTGGGAGTCAGTTTTACACCCCTGTCACTTTAGGTTTTTCTTTCCTTGTCTTTCCTGAATGCAGAAGTCGGGATTTCTAAGAGGATACAAGAGGAAAATATAAATTGATACCACTTCATAAAATTATCTCAAGAAATCTAGTTTTCTTCTTAAGAGAATTCCTTTAATCATGAACAAGGAATGAATATGAGCCTTTCCACTTGTTCTTTAATGAAATAAGCCCACTCCCAACCCCACTATACCCTATTCCACAATTTTAAGCTTATGGAAAGCTGGGATGTATTAGAAGCCCAGGGAGTGAAGCAAAACATGGGCAGAGCAAACAGAAAACTCACACAGAGGGAGATTGGAGTTATTAATATTGCACTGTTCACAGAGGTATCTCCCCTCCTCCCCCATTTTCTTACAACTTATGTGATGTGATTTGAAATACTGGTTAACTATCATGTTGATGTTGTGGAAGAGCCTTCCTGATTAAACTGGTCAAGAAACAAATGGTATTCTTTTTCTGATAGGTCACTAACCTTTACTGAGTTAACACCAGGTTAGTGACTTCTATGGTAAATCAAGGGACCTGCTTACTAAAGATTAATGTGCATTTATTAATGTTAGCGCACGTTAAGTGCCATTGCTTCTATAGTAATAACATTTAACATGCATTAACTTTCATTAACGTGTAGTCAATCCTTTAGGAAACATGCCCATAAGCTATGTTAAAATCAAAGACTGTACTGTAGCTTACTAACTACCCCCCATGATAGTCTATAGTAGCATAAAGTACAGACAGACAGACATAAGGACACTGCATGATATGTACTGAAGGGAAATATAAGATTATAATACATACTGGTAGTATCAAATAAGCATGGTTAGATTAGGGGAGAAAGAGCTCGGCCCAACAATAGTGACCATGTAGATCAGTTTACATAAAATGATTTCTGAAAGAGCCAACTTTTTATCTGGTAAGGTGCATGCCAAAGAGTGGGGACGAAAAAGATGAAACATAGCAGGTAAGAATATTGTCCAGTAGTTTTGCTGAGTACAGCACAGCACACACACAAGTATAAGGAATTTTCATGACGGTTTTACAGTCAGGAGGAGCCGGAAGAAATGGTAAATAGCAAGTTTCCCACCATCACGATGACTGTCAGAAGGAGAACTTAGGAATATCTGTAACTAACAAGTGATAGGGTGTTGCACTTAATACACCAAAAGCACTGAAACTATGGCACGTTAGGTGCAATACCACTTTGTTAACAGTCGGACTGTGGAAATCATTTCCCTGGTAGTTAATGCGACCCCCTGTTCCTTAGTGTGTGTTTCCCATTAGTGTGGGTGCACCTAACACCACCTAACTGCATGGAGCACATCATGTCCACTCTTTGCCCCTACTCAGCCTACTCACGACCCTAGCATGGGTTACACAGCACAAGAATTGCCCCACGCTATCATATCCTTGCGCTGGCTGGCAGTGTGCATCCCAAATAGCATTCAGCACACACTGGAACACACGTTGCAGCTAAAGCCCGTTAGTTAAAGACCTCCTTAATCTCATTTCTTAAATTAAATGTTTTTTTTATAATTTTCTCCACTTACAGAACAAGAAAGATAACAGAAAATTGCCAAATTGGAACAGACATCAAAAAGGAAATAACATTTTTAAATCAGTAACAATAAATTAGAGCATTACATATTTGACACACTACTATGCATAAGTGAATCTAACATCCTATCCTATCCCAGATTTGGGTTGCAAATATCCAAGGGAGCGGTGCAGTATAGGGGTGAAGTAGTTCTGGCCACGAAAGAAGAGCTGATCTGGGCGTGATTGTTTCTGATGATCTTAAGGTTGCTGAATAGTTAGAAAAGTAAACAGAAAAAGCCAGAAGGATGCTTGGGTGCATAGGGAGACAAATGGCCAGCAGGAAAAAGGAGGAGATAGTGCCTCTGTATATTTATTTATTTATTTAGCCAGTTTTGTATACCACCTTATCCTTCAATCAAAGTGGTTAGGGATGGAACGAGGGGTCTACATTCAACAGAGGTGACAAGACATGCATATATTTCTGGGGGGTTGTATCCCAGGTCTGAGATGATGGTGCTTGGTGGCTGTATAAGTCATTGGTGAGACCTAGAGTATTGTGTGCAGTTCTGGAGACCACACTTCAAAAGGATATAAACAGAATGCAGTCGGTGCAGAGGGTGACTACCAAAATGTTCAGTGCACTTCTTTATAAGGCAAATGTGGACAGACTTAAAGATCTCAATATGTATACTTAGAGGAGAGGAGATATGATAGAGGCATTTAAATACCTCCCTGGCATAAATACACAGGAGGAGAGCCTCTATCAGGTGAAAGAAAGCTTTGCAATGAGGGGGAATGAGAAGAAGGTGAAAGGGGATAAACTCAGGAGTAATATGTGAAAATATTTGTTTATGTAAAGGGTGGTAGACATATGAAACTATGGCACATTAGGTGCAATACCACTTTGTTAACAGTCGGGCTGTGGAGATCATTTCCCTGGTAGTTAATGCGACCCCCTGTCCCTTAGCGTGCGTTGGAGGCAGTAGAGACAAGGACTATATGTGAATTAAAGAAAGCATTGGAGAAAGAAAAAAAGGGACTATATTAGTCGGTGTGAAAGCACAGAATGGATAGGCTGCATGGTCTTTTTCTGCTGTCATGTTTCTATGTTTCTAATATTGGCCCAGGTAATCTAAAATAAATTTTAAGGGAGAGAGAAGATGGAACTTTCTCCCATGTTGTGGAAGAGCCTTCCTGACGAAACTGGTCAAGAAACAAATGGTATTCTTTAACCGATAGGTCACTAACTTGTACTGAGTTAACACCAGGTTAGTAAAGCCTACAGTAAATAAAGGGATCTGCTTACTAAAGATTAATGTATACAAAAAAACTCACTCGATATAATTCCACAAAATTTGCTTCTCAAAAACTGCTTCAATGTTCATTTTCTTAAACAAACAAATCCTACACGGAGAGTCTCAGTAACCACGGGCTCAACACAGAGAGTATAAAATAACATGTATCAAACACCAGCCCTCTTAACATCAATGACCCTCCGTGTAAGCCTGGGCTGACCACCATACACCTGCAATGGTGAATTATGTAACTTTCAAAAGAATGTTGTTTTTCAAAACAGGTGACCACCCCATTCCCCGACGCTTCAAGTCAGAGCTCACAAAGCGTTTCGCGATGACCCTCGCTTCATCAGGGGAAACCCCAACTGTCAAACAAAACAAACATTGAATAATTAAAAACTCTCCTAACAGAAGCATAACCCAACAACCACATATCTACCCCCATACTCACTCACAACACCGATTGGCACAGCTGACGGCAAACTTGGGACTACAATGTCTCCAACTTGTCTTAAACAAAACTGATCCAAAAAGACACCGCACATGCGCCCTGCTCATACCAAACCTGCCTTAAATACCATACCAACTTCCTGTCAAACAAACACTCCACCCCTGACTATATACACCCCTCCCGGTCCAACTGGAGATTCAAGCCCCTGGATCTCATGGTGCTGGTAATTGACACAGTCAAATCTAGTTTGGTGGAGTTGAATAAGGAAGTGGAAGAGTTTTTATCTGCATTGAAAGTGAATGAAACCGAGGCCAAATATAAATCGCAAGTAGAAGAACATCGGAAGCAAATTGACCAGGTCCGGGAAGAAGTAAAAAAGGTGAAGGTCAAGAAATTGAAATGAGACAACGAGGATTACACTACGGGTTATGTATGTCCGTGGATGAATGTTAACCGGAAGCAGCAGAGAAAGGATAGGAAACGCATTGAATTTGATCGGTCCTTGGAAGATTCTGCATCAGGGAGCTCGAGACGATCGGGGCAGAGTGTTTTTTTAGATGAGGGATCGGGATCGGAGAAGAAGGCGAGTGTTCGTGGCAAGTCCAGAGGAAGAGGAGGAGGAGGCTGTCAGAAGGGCTGATTGAATCTTCTTCATTGGAAGCAGTGCGGGGTGAAATGACTTCTTTGGTTATTAATCTCTCTACTGTTGAATTGTCATCAGATCATTATAAAGTTCTCAACAAGGGTTTGTCTTTTGTGCCCATTTCATTTTTTGACTTGTTTCAGTTTCGGGTGGACTTGGAAAGTTTGATTAGAAAGTTACATTTAAAAGTCTTTTTTTCTGCTCAGTCAGCTCAGTCAGCTGAATGGAGCGTGCCACAGGAAGAACCTGTCTTAAAATGGGACAAATTGCCCTTAAAATCAACCTGGAGTCCACCGGGCCAGATTCCCTCGGCATTACAGATTTTTAAACGATTAGTTCTGCAGGATGTTCAACTTTTGGAACGAACTCATTCCTCTGTTTTCTTTGCTCTGTCCAGGGCAGAGAAAAGAGCGTTAGATGATTTAAGTACCAGGTCTGAGATTGTGATTAGGAACGCTGATAAGGGGGGAGCAGTTGTTGTCTGGGCACGTGATGATTCAGGATCCAACTACAAGACTGCAGATGTCGATTAAGGAGATCACACTGGAGGCTTTGTCAGCTAAATTGATTTCTCTAAAGGAGTATGTTTTCCTAAATTTTAAAAGTCCATCCTTAGCTAAATTTTATTTATTAACTAAAATCCATAAAAATCCAGTGTGCCCCCCTGGTCGACCAATAGTTTCAACAAGGGGCACAGAACTTGAACCTCTCTCTATGTATGTGGATTGTTTTTTAAGACCTATGTTATTAGATATTCCGGCATACATTAGGGATACCATGCATTTTTTGAACATTCTTGAGGGCCACAGGGGTTTAGCGGTTCCCCGGAGATTTTGTTGGCCACCCTAGATGTTATCTCATTGTACAATACCACAAGTAGCAGCGGTTGAGGTGGTAGAAGAATGTTTACATCGTCGGGGGGACTTGTCGTCCGCCTTGATTTCTTTGGTAAATAGATTGGCACATTTGGCGATATTTGAGAACCATTTTGTCTTTGAGGGGGTGGTGTACCATCAGACATCGGGAGTGGCAATGGGGGCCACATGTGCCCCTTCAGTGGCTAATCTTTTTATGGGTAGATTTGAGGATAAATGGATTTATAGGTCCCCTTTTGCTGCACATTTAGCATTGTGGTGCAGGTTTATTGATGATGTCTTTGTGCTGTGGCGGGGCACTGATTCTGGTTTTCAGGATTTTGTATAATGGCTTAATGGGTGTGATGCGAGGATTTAGTTTGCAAGTTTATACAGTTGCACTGAGATTGTGTTTTTGGAAGTATTGGTACGTAAGAGTGTAGATGGTTGGGTGACCTCGGTACATAGGAAGTCCACGGATAGGAATACGTTTCTACATTATGATAGTGCCCACCCAGTGTGTTTACGGAACAGTTTACCCTTTTCTCAATTTCTTAGGTACCGTAGGAATTGTTCCAGTGAGGTCGATTTTAAGCGGCAATCTAAGGGTTTGGCTGGTAGTTTTGTGGCATGGGGGTACCCGATGGGGGTAATTAATACTGCCTATAAGAGAACGTTGTATAATAATCGGGCTCTCTTATTGATGCCCAGGAATAAAGATGAGCAGGGTGGAGATGGTGAGGAGATTAATTTGATATCTAAATACTCCCCATTTAGTTTCAGTATCCAGCGGATTATTAAAAAGCACATGGGGGTATTGCACACTGTTCCAGGTTAGGAAGGTAAAAGGGTAAGGTGTGTCTGGCAACGGCAACCCAATTTGCGTGAGTGGTTGAGTCCCTCGGTGCTACGGTCGATACCCGATGCACAAGGGGGTGCTATGACATGGGGTCACAGTATTTGTGGTCACAGTTCAATTTGTGCTGTGTCTCGGGCTGTAATGCATTTTGAGTATCGGGGTCATGTTACCAATTGCGAAAGTGGACTACTTCTGACTCTTCATATGTAGTTTATGGCATTATGTGTCCATGTCAGTTATTGTACTTTGGGAGCACTGCTAGACCTTTTCGCAGGCGCATGATTGAGCATAGGAGCAGGCTTAGATGTTTGGTGCGGGAGGCTCCCTTGGTCCCACACTGTATGGAGTTGGGTCATTGCTTTGATGATCTGTGGTGTTTTTGTATGGATCAGGTGCTGACCGGGAGGGAGGGTAAATCTAGAGAACAGTCGTTGTTGATTTGTGAACAACGATGGATCTTCCGGGTGTGTACTGTGGTGCCTGAGGGCTTGAATCTCCAGTTGGACTGGGGTGTGTGTATATAGTCGGGGGTGGAGTGTTTGTTTGACAGGAAGTTAGTATGGAATTTAAGGCAGGTTTGGTATGAGCAGGGTGCATGCACGGCGTCTTTTTGGATCAGTTTTGTTTAAGACGAGTTGGAGACATTATGGTCACATGTTTGCCATCGGCTGTGCCAATCAGTGTTGTGAGTGAGTATGGGGGTAGATATGTGGTTGTTGGGTTATGCTTCTGTTAGGAGAGTTTTTAATTATTCAATGTTTGTTTTGTTTGACAGTTGGTGTTTCCCCTGATGAAGTGAGGGTCATCGCGAAACGCTTTGTGAGCTCTGATTTGAAGCGTCGGGGAATGGGGTGGTCACCTGTTTTGAGAAACAACATTCTTTTGAAAGTTAAGTAATTCGCCATGCAGGTGTATGGTGATCAGCCTAGGCTTACATGGAGGGTCATTGCTGTTAAGAGGGCTGGTGTTTGATACTTGTTATCTTACACTCTTTGTATTGAGCACGTGGTTACTGAGACTCTCCGTGTAGGATTTGTTTGTTTGAAGAAAATGAACATTGAAGCAGTTTTTGAGAAGCAAATTTGGTGGAATTATATGGAGTGAGTTTTTTGTATATTTGAATATTGCACTCTGATAAACGACCAATTATTGTTTTAGACTACTAAAAATTAATGTGCATTTATTAATGTTAACGTATGTTAAGTGTCACTGCTTCTACAGAAATAACATTTAACATGCATTAACTTTCATTAATGTTTATTCAATCTTTTAGGAAACATGCTCCTAAGCTATGGTAAAGTCAAAGATTGTACTGTAGCTTAGTAACTACCCCCCATGATAGTCTATAGTAGCATAAAGTACAGACAGACATAAGGACACTGTATGTTATGTACTGAAGGGAAAAAAGCTTAGTAACTACCCCCCATGATAGTCTATAGTAGCATAAAGTACAGACAGACAAAAGGACACTGCATGATATGTACTGAAGGGAAAAAACTGCTTGGTTGATTAGGTTCCAAATGTAAATAATCTTATTAATATCACTTTAATTTCAAGTGAATCAGTTTTACCCTGGCTCTTCATAGAATCTGTGTGACCTGAGCATGTCACATTATCTTCTTTGGCCTCACTTTTTAGTGTAATTTTGTTAACAATAATAAATATTGCATATGTTTCTCCGTAAAATCAATAACTCTGTACCATGATATGTCCTTGGAGAAATTTATGACCAATTAAGAATTAAAATACAATTTTACAAGTGAATAAATTCCATCGTTTTATGCTTTAGTTGTTCTTATTCCTTTCAGGTTAAACATTTGAAGGATGTACAGAGAAAATCAAACGGAAGTGAAAGAATTTATTCTCCATGGACTCTCCATCAATGGAGGTGGACATTTAGTTCTATTTACACTGTTCCTAGTGATCTACACTCTCACGTTGATTGGGAATATAGCCATCATCATGTTGGTGTGGTCCAAAACTTCCCTCCACAAGCCCATGTACATTTTCCTTGGAAACCTGTCTTTTGTTGAAATCTGGTACATAACAAGCACTGTCCCTAAAATGCTTTCTGGCTTCCTAGTTAGGATTAATTACATTTCTTTCATTGGCTGCTTTCTACAGTTTTATTTCTTCTTTAGCTTTGGTACAACAGAGTGTTTTCTTCTCACAGTCATGGGTTATGATCGATATCTAGCCATCTGCCATCCTCTCCGCTACCATATCTTAATGAGTAATAATACGTGCTCTATTTTTGTCACTTCTTGCTGGCTTTTTGCATTTATTTGGTCTTTGTTCCCTATAATATTAGTATCAAAATTGCCATTTTGTGGCCCTAATGAGATTAATCATTTCCTGTGCGACCCAGGGCCATTGCTGGAACTTTCTTGTGTGAGGTACGATGGAACAGAGGTGGCCATTTCTGTATATATTGCTCTAATGCTCTTCATTACCTTTTGCTTCACCTTCATCTCTTACACTTTCATTATACAAACCATATTAAGAATTCCATCCTCATCGGGGCGCCATAAGGCCTTCTCAACCTGTGCTTCCCACCTCACAGTGGTGACCATTTTCTTTGGATGTGTCATGTATATGTATATTAGACCTTCAGGGAATCACCCATTTGAAATAGATAAAGTCATAGCTGTGTTCTATACTGTGGTGACACCCCTCCTGAATCCAGTAATCTACACCCTAAGGAACAAGGAGGTCCTGGAAGCAGTGAAGAAAATGATACAACTGTGAGAATTTCTTTCCTCTGTCTATAAAATTTATATTTGGTGTAATATTTCTCTAGTCTGTCCTGAGGACCCCATATCCAGTAAGGTTTTCAGAATATCCATAATAAATAGGTATGAAATAAACTTGTATATATTGATTTATTGATTCTTCAGAGTATGCAGATTTGGCTCATATATTTTTATTGTGGATATCCTGAAAACGTGACTGGCTCTGAGATGAACAGTGTGGGTTTGAGAAGACCTGTTGTGGTATCTTGTTGTATAGGAGTTATATTTTGTATTTATATTTCCATTCTTGTACACATCTCATAGTCAGCATTTCCTAGTATTTATTTAAGAATATATGCCTTTTTATTGTATCTTTTGTCCTATATAGAGTATATTCATATACAGAAACTATATATTTGCCTTCCCATCCCTCTTTCTCCCCGTGAAGTATCTATTTTATGATCTACTTCTTAGGCATGTTTCTAGCTTGCTATCTCTAACCAGTCAGTCTACAGATTGTTTTCTAAATATAGGGATATGCTTTCCTTTGAAAGAAAATGGTAAATATCAGTGATTTCATATCATTTTCATTTTTAATCTGAACTCCAAATAAAAAATGTTCTTTCAGCCTGGCTTCAAACCAATGACTGATGGCTTGAAAGGCAGGCATCTTTGCAGGGAGATCTATTATGTGTCTCTCTCCAACCATACCACATACGTTTATAAACAAACTTTATTTGTTGGACCTTATTTGAAAGGTTACCAGCAATTTATGCTAGAATCTTATGATTTTGGTTCTTTTTACTTTATTTTTACTTTTTCCTTAAAAGATGTCTATAACACAATACCCCCAGTATCTGCTCTTAGGTTATATTCTTTGGGTCACAATAATTATAGTACATCCAAAAACAAAATGGACTGGGGAGCCTGCTTTACCTGTTTGTTTCCTGATTGGATTCCTGACTGCCACCAGGAGGAGTTCAGTTCTGTTGTGTCCTCTGCTAGCTTTAAAAATCTTACAAAATTTACCCCACAAGTGAAACAAATTAGGTAACTAATTAATAAGGAACACTTATGTCAAAACCTCATTCTTTTTTTCATTTATATAAATTATGTTTAAAACAAAATTTTTGTCGGAGCTAGGCCGTAGGAAGGGCTGGGGGAATCCAGACCTCCACCAGGCTGTCAGCTTCTTTTATTTTATTATTGGTTCTTTACCAAAAAACTTTTTTCACTTATCTCAAATCCTTTGTTGACCGTCCACAAAAGCGTCGCTCTTCAGAAATGTGTATCAGCACGACGTGCACGTTTCGGGGAATTGAACCCTGTGTCAAGTGCTTTCCCAAATTGCAGAAATAAAGGCAACAAAGAGACCAAAAAACGCCGTCATAGCAGCTAAGGTTAAATGAATTGTGGGCCATATAATCGCAGTATTTAAAGGAGGAACCAACCAATAGGAACTGGACAAACCCCACTGAAAGGGGAATCCCAGCCCCGATTGGAGAGGCTCTCCAATCGGGGCTGGGATTCCCCTTTCAGTGGGGTTTGTCCAGTTCCTATTGGTTGGTTCCTCCTTTAAATACTGCATTTGCTAACTTTTGAGGAAGTTCAATTCATATTTTCCAGATGTTTGTAAAGTAAACCAGAAATGCCGGAAGGCGTTTCTGGGTTTGAAATCTCAACTCTTTGCCCTGGGGGGTACGTTATTTTTAAAATACCTTTGCAAAAGTATAGTTTTGTTTCAAGGGGACAAATATTGATTTTTTTTTTTTAGATTCCCTTCCCATATATAAAATATATCATCTAAGAATCTCATCAATAATTTTATGAGTCATCCACTGTGAGGGATATAGAAATTTCTCTTCAGATGCAGCTATATACAAGGTAGCAACTGTGGGTGCCACTGTTGTCCCCATTGCTATGCCAAATTTTTAATAATAGTAATCTGTATTTTAACAAAATGTGTTACACAATACCATCCATAGTAGATCTATTACATAATCCTTGGGAATCCTAGGGACCCCGGTATCGACTGGGACAGTGTCACAGCAGGACAAGCTAAAGAGATAAAGTTTCTAGATGAAATAAATGACTGCTTCTTGGAGCAGCTGGTTCATGAACCGACCAGAGGGGAAGCCATACTGGACCTAGTCCTTAGTGGAACGCCAGATCTGGTGCAAGAAATAAGGGTGTTGGGACCACTTGGCAATAGTGATCATAGTATGATAATGTTTGATTTAATCAGTGGAGGACAGATAGTAAAGGAATCCACAGTACTACCTTTTAACTTTCAAAAGGGTGACTATGATAGAATGAGGAATATAGTTCGGAAAAAACTAAAAGGAGCGGTTCCAAAGGTTAAAGACTTACAGCAAGCTTGGGTGTTAAATACTATCCTCGAAGCCCAGACCAGCTGTATTCCACGCATTAAGAAAAGTGGAAGAAAGTCCAAAAAACTGCCAGCATGGTTTAAAGGTGAGGTCAGAGAGGCTGTTGCTGCCAAAAGAGCAACCTTCAGAAAATGGAAAAAAGAGCCAAATGATGAAAACTGGAAACAGCACAAGCACTGGCAAGTTAAATGCAAAGCATTGATAAGGCAGGCAAAGCGGGAATTTGAGAAGAAACTTGCTACGGAAGCAAAAACACGAAATAAAGACTTTTTCAAGTACATTCGTAGCAAAAGGCCTGTGAGAGAGTCAATTGGACCATTAGATGATAGAGGGGTAAAAGGGGCAGTAAGAGGAGACAAGGCTATAGCAGAGAGACTGAATGAATTCTTTGCTTCGGTCTTTACTGAGGAAGATGTAGGGGTGTTACCCAAGACTGAAGTGGTATTTAAAGGTGATACTGCAGAGGAATTGAGAGAAATATCGCTACACCGGGAAGATATATTACAACTATTTGATAAACTGAATAGTAGCAAATCACCTGGACCGGATGGTATACATCCCAGAGTGTTGAAAGAACTGAAATATGAGATTGCAGACCTGTTATTGGTAATCTGTGAACTTTCATTAAAATCATCTGTAATACCTGAAGATTGGAGGGTCGCCAACGTAACACCAATTTTTAAAAAGGGTTCCAGGGGTGACCCGGGAAATTACAGACCGGTGAGCCTGACGTCAGTACCAGGGAAAATGGTAGAAGCCATCATAAAGAACAAAATTACACAGCATGTAGATAGTCATGGCCTAATGGGAGACAGCCAACATGGCTTTAGACAAGGAAGATCTTGTCTTACTAATCTGATCTGTTTTTTTGAAGGTGTGCATAAACAGGTAGACAAAGGTGAGTCGGTTGATATAGTGTATCTGGACTTTCAGAAAGCTTTTGACAAGGTCCCCCATCAGAGACTTTTGGCGAAGCTAAAAAGTCATGGGATAGGAGGCAGTGTACTATTGTGGATCGGGAACTGGTTAAAAGATAGAAAGCAGAGGGTAGGGCTAAATGGCCAATATTCCCAATGGAAAAAGGTGAATAGTGGAGTACCCCAGGGATCTGTACTGGGTCCGCTACTTTTTGACATATTCATAAATGACCTGGAAAAGGGAATAACTAGTGAGGTAATCAAATTTGCAGATGACACAAAACTGTTTAAAGTTGTTAAAACCCAAGAGGATTGTGGAAAACTGCAGGAGGATCTGGATAAATTGGAAGACTGGGCATCCAAATGGCAGATGAAATTTAATGTGGACAAGTGCAAAGTTATGCACCTAGGAAAGAACAACCCACACTATAGTTACAAGATGCAAGGCTCCACATTAGAAACCACCACCCAGGAAAAAGATTTAGGAGTCATCGTGGATAACATGTTAAAACCCTCCGCCCAGTGTGCAGCGGCGGCCAAGAAAGCAAATAGAATGCTAGGTATCATAAGGAAAGGGATGGAGAATAAAACAAAGGATATTATAATGCCTCTGTATCGCTCCATGGTACGACCGCACCTTGAATATTGTGTGCAATTCTGGTCACCGTATCTTAAAAAGGACATAGAGTTATTAGAAAAAGTACAGAGAAGAGCCACCAAATTGGTGAAGGGGATGGAAGGCTACTCCTATGAAGAGAGGCTAAAAAGGTTAGGGCTCTTTAACCTAGAAAAGAGGCGGCTGAGGGGAGATATGATAGAGGTGTATAAATTAATGAATGGAGTGGAACGGATAAACGTGGATAAATTGTTTACGCTATCAGAATATAGAAGGACTAGGGGGCATGTAATGAAGCTACAGGGTAAACTATTTAAGACAAATAGGAGAAAATATTTCTTCTCTCAACGTGTAATCAAACTCTGGAATCTGTTACCGGAGGATGTAGTAAGGGCTGTTAGTATAGCTGGGTTTAAAAAAGGTTTGGACAAGTTCCTGGAGGAAAGGTCCATAAACCACTATTAAAAAGGGACCCAGGATATCAATGCTTGGCCTAGTACAAGCACTGCAGAACCTGTGTCTTTTGGGGAAACTGCTAGGTACGTATGACCTAGATTGGCCACTGTTGGAAACAGGATACTGGGCTTGATGGACCTCGGTCTGACCCAGTATGGCATTTCTTATGTTCTTATGTTCTTATGGACCAAACTATCCCCCCAGTCCATCTGTGCTATCATATTGAGTGCCTCCTGTTGATCCATATTTGTACACAATGACCTATGTCCAACGTGACCAACCAACAATTCTCACCCAAATTCTTGACAGTATTGAGAATATTCAATAAATGTGTTGTGTCTCTCAAGTAAGAGGTTGCATTAACTGCCAAGGGTTTAAAATATAGTCCACAATTTGTGAAAGCGATTCTAACAAAGAGTTCCTTCCTGAAACTATAGGCTGTCCAGGTGGTCCACCTAAAGACTTATGAATTTTGAGTACTGTATATAGGACAGGCACTAATGGATTTTTATTTATCAAAATTTCTTGTTCTTTTTTGGGTCAAATGTCCTGCCTGAAATCATCTTTTTATCATGCTCTCTACACTTTTCTTCAATATCAGAGTAGGATTTCCTGTAACTTGAAATAGTATTTCTGATCTTCAAATTGTTGAAATATTTCTTGATCATATTGTTGCTTGGACTGAAGTACTACTGTTCCACCTTTATAGGCATAACATGCAAAATGCATGGAAAATCAAGGCGTGTTAAGTGCAAAACCACCATGTTAACTATCAGGTGCATTGTCAGCACTTCCCTGATAGGGAGAGGAGTTGCCTAGTGGTTGGGGCAAGTTGCATTGGGCCAGATAGTTAGTGGTTCAAAACCCACTGGAGGACAGCAACCTCCTGCTGGAGGGACTGTGGTTTCTAGTCCCACATGCACTCCTTGTGGTCTTGAGCAAGGCACTTAAATCTCCATTGCCTCAGGTTCAAAACATAGATTGTGAGCCCTTCTGGGACAAGGGGAAATATATACTGTACCTGTATGTACACTGCTTTGATCCAGTGAAAAGTGGTATATATACATTGCTAATGATAGGTCATACATGGCATTACCCTACATGATAATGGAGGATCATAATACCATGGATGCACCCACATTAATGACAAGACACACTGTTAGCATAAAGTGTTTAATTCAGCATGGCACGGACAACACCCACTTGCTGGCTGTTAATATTGGGATGCGAACACCAAAGATGTCATTGGGTGAACTCGCATTAAGAGCCACATTGCCACTGAGCGCAAAGCAATTGCCGTGATACTGGTAATAATGCGCTTTCCACCCCCACCCCCATTCCACACGCTACCCATTCCCCACTCCATCCTGTGATGGCCAGTCATTGTGCCTTTTAATATGCCGTGGTTGGCATTCGCACAAGTTGGCATTTCCGGCTACCAGTTGCTACACGTTAAAACGCACGTTAATCGGTTACCAGGCTTTAGTAAAAGGGACCTTTTGTGTGCAGGAACCATGTTCATTATTCTCTTTTCATTAGTGCCTTCTTCATTTTAAAATCTTATCTCTTGTATATTTCTTTTTCTCCATTGATCTGTACAGTTAGGGTTATCCATTTAAGTAGAACTGCATAAATAGCTGCCTTAAATGAATAATATATCCTTTTAAGTTTAGGACAGCATATTCAACGGTCCTTCTAAAGTCTATTATGTGGCTAAGAACTCACCTGAAGATAAACAAGTAAGTTATGCACATATGTTTTGGCAGCGACTAGTCCACTGAATATTGACCTTAACTGTTATTGCTACTGTTGATATTTCCTTGCATCACTTGGAAAAAAAACTTTCTTAAAAAAAAATTGGTACAACTCAAGGTGCCTTGCCAGCAGTATTAACAAAAATAAATGATCTATCTTCAGCCACTGTACTCCATGATGCTAGAAGAAGCTGTAATGGAAAGACACCCATACAAACTTTCTCTGTTGATATAAGCACAGCACGCCTGCAAACTTTTAAGATTTAATGATAATGACTTGCAGTTTAAGTCTCTCTGGGCACTGTCAGCCTGCCAGAAACAAAACTCTCTATAAAACCAGGATAGAGGAAGCTGTCACCTACTGAGCCTTTTTGATAGGTGAGGGAGTGTCTCAGTCTGTAGCTGAAACCACAGTTTCAAAGCGTGTGGAGTGATAAAGAGCAGGCCCCTGCCCTCAGTAAGAAGGAAGACTCTCTCTCATCAGCTAGCCATCTGACTTGCTCCATCATATCCTCATGGACCAGGATTTGAGAGCTGAAGACTACATGACCAAATATTTTATTACATCCTGTTAACTTCAAGAGCTCAAGCACAGTAAGTGGTATAGTGACTCTTTCATTTTTCTTCTTTTTATAAATCAGTTTTATAGTCAATCAGAACAGTGTGATGGCAAAGAGGTTCATCAGTTTTTGGAGGATTAAGCTAATTCAAATAAAAGGCAATAGTGATACTTCAGAAGAGTAAATGGTTTGAGCCAGAAACCCTTGTCAAGATTTGCTTGGCCTGTCATTTGAGTGCAGAAGTCAGCCTTTCTGAGATCATAAGGGGAAAAGTATATATCAATGTCCCTTTTGATTGAGATCGTTCCATTGGTCATTAAAAGGGAATCGATTCTGAGCCTTTGCATTGCATTGTCAAGAACGCATCTGCACTTTAAGGAACCTATCCAGTTCCATTCCATGGTTTTAGCCCTTTGAAATGCTGAGATGCAATTGTGTTTATTAGAAGCCCAAGGTAGCCATCACTGACTGAAGCAAAGCAAACTGAAAACTCACACACATAGAGAAAGGAACTTCTTTTCAAACATTGCACTGTTCAGATAAGTGGTGATTGAGCGGTAGGAACTGACATCAAATTTAAGCACCAGGAATAATTTCCACTCTACTCTCTGCATATCGTTAACCTCTCCCTGAACTCTATCCTTGGAAAATCTGGGTCATTTATACAAGCTTTGCACAATCTCTATGCATCTTTGTAAAATAGGCTTAATTATGACTAACGGAGAAACCTGCTGAAGTATCAGGGCAAACCCTCAGTTTGTTGCACATGATAAATAATGATATGTGCACTCAAGATGCAGGGTTTTTTTTTCTTGTTTTTTGATTTGTCATTTCAGTCATTTAATCTCAGCATCTACTTTTAGCAAGATAGGTTTTTTGGATTGTTCTTTAATACATTTAAATATTATTTCTTGGTGATCCACATCTCTCAGTGTCTGCATTCTTGATGACCAAGGACAAGGTTTACAGTCATTCTTTGTTGTTTTGTGGAGGTGTGTGTGTGGAGAGGATAATACATAACACATTTCTGGTGAAAGTATAAAAAAAAATCATGATAAGCCGTTCCCATGAGAAATCATGTAAACAACACTTGGGAATTCAAAAGAACAAATAGTGAAGAGTAGTGAATGGATTGAACCCCAATATCTGGAAGGCCGAAATTCAAGGGGATTCATGCATTAGCTACCAGATAGCCAACTTATAACTCTTATCAGGATATTTTCAAAAGTGATGCGGATACTATCTGGCCTCTTAAATTACTAAATATCCAAAAATCATTTGGATAAAAGGGGGCTGTAACGGCCGACAGGAGAACTAATAGCAGATCTAAATCTACACAGATTGTGCAAATGCCCCTCAACACACATATTCAGCACCACTGATCATCTGGGCAGTAGCACTGAATATTTGGATTAAGTACCAGCACAATTTAATTCTCTGACCATGTCAGCTGGAAATCTTCCATCGTTGTTAAATACCCAGAGGTCTTCGGGGGGGGGGGGGGGTGACTTCAGACATCCATCATCACCCTTGTCTCAGAATGAACAAACTAAGGCAACTCAAATCTCACTTTATGGTTTATTAAAATTTGATATACCACCCTTCGGGGCATCAAATTGGGATTTATTGTAGGAAGCCAATCAGTTTGTTTTCTCTAAAAAGAAGATGTTTCAGAACTTATGAATTACAGGCAATAACTTACTCACAAGCATAGAGAATCTTCATGGTGGCTTTACAGTCAGTGGAATCAGAGGCGATGCTAATTATTGAGACTTCCCCAAGGCCAGTATTGCTGGAGTATATGGTCAAGGCAATAAAAGAAGAGCTCGAAAGATGTTTGAACAAGTCCTGGAGGAAAGTCCTTAAAAATCATTAGCCAGATAGACTTAGTAATGCCATTGCCCTTGACATTAGATATGAGCTATGAGAAATTGGATCTATTTTTTTTTTTGATCTGCAGAACACCTATGACCTGGACTGGTCACTTTCAATGACAGGATGCTGGGCTCAATAGATTGACTCAGCCAGACTTATCCTATGTTCTGACCCACAATGAATATTTATATACACTGCAATAATTGCTGGCTGCCCCTCCAGATCAGCCAGCCAGCCTCCCAGAATCAACAGTGGCAAGCCAGGTGGGTCCCCGCCACACGATCCAGGCCTTGTCTGCCCCCACCAGGGTCGGGCAGCAGGGAAACTGAGGTCAACACTGCCAAGGGCTGGATGTGCCATGGGGAGGATGTCCCTACGGTGATGCAGGGGCAGGCTGGGCCACCTCTCAGTGCCCGATCCTGCAACCGCAGGAACATCTTGCTCCCGCGGTGCAGAATTGGGTGCTAACAGCCCTGTCCTGTTCAGGGCCATCCAGATGACCCAGGCTTGCCCCTTCAAGGGTCAAGCTCCATCTGAATTCATGAAAGCATGGGACCAACACAGAAGATCTGTAAAGATAAAAAAGTGACTATTGTGGTTATGGAAGAGCAGACCAGATAGACAATATGGTCTTTTTTTGCCATCATGTTTCTTTTACTGTAGTTGATATTTAGCAAAACCTGGATATTTCTTGCTATTCACCTTTAATAGAACAAAAATAAGTTGGATACATCAGTCACAAAGCTGCATAATTGTTTTTGCTGAAAGCAGAGACTATGTTTCCTCAATCAACTTAGGGGTGTCTTTTGTAACTTTCTCCAATATTTGAATAGCATTTTTTTCTGAAAATGGATGTAAAAATGAACATCTTATATCCAATGTGCTATGGCATTACCTGAAATCCTCCCTTGAGTCATAATTCTAAAACTGACCTTAGCTGTCTGATTCCCAAACTAGTACTATGATTAGGTCAGTCAGCGTTCACCTGCCTAAACCCTAGATATCCTCACCTGATTTCAGAAATGCTCTGCATGTCCCGAGCTGTGTCCAAGTTTATACCAGCTCCAGGCACAAATAGGCCTCAGAAAACTGCTCATTTTGTTAGCCAGACATCTGGAGGGTATGGCGAAAGAGGTACACTCATATCCCTTACATTTTCCATGTTGGCAACGAACGCTGATAGGCAGTGCAGGCTCTTTTATTCGTTTTACCATGCCAATGGATTTCCCAGTGCCACCTTTTTGTAGCAGGCATGTCTATGAGGATGGCAGGATGGGTGACCATGTCAGGACAATTAGTTTCTAAAATCAGGCTGAAACATAAACATAAACTCAACAATGCATGGAAAAGTATCACTTAAAACTGAATTTTGATGGGCATGGATTTTATTTTAGTTTCTTTTTTGTTTAAAAATATAGGAGGCTGTTCATCGGTGGCAGACAGCCCTTGTAAAGCCATCACGGCTGAACTAAAAACCCGGATATTCAATGTCAGTGCTATATTCAGCCACTGGCATTAAATATCTCGGTTGGATGGATAGAAGTGTAGCTAACTGGGCAGTGACAAGTTAGGCCAGTCTTTAAGGTGCTTAACATTCACAGCTAATGGTTAACCTTGGAATGACAGAATATCACTGTTGCCCAGCTAACTGCATTCGTGCCACTGAATATCGCCACTCCCGTGATTAATGCAGTTAGAAGGTCTGCCAACTGCATTAATGGCTTTCAGTATAATCCCCGCATGTTATAGGCATAGGATAAATCTTGGTAAAGTATCACTTCTAAGCTTGATTTCTGGTGTGATATTCAGCACCTCGTTTTACAGTCTTAGGCCTCCATTTACATACTATGTTTTGTTATTAATATGGGACCATTTCTGAAAGCTTAAATATGGATTGCAGGTCCATGTGGCAGCTGTTCACAAAAGGCCAGAAAGCACATTTTCAAAAGGAACTCCCTACAGGGCTTTTGGAAATCTCGGGCTGACTACGCTGTGGCTATACGAGTATCTGAAGATTTTGTACCTGATTTGCACAAGAACAAAATCCAAAGCTGAAACCATTTATTAATTTATTTAAAGTCTTTTCTATTCTGCGCTCTTTAAAATCAGCTCGGTTTACAATCAACAGCAGATTTGTACAGTGCAGGCAGCGCCCATACTGTACTTACAGAGAACAGGTTTTTCAACTTGGATTAACTGGGGAAACTATTTACAGGCTACACAGTAGCTTGGCTACAAATTTAAGTAACTATATACAGGCTACGCAGGCTATATACAGGCTAAGCAGTGACTATCTACGTATGCATACCAGGGTGACCGGTCGTGCTAATGATCAGGGCTGGGACTGTGTGCTGTGGGTGTTTTTGAGTGGCTGTCTTGGTGGTTGCATATGGCTGGATGTTGTGTGCCCCCGTTGTGAGAGTAGTGCTGGAGGAAAAGGTGGTGTTTCAGAGCCTTCCTGAAAAAGGTAAGGTCAGTGATGGCCAGGATTTGAAAATAGAATTCCGGTGCATGTTGGCAAATCAATCTGGAAATTATCCTTGAATTGTTTCTTCTGTAAAAGCCATGCAAAATTATCCCCCAGTTGCACCAAAACATGGTAATAAGGCATCCTGTCCACAAGAGGGCAGAGCATCACAGCTGACCAAGTAAATCTAGTAAATGAAAGAGCAGGATAGCTGCCCATAGGCCTTGAATGCATTGCACGAGAAGATAACAGAGTATCATGAATGAGTCATTGGAGTAAATTGGACCCATTAATAATAAAAACTCAATTTTCTATGCTTGTGTTTTTTCTTTCTTCTCTTAGTTTAAATGTTGGAAGAATGTGGGGAGCAAATCAAACAGAAATCAAGGAGTTTATTCTCCATGGGCTCTCCATCAACGGGGGTGGCCAGACAGTTTTATTTACAGTGTTCTTGGTCATCTACACCCTCACATTGGTTGGAAACACATCAATCATCATGTTGGTGTGGTCTAGCACTTCGCTTCACAAGCCTATGTACATTTTCCTCGGAAACTTGTCTTTTGTTGAAATCTGGTACACAACTAGCACAGTGCCAAAAATGCTCTCTGGTTTTCTGTCTCAAAATAACAGAATTTCTTTCACTGCCTGTTTCCTACAGTTTTTTTTCTTATTTACTTTTGGCACAACTGAATGTTTCCTTCTTGCTTGCATGGGTTATGATCGATATCTAGCTATCTGCCATCCCCTTCGCTACAACGTGTTAATGAGTAGCAGGACATGTCTGTGGCTTGCTGCTTCTTGCTGGATCATTGGGTTAGTATTGTCCGTGGTGCCTGTAAGTTTAATATCCCAATTGCCCTTCTGTGCAGAGAATGAGGTTGACCATTTCCTGTGCGATACTGGACCACTGCTGGAACTTTCTTGCATGAGGGATTTTACAACTGAGGTCGCTTGCTCTATTTGCACCTCATCAATGCTCCTAGTTACCTTCTCCCTCACCTGTATCTCTTATGCTTTCATTATACAAACTACAATCAGACTTCCGTCCTCAGCTGGGCGTCACAAAGCCTTTTCTACCTGTGCTTCTCATCTCACTGTAGTGATCATATTCTTTGGATGTGCTATGTACATGTATGTCAGGCCAGCAGGGAAGCGTCCATTGTATTTTGACAAGATGGTAGCTGTTCTCTATACTATTATAACTCCATTGCTTAATCCTGTAATATATAGCCTACGGAATAAGGAGTTCATTAAAGCTGTGAAAAAAGTCATAAGATGTTAACAACTGAATTGGCCATAGGCATTTTCTGTTCATTAAATGCATTTATTGCCTGCATGGAGTGGCGGTTACATCCCCTCTAGCCACGTTACTGGGCAGACTAGATGGACCATACTGGTCTTTATCTGCCATCATATGTGTTCCATATTTGTAAAGTGGGCATAGAGAACTTATTTGTTTAGTTCACACATAGAACCAGGATCCTTTTGTTCCATCTGCATTTCTATCTATTCAGGAATGATATTTCCATGTTTATTGCACTGAGCTTTGTCTCGGTGACATATGAAAGTTTTAAAATAAAATGAATTAAAAATAAAACTAGCCATTCATCTATGAACAGTATCTATGATTTATTTGACTATTTGTATCCCTGTTTCATCATTTACAGGCGTTATATATTGTACTTTGTATGCTAATCAAGAAGCTTTCTTATGATGTAAATGATTTAATAATAAATATTCTAGATAGCTCCAAAAATAAGCTTTGGTTAGGCCTGGCAATCTACTTCCGGTGACACTGCCAAGAAAACCCAGGAGCTTCTGGGTCGCCAGGAGTCAGGACTGACTCGAAGGCACACATTGCATTGTACTTGAATTTATCATTTTAATTTTTTATAGTTCTTATAGATCTTGTAGCTCTAGGCTCAAATCTTTGAAGGCCTTATTCAAAGTAGATGGACTATACATCTGTCTTTCTCTGCTGTGATTTGCTTTGTTGCAATGTGTGTTCAAAATGATATCTCAGGGTCCCAGAACTTTCTCCCTATAAATGAATAGTCTAAAGGTCCTTTATTCCCATTTTCTCCTTAGTCCCCGGACATATGTGATCTTAATACAAGGTGCAATCAAAAAGTATCAAGACTTGTACAATAACACAAGAAGTATAACACTGGCAGTTATTGCATTCAGTCTCCTTCAAAGTAGTCACCTTCTGCTAAAGTACACTCCCTCCAGCCTTCCTGCCAATGGTGGAAAGAATTTTGAAATACCTCTTTCGTTATGCTGTGAAGCTGCTGTGTCGAATTTTGGTTAATGATATCCAAGTCGTTATATCTCCTTCCTTTCAGTGATAATTTCAGGTTTGGAAAACAAAATCACAGGATTCGCGGTCAGATGAGTACAAAGGCTGACAGACTTTCTCAATTTGGTGTTTGGCCAAGAACTGCTGGACAAGATGTGATGCGTGATCTGGGGCAGTATCATGATGAAGCAACCATTCAGCATTCCTCTGCAACTCTGACCTCTTACGACGAACTCCATCTCTCAAACGAGTCAGAACTTGGACGTAGTACTCCTTATTGACGGTTTGGCCTTTTGGAGCATACTCATGATGAACAAGACCCTGGTAATCAAAGAAAACTGTGAGCATGACCTTGACATTGTTCCTCACCTGACAGGCTTTCTTGAGTCTGAGAGAGTTCGAGTCTTCCATTGTGAGGATTGAGCCTTTGTTTCTGGGTCATAACCATAAACATATGATTCATCACCATTAATAATCTTTTTTTGATGAAATCTGAGTCATTTTCAACGCATTCCATCAACTCCCTGGCTGTAGACAGTCATTTTTCTGCTTGGTCAGGGGACAGGAGTCTTGGCACAAATTTTGCAGACACATGTCTCATCCCCACATCAGTAGTAAGATTGGGCTGTACTGACCTGAAGTTGATATCCATGCCCTCAGCAAGCTTCCTGATAGTCAATCGAAGATTTGAGTGCATTGCGGCATGTACTGTTTCAATTTTGTTTTCATTTCTGCTCGTGGACGGCCTTCCACAACGTTCATCACTGTCAATGCTTTGGAGCCCTCTTGGAAAAGTCTGTACCAGTCATAAACTCAAACACAACTCATGCATTCATTGCTATACACTTATTGTAACTTGTCGTAAGTCTCTTTGCATGAATCTCCAGTTTCTGTCAGAATTTAATGCAGATTCACTGTTCGATTTTTTCATTCATCGTAAATCTGATGAACTACTTTTACATGATACCAAACATCACTTGATTAAAAAAGTAGAGGTGTACTACAGCCACGCTACACTCTGCACATGCAGAGCACATAACTAGGCCACTGCATGCTTAATAGCATTGTGGTGCAACATATTGTTATATAGCCACACAACAAGCCTTGATACTTTTTGATCACAACTTGTAGTATTAATAGTATTATTGAAGACATATATAAGTGACCACCCACCCACCCACTGCCCCTGGAACTGAGGGGGATCCTGGTGGGTTAGTGAAAGGGGGACGGGGACAGGAGAGATCCATGGATGCTCCAACCCGATTCCTGGCTCTGATGCAAAATAGCAGCTCTGACCCCTAACCCCTAGCTGGAATCTCATAGCACTACTGCAACAGGGTCAAGCTGCCAAATAAGGAGCAAACCTTAGTTTATAAAAGAAATGTCAATCTACATTAATAAAATGGAAACGCTCTCCAGCACTCGTAATGTAAGCTAACTCCTTGTATTGATCTAGAGTTTGGTAACGTGTTGGAGGGGGCAATTGTGCTTAACCACGCAAACAGTGAGCAATAATTTTTGGAGCTTGGCTTCTAAAGTGGTCCCTCTTGGATATATGCACTTTTGTAAAATCTGCTATTTACATATTTAAATGTTGGTAGAAGCAAAATCACCACTTATGCATGTGAGGCCAATTTTATTACTTATACGTCTTTGCGTTTCAGAGCTCGGCTCTGCATTTGCAATGTTTTCGCATTTTCAGGTGGTTTTGAACACCAGAGCTGTAGGAAAGGAAGAAAAAGGGGGGGGGGGGCTATACACTCCTTAATCTCTCCTCTAAACCCAGGTTCAAATGAACAGTTGCCTGGCTATTATGCATGCTTGGAATAGATGTAAATGTCAACATGGGAATGCTTTGAAGTATATGGGCACTGCCGTTGCAAATTCTGAAATACATACGTACTTTCAAGGTCCAACAAAAATAACACCCAGCACATATTTAAAATTGCTACTTATATGTGCATGTTAATTTACTTGCTCAACCAGCTTTCTGCACGCATAAATGAACATAAGAACATAAGATATGCCATACCGGGTCAGACCAAGGTCCATCAAGCCCAGTATTCTGTTTCCAACAGTGGCCAATCTAGGTCATACATACCTAGCAGTTTCCCCAAAAGACACAGGTTCCACAATGCTTGTATTGGTTCAAGCATTGATATCTTGGGTCCCTTCTTAATAATGGTTTATGGACCTTTCCTCCAGGAACTTGTCTAAACCTTTTTTAAACCCAGCTACATTAACAGCCTTTACTACATCCTCTGGTAACAAATTCCAGAGTTTGATTATACGTTGAGTGAAAAAATATTTTCTTTTATTAGTCTTAAATAGTTTACCCTGTAGCTTCATTGCATGTCCCCTAGTCTTTCTATATTCTGATAAAGGTAAACAATCGATCTACGTTTACCCGTTCCACTCCGTTCATTAATTTATAGACTTCTATCATATCTCCCCTCAGCCGTCTCTTTTCCAGGTTAAAGAAATGGCAATAAACCCTTCCAAAATCTCCTCGTCTGGAGTAGAGTTGCCAACCTTTTGAAAGGAAAAGACCTGCAGGCCATATTGAAGTGGGGGAGAGACTATGTATACAGGGGCGGCCAAAGGGGGGAGCGGGGCCATGTGCGGAGATTAATAGCGGGGCCTCATTTGCATAGGGAGCCTCGTTTGCATAAATACTTGCGTAATGTTAACATGCATTTTTAGTAAATATGCTTCTTTATGAGTGTCTGGATAAAGAAAGACTAACAGATTTCTACGTTACTATATTCCAGTGCCAACCGCCAGGCCCATTAGGAAGTACTATAAACACTGACCTTTTAGAACTCATAGCAAATACACCATATCATAACAGCTCTGCCAGGACTCACAAAGCACCAAACCCTACCTATCAAAAGGCAACACTGCAAATATTAAACCAATGCATCTCAGAGAATACCAATGCATCTCCTACTGGGGAAAGAGAACAAGTGGCACGGTCAAATAGAAACTACATGAAAAGAATACCTCAGCTTGGTTAAAATGCAGAATATAGACCGTCACCAAAGAACAAGGGATCACAATTTAGAAATAGGAAGACAATAATTAAACTGGGAACCCCAAAAGCCAAACTTGGGATGTACAACAACACTGCAGAAATAAAACTATAAATTAATTTCCTCTTGTACTAAACAAAACACAAAAGACGTTAACGATGCACATTTCCCAGAGCTGATATATTCCATTTAATAAATTCAAAATAAAAAAGTATTTTTCTACCTTTTGTTGCTTGTGCATTTTATTTTCAGTTGCAATTGCTCCAGTCATTTTCTTCTGGTTTCTTTGTGTCTTCTGTGAGCTATCCATTCCTTTCTTCTCTTTTAGATTTTTTTCCAAAATTTTTCTCTATATCTGCTTTAACATACTGATCTTTCCCCTTTTGCTCTTTCCTCCATTTCTTTCCTTATTCCTTTATCATCCACTCAACTTTCACCCTTCCATTCTCAATCTACACTTACTCTTCCAATACCTGGCCCTTCGTAGACTTTTCTTCCCTCCCACACAAAATATCTTTTCCCCTCTCCATTCTTATTTCCCACCCCTTTCTAGTCCTCCCCCAAAATCAGCTCCTTTATAGTTCTAGACCCACCCAGCATCTGCCCCCTTCTAGTCCCAGTCTCCCAAGCTTCCACATCAGCCCATTTCCAGTCCTAGCCTCCCATATGCTGTTTACCAGTTCCATTCCAGCCCCCCATCAGCCCATTTCCACTCCAAGCTCCAATTCAGCCCATTTCCAGCCCTATTCCAACTCCCATCAGCCCACTTCCAGTCCTTTTCCAGCCCCCATCAGCCCATTTCCAGTCCTATTCCAGCCCATTACCCATTTGCAGTCCATGTTCCCCCCATCAGCCCATTTCTAGTCCTGTCCTAGCTCCTCATCAGCCCATTTCCAGTCCTAGCCCCCCATATGCTCTTTTCCAGTTCCATTCCAGTTCCCCATCAGCCCATTTCCACTCCACGCCCCCCATCAGCTAATTTCCAATCCTAGCCCCCTCGCCAACCCACTTCACCCTATTCCAGCCCCCATCAGCCCATTTCCAGTCCTAATCCAGCTCTTCATCAGCCCATTTCCAGTCCAAGTTCCCCCCCACCATCACAGCCCATTTTGTCCATTACCCCCCATCATCACAGCCCATTTGCAGTCCTATCCCCCCCCAACATCACAGCCTATTTGCAGTCATCTCCCCATCACAGCCCATTTCCAGTCTGTCAACCCCTCACCATCACAGCCCATTTCCAGTCCGTTCCCCCCATCACAGCTCACTTGCAGTCCTCCCCCCCAACAGCCCAATTGCAGTCCATCCCCCCCCCCCACATCACAGCCCATTTCCAGTCTGTTTCCCCATCACAGCCCATTTCTATTCCATTCCCCCCACCACCATCACAGCCCAATTGCAGTCCATTCCCCCCCCCACATCACAGCCCATTTCCAGTCTGTTCCCCCCATCACAGCCCATTTCCAGTCCGTTCCCCCCCCCACCATCACAGCCCACTTGCAGTCCTCCCCCTCACTGCCCAATTGCAGTCCATTCCCCCCCACATCACAGCCCATTACCAGTCCTTTCCCCCCATCACAGCCCAATTGCAGTCCGTTCCCCCCATCACAGCCCATTTCCCGTCTGTTTCCCCCCATCACAGCCCATCCAGTCCTAGCCGCCCCCCCCCCTCCGAAGAGCCCCGCGCCATCTAAGGGGCTGCAGAGGGAGCCGGGGAAGCCCACGCAAGGCCCCGGCTCCCTCTGCACAGCCTGCCAGTGTGAAGAACCTTTACCTTCCCACTGGCGGCTGTTTCAATGAAGCCGCGAATGCCGGGAAAGGTTAAAGGCAATGCCCTTTATCCTCTCGTGGCATTCGCGGCTTCACTGAAACAGCCACCAGCGGGAAGGTAAAGGTTCTTCACGCTGGCGGGCTGTGCAGAGGGAGCCGGGGCTTCGGCGGCTTCCCCGGCTCCCTCTGCAGCCGTCCATTGAGCGAGAATGTGGTTCGCGTGGGGCCCTGTGCGAACAACATTCTCGCTCAATGGATGGGCCGGCCCTGTATGTATATATAAAATGTAAATACATAAGGTGTGTTGTGGTGGGGTGTACTTGCACAGCTCTGGCAACCACAGATCATAGATCCTGTAAGGAGACTCAGGCATTAGCATTGGCCTCTGGCCTTTACAACCTCTAAACTCAGAAGACTTGGCAGTGTAGCAAATACCACAGACCTCAATTGGACTGCAGGGAACAGTGGCAATTGTAAGAACAGGAGATTTGCATGGCAGGGCTGATGAAGCAAGCACTAGGGTCAAACAGGACGGGGAGGGCATGTAGATCCTATCTTTTCTGCAAATGCTTTGTGAGTATCTGCTCGTATCACTATACTTCTGTAAAGCAATTTAAAATCTACATTTATATGAAACACGTTCTCTAAAAGACAGATCTACTGTGATCTGGTTTCTAAATTCAAAACAAGAAAATCTTTGCACCAATTTTATCCAAAGCAATTAGACCCTTATTCTTCCCTTTAGATAAAGTGAATCTACGATCGCTGCCTTAAAGGGTCTCTGCCCTTGGGACACGCTATTCCTGTGGACAGGCTCAGCCCCGCTCTCTTGGCTGTGATCACTGTTGAGCTCAGCCCTCAGCAATTTAAGGCTTCTGACGACTGAGCCCAGCAACAATCATGGCAGAGAGAGGGCCGAGCCTGACCGAGGGAATAGCATGTCCTGGGCAGAGGCAAGCAGTGCAACCATCTAGGGAATGGCACAATTTGGGCAAGTGGTAGCCTGTGCCATACAAGCATGGCTTTTTTAAAAAAAGAAAATAAAGGAGTAGAAACAAAAAGATCGGGGGAAGGGTTAGCATGCATTGAAAGGTGTGGATGTGAGGTGCATATAACTTCTGAGAGGAAATGGGCCTCAAACCCATGGCACAAGGGGGAGTAATTTAAAAAAAGGGGGATCAGTATTATTAAAGGGGTGCTGTGGTGGTGTACAGCAAGTTGAACAACTCTAGAGGCGGGCTACGGGTTTCTGTTTGAGCTTCCTGCAGGGCCTGCTTAACAATAGTGTCTGTTCCTTTTCCCATCTTGAAAAGCATTCTAACAACTCTAAATATGCCCAGAATGAACAGCGTACCACAGACGACAGTGGGAAAGAAGAAGGCTCCTGCCAAGACATTGGTCAATGCAGAAGCTGGAATGCGCAAAGTGGAGAACAGATCGGCGGAGCCACCCAAATATTGCAGCAAGCACACTGTGCCGACACGAAAGACAAAGACATCAGATGAGTTGGAGGATCTCATCTGAGTGCTGTGAGAGCAAGTTAGACAGCACAGATGGCGAGTCGTTTGACAGCGTCTTGAGGCCACACCACCGGCAGCACCCACGATTGACAAGCTGGCACCACAGGTACAGCCAGAAATCAGGGTGAACATGGCAGCTGCACAGCCCAGTGGTCTGACAGAGTCACCAAAGCTCGGGATATAACTATTCCAATATCATAGAGTTCTATTTCCAGTAATAGTGATAGTGAACTAGCTTTGGCAAGCATCATTCAAAACAGTTTGAAAAAGAACAAGGCTCAGTGGAAGAGCTTGGTATCCAGGGTATGGATGAACAAAGCTGGGGGGAGTACCATTTATTTAACAGGTTTTCAGTCAAAGTGGTTTACATTGTAACTTAAACTTAGTATTGTACATCATTGACATCTTGGATTTTTCTGAGGCAATGGAGGGTTAAGTGTCTTTCCCAAGGCTACAAGGAGTGCTAGTAGGAATTGAACCCTAGTATCCTGGTTTCCTAAACCAGTGCTCTAACCATTAGGTTACTCCTTGGTGATACTAAACTGTTGGGGGCCACCATAGGGGGGAGGTGCTGGGGTGACACCATCTATGGGAACCTTGGTCACAGGCCCTGGCGAGGATGTCTGCTGCAGTGTTACCTCTATAGCGAAGTCAATTTCAAAGCAGATGAAGAAGAAGATATAAAAGAGGGAGTTTATCAATATTTTTTCACTGCTAGTCAGGGACCAAGAGGGGGAGGAAAATGATGCAAAGGAGAGGGACATGTCTTCTAGCGACCAGAACAGGAAACTGAGGATATTTAAGTCTATCATCAACTGGGTCTCGGCTTTCCACATTTTTATAAGCATGGTGGTGGAAAAGGAGCCAGAGTTGAGCCCTTACTTGATCCGATATCTAGATACCATAAGCGCTTTGGTGGGTGGGCATGGCTCAACTATGACATTAAATTTAGGAAGAGCATGGCTGAGGACTTCATGATTACATGGCACCACAGAGTGGTACATCTTTGGCTGGACGAAATGTCCTCTAACAGGCCATTGAAACCTGACAGCGCACAACAGTCCTTTCACTCTTACACCCTCCGAACTTTCAGGCAGGCATTTGGCAGGTGTTACTGTCACCAATATAACAATGGCCAATACATTTGGAACCCTGAAAATGTTGGCATGCTTGTTTGACCTACAGAGCCAATCACCCAGTCATGGTTTGCAAATCTCCAAGGGACAGGAAGCTGCACAGACATATGGAGATTATTGTCAGTAGCAAGTATATAGTAAATATTTATTATTTGATAGTTCTAGGGGTATTGCTGCTTCCCTCTTTTTTCCCCAAGATTCTATGGGACTGCTGGCAAATGAACCACATGAGAGAAAGAAAGGAAACCAATCCCATGTCAATATATAAATTAGACCTTATTGCTGATAGAAAAATAATGCAGATATGGAATAAATTAGAATTATGAGGTAGCAAGTTGAGTAGCCCTACAATTATAATTACACAAAGATCATAAATCACTGTTTTAGTAACCAGTCACTGATCCGCTTTGCACTCAGACGCACAGAAAATTGGCAGTCTGCCTGACTAAACTCTGCAAGAAAAATAGCAAGCTTTGCCAGGAGGATGATTGTGGCTGGGTCCGAAAAGTCTTCTGGAACAGCAAGGAGTCTAAGGGTGGCAATCGTCCAATGCAGACTGCAGCCGGTCCAGTCAAATTGCGTGATAATACAGAGCTTTAAGTCTGTGGGAGAGAGTTTCTCCTTCCCAAGGTTAGTCTTTGGCCTTGCATGCTGTCTGACTTCCCAGCCAGAGAAAGGCAGGCAGTAGGGCTGAAGATTGCAAAATCACAGAGTGTGGCATAAAGTTTAAATTGAGTCTACAGTGAGATTAAAAGTAGTGCAAAAGTCTCTAAAAAGGTGACTGCATCCCTCTTTGCCCAGTGTATAATTCCTTGTCCTGAAGTTCTTGTCACAGCATGTGCATTGGCTGGTCTCAAATACTATGTGACGTCTTCAGCGAATCAGGTAAGAGTTGTCAGGTGGTCCTTCCCCAAACAAAGATCCACGCTGAGAGAAAGATGCTGGTATGCAGGTTCATACATTGTTGCAAATATTGGGACCAGTAGAACAGTCTCTGCATAAGATGGCCTCAGGGATGAGTTCTCTTGCACATAGTCCTAGCTGGAAACAATAGCTTTGCTGTATGGTACATAACTTGGCAGGCAATTGCTTGAAATCAGCAGGTTTAAAGCTTGGACATAGCATAAATTACCTGTACCGGGACTCCATTTTGGGTTCAGGTTTTGGTTCAGGTTCTTGGTGTCTGAGCAAGCCACAGTTGGTCAGAACAGGCCCCAGTTCCAGCCCTACAGACAGCAGACTCACCACACAGCAGAAAGACTTGGCTGCATCACCCATCAATCTTAAAAATATTCCTCCATAGCTCAGGTTATATCAACATCAAGACTGTGCTTGCAGCATATTTGAGGAGTTTCCAAATGTTTCCGCATCCCATACAATGGCCCAAGGCCCACTATCATGTGCCCCTCCCATAATTCCCCATCCATACTGCGGCATCTTCAAGTAGCCAGAGAGAAAATCCTTAAAGAAGTCATGCTGGGCAAGGTGGATGTCCTTTTCCAGTCCCCCCCTTCCCCGTCATGATATTGTCCCCAATAAGCATAGTCTCAAAAAAAGAGCCGGGAAAGTTCTGCATGATAAGTAATCTGTCCTATCCTGAAGGTAATTGTGTTAACGATCACATTGACCCTCATCTATGCAAGATGCAATATGCATCCATTCACCAAGCCATATTCATATCGAGTCAGTCTTCTGATTGTGCCAGTACATCCAGAATCCTTTCCTCTGCTTGGTTTCTCGTTTATTTTATTTTTATTTATTTATTTGGACAGCTTTTATATACCGCTGCTTCCAAGAATCAGCAGCGGTTTACATTATAACAAACAGAACTGGTACATTGAACTTTAAGAACTAGGGACATTTTACATTATAACAAATCAAATATCGTTTGATGGGGTTACTATTAGGACAAATGTATCCCCATAGGGTGCCCTATTTCATGTGCCTAATTTGAGCTGTTTAGCTTCTTTGTGTACTGGGCCATGGAAAAAATAGCTGGGGTGGACTCAGTCATCCACTATCTCAATAATTTCCTTTTTGTGGTCAAGGGGTTCGAGAAATGTAGACTAGACTTGGAGTCCTTCCAGCAAATTGCCCATAGTTTTGGTATTCCATTAGCAACAGAAAAAATGGTGGGTCCCTTAGCGACCCTCACATTTCTAGGCATCAAACTGGATGTGCAGGCCTCGGTATCGAGATTGCCAATAGACAAACTTGTTAAGCTATGAGAGGCCATAAAGGGGATGAAGGGAGCAAAATAGGCAACATTGGAGCAATTCCAGTCCTTTCTGGGTTTATTGTGTTTTAAATTCAATGTGATCCCTATGGGACGGGCTTTCTGCAGGCACCTGGCCATGGCGACCAAGGGAATTTGAAAACACCATCACCGCATTAGAGTCAATAAGGCTATTTAGGAGGATCTTAGAATTTGGGAGGTTTTCTTGCAGTCTTTCAATGGCCTGGTATTCTGGCAGGACAGCATCCCCCCTCCCCCGTATCAAGTGAGGAACTTGGAATTTTTCATTGATGCATTTGGAGGAAGGGGTTTTGAAATTTACTTCAGGGGCGCATGGTGCTCAGAGCCTTGGCCCCTGGAATGACTTACCCTAGGCACTACAAGAGATATTGGAGCTAATCCCTATCATGACAGCAATGGTCATTTGGGCCCCATTATTGGCTAACAAGGTGGCAATATTCCAAACCAACAACAAGGCCATGGTCCAGGCTGTGAATGGGATGTATACCAGAACGCCGGAGGTCATTGCTCTTCTGAGGGAGATCGTGTTGCATTGTCGGCTCCATAACCTAACCTTTAAAGCAGTTCATGTACCAGTTTTTACAATGCAAAAGATGATTTACTTTCTCATTTTAAGATGTTCCTGTTCCAATCCATTGCTCGTAGAGCAGACATGCACAAAACTCTCATACCCTTGTTGGTTTGGAAATTTGTCTCACCAAAGTTTAGAGTCGATTGATAAATTCTCTAACTGAGAATACCAGGAAGAAATATTTGAAGGCAAGGGAGAGTTTTGAGCATATTGCAGTGAAAATGACATCAGTGACAGTGCTTGGTTTAACATTGATACTCTAGTGCAGCATGTACAGATCCACAATGCAAACACAATTGGCCAGCATTGGTTTCTTTTCAAAGACTTTGGGAAGGTGGAACCTGGCCAACAATTTCATCATTGGAAAAATTATGAAGGGTTGCACAGTTCTATGTAAATAACAACCAGATCAAAGACGCCCTGTCACTCACAACTGCTTGAGGTCGTTATTGGCAGTCACTGTTAGGGTCTGATATGATGTATTTGAAGCTCGTCTATCTAAGTGTGCCTTCCCGATTGCATTCTTCAGGGCCCTGAGGGCGGGGGAGCTGGTGGCCTCATCTAAATGCCCACATAACAGCTAGGGTCTCCGGGCAGAAGATGTTGTTCTGTACGGTGACTCTCTGGTAATATGGGTGTGTAAGTCTAAAACTGATACTATGGGCAAGGGGTCCAGTATAACCTTGGCACCACTGAAGGGGGAATCAAATCGCCCAGTGATGAATTTCAAAGAATATTAGCAAACTCATCTGCGGGGATTCACCCCATTCCTGATCCATGTGGACGGTACTCCTTATCACATTTCCAGTTCACAAGAGTTATGGAGATGGTGATCTCTAACCTGGGTCTTGACACGGGCTGATTCAGAATGCATTCACTTTGGATAGAAGCAGCTACCACTGCAGCAGTGCTCGACATGGTAAGGGAGCAGATCATGTCCCTGGACAGGTGACACTCTTATCGTTACAAGTTGTACATCAGGCCAGGGGACAAGTTATGACTGTTCCCGACTCATATGCCCTGCTTGTCCCTGTGATGATGTTCATGTATCTATCAATGGCTAACATTTTCCGCTCTTATTTGCCCTAGGTACTGGTACTCTCAGAGGCTCCCATAAAGTGTGGATATGCGCTGACTCATATGTGCACTGGGCACAGAGAAGGACTTGGATTAGACCTCAAAGCCACAATCTAGGGTTGTCCAGTGCGGAAGTGGTATTGATGGACATTCAAGGTATGATTTGGGACCAGCAGTGCTGACCTTGTTGCACAAGAGGAGAATCCACCCCTCCCCTTGGACCCTGATTATACATCTGGGAGGTAACAACTTGGCATCCACATGCAGTGTCAAGCTGACTAAAAAGATTTAGAAGGATCTCCTAGCGCTGGTGGACATATTCCCCAGCATGCACCTGATCTGGTCTCACATCATACCTAGAAGGGTCTGTAGGGGGAGAGGTTGCACCAGGCAGTACATAAAACAATAAGGAAGATAAACAAGTAGATGTCCCAGTTTATGGACGTCATCATGGGGTGCAGTAACACTCATGACCTTATTACTGAAAGTTGCCTTGGAATGTGCCATGCAGACAGCACACACTTGCCTGAGATACAGTAGGCCTAGTTGTGTTCCTTTGAATGTTACAAGACATGGTTGAGATACTGTTGGTTAAGGAAGGCCACAGCTGAGCTTTTGTGCGGCCCCTTGACAAGCAAGGATTCTCTGTCTAGAAGTGTGGCAGGGATTTAGTGGCCAGCGACAGAGAAACAGAGCCATAGGATTACACGAGGGATGGGCAATGACATTAAAACAATTGTCCTCCACCATCTGAGCTATCACATTTTGTAGCAAGGCTAGCATTTCAAGGTATACCCAGCCCACTTGGACGGTGGCAGGGAGAGGGCTACATTCCATCATTTTGAGCAAGGTTGGACAGGAGTCCTGACCTTTGACAGGCCAGACTCGCAGGCAGTATTTATGGAAGTAGGGGTTACTGTAGACTTAGGATAGCAAAGGAGGGAGGGGGAAGAGTGCTTCAACAGCAGCTTCCCCCCATGTTTTCCTCCCGTCTTGAATATATGCTTATATGCTGCTGTACATGATCCAAGGTGTCAGGAAAGGGGGCTTCTATGGCTCACCTTCATTGGTGCATGCTGTGTGACTCAAGGGGGGCCAGATAAGCAAGGTTAATAATGCAAGTTATATTGTTTGATTATGTTGATTATTGTGATAAAGTTGTTTAAGTTATGACGATTCATTTATTGGTTGTGTATGTTATGCTGCGGCCATATAATAAACTCCACTATTCTTTAGTGAAATCTGAATATGGTGCCTTTTGTTTCACCTGACATGAGGGCACAAAAAATAAGCGGGGGAGGGAGGGGGGAGAAGGGGAGTGGGGAGGGAGCAATGGTGGGGGGAATGACAAGAAGGGCAAAAGCTACCACTTGCCCGGTTGTGTTTTTGCAGCGACTGCTCCACTGAATTTTGACTTTAACAATTATTGTTGCTGTTGATATTTCCTTGTATCAGTTGGAAAAAAAATAAGGAAAATTGGTGCAACTCAACGTGACTTGCCAGTACTGTTAACAAAAACAAATTATTTATCTTCAGCCACTGTATTTCATGATGCTAGAAGCACCCATACAAACTTTCTTTGTTGATATAAGCACAGCACGCCTCCAAACTTTTAAGATTTAATGATAATGACTTGCAGTTTAAGTCTCTCTGGGCACTGTCAGCCTGCCAGAAACAAAACTCTCTATAAAACCAGGATAGAGGAAGCTGTCGCCTACTGAGCTCTTTTGATAGGTGAGGGAGAGTCTCAGTCTGTAGCTGAAATCACGGTTTCAAAGAGTGTGGCGTGATAAAGAGCAGGCCCCTGCCCTCAGTAAGAAGGAAGACTCTCATCAGCTAGCCACCAAGAGTTCCTGACTTGCTTCATCATATCCTCATGGACCAGGATTTGAGAGCTGAAGACTGCAGGACCAAATATTTTATTGCATCCTGTTAACTTCAAGAGCTCAAGCACAGTAAGTGGTATAGTGACTCCTTCATTTTTCTTCTTTTTATAAATCAGTTTTATAGTCCAGCAGAAGGCAGTCTGATGGCAAAGAAGTTCACCAATTTTTGGAGGATTAAGCTAATTCAAATAAAAGGCAACAGCGATACCTTAGAAGATTAAACAGAACATAGAAATATAGGGTTTGATAGTGAGTTAGGAGGGTTATGTACCCCTTCGGCACCTAGCTTTCCCCACCAGCCTCTAACCCTGGATTTTCATATGCAGCCCCGGTATTGAATATCTCAGATCAGTACAGGGCCTCTCAGCTGCAGTCGATAACTGGGCAGCAGTGAAACTGCATGCCGCCCGGTTAGCTCCTGCACTTAAAGATAGGCAAGCTTTTGCCTCGGATATCTTTTAGGAGCAGGTCGCTAACCAGGCACCATGCAATATCACTGCTGCTCAGTTAGGGATTGTCACCGCCTCCACTCCTCCCTGGAACGCTCCGACATGCCCCATTGCTAAGCGCTTAGTATCGGGGTGTGTAAGGGAGAAGAGAAGGGGTGTTCAGTGGTACTAGCCGTAATAGTGCCATTGAATATCGCGGATAGCGGCATTTACAGTTTACAGGGCTGTAAACTGTATAAATGCCTTTCGAATATCGGGCCCATAGAAACATAACGGCAGAAAAAAACATTTGGCCACTGTCTACCCTTGAGCCAGAAATCCTTGCCCGTGAGGGAGTCAGCTATGCCCAAGATTTGCTTGGCCTGTCATTTGAGAGCAGAAGTCAGTGTTTCTGAGATCATGAGGTAAAAAGTATAGATTGATGTCCCTTGAAAATAATCTCATGAAATACAATTTTGTGATTAAGATCACGCCATGATTCATTAAAGGGAATTGATTCTGAGCCTTTGCATTGCATTGTCAAGAGCACATCTGCACTTTAAGGAACCTATCCAGTCCTGTTACATGATTTTAGCCCTTTGAAATGCTGAGATGCAATTGTGTTTATTAGAAGCCCAAGGTAGGCATCACTCTCACTGAAGCAAACAGAAAACTCACACACATAGAGAAAGGAACTTCTTTTCGAACATTGTACTGTTAAGAAAGTTATCTTTCTTCAAACCAATGCACTATTTTCTTCTGATTACAGCAGCATAATGTAAAATAATGGTTAGCATCCCGGTGTTATGGAAGAACATTTCAGGTGACGTTTTTCAAGAGACAATTTTTTTATAAGTTTTAGGAAAATGAAGTATTTTTTTAAATACCTCTAACCTTGATGGCTTCGTGCTGCTTTGATTTAACCCTCTCCTAAACTTACAGAAATTGTTGAATTAGATTGTAGATGTCATATTTGTGTTGTTTGACTGTGCCTCCAACATTTTGAGATCCGAGGAAGCATTCTAAAAGTCTTTCTTAAATAAAATCTTTCTGAATTAAAAATGCTGCCTCTGAGAACTATGGCATTCAAAGTTCACTTTTTAATTTTTAATATTATTTAGGAATGAATGGATCAGCAGGGACAATTGGATTCAAAACATAAATCTACCTGCTTCTAGAGTTCCTTCTTTGTTTTTTGTTTTCTTTATTACGGCTATGAGGGGAGTGTTCCTGATGCTCTTTATTGTAAGAGCCCTTTACATAAAGTTCTGAAAAAGATTGTGGGGGCAAATTCAAAAGCACATATGTGGTTTGAAGTCCTGCAAACCACGTATATGCTGTTCATTTTGATATTCAGCCGCACATATCCAATTTGTGTTGCTAAATATCCTCACATTCAGTGGCCCAGTAAAATGCCCCTGTGCTAACAACTTATGGGGTCATTTTAAAAGCCTTAGTCATGATTTAGGATATCTGAAGACGTGCATGTGGATGTCAAAATCAAGGAGATGTCTCCGAAGCCATTTCACAGATGATGTTTACAGACGTCTCTGGTGCAGAGACATCCAAGAAGGCAAAAGGTGTGGTGGAGGCATGTCTGGGGAGGTGCAATGGACTGATACATCTCTGTTGGATTTCAGGAATGATGGGACACTTGTAGGCATATCCACATTTAGACATCATGCAGGTAAAAATAGGCACCAGGAAAGTGCTTGTTTTGGTCTTAAAATATCCAGAGACTATAGAAAAGATGGAGAGTTAACTGACCAGTCTAAGATCACAAACAACACTGGGATTCCAATGCTGGACACCCTCAGTCCCAACACACTACTTTATACATTATGAGGATCATTCTAAAAGGTTTAGTTGTGGTTTGGAAGTCTGGAGACATGTGGAGTCAAAATCATGGACACGTCTCCTTAACCATTTCACAAATGCCATTCACAGATGTCTCCATTATGGGGATGTTCGAGTAGACACGGGGTTGTGATGGAGGCCTGTCTGGGGAGAAGCAATGGACTTACACATCTCCATTCGATCCCAGAAGCAGCAGAGCCGTCTGCAGGCACGCGCATGTTTATTCTTGCTCCAGGCATGGATAGGTATCAGGAAGTGTTTGTTTTCACCTTAAAACATCCTGAGAGTGTAGAATGAAGTGCCTACCTTTAGATTTTAGAGTCCACACTGGGATTTGAATCTTGGCCGCTTAGCTCATTAAGCCATTACTCTAACCATTATTACATGTTTTGGTTCTGAAATGAACTCCTGGGGACGTCTATATAAACATTTGCATGCACATTGGGGGTCAAAACACATTTGAGCAAGTCCTGGAGGAAACGTCCGTGAAAATCATTAGCCAGATAGACTTAGTAGTGACACTACCCTTGACACTAGATATGAGCAATGAGAAATCAAATCTATATTTTTTGGGGATCTACCCAATACGTGTGACCTGGACTAGCTATTCTCAAAGACAGGATGCTGGGCTCAATAGACTGACTCAGCAGGACTTATCTTATGTTCTGACCCACAGTGTATATGAGCTGGGTGCAAAATGTTTATGTTAAACAAGGAGAACAAGCCAGATGCGTATGCAGAGGGGCCTGCAAGGGGTCAGGTGCTGCCATTTTCAAGATGGCAGCATAGTGGTAGGAGTGAGTGGATATTGTTCTTGCCTCCACCTTGGAGGTGAAGGGGGGGAGTTACTATCCATTGATCATTTACATCACAGTGATCATTCAGTGACGGGGTCTGTGGTTGGGGGTACAGGAAGGCTTACTGTCTACTTGTGTGACTGCACTCAGTCAGCAGTGTCTTCCAGGGGCCTCCCAAGAACATTGTTGGGATGGAGGGTTGGGGGACTGGCAACTGGGAATATGGTTTAGGTTTGGGGGGGTAAGAGGACCCACTTGGGTCACCAATTAATTTTATGGGTCAAGGGGTGAGGGCTTCAATTTACCTCAGATCACACTTTACTCCTGAGCGGGTTACAGAAAGGGGCTTGTTTACTAAGCAGTGGTAGTGGCTTCTGACCAATATCTGAGTCACGGCCCCATTGAATTCAATGGGGCCACAGCTCCAATATCGATCGGAAGCAACTACCGCTGCTTAGTAAACAACCCTAAAGAGTAAAAAACTGCACTAGATTTTAGTACATTTTTAATGCAGTGTTTTGCATGCATTTTGCATGTCTAATGCGCTACCCTTTAGCGTATTGTTTTATGATGATTTTCCCACACTAATCCTTTTTCCTGCATTAGGGAATGAGGTTAAGGTGGGGAAATTGAGCATAAATTGCTGTGCTAATGAGTAGCAAGGCTTCCTGCATTGGGCTCTCAGGCAGTTGTGAATAATGAGGGGACATAGGATGAGGGTGAAATGGGATAGATTTGGGAGTAATAGGTAGAAATATTTTTTTACAGAAAAAGTGGTAGATGCGTGGAATATTCTCCCAGTGGAAATAGTAGAGACCGGGACAGTATCTGAATTCAAGAAAGCATGGGACAAACACAGAAGATCTCTAAAGGTAAAAAAAAAAAAAAAGGACTATAGTAGTTGTAATGGAAGGCAGACTAGTTAGGCCATATGATCTGTTTCTGCCATCATGTTTCTTTGTTTCTTTAAGTTGATATTTAGCAAAGCCTGAATATTTCTTGCTATTCACTGTCAGTAGACCAAACATGAACCGGTTAGTTGGCCACAAAGCTGCATAACTGTTTTTGTTGAAAACAGAGGATTATTTCTCCTCAATCGATTTAAGAATCTCTTTGGAATTTTATCAAATATTTGGATAGCATTTTTCTGAAAATGGGGGAAAAATTGAATATCTTATTTAAATGTGCTCTGGCATTACGTGAAATCCTCCCTTGGGTCATAACTCTAAAACTGATCTTAGCCCTCTGATTCCAAAACTAGACCTCCAATTAGGTCAGTCAGGGTTCACCAACAAAAAAATGCTGCCTAAACCCTAGATATCATCACCTGATATCAGAATGCTCTACATGTCCCGAGCTGTGTCCGAGTTTATACCAGCTCCAGGCATGAATAGGCCTCAGAAAACTGCTCATTTTGTCAACCAAACATCTGGAGGGTATGGCGAAGGAGGTACACTCATATCCCCTACATTTTCCATGTTGGCAGTGCAGGCTCTTCTTTTTGTTTTACCATGCCAATGGATTTCCCAGCTCCACCTTTTTGTAACGGGCGTGTCTATGAGGATGCCAGCATGGGTGACCATGTCAGGACATTTATTTTCTAAAATCAGGCTGAAACATAAATGTTCCTGCCATTTTTCTGCATATTTTGCCTGGATGTCCCAGATTGCACTTGGATGCCATTTCTAAAATGCTACATCACAGGTTTTTAAGGTCTAAAGTGATTTTGAATAAGCTAAAATATTCACACTTAACACTGCATGGAAAAGTATCACTTAAAACTGAATTTTGATGGGCATGGATTTTAGTTTAGTTTCTATTTTGTTTAAAAATATAAGAGGAGGTTCCTCGGTGGTGGATAGCCCTTGTAAAGCTATCGCAGCTGAACTAAAAACCAGGATATTCAATGTCAGTACCATATACAGCCACTGGCATTAACTATCTGGGTTTGACGGACAGTAGTGTAGCTAACTGAGCAGTGACAATATTCAGCTGCTGCCTGTTAGCTTCTTCAGTGCAAGTTAGGCCAATCTTTAAGGTGCTTAATTTTCACTGCTAAGGGTTAACCGGGGAATGACGACATATCACTGTTGCCCAACTAACTGCATTAGTGCCGCTGAATATCTCCGCCACAAGGATTAAGGCAGTTCGAAGGTCTGCCAACTGCATTAATTGCTTTCTGTATCATCCCCATATGGTTTAGGCATAGGATAAATCTTGGTAAAGTATCACTTCTAACCTTGATTCCCCGTTTGATATTCAAGCACTTCACTTTATATTATTAGGCCTCCATTTTCCATACTATATTTTGTTATCAATAATAAATATGGGGCCAGTTCTGAAACCTTAAATATGGATTGCAGGTCCATGTGGCAGCTGTTCACAAAAGGCCAGAAAGCACATTTTCAAAAGAAACTCCCTACAGGGCTTTTGAAAATCTCAAGCTGACTACGCTGTGGCTATATGAGTATCTGAGGATTTTGTACCTGATTTACACAAGGACAAAATCCAAAGCTGAAACCATGTAATGAAATTTGAAAATAGAATTCCAGTACATGGGCAGTTATATTGGCAAATCAGTCTGGAAATTGTCCTTGATTTATTTCTTCTGGCAAAATTATATCCTCAGTTGCTCAAAGAAGATGGTAAAAAGTCTTCCTGTCCACAAGACGGCAGAGCATCACAGCTGACCAAGTAAACCTAGTAAATCACAGAGCAGGATAGCTGCCCATAGGACTTGCATGCTTTGCTAATTTATAAAGCCACGTGTAAAGCCAAGAGTGTTATGAATGTGTCATTGCAGAAAATTGAACCCATTAAAAATTAATACCTCAGTTTTCTCTGTTTTTACTTTTCTTCTTCTAGTTTAAATGTTGGAAGAATGCGGGGAGCAAACCAAACAGAACTCAAGGAGTTTATTCTCCATGGGCTCTCCATCAACGGGGGTGGCCAGACAGTTTTATTTACAGTGTTCTTGGTCATCTACACCCTCACATTGGTTGGGAACACATCAGTCATTCTGCTGGTGTGGTCTAGCACTTCGCTTCACAAGCCTATGTACATTTTCCTCGGAAACTTGTCTTTTGTTGAAATCTGGTACACAACTAGCACAGTGCCAAAAATGCTCTCTGGTTTACTATCTCAAAATTACAGAATTTCTTTCACTGGCTGTTTCCTACAGTTTTTTTGCTTATTTACATTTGGCACAACTGAATGTTTCCTTCTTGCTGTCATGGGCTATGATCGATATCTAGCTATCTGCCAGCCCCTCCGGTACAACATGTTAATGAGCAATAGGATATGCTCCTGCCTTGCCGCTTCTTGCTGGATCATTGGGATAGTATTGTCCCTGGTGCCTGTAAGTTTAATATCCCAATTGCCCTTCTGTGCAGAGAATGAGGTTGACCATTTCCTGTGTGATACTGGACCACTGCTGGAACTTTCTTGCATGAGGGATTTTACAACAGAAGTTGCTTGCTCTATTTGCACCTCATCATTGCTTCTCGTTACTTTCTCCATCACCTGTATCTCTTACGCTTTTATTATACAAACTACAATCAGACTTCCATCCTCAGCTGGGCGTCACAAAGCCTTTTCTACCTGTGCTTCTCATCTCACTGTAGTGATCATATTCTTTGGATGTGCTATGTACATGTATGTCAGGCCAACAGGGAAGCATCCATTGTATTTTGACAAGATGGTAGCTGTTCTCTATACTATTATAACTCCTTTGCTTAATCCTGTAATATATAGCCTACGGAATAAGGAGTTCATTAAAGCTGTGAAAAAAGCCATAAGATGTTAACAACTGAATTGGCCATAGGAATTTTATGTTTACTAAATGCATTTATTGCCTGCATGGAGCGGCAGTTACATCCTCTCTAGCCACGTTACTAGGCATACTAGATGGACCATACTGGTCTTTATCTGCCGTCATATACTATGTTCCTATGTTCGATATTTATAGAGTATGCATAGAGAACTTATTTGTTTAGTTCACACATAGAACCAGGATCCTTTCGTTCCATCTATATTCCTATCTAGTCAGGAATGATATTTCTATGTTTATTGCACTGATCTTTATTTTCATCTTATTAACCACCTTGTAAAGCTTTGTCTCAGAGACATATGAAAGTTTTAAAATAGAATGAATTAAAATAAATCTAGCCATTCATCTATGAACAGCATCTATGATTTCTTTAAATATTTGTATCTTCTTTTCATCATTTTCAGTCGTTATGTATTATACTTTGTATGCTAATCAAGAAGCTTTCTTATGATGTAAATGATTTGACAATACATATTCTAGATAGCTCCAAAAACAAGCTTTGGTTACTTGAATTTATCATTTTCATTTTTTATAGCTCTTACAGATCTTGTAGTTCTATGAAGGCCTTATTCAAAGCAGATGAACTATACATCGGTCTTTATCTGCTGTCATTTGCTTTAGTACAATGCAAGTGTGTTCAAAATGATATCTAGGGGTTCCAGAACTTTCTCCCTAGAAATGATAGTCTAAAGGACCTTTATTCCCATTTTCTCCTTAGTCCCCAGATATACCTGTTCTTAATAGTATTAATAGTAGTTAATAGTATAAATGGTACTGAACATAGAAGTCACCACCCACCCACCCCTCGTATTGAAGGGAATCCTGGTGGGTTAGTGGGAAGGCAGGGGAGCTCTATGGACACTCCTACCTCATTACTGGCCCTGATGCAAAATAGCAGCTTTGACCCCTAGTAGTAGACTCACAGCATTACTGCTAGAGGGTCAAGATATCAAATAAGGAACAAACCCTAGTTTATAACAGAAATATATGTCTACTACATTAATAAAATGGAAAGACTCTCCAGCACTCATAGGGGTATGTTTACTAAACCATCTTAATGTTACCGGCGCTAGTTGCAGCGTTAATGTTAAGAATGCCATATAAGGTAGTGGGTGTTCTGGCGGCAAGGTAGCAAGAATTTGTATCATGCGATAGAGGACGCCTTGGTCCATTAATGCGTGGTAACCTTAAGTCCATGCCAGCGCTGTGTTAGAAGCTATAGAGATGTAGCCCATTGGTTATTACAATGACTGTGGAGGCAGAGATCATGGTTAAAAGATAGCAGAGGGTAGGGCTAAATGCCCAATTTTCCCAATGGAAAAAGGTGAATAGTGGAGTACCCCAGGGATCTGTACTGGGTCTGCTACTTTTTGACATATTCATAAATGATCCGGAAAAGGGAATAACTAGTGAGGTTATCAAATTTGCAGACGACACAAAACTGTTTAAAGTTGTTAAAACCCAAGAGGACTGTGGAAAACTGCAGGAGGATCTGGATAAATTGGAAGACTGGGCATCCAAATGGCAGATGAAATTTAATGTGGACAAGTGCAAAGTTATGCACCAGGAAAGAACAACCCACACTATGGTTACACGATGCAAGGTTCCACATTGGGAACCACCACCCAGGAAAAATATTTAGGAGTCATCGTGGATAACATGTTAAAACCCTCCACCCAGTGTGCAGCGGCGGCCAAGAAAGTAAATAGAATGCTAGGTATCATAAGGAAAGGAATGGAAAATAAAACAAAGGATATTATAATGCGTCTGTATCGTTCCATGGTACGATCGCACCTTGAATATTGTGTGCAATTCTGGTCACCGTATCTTAAAAAGGATATAGCGTTATTAGAAAAGGTACAGAGAAGAGCCACCAAAATGGTAAAGAGGATGGAAGGCTACTCCTATGAAGAGAGGCTACAAAGGTTAGGGCTCTCCAAGCTGGAAAAGAGACGGCTGAGGGGAGATATGATAGAGGTCTATAAATTAATGAATGGAGTGGAACGGGTAAATGTAGATCGATTGTTTATGCTATCAGAATATAGAAAGACTAGGGGACATTTAATGAAGCTACAGGGTAAACTATTTAAGACAAATAAGACAAATAAGAGAAAACATGTTTTCACTCAACGTGTAATCAAACTCTGGAATTTGTTACCGGAGGATGTAGTAAGAGCTGTTAGTGTAGTTGGGTTTAAAAAAGGTTTGGACAAGTTCGCTGGATAGGCTTCAGTACTGAATGACAGGCTTTAATTTCAGGAGCAGTAACCAGGCGCACTAAAATCACTGCCCGATCCCACTGAATATCGACCCCAACATGTTTTTTTCTTTGGAAAATCTTGTGCTCAGTTCCGTGCTAGCTTTGTGTTAACCCATACTAATTATTTTTAACCACTGTATTCTGTGATTTCAGAAACACCTCTGTTGGATGTTCTCTTCCCTCCCCCCCCCCCAAAATACAAACAAACAAACAAAAAAAACACCCTCTTTTGTATCAACCTGAGTACAAAATTACAGAAGAATTAATGACCCCCACTGGATACAGCAATTCCTTTGAATATTTAAGATTGTTTACTGATGAAAGACTTGCAGTTATTCTCTGTGGATACTGCCAACTTTATAATCCTTTATAAAACCAGGATGCAGAAGCCATTGTCTGTTGCAGTCCCCTGAAAGGAAGTGGGAAGTCTCAGTCTGCCATTAAACTCTGGGGATCAAAGTGAGCGGAGTGATAGAGGGAAAACTCTGCCATCAGCAAGAGAGGAAATCACTCTTGACACGTCGTCTCCCAACCTGGCCCTCAAATCTATTAACCACCTATTTTTATTAGGTTCTGAAAACAAAGACCTCGCTCACAGTAAGTAGGTGGCTTATAAACCAGACATTAAAAATTAATTCAATGCTGATAAAAAAACTTAAATAAAAATGCAATAAAATTGCAGCCCTTGTTTACAAAGAATATTTATCCAGCTGTAGGGCATAAAATAAAAGGTAATAGTAATAATACACAATTAGTATAGAGAACCAATGATCCTGTACCAAGGGGAGTCATCTTCATCCTCTCACTAACCTACAAGGTGTTGGTTTTTTTTACTTTTCCTTCTCTCAATGCAGAGAGAAACAATTCTGAGAAAGTTAGAGGGAGTGCATAGATTGGGAAATACTGAAAAAAACCATTCCATGAAATCCACTATAAAAAAAACAGAATTATTCTGAAACTTTTCATCATTTCTTTTAGAACGTGTTTGCAGCTTTCTTGCAACTCTACCTCCCTCCACCACAAACATGCGGAAGAACTTAGGAAGATATGAGATTCTGCTGCACTGTTAGATCCACTCGATAGAAGTAAAACACAAACACAATGACAACAACTTGTACAGAGGGAAGACTACACTACTTTTGAAACAATGCACATTTAAGGTTTTTTTATGTTATATAAGTCATGTTTAATTCAATAGGTGTTTTGCTTCTGAAAAACTTTCAAGGGCTGATTTTATAAAGGCCTTTATATGCACGTATAAGGACTTTTGAAGAGGTTACATGTGTAGTAGTATTATGCAGCCTACTTGTAAGTACATGCTGGAGTGGAGTTTGGGTAGAGCTGGGGTGAAATCACAATATACACATATTTCTTTTTAAATATCTGCATGTAGGCATACTTTAGGGCATGTTTACTATAGTGCATTAAGGGAGCATGCGTTAAGTGCCAAAAATTAGCACGGAAGGTGTGACAGACCCATGCAAACTTATGGGGTCATCCTCAACATGTCCTAGAGTGAAAAGCACCCACCCACATTAAACCGACAATTACAATTAATGAGGGTGAGCCCTTGAGGTGGCAGTAAGTGCACTTGCACTATGTGTGATATTGTCGTTAGCGTGGGATAATGGCTTCTACGCTAACCGCAAGGTGCAGTTAATACACACTCACCATCCTATCATACAGTTTTTAGAAGCTGGCCTCCTTACCATGTGAAAAACCACATGCTGTTAGTGCATATTAGTAAACACACTCTTTAAATGCTAACAGCTATGCTTCTTCCTGGGCATCCATAAATCTCTGCAGCTTCAGTCTAACTATAATTTCTACTAGTTTATCTGTAGCATTTTACATAGGTACATAAATCTATTAAGATAAAAATAGGTGTCTACATGACCACCACACATAGGCAGTTCAATATAAAATTACCCTCAAAGAGAGTCATTTTAGAAAAAGTTGCCAGTGTGTGAAGAGCAAGTAGGCCCTATTTGTAACCTATTTAGATTGGATTTTGCAGCATGACCGTGGGTCCTCTTGCCTTCTGTTTTTGTTATAGGAATGTTTTCTATGTATTGGTTTGATGTGATGTTTGCACTGGACTATGAAGAACATCTTACTGTATTTTAAGGATTTATAGGTAAATAGCAGAAATGTGTAAATATTATTTTGTATTATACTTAGTGCAACACCCTTTTAATTTTAAATGTTCCTATGTTTGCAATATCTGTGTGTATTTTATGAATTTTATAATTAGCAGAAATGTTTTAAATGACATAATTAATACCATTGGTTTAGCAGCTGCCAGTGTTGTACTCACATTTTCTATTTATCAATAGAGAGGCCTTCATGAAATACAAGAGATCACAGAGAGAGGGAGACAGTATCTATATTTGGAAAACCCTAGAGAAGCTAGCAAAGTAGTCAGGAAAGCAAAGGTACAAAAAGAAGAACAAATAGCCAATGCAATAAAATGCAGGGAAAATACTTTTTTCAGATATGTTAGTGAGAGGAGGAAGGGCAAAAGTGGTATTGTTAGGTTTAAGGGTGCAGGGGAGGAATACACAGAAACTGATGAGATTAAAGCAGAATTGCTTAACAAATATTTCTGTTCTGTGTTCACAGATGAAGGGCCAGGATCAGGATCTCAAAATGCACCCACAAACGCAGATCTCAAACAATTTTCAGAAGACTGTGTTTGTGAGGAACTAGCTAAACTAAAAGAAGACAAAGCTATGGGTCATTCAAGAATACTGAGGGAACTTGGGGACATTCTAGCGGTTCTACTGTCTGTCTTTTCAATTCCTTTTTGAAATCAGGAATGGTGCCAGAGGACTGGAGAAAGACAGATGTGGTGCCTTTACACAAAAGTGGATGTAAAAATGACATTGAGAACTACAGGCCGGTTAGTCTAACCTCTGTGGTTAGCAAATTATTGGAACGGCTTCTAAAAGAGAGAATAGTGAAGTTTCTGGAGCCCAATAGACTGCAAGATCCGAGGCAGTATAGATTCACCAGAGGCAGGTCTTGTCAGACAAATCTGATTGATTTCTTTGACTGGGTGACCAAGGAGTTGGACCGAGGGAGAGCCCTAGATGTGGTGTATTTAGATTTCAATAAAGACTTTGACACCATTCCGCACAGGAGACATAAACAAACTGAGCACCATAGAGATGGACCTTAAAGTTACTGACTGGGTTAGAAATTGATTGAGTGGGAGGCAACAAATGGTACAGTTAAATGGAACTCACTCTAAGGAGAAGGAGGTTACCAGTGGTGTGCCACAGGGATCTATCCTTGGTCCGGAAGGGCTGTCAGTAAGGTTTGCTTTTTTGTGGATGATATCAAAATCTACAACAGAATAGACACCCAGGAATGAGTAGATAACATGAGGAGGGATCTAGCTAAGCTTGAAGAATGGTCCAAAATTTGGCATCTGAAATTTGATGTTTAAAAATGCAGGGTCATGCATTTGGGTTGCAAAAAATCCAAAGGGGATGAGGTACTTCTGTCCACAAAAGAAGAGCGGGACCTGGGTGTAATTGTGTTTGACAATCTTAAAGTAGCTAAACAGGTAGAAAAGGCGACTGCGAAATCCAGAAAAATGCTTGGGCATATAGGAAGAGGAATGGCCAGCAGAAAAATGGAGGTAATAGTGCCTCTGTTGTTTGCAATACTGGAGACCGCACCTTCAAAAGGATATATGCAGGTTGGAGTTGTTGCAGAGTTACTACTAAAATGATTAGTGGTCTTCATTATGTAGCATATGGAGGACAGACTTAGAGATCTTACTATGTATACATTAGAGGAAAGGCAGGATAGGGGTGATATGATAGAGGAATTTAAATACCTCTGTGGCATAAATGCAGAGGAGGGTCTCTTTCAATTGAAGGCAAGTTCTGCTACAAGGGGACATAGGATGAGAGTGAAAGTGGATAAACTCAGGAGTAATATACGGAAATATTTCTTTACGGAATGAGCTGTGGATGCATGGAATAGTTTCCCAGTGGAGTTGGTGGACACGAGGACAGTACCTGAATTCAAAAAAGCATGGGACAAACACAGAGGATCTCTAAGGAAAAGAGGGGATTATTGCAGTAGGTGATATGGAAGGGCAGACTAGATAGGTCATGCGGTGTTTTTCTGCCATCACGTTTCTATGTTTTGTGTTTTATGCATGGGGACGAGACAACGATCTGCTCTGCCTCTGACTGTACTGTATTAATATTTTATTTAGAAAATGTTCAAAGTCATTGCATGATAAATAAGTGCAAAATCCCTAAACTCTCCCCTTAGAAGTTGCCCATCCCCTTTGATCATTAACAAGAAATGATGATTAGCCTCTTTGTCATATTCTTTCCAACATATTTGCAGTTTTATGATACCTATCTTGCCTGACCACAGCGTAACTTACTCCATGATGATAACCCTAAGGACATCAAAGATGTTTTTTAGTAGCTCATGATGATGGAAGTAAAGCACACACAGCACCGAAGGAAAGGTCTACCTTTCAGTTATTGCACTAGTCACAAAAAATATTTTCCTCCAGCTTCTTTAGACAATTATGTCCCATTAAGAATAAAAACTCAGTTGTCTTGGTGAATTGCCTTCCTTATTCTATGCTTTAATTGTTCTTACTCTTTTCAGGTAAAGCATTTCAAAGGATGCACAGAAGAAACCAAACGGAAGTTAATGAGCTTGTCTTCCATGGACTCTCCATAGATGGAGACAGGCAGTCAATTGTATTTACGGTGTTCTTAGTTGTCTACACTCTCACATTGATTGGGAACACATCAATTATCATGTTGGTGTGGTCTAACACTTCTCTTCACAAGCCCATGTACATCTTTATTGGAAACTTGTCTTTTGTAGAAATCTGGTACACAACAACCATCGTGCCAAAAATGCTGTCTGGCTTCACCTCTAAAAATAATTTCATTTCCTTCACTGGCTGCTTCCTACAGTTTTACTTCTTTTTCTCCTTGGGTACGACTGAGTGTTTCCTTCTCGCAGTCATGGGCTATGACCGTTATCTAGCCATCTGCCATCCCCTGCGGTACAACATGTTAATGAGCATCAGGAAATGTTCCTGCCTTGCCGCTTCCTGTTGGATTGCTGGGTTCTTCTGGTCTGTGCTTCCCGTAAGCTTAATATCTCAACTGCCTTTCTGTGGACGAAATGAAATCGATCATATCCTGTGCGATACAGGGCCACTGCTGGAACTTTCTTGTGTGAGGGATTTTGCAACAGAAGTCATCTGCTCTATATTTACCTCATTAATGCTCCTTTTTACCTTCTCCTTTACCTGTAGCTCATATGCTTTTATTATGCACACCATATTAAGAATACATTCTTCAGCCGGACGCCACAAAGCCTTTTCTACCTGTGCCTCTCATCTAACCGTGGTGATTATGACCTTTGGGTGTACTATGTACATGTATATTAGGCCATCAGGGAAACATCCATTGCGTTTTGACAAGTTGGTGGCTGTAATCTATACAATTGTAACTCCTTTTCTGAATCCCATAATCTATAGCTTTCGGAACCAGGAGTTCCTGAAAGCAGTGAAGAAGTTAATGAGACATTGCTAGTTGAATTGAACATAAGAAGTGTGAATTTACTAAGGGGCCCCTTTACTAAAATGCATTAAGCAGATAGCACATGAATCAGCGTATGCTGATAGCACACTGGCACAGGGACCATTACTATTTGGGCATGATGGCATGCACCGAGAGGTCTGTGTAAGCTGTTAAAGCAGAAGATGAATTTCTTGGAGCTTATAGTTGCCTGGGAACAGGTTAAAGAAAGAGAGGATGCACAAGTCAGTCATGATTGATTGCAACTGGATAGGTTGAGGATATGCTAATGTAAATGGCCTGTTTAGAATGTATAGTTTTCTTTTTCTTCTTGTCTTTTTCCTATATTAGCTTTCCCTCAATTTTCTTCTTTTCCTCATTTAAAATGGTTAATTATATTGTGAATGCCATTATATGATGTGTCTAGAACCCTTATAGGCATTACCATTATTTATTGATTTGTTTATTTTTTTATTTTTTTCCTATTCTATTCTATTAAAATCAAAAAATATATAAATTATAAAGCAGCAGATAGTGCATGCTATCTGGGCTCGTTAATAGATAGCATAGGGAAAGTGCAGATAACAAAGCCATTTTCTGTGCTATTTGTAGAAAGCACATTATCTGTATGAGTGGGCGGGCAAATGCAATGTGTGGCTTTGAGTCAGTGCTGACTCCTGGTGACCCCGAAGCTCCTGGGTTTTCTTGGCAGTATATGGGTGGAAAGTGGGTATGTCTGCAACACACGGTTACCGTGGACCTACTCAGTCATGGGTGGTAATTGCCAGATTTGCAGTCAGCATGAATGCTCATAACACCATATCAAGGAGTGGCATTAGCTTCATCCAGGCTTCTTTTTCACCATTCTCTCTGCATATTTGGTGCATTATTTGCTGGAGAAATTCTGTGCCTACCTCCAACAGGTAACATATGACTTGTGGAGCTAACACCTCACTATCTGCAAATTTTTGCCGCGTTAGCTGCAAAAGCCTAACATGCTTTAGTAGACACATCCCAAATTTGTGTGCTATCTGCCTGCTGCCTGGAACTATGCTATCAATGCACAGAGAATGGAAATCAACTGCACATGGAATTAGCACAATATATGTTACTGTGAGAGGTCACTTGACAATTAGCGCAGATTCACTTTCCATCTCCTCAAGAAGAGGCAGCATCACCTCATTATCAGAGATGATACAACCAATCATACCCAACAGACTAAGAAGAACCACGGAACTAAATATGCTAATCGTACCAAAAGAAGTCATAAGATACAACTCTACAACATCGAGCAGAGCCTTCAGTCTATGTGCCCCAAAACGTTGGAACACCCTTCCATCACACATTAGGGCCATCTCTGATCTCAGCCAGTTCAGGAAGGCCCTGAAACATCACCTTTTCCTCAAATACTTCCCAGGGAACAAAGAAACACAATCACACCCAAATATCAATAACTACATTCCAACCACGTAAACTTTCCTGTCTCAACAGCACATTACACTACTTCACCAGATTAACAGTACACTTTTCAGACACTATGACACTGTTATGTAAATAGTTGTTTTGTAAATAGTTGCTCCTGTTATCCAAGTTGATTTTCCTGTTAACTGTAATGACCAGATAAATGTAACTTGTCTGAGGTTTCTTGTTCCATGTAAACCGCGCTGATAACAAATAGTGTGGTATATAAAAAATGTTAATAAATAAATAATAAAATAAATAATAAAAAGTGCACCTGTACCACTTGCAAGTATTTTCCTAAATCATGATATTTTAGTGATTGACTTTTAGCTGGTCGTGATTTTATAATTATGTGTATCAGCCCAATGGTTCATACTTCCACTGTGCATATGCATATAGATGGAGTTTGAGCAGAGAAAATAAGTACACCCCAAATGCAATACACCACTAGAGCAATCTACTACAAAATAAAAACTCTACAACATCTATGTCCCCTGCCTCAAACCTCCAGACTTCCACTCCATATTCCAAGCCATAATCCTACCGCATATTGACTACTGCAACTCCATTTACCAAGGCCTTACTCAATCCACCCTATTTCCCCTAAGAACTGCTCTATGCACAGCTGTATGCACTCTGAAAGGATCTTCAAAATATGACCACTTAACACCCACCTTGAAGCAGTTTCACTGGCTTCCACTAACTAGCTGTATCAAGTATAAAATATTCCTTCTAACTCACAAAGCCATCAACAGTTACCCTACATCATATCTCCACACATTGTTTCAAACTATACAACACGACTGAGAGAAACGACAATCCACTAAGAACAACCTGATCATCCCACATGCAAAAACAGTCTATTTATTTTATTTATTTATTTAGCTGTACTTATATTCTGCTTTTCACTGGGCCAAAACAGTGGGGCATACAATAATTAATTAGAAGGGTGTGGGGCCATCACCAGGTGGCCAACAATAATGGGTCTCCGGGCAGAAGATGCCGTTCTGTACGGTGACTCACTAGCAATATGGGTGTGTAAGTCCAAAACTGATACTATGGGCAAGGGGTCCAGTATAACCCTGGCACCACTGAAGGGGAATCAAATTGCCCAGTGATGAATTTCAAAGAATATTAGCAAACTCATCTGCGGGGATTCATCCCATTCCTGATCCATGTGGACAGTACACCTTATCGCATTTCCAGTTCACAAGAGTTATGGAGATGGTGATCTCTAACCTGGGTCTTGACATGGGCTGATTCAGAATGCATTCACTTTGGATAGAAGCAGCTACCATTGCAGCAGTGCTCGACATGGTAAGGGAGCAGATCATGTCCCTGGACAGGTGGCACTCTCATTGTTACAAGTTGTACATCAGGCCAGGGGACAAGTTATGACTGTTCCCGACTCATATGCCCTGCTTGTCCCTGTGATGACATTCATGTATCTATCAATGGCTAACATTTTCCGCTCTTATTTGCCCTAGGTACTGGTACTCTCAGAGGCTCCCATAAAGTGTGGATATGCGCTGACTCATATGTGCACTGGGCACAGAGAAGGACTTGGATTAGACCTCAAAGCCACAATCTAGGGTTGTCCAGTGCGGAAGTGGTATTGATGGACATTCAAGGTATGATTTAGGACAAGTAGTGCTGACCTTGTTGCACAAGAGGAAAATCCACACCTCCCCTTGGACGCTGATTATACATCTGGGAGGTAACGACTTGGCATCCACATGCAGTGTCAAGCTGACTAAAAAGATTTAGAAGGATCTCCTAGCGCTGGTGGACATATTTCTCAGCATGCACCTGATCTGGTCCCACATCATACCTAGAAGGGTCTGGATGGGGAGAGATTGCACAGGCAGTAGATAAAACTATAAGGAAGATAAACAAGTAGATGTCCCAGTTTATGGAAGCCATCATGGGGTGCAGGAACACTCATGACCTTATTACTGAAAGTTGCCTTGGAATGTACCATGCAGACAGCACACACTTGTCTGAGATACAGCAGGCCTAGATGTGTTCCTTTGAATGTTACAAGTCATGGTTGAGATACTGTTGGTTAAGGAAGGCCACAGCTGAGCTTTTGTGCGGCCCCTTGACAAGCAAGGATTCGCTGTCTAGAAGTGTGGCAGGGATTTAGTGGCCAGAGACAGAGAAACAGAGCCATAGGATTACACAAGGAATGGGCAATGACATTAAAACAATTGTACACCACCATTTGAGCAATCACATTTTGGTTCAAGGCTAGCATATCAAGGTATACCCAGCCCATTTGGACAGTGGCAGGGAGAGGGCTACATTCCATAATTTTGAGCAAGGTTGGACAGGAGTCCTGACCTTTAACAGGCCAGACTCGCAGGCAGTATTTATGGAAGTAGGGGTTACTGTAGACTTAGGAAGGAAAAGGGGGGAGGGGGAAGAGTGCTTCAACAGCAGCTTCCCCCCATGTTTTCCTCCCGTCTTGAATATATGCTTATATGCTTCTGTACATGATCCAAGGTGTCAGGAAAGGGGGCTTCTATGGCTCACCTTCATTGGTGCATGCTGTGTGACTCAAGGGGGGCCAGATAAGCAAGGTTAATAATGCAAGTTCTATTGTTTGATTATGTTGATTATTTTGATAAGGTTGTTTAAGTTATGACGATTCATTTATTGGTTGTGTATGTTATGCTGCGGCCATATAATAAACTCCACTATTCTTTAGTGAAATCTGAATATGGTGCCTTTTGTTTCACCTGACATGAGGGCACAAAAAATAAGCGGTGGAGGGAGGAGGGAGAAGGGGAGTGGGGAGGGAGCAATGGTGGGGGGAATGACAAGAAGGGCAAAAGCTACCACTTGCCCGGTTGTGTTTTTGCAGCGACTGCTCCACTGAATTTTGACTTTAACAATTATTGTTGCTGTTGATATTTCCTTGTATCAATTAGAAAAAAAAATAAGGAAAATTGGTGCAACTCAAAGTGCCTTGCCAGCACTGTTAACAAAAACAAATTAAGGTCTGCAACTAAAAAGCTGTTTGATTATTTTCATTTAATTTCCATGTATTTTGGTGTGCTGAAAACAAATAAAATATTGAAAAAACTCCTAGACGTCATGATTTGCCACAACATGCAAAATTGTCTTCAAATTTATCAATTTTTTTCAAATTACTATTAATTAATTCAAATTACTATTAATTAATTCACATAAGTGCATTTAAGATATAAAATTCCAAAAAAACCTTTAAGGGGTTGTCCGAGTTATGTAAAAAAAATATAGCACTGTAAATCTGATGGTCAGCAATATATACATAAGCTAAGTAAGTTTTAAGTCCGTGCTTCTAATGGTAGAAGGGGTTAATCTTTCCTGAAGAATCCAGTGGGAGGGAGACACAGGGCAGATAGCAGCAGCTCCGGTCAGTGCAGGGGGGCGTGGCCAGCAGTGTGACGTCTTGTGTACAGACACAGAGCTGCTCTCTCCTGCATGCCACACTTGTGCACGGATCATCATCAGGTTCTTGGTTCTAGGCTGTTCACACTTTTTCATCGCAATTCGTGTTAGCTCGTCATTCTTTATCATTATGTTATGACTCCGCGAAAGTGTATTAATTCGCCAGACAGTTTCTGTTTCATCTGTGGTGAATATACAGTGTTGAAGCAACAGCAGAATATTACAGACTTTGTGAAAAAAGTATACTTTGCATACTTTGGAGATCAAGATAAAGTCTGGGCGCCTCATAAAGTGTGCAAACGGTGTGTTGAGGACCTCCGAAACTGGTTCAAGGGTAAGAAAAAATCTTTCCGTTATGGGATTCCTATGGTATGGCGAGAGCAAAAGAACCATAGTGACGACTGTTATTTTGGTTCATGCGATGTGAAAGGGTTTAATTCCAAATGGAAGCATTCCATTTCATACCCCGATCTTCACTCTGCAATTCGTCCCATCCCCCATGGCACAGATATACCAGTACCCAAGCCCCCTGCTACCTTGGAAGAGATACCTAGCTCCGATGAAGGTGAAGTCATACCTGAATCAGATGACGAATCAAGTTCTGACTTTGAAGATGATACAAGACCAAAATTGTTTTCTCAGGAGGAGATGAATGATTTGGTAAGAGACTTAAATCTTCCCAAAGATGCCACTGAGTTACTCGGATCAAGGCTGAAAAGCAGGAATTTATTGTTGCCAGGAGTGTCATCTTCATGGTTCAGACATTGTGAAAAGGAGTTCGTTCCTTACTTCGCCCAGGAAGACAAGTTGGTTTATTGCATCGATGTCGAAGGTCTGATGGGTCAATTTAAAATCCAATATGATTCAGAGCAATGGCGTCTTTTTATAGATTCTTCAAAAAGAAGTCTCAAAGCAGTTTTAGTCCACAACGTTTTTTATGCTTCCATACCTGTAGGTCATTCCGTACACTTGAAGGAAACCTACGAGAACTTGGAATTGGTTCTTCGTAAACTTAAATATGAAGACCATGGTTGGCAAGTGTGTGGGGACTTGAAGGTCTTGTGCATGCTGCTCGGGCAACAAGCTGGGTATACCAAATATTCTTGTTTTCTGTGTCTATGGGACAGTTGAGACCAACAAAATCACTGGACCAAGAAGAGTTGGCAGCCAAGGGTGCTAACAGTCAGTGAAAAAAATGTCCTCCGAGAAACTTTGGTACCTTCCCATAAAGTTCTTCTGCCACCTCTCCACATAAAATTGGGATTGATGAAGCAATTCGTAAAATCACTTCCAAGAGATGGAGAATGCTTCAAATACTTGGTCACCAAGTTTCCAGGCCTGTCGGAGGCAAAATTGAAGGAAGGTGTGTTCGTCAGACCAGACATTAGAAGGCTTATAGTTGATCAAGAGTTTGTCAATACAATGACAGATCCTCAAAAAGAAGGGTGGATTGCATTTAAAGAAGTCGTACATACATTTTTAGGCAATAACAAAGATCCTCACTACAAAAAGATCGTCAGACGAATGCTGAAAGCATTTCAAGCTTTAGGTTGCCTGATGAGTTTGAAAGTGTATTTCCTCCAGTCCCACTTTGACTACTTTCTTGAAAATTTGGGAGCTGTGAGTGAGGAACAAGGTGAACGATTCCACCAAGACATTAAAGAGATGGAAAGGAGATACCAGGGAAAATGGAGCATTACAATGATGGAAGACTACTGTTGGATGCTTCAGAGAGACATTCCAGATGCTACTCACAAGTGTCAATACACCAAGTGGAGCCTCACAAGGAAGAAAAATTGAGTTTAGTGTGTGTAGGTGAGCTCATTTCAGTTCAAAAAAGGATTTTCATGAAAATATTGTAATAAAACTTTAATTTTATAAGTATGTTTCCATTTATTTTGAGGTATTGCCTTATTTAACATAGTTACCTAAATTCTCAGGAAACGTGATGTCCTATGACAAAATGGAGGTCATTTTCGGATTCAGCGCACCAAAAAACATAAAGATTATGTGGAATAACCAAAACAGCTCTCGAAAAAGAAATTATTTGCAGACCTTTATCTTCAGCCACTGTATTTCATGATGCTAGAAGCAGATGTAATGGAAAGATACCCATACAAACTTTCTCTGTTGATATAAGCACAGCACTTCCTCCAAACTTTTAAGATTTAATGATAATGACTTGCAGTTTAAGTCTCTCTGGGCACTGTCAGCCTGCCAGAAACAAAACTCTCTATAAAACCAGGATAGAGGAAGCTGTCGCCTACTGAGCTCTTTTGATAGGTGAGGGAGAGTCTCAGTCTGTAGCTGAAATCACGGTTTCAAAGAGTGTGGCGTGATAAAGAGCAGGCCCCTGCCCTCAGTAAGAAGGAAGACTCTCTCTCATCAGCTAGCCACCAAGAGTTCCTGACTTGCTCCATCATATCCTCATGGACCAGGATTTGAGAGCTGAAGACTGCAGGACCAAATATTTTATTGCATCCTGTTAACTTCAAGAGCTCAAGCACAGTAAGTGGTATAGTGACTCCTTCATTTTTCTTCTTTTATAAATCAGTTTTATAGTCCAGCAGAAGGCAGTCTGATGGCAAAGAAGTTCACCAATTTTTGGAGGATTAAGCTAATTCAAATAAAAGGCAACAGCGATACCTTAGAAGATTAAACAGAACATAGAAATATAGGGTTTGATAGTGAGTTAGGAGGGTTATGTACCCCTTCGGCACCTAGCTTTCCCCACCAGCCTCTAACCCTGGATTTTCATATGCAGCCCCGGTATTGAATATCTCAGATCAGTACAGGGCCTCTCAGCTGCAGTCGATAACTGGGCAGCAGTGAAACTGCATGCCGCCCGGTTAGCTCCTGCACTTAAAGATAGGCAAGCTTTTGCCTCGGATATCTTTTAGGAGCAGGTCGCTAACCAGGCACCATGCAATATCACTGCTGCTCAGTTATGGACTGTCACCGCCTCCATTCCTCCCTGGAACGCCCCAATGCTAAGAGGTTAGTATCGGAGTGTGTAAGGGAGATGAGAAGGGGTGTTCAGTGGTACTAACCGTAATAGTGCCATTGAATATCGCGGATTGCGGCATTTACAGTTTACAGGGTTGTAAACTGTATAAATGCCTTTCGAATATCGGGCCCATAGAAACATAACGGCAGAAAGAAACATTTGGCCACTGTCTACCCTTGAGCCAGAAATCCTTTCCAGTGAGGGAGTCAGCTATGCCCAAGATTTGCTTGGCCTGTCATTTGAGAGCAGAAGTCAGTGTTTCTGAGACCATAAGGTATCACTCTGACTGAAGCAAACAGAAAACTCACACACAGAGAAAGGAACTTCTTTTCGCACATTGTACTGTTCAGAAAATTATCTTTCTTCAAAGCAATGCAATATTTTCTTCTGATTACAGCAACATAATGTAAAATAATGGTTAGTTGTTATCCCAGTGTTATAGAAGAACATTTCAGGTGACGTTTTTCAAGAGACAATTTTTTTATAAGTTTTAGGAAAATGAAGTGTTTTTTTTAAAATATCTCTAACCTTGATGGCTTCGTGCTGCTTTGATTTAACCCTTTCCTAAACTTATAGAAATTGTTGAATTAGATTGTAGATGTCATATTTGTGTTGTTTGACTATCTGTGCCTCCAACATTTTGAGATCCGAGGAAACATTCTAAAAGTCTTTCTTAAATAAAGTCTTTCTGAATTAAAAATGCCTCTGAGAACTATGGCATTCAAAGTTCACTTTTTATTTTTTAATATTATTTAGGAATGAATGGATCAGCAGGGACAATTGGATTGAAAAGATAAATCTACCTGCTTCTAGAGTTCCTTCTTTGTTTTTTCTTTATTATGGCTATGAGGGGTGCGTTCCTGATGCTCTTTATTGTAAGAGCCCTTTACATAAAGCTCTGAAAAAGATTGTGGGGGCAAATTCAAAAGCACATATGTGGTTTGAAGGCCTGCAAACCACGTATATGCTGTTCATTTTGATATTCAGCCGCACATATCCAATTTGTGTTGCTAAATATCCTCACATTCAGTGGCCCAGTAAAATGCCCCTTTGCTAACAACTTATGGGGTCATTTTAAAAGCCTTAGTCATGATTTAGGATGTCTGAAGACGTGCATGTGGATGTCAAAATCAAGGAGATGTCTCCGAAGCCATTTCACAGATGATGTTTACAGACGTCTCTGGTGCAGAGACATCCAAGAAGGCAAGAGGTGTGGTGGAGGCATGTCTGGGGAGGTGCAATGGACTGATACATCTCTGTTGGATTTCAGGAATGATGGGACACTTGTAGGCATATCCACATTTAGACATCACGCAGGTAAAAATTAGGGTTGCCAACTTTTTCACCGAGAAAACCCGACACCTGTGGCTCACTATGCTCCACCCATTCTCCGCCCCCTAGTCCCACCCCTGCCCCGCCCCCAGCCCCACCCCCAGCCCCACCCACAAAAATTACCAAGGTTACGTGTAGGCTAACTCCCTTGGTCAGATAATAATTAAACTGGGAACCCCAAAAGCCAAACATGAAATGTACAACACTGGAGAAATAAAACTATAATGTAATTTCCTCTTGCACAAACAAAAACGCAAAGATGTTAGCAATACACACTTCCCAGACCAGACATATTCCAGTTAATAAATTCAAAATAAAAAGTATTTTTCTACTTTCTGTTTGGGCGTTTTATTTTTCAGTTGCAATTGCTCCAGTCACTTTCTTCTGGTTTCTTCGTGTCTTCTGCGAGCTATCCATTTGTCATTTCTTCTCTTTTAGATGTTTTCCATTCTCTCTATATATCTGCTTTAACATATTGATCATTTCCCTTTTGCTCTTTCCCCCAATTCTTTCCTTATTCCTTTATCATCCACTTAAATTTCACCCTTCCATTCTCAGTCCCCTCTTACTCTCCCAATACCCATCGTAGACTTTTCTTCCACACAAAATATCTTTTCCCCTCTCCATTCTCATTCCCCATCCCCATCCCTTCTAGTCCTCCCCAATAATCAGCTTCCTTATAGTTCTAGACCTACCCATCATCTGCTTCCTTCTAGTCCCATTCTCCCATGCCCCCACATCAGCCCATTTCAAGTCCTATTCCAGTTCATCAGCCCATTTCCCGTCCTAGCCCCACATATGCTCTATTCCAGTTCCATTGTAGCCCCCCATCAGCCAATTTCCACTCCAAGCTCCCCCATCAGCCAACTTCCAATCCTAGCCCCCTCGTCGGCCCACTTCCAGCCCCCACTGGCCCATTTCCAGTCCTATTCCAGCCCCCCATCAGCCAATTTCCACTCCAAGGTCCCCCATCAGCCAATTTCCAATCCTAGCCCCCTCGTCAGCCCACTTCCAGTCCTATTCTAGTCCCATCAGCCCATTTCCAGTGCTAACCCTCACATCACAGGCCATTTCCAGTCCTAGCCCCCCCCCATCACAGCCCCTTTGCAGTCCTAGCCCACCAAATCACAGCCCATTTCCAGTCCAAGTCCCCCCCCCCATAGCCCATTTCCTGTCCAGGTAACCCCCCCCCCCCATCACAGCCCATTTGTAGTCCAGGTCCCTCTCCCCATCACAGCCCATGAGGCTTCAGAGTGAGCCAGGGAAGCCCGTACGAGGTCCCGGCTCCCTCTGTACAACCACCAGCATGAAGATCCTTTTCCTTCATGCTGGCGGCTGTTTCTGCGAAGCTGCGATTGCTGGGAAAGGTTAAAGGTCACGCGGGCTTCCCCGGCTCCCTCTGAAGCCCTCCGGTGTGCGGGCTAGCTCTGGGTCTTCTGTTTTTTAAACTCCGCTGACTTTGGGTCAGAAGAAAAGCCGTTTTTTTGCAAAAAAAAATGGCTTTTCAAGGGCCGGTTTTACATCTGTGCCGGCAGCCGGCCTGGCCATGGAAAAACCGGCCAGGCCGGCTGAAAACCGGCCGGTTGGCAACCCTAGTAAAAATAGGCATCAGGAAAGTGCTTGTTTTGGTCTTAAAATATCCAGAGACTGTAGAAAAGATGGAGAGTTAACTGACCAGTCTAAGATCACAAACAACACTGGGATTCCAATGCTGGACACCCTCAGTCCCAACACACTACTTTATACATTATGAGGATCGTTCTAAAAGGTTTAGTTGTGGTTTGGAAGTCTGGAGACATGTGGCGTCAAAATCATGGACACGTCTCCTTAACCATTTCACAAATGCCATTCACAGATGTCTCCATTATGGGGATGTTCAAGTAGACACGGGGTTGTGATGGAGGCCTGTCTGGGGAGGGGCAATGGACTTACACATCTCTGTTCGATCCCAGAAGCAGCAGATCCGTCTGCAGGCACGCGCATGTTTATTCTTGCTCCAGGCATGGATAGGTATCAGGAAGTGTTTGTTTTCACCTTAAAACATCCTGAGAGTGTAGAATGAAGTGCCTACCTTTAGATTTTAGAGTCCACACTGGGATTTGAATCTTGGCTGCTTAGCTCATTAAGCCATTACTCTAACCATTATTACATGTTTTGGTTCTGAAATGAACTCCTGGTGACATCTATATAAACATTTGCATGCACATTGGGGGTCAAAACACATTTGAGCAAGTCCTGGAGGAAACGTCCGTGAAAATCATTAGCCAGATAGACTTAGTAGTGACACTACCCTTGACACTAGATATGAGCAATGAGAAATCAAATCTATATTTTTTGGGGATCTACCCAATACGTGTGACCTGGACTAGCTATTCTCAAAGACAGGATGCTGGGCTCAATAGACTGACTCAGCAGGACTTATCTTATGTTCTGACCCACAGTGTATATGAGCTGGGTGCAAAATGTTTATGTTAAACAAGGAGAACAAGCCAGATGCGTATGCAGAGGGGCCTGCAAGGGGTCAGGTGCTGTCATTTTCAAGATGGCAGCATAGTGGTAGGAGTGAGTGGATATTGTTCTTGCCTCCACCTTGGAGGTGAGGGGGGAGTTACTATCCATTGATCATTTACATCACAGTGATCATTCAGTGACGGGGTCTGTGGTTGGGGGTACAGGAAGGCTTACTGTCTACTTGTGTGACTGCACTCAGTCAGCAGTGTCTTCCAGGGGCCTCCCAAGAACATTGTTGGGATGGAGGGTTGGGGGACTGGCACTTGGGAATATGGTTTAGGTTTGGGGGGGTAAGAGGACCCACTTAGGTCACCAATGAATTTTATGGGTCAAGGGGTGAGGGCTTCAATTTACCTCAAATCACACTTTACTCCTGAGCGGGTTACAGAAAGGGGCTTGTTTACTAAGCAGTGGTAGTGGCTTCTGACCAATATCGGAGTCACGGCCCCATTGAATTCAATGGGGCCACAGCTCCAATATTGATCGGAAGTCACTACCGCTGCTTAGTAAACAACCCTAAAGAGTAAAAAACTGCACTAGATTTTAGTACTTTTTTTAAAATTTTTCTTTATGCGATTTTTTAATTTTACACAAGAAAAAGATTACTTGTTACAGAAAAGAATACAGTATTAGGAAATAAAATACAAAGGAAGAAAGGATAGGGGAAGACTCCTCTATCTTAACAATAACCTAACCCAAACAACGATTCACTAGCCCACAAAATAAAGCAAGAGTACAAGACACAATTCACAAGTCAAAAAGGAAAATAGGAAATAAGACACAAACCTGGTGCAGAATTAATTATTAACAGACCTTAATCCCCCACCTCCCAAAAACCCAGAAGGGGGGCAGTGAGAAACCCAGCAGGTAGGATGGAGGCGGATCCCTACTAACAACAAACTTAGTTAAATGTGCTGGCTCAAAAAAGGTATAACTAACACCCTGATACTTAATTAAACACCTGCATGGATAACGTAGAAAGAATAATCCTCCCAGCTGCAAAACCCATGGCCTCAATAACAAAAACTGCTGCCAGCGCTTCTGAGTGGCTTTAGAGACATCAGGAAACATCTTAATTGTCGTCCCCATAAATGGCTCATTCCTAGCCTTGAAGTACAATCTCATAAGCATATCCCGATCAGGTTCCAATACCACAGTAAGAAGTAAGGTAGCCCATGGGATAAAACCCAGATCTGTAGTTTCCAGAAACCCAGTTAAGTCCAAAGAGTCCAATGGCGGAGAATGTGCAGGCGAGGAAGCTCCATGGACCTTGCGTTTGGCTGTTGGAAGATAGAAAATCCTAGCCAAGGGAGGGACAGACTCCACAGGGAGTTTCAGAACCGATGTTGCATAGGTATTGAATAAATTCCTTTGGCGACACAGCAGGAACTCGAGGGAAATTCAACAAACGCAGATTCTGCTTACGGACAGAGTTCTCTAGCATCTCAATATTTCCATGGATAGAGAGTAAATCTTTAGAGACGGTATCTGACAAGTTTGCTGCGCCCTCCACTTTAACCTCCAACTGGGCAACCTTGGAAGATATACCGGCCACCTCCTGCTTCTGCTGATCAGCCAATTGTGTCATCAAGGCTAGTGCACTCTGTAGGGCTCCAAATTGAGAAGAGAAGGAATACTCCAAAGCCTGAAGCCCTTCCCAAAGGGAATCCAGAGTTACTGCTGCTGGGCGAAGTAGAAATCCGTAAATCAATAGCAGTAGGTGGTAGAACCTCCGAGCCAGCTACAACATCAAAAGGAGTACCAACTCCAATCAAAGCTGGGCTCTCCACTGCACCAACAGGCTCCGCAATCGATGGAACAGCTGCTGTGGCGGTATTCAACGCTGGAAAACTCATTGGCACACCAGCGCTGATTCTCCCGATGTCACGGGGCTCCTTCTCCGCCGCAACCACGGCAAACATTGCTGGCTGAATCGGGCTGAGCTTGACCTGAAGCTCAGCGGGGCGCAGTAAGCCTCCTTCTGCTCCCGACGCCCCCAATGAGCCAAGCACCGGAATCTCTACCGCACCAGTGGGCCTCAAGAAAGAATCTAGAGGACCCTTAACCGCTGCATCCGAAACCGCCGTCTCGGTCCGGCTTTTGGCCTTCCATTTATGCGGCATTTTAGAGAAACAGGTAATAAAGCTAAATGCAGTAGGAGCAGCGGCTAGCACGCATCAGCCATCTTGAAATCCCCTTCCTTGATTTTAGTACATTTTTAATGCAGTGTTTTGCATGCATTTTGCATGCCTAGTGCGCTACCCTTTAGCGTATTGTTTTATGCTGATTTTCCCACACTAATCCTTTTTCCTGCATTAGGGAATGAGGTTAAGGTGGGGAAATTCAGCATAAATTGCTGCACTAATGAGTAGCAAAGTTTCCTGCATTGGGCTCTCGGGCAGTTGTGAATATAATTTTTGTTTTTGGGGGGGGGGATGTTTTCAATGAGCCTCTCTCAATTGAAAAAAGCTCTGCAATGAGGGGACATAGGATGAGGGTGAAATGGGATAAATTTGGGGAGTAATATGCAGAAATATTTCTTTACAGAAAAAGTGGTAGATGCGTGGAATAGTCTCCCAGTGGAAATAGTAGAGACCAGGAAAGTATCTGAATTCAAGAAAGCATGGGACAAACACAGAAGATCTCTAAAGGTAAAAAAAAAGGACTATAGTAGTTGTTATGGAAGGCAGACTAGTTAGGCCATGCGATCTGTTTCTGCCATCATGTTTCTATGTTTCTTTTAGTTGACATTTAGCAAAGCCTGAATATTTCTTGCTATTCACTCTCAGTAGACCAAACATGAACCGGTTAGTTGGCCACAAAGCTGCATAACTGTTTTTGTTGAAAACAGAGGATTATTTCTCCTCAATCAATTTAAGGATCTCTTTGGAACTTTATCAAATCTTTGGATAGCATTTTTCTGAAAATGGGGCAAAAATGGAATATCTTATTTAAATGTGCTCTGGCATTACGTGAAATCCTCCCTTGGGTCATAATTCTAAAACTGATCTTAGCCCTCTGATTCCAAAACTAGACCTCCAATTAGGTCAGTCAGGGTTCCCCAACAAACAAATGCTGCCTAAACCCTCGATATCCTCACCTGATATCAGAATGCTCTACATGTCCCGAGCTGTGTCTGAGTTTATACCAGCTCCAGGCACGAATAGGCCTCAGAAAACTGCTCATTTTGTCAGCCAGACATCCGGAGGGTATGGCGAAGGAGGTACACTCATATCCCCTACATTTTCCATGTTGGCAACAAACTCTGATAGGCAGTGCAGGCTCTTCTATTCGTTTTATCATGCCAATGGATTTCCTAGCTCCATCTTTTTGTAGCGGGCGTGTCTATGAGGATACCAGCATGGGTGACCATGTCGGGACATTTAATTTCTAAAATCAGGCTGAAACATAAACGTTCCTGGCATTTTTCTGCATATTTTGCCCTGGATGTCCCAGATTGCACTTGGATGCCACTTCTAAAATGCTACATCACAGGTTTTTAAGGTCTAAAGTGATTTTGAATAAGGTAAAATATTCACACTTAACACTTCATGGAAAAGTATCACTTAAAACTGAATTTTGATGGGCATGAATTTTAGTTTAGTTTCTATTTTGTTTAAAAATATAGAAGGATGTTCATCAGTGGCGGATAGCCCTTGTAAAGCTATCGCAGCTGAACTAAAAACCCAGATATTCAATGTTAGTGCCGTATTCAGCCACTGGCATTAAATATCTGGGATGGACGGACAGTACTGTAGCTAACTGGGCAGTGACAATATTCAGCTGCTGCCTGTTAGCTTCTTCAGTGAAAGTTAGGCCAATCTTTAAGGTGCTTAATTTTCACTGCTAAGGGTTAACTGGGGAATGACGAAATATCACTGTTGCCCAACTAACTGCATTAGTGCCGCTGAATATCTCCGCCACAAGGATTAAGGCAGTTTGAAGGTCTGCCAACTGCATTAATTGCTTTCTGTATCATCCCCATATGGTATAGGCATAGGATAAATCTTGGTAAAGTATCACTTCTAACCTTGATTTCCCATTTAATATTCAAGCACTTCACTTTATATTATTAGACCTCCATTTTCCATACTATATTTTGTTATCAATAATAAATATGGGGACAATTCTGAAACCTTAAATATGGATTCCAGGTCCATGTGGCAGCTGTTCACAAAAGGCCAGAAAGCACATTTTCAAAAGAAACTCCCTAGAGGGCTTTTGAAAATCTCGAGCTGACTACGCTGTGGCTATATGAGTATCTGAGGATTTTGTACCTGATTTACACAAGGACAAAATCCAAAGCTGAAACCATGTAATGAAATTTGAAAATAGAATTCCAGTACATGGGCAGTTATATTGGCAAATCAGTCTGGAAATTGTCCTTGATTTATTTCTTCTGGCAAAATTATATCCTCAGTTGCTCAAAGAAGATGGTAAAAAGTCTTCCTGTCCACAAGACGGCAGAGCATCACAGCTGACCAAGTAAACCTAGTAAATCACAGAGCAGGATAGCTGCCCATAGGACTTGCATGCTTTGCTAATTTATAAAGCCATGTGTAAAGCCAAGAGTATTATGAATGTGTCATTGCAGAAAATTGAACCCATTAAAAATTAATACCTCAGTTTTCTATGCTTTTACTTTTCTTCTTCTAGTTTAAATGTTGGAAGAATGCGGGGAGCAAACCAAACAGAACTCAAGGAGTTTATTCTCCATGGGCTCTCCATCAACGGGGGTGGCCAGACAGTTTTATTTACAGTGTTCTTGGTCATCTACATCCTCACATTGGTTGGGAACACATCAGTCATTCTGTTGGTGTGGTCTAGCACTTCACTTCACAAGCCTATGTACATTTTCCTCGGAAACTTGTCTTTTGTTGAAATCTGGTACACAGCCAGCACAGTGCCAAAAATGCTCTCTGGTTTACTATCTCAAAATAACAGAATTTCTTTCACTGGCTGTTTCCTACAGTTTTTTTTCTTATTTACATTTGGCACAACTGAAGGTTTCCTTCTTGCTGTCATGGGCTATGATCGATATCTAGCTATCTGCCAGCCCCTCCGGTACAACATGTTAATGAGCAATAGGATATGCTCCTGCCTTGCCACTTCTTGCTGGATCATTGGGTTAGTATTGTCTGTGGTGCCTGTAAGTTTAATATCCCAATTGCCCTTCTGTGCAGAGAATGAGGTTGACCATTTCCTGTGTGATACTGGACCACTGCTGGAACTTTCTTGCATGAGGGATTTTACAACAGAAGTTGCTTGCTCTATTTGCACCTCATCATTGCTTCTCGTTACCTTCTCCATCACCTGTATCTCTTACGCTTTTATTATACAAACTACAATCAGACTTCCGTCCTCAGCTGGGCGTCACAAAGCCTTTTCTACCTGTGCTTCTCATCTCACTGTAGTGATCATGTTCTTTGGATGTGCTATGTACATGTATGTCAGGCCAGCAGGGAAGCATCCTCTGTATTTTGACAAGATGATAGCTGTTCTCTATACTATTATAACTCCTTTGCTTAATCCTGTAATATATAGCCTACGGAATAAGGAGTTAATTAAAGCTGTGAAAAAAGCCATAAGACATTAACAACTGAATTGGCCATAGGCATTTTATGTTCACTAAATGCATTTATTGCCTGCATGGAGCGGGGGTTACATCCTCTCTAGCCACATTACTGGACAGAATAGATGGACCATACTGGTCTTTACTGCCTCATATACTACGTTCCTATGTTCCATATTTATAGAGTATGCATAGAGAACCTGTTTTTTAGTTCACACATAGAACCATGATCCTTTCGTTCCATCTACATTCCTATCTAGTCAGGAATGATATTTCTATGTTTATTGCACTGATCTTTGTTTTCATCTTATTAACCACCTTGCAAAGCTTTGTCTCAGAGACATATGAAAGTTTTAAAATAGAATGAATTAAAATAAATCTAGCCATTCATCTATGAACAGCATCTATGATTTCTTTGAATATTTGTATCCATTTTTCATCATTTTCAGTTGTTATATATTGCAATTTGTATGCTAATCAAGAAGCCTTCATATGATGTAAATGATTTGACAATACATATTCTAGATAGCTCCAAAAACAAGCTTTGGTTACTTGAATTTATCATTTTCATTGTTGATAGTTCTTACAGATCTTGTAGTTCTGTGAAGGCCTTATTCAAAGCAGATGAACTATACATCGGTCTTTATCTGCTGTCATTTGCTTTGCTGCAATTCAAGTGTGTTCAAAATGATATCTAGGGGTCCCAGAACATTCTCCCTAGAAATGATAGTCTAAAGGACCTTTGTTCCCATTTTCTCCTTAGTCCCCAGATATACCTGATCTTAATAGCATTAATAGTAGTTAATAGTATAAATGGTACTGAACATAGAAGTCACCACCCACCCACCCTTCACTGCCCCTCGTATTGAAGGGATTCCTGGTGGGTTAGTGGGAAGGCAGGGGAGCTCCATGGACACTCCTACCTCATTACTGGCCCTGATGCAAAATAGCAGCTTTGACCCCTAGTAGTAGACTCACAGCATTACTGCTAGAGGGTCAAGATGTCAAATAAGGAGCAAACCCTAGTTTATAACAGAAATATATGTCTACTACATTAATGAAATGGAAAGGCTCTCCAGCACTCATAGGGGTATGTTTACTAAACCATCTTAATGTTACCGGTGCTAGTTGCAGCATTAATGTGAAGAATGCCATATAAGGTAGTGGGCATTCCAGCAGCAAGGTAGCAAGAATCTGTATCACGGCATTGTGAGTGGGCAAAGTGTAGATGTCCAAGACATCAAAAAGGTTAGATAGAATTTGTCACATTACTCCTCGCTTCTCACCACCACCAAAATATTGTCTATTAGACAACTTTTTGGTGGTGGTGAGAATCGAGGAGGAATGTGACACATTCTATCTACCCTTTTGATGTCTAGGACATCTGTACCTTGCACACTCACAATCTTAAATGACAGAGGTGTAAGGCAGGGGTCTCTAAATCCAGCCCTGGAGGGCAAAAAACCAGTCAGGTTGGCAGGATATCTCTAATGCATATATATCTCAGGCATATTCATTAGGGATATCCTGAAAACCTGCAGGGTTGTGGACCTCCATGACTGTATTTGAGTAGCTCTGGTGTAGGCAGCCACAAAACACTGGATAGACATACACACACTCCCACACCTCTTTCAGCATTGTGCAAAGATAAAGGTGGTTGGCAGCCCTGGCCGCTGCACCAGTCCTGAGCACAGTGCAGGCACTGCTGAGGTATGCAGGTGCTAGTATTGGTAGCTGCTGCTCCATGCAGGGCCCAACAGCCTGACTCTCCATGAGGCTTTGAATGGTGGCGCCTGTGGATGTTTGTGCCCCTGTTGGCCAATGCTCTAGGGACTGCACATGTTTATGGTGTGGGTGCGCTGTAGGGTAAAATATAGGGCCATTGTCTGCAGGGGCCACAGCTGGGACATGAACCTGTAACCTTCTGCCTCTGAACACACTGGCTGTGTGTACTGCACCAAACTGTTGCCACAGAGGCTGATCAGTCCCTGGGGATATCATTACTGTTCTTCAGAGAGCCCTTGTCTGTTGCACTGCATGCCACACACCTAAACATGGCTTGGCCTTGGTGTGCTGTGAGCAGCTGCCACTCCCCCCTCCACTACCAGCACCCCTCCCCCACCATGCTGACATGCCCTTCTGCCGGTGGTGGTGGTGGTGCGCAGTCCCAGGCCATCCAGTGTGCTTGTAGGTGGCTGCCTATGGTGTGGGATCTGGGGTAGGGGTGCCTACATAGTCATCCGCGCTTCCCCCCGGCACCGCCTGTCTATGTTATGTGCCCGTTGGGGTACCTGATGGGTACTGTCCCCTGGGACACTGTGGGACACACACTCGTGGGCATGTTTGACCTTGGTCAGTTGCTGGCTTGCCGATTTGCAGTTTCTGGGTTCCTATGTGCCACCCAGGCATCTGCCTAGTCCACCTTGTGCCCCAGCTGCCCCACTACATGTCCCACCTGCAGCCCCTTGTACCCCATTTGCAGCCTCACCGTAGTGCCCTTTTGTACTAGGGCACTATGCTGTTGCTGCACATGTATCACTACTATCACTTTTCATGGTTTCCCTGCCTTTGCTGTACATTGCTGACTGAACTGGTTTCTCTCTCCTGCAAATGTGCCTCTAATGCGAGGTTTTCACTGGCGCTAATTTTCAGACTCCTCATTTGGTTTGCAGCTTGTCGTGCTGTGAGGGCTTGTGTGCATCAGTGATGCTGAGAGCTAAACTCTTGATAGTTTAACTACTGGCAGGGTCTCCCAAGATGGACAGGTCTCAGCTGAAGTGCCAGACCAAGACAAACCACCCATCTGGGCAGCAGCAGAATGGGATAGTGTTGACGGCAGAGGATCACATTTCTGTGACAACGGCAACAACACCAAACTTAAACTGCACAGAAGAAAGGCCTGACAATCTACTTCTGTATCTTGCCATGAAAACCCAATGGATAGTTACAACAAAACAAATTGTGCTATAGTGCTGGAAGATGAGACCCCCAGGTCGGAAGGCACTCAACTAACTACTGGGGAAGAGCTGAAGACTTCTCAGAGTAAAGCCAGCATTTATGATGTGGTTGAATCAAAGCCCTCGGGGCTTCTCACTGCTGATGTAGCTGCGCATGAAATGAGAGTCAGAAGCTGTAAAGATGTCTTACTCAAGACCGAACACAATTTAGGATAGCTATCCAGAGGGCCGCCATGAGTCGAGTCTGACTCGACGGCACTTAACAACAACAACAACAATTTTCAGACCTTCATTTCACAGCATTAGTGTGCATGGGGCCTCTCCCTGACCACTCTCCGCCCATTGACCCCTTCTCTCTGGTCTCTGGGGAGCCTTACTCCACACTCTGTGTGCCTTAACGCCGCAGGAGATGTGTTCACGCGAAACCTCATGCTATCGCGCGATAGTGTTACTTTGTCACGTGATAATGTTACTTTGTCACGCGATAATGTTACTTTATCGCATGCTAACGTTACGTATCGCACGCTAACGTTACATATCATGTGGAAACTGCGCCGCTGCAACATTATCGATGTTTAGTAAACATACCCCATAATGTATTTTAAGCTAACTACTTGTCTTGATCTAGAGTTTGGAAAAGCATTGGAGGGGCAATTATGCTTACAAATGCAAACAATAAAAATAATTTTTGGAATCTGGCTTCTAAACTGGTCCCTCTTGTATATGCACTTTTGTAAAATCTGCTGCTTACATATTTAAATGTTGGTAGAAGTAAAATTACCTCTTAAGCATGTGAAGCCAATTTTAATACTTATACATCTTTGCGTTTCAGAGCTTGGCTCTGCATTTACAATGTTTTTGCATTTTTAGGAGGTTTTGAGCACCAGAGCTGTAGGAAAGGAAGAAAAAGGGGAGAAAACAGAAACAATTCTCTCCTTAATCTCTCCTCCAAACCCAAGTTAAAATGAACTGTTACCTGTCTATTCTGCATGCTTGGAGTAGATGTAAATGTCAACTTGGGAAGGCTTTAAAGTATATGTGCATTGCAGTTGAAAATTAAGAAATACATACTTACTTTCAAGGTCCAACAAAAATCATACTCAGAATATTCTAAAATCGTTACTTATATATGTATGGTAATTTACTTGCTCAATCAGCTTTCTGAACACATAAATGGCTGGAAACCTGCCTAAGCCATCAACAGAAGACACAGGTGCTCCTTGTGGTCTTGGGCAAGCCACTTAACCCTCCATAGCCCATGTTCCCTGTAAAATAGTTATCTCCAAGTTATAATGCCCTGTTCAATGTAATTTCAGTTTGTTCAATGTAAACCGCACTGATGCAGAATAGCGTGGTATATAAGAGAATATAAATAAATAAATAAAATAAAATAAATCAGGGGTCAGGCTGTGGGAAAGGGAAGTGTGGTCAGCGGTGGGAGATCATGGCTCATGAATGAAGTCTCAGTGCCATGGCAACGGGATGCCATAGCACTGTGACTCCATTTAGGAGCCTGACAGAGTTAGCCAGGCATGGGCTTGTATGTGCAGGCCAATTGGAATTGGGTCCCAGCTGCATGTATATACCCTAGACTCTATGTTTATCCCATGGGGCACATCTAGCCCCCGCAGGATTGGAATCAGGTCTACCTCTGTGAGTTCCATTTCCGATTGGGAGCACAGAAGCCTGGGCAGTCCTCCTCCTTCACTGGCCCCCTCCTTTTCTGCCTCGCCGATCCCAGTGGTATCTTACTTTCGATACCTAGGTGTCTTCCTAGATTCTGACCTTTCCTTCCATGAACATATTTCCCATATTACCAAATCCTCCTTCTTTTCTCTCCGACAGATTCGCGCCATCCGTCCTTTCTTGACACCTCAGACCTTCACTACTATCACTCTATCTCTGGTTATTTCTTGCCTCGACTTTTGCAACTCTGTCTTCTTCGGTATCCCTAAATCCCAGCTGATCAGATTACAACGCATACAAAACATGGCCACGTGTCTTATTTCTTATTCCTCACGTTGGGATCACATCACTCCCCTTCTTTTATAGCTGTTGTTATGGAAGGACAGACTAGATAGGCCATGTGGTCTTTTTCTGTCATCATGTTTCTATGTTTCTATGAACCTTCACTGGCTCCCTCTGGCTTCCCGTATCCATTACAAACTCCTCATATTGGTCCACCAGGTTATATACACTCACACTCCGCTGTATTTGTCTGATCTTTTACAATTTCATACTCCCAGTCGTTCCCTTAGGTCCATACATATGAACCGCCTTCTCCTCCCTTCCCCTTCACGTGCTCATCTCCAATCCACTCGTAACTCTGCATTTTTCTTTGCTGGCCCTGCCCTATGGAACTCCCTCCCCACCTCCCTCCATCTGGAAGAAAACTATCGCTCCTTCAAGGATCAGCTCAAGACTCATCTTTTCAACAAAGCTTTTGACTTACCCACTGCCCACGTTTAATCATGAGTGCTCCTCTCCAACAGTCAATATTTCTGCGTGTCTGTTTCCCCAGTCTCTCGTTTTCTGTTTTGCCCTATGTGCTCCTCTCTCCTAGTCACATTCAATTTGTAGCTTTTGTATGCTTGCTCCATCTCTCGCTTGCTCTGTCTCTTGTTTTCTGTTTGTCCTGTGTGCTCCTCTCTCCTTGTCACGTTTAATGTGCAGCCTTTGTATGCTTGCTCTGTCTCTCGCTTTCCTGTCTACCAATGTAACTTCCTTTTCCTTGTCAGTGTCCATGGCCCACTTCTATCTTGTTTGAATTTGTTAACCACCTTGCTTTTACCTGAGAGGTGGTATATCAAGTGAAATTAACAATAAACAATAGAATGTGCCTCTATGTGTTTAGAAGGACTGAAATGTATTTTTGCTGTCTCTAAGTTGTTCAAGTTAAATGGGAGGAGGCATGGATAGACAATGAAATAATTTTCCCAATGATATTCTCTCTCTCTCTCTCGATTAAGAGCGAGATGTACTAATAAACAAATTATCAAAAGATATAGGTACCCAATTTTTTTTATTTGGGGCCAAGACTTTTATATTAAATAAAATAGAGCAGACACCCAGGAAGGAGTAGATAACATGAGGAGGGATCTCTCTAAGCTTGAATAATGGTCAAGAATTTGACGGCTAAGATTTAATGCTAAAAAATACAGGGTCATGCATATGGTCTGCAAAAATCCAAAGGAGTGGTACAGTATAGGGAGTAAATTACTTCTCTCCACAAAAAAAGAGTGGGGCCTGGATGTGATTGTTTCTGATAATCTTAAAGTAGCTAAACAGGTAGAAAAGGCAACAGCAAAAGCTAGAAGGATGCTTGGGTGCAGAGAGAAAAGAATGGCCAGCAGAAAAAAGGAGGTGATAGTGCTTCTGTATAAGTCTTTGGTGAGATCTCCTTTGGAGTATTGTGTGTGATTCTGGAGACCACACCTTCAAAAAGATATAAACAAGATGGAGTCTGTGCAGAGGTTGGCTACCAAAATGGTCAGTGGATTTCATCATAAGGCATATGGGGGCAGACTTAAAAGGGGGAGGAAAGGCAGGAGATAGGGACATTTAAATACCTCCATGGCATAAATGCACAAGAGGAGATTCTCTGTCAATCGAAAGAAAACTCGGTAACAAGAGGACATAAGATGAAGATGAAAGGGGATAAACTCAGGAGTAATTTTTATTTATTTATTTATTTATTTTATTTAGCTATGCTTATATACCGCTTTTCACCAAGTCAAAGCAGCTTTCATTAAGCAATTGTAACAGTCAATACATCAAACAAGTTATAACATATGTACAATCTGATCGAGGGTGACAGGGGAATGGGGAAGTTATGCAATTGACATAATCACAAGCTATTTACAGGAAGTTATATATTCAAAATAATCTTAAGTTATTTACGGAAAGAGAGGTAGATGTATGGAACAGTCTCCCAGTGGAGGTAGTAGAGACCAGGACCGTATCTGAATTCAAGAAAACATGGACCAACACAGAAGATCTCTAAAGGAAAAAAAAGGACTATGGTAGTTGGTATGGAAGAGCAGATTGAATAGGGCATTTGGTCTTTTTCTGCTTCATTCCTGCTCATGGATGGCCTTCCAGAATGTTCATCACTGTCAACACTTTGGTGGCCCTCTTGGAGACATTTGTACCAGTCATAAACTCGAGCAGAACTCATGCATTCATTGCCATACACTTGCTGTAACTTGTCTTAAGTCTCTTTGCACGAATCTCCCAGTTTCTGGCAGAATTTAATGCAGATTCGCTGTTCAATTTTTTCACTCAAAGTAAATCTGATGAACTGGTTTTACACGATACCAAGCATCACATGATGTACAGGTGTGCTGCAGACAATGCCACACTCTGCACATGCAGAGAACATAACTAGGTCACCGCATGCTTAATAGCATCATGGTGCCACATATTTTTATATAGCTACACATGATGTCTCAATACGTTTTGATCACACCTCGTAAAAAACTTCCAATTCCACTGCACAAAAATAGATCCTTAATACAAGACCGTGTACATTCATTCTAGCCCTCATTAAGGAGAGGGAGGAGTCAAAAATGGAGAAAAAACCCCCATATAATACAAATTAGACTACAAAATTGCTGACAAACCTCTTGGAAATATATTCAAAAAGAAAAAGAAGACTTCTCACCTATCCTTCAAAATGCTCTACAATTGTAGCGGATCAAACATAAAACATACCGGTATATCAAATGCCTAACCATAACCATAACCATACCTTGTTCCCTAATCAGGCATTGAAAGGAAATCTAAAACTCAAAGAAGCACTAATCAATAAAATCTGGGACTTCAATAAAATAAGTTGGGGCATGCTTACTAACGTGTCCTCTTAGTGTGGGGTTTGCCACATGGTAAGCATGCCACACTAACAGTGAGTGTGGGACCGCATGCTAAAATCTCATGCTCACTGATGAGTGTGAGAGTGGGTGGACATTGGGCAGATCAGCAAAGGAACATGGGTATTAGAAATGCACCACGGTTAGCGTGACTGTTTTGGACATGCCCTAACTGTACCTGTAGCACAGGTGCACCTAACGCCACCTCAATTGTGGCATTAAGAGTGGGGTGCCATGTGTTGGCTATGCGCTAATAGCAGGAGAATGGATATGCACGTCCCCTAAAGTTAGTGGAGCCTTCGCGTTAGTTTAGCAGATCAAAAAAAGAAATTCCAGCGTACTATTTAGTAAATATGCCCCATTGTCTTCTGCGTGCCTGAGTTGCTCTAGACATATCAGGGAACATGTTTATCCTTTGTCCAAAAAAAAGACTAAATCTTCTGAAAATATAATTTAAACACCTTAAGTTTATATCCTCTTAACAAATGTAACGAAGAAGGTAGATCTGATTAGCATCTCACATTGAGATTCTAAAAATTCCATTACATCCATCTCTTTCTCCTTAATCACCAGGTTTACCCCCTTCTCATCCCCATTCCTTAGTACCATCGATAGCAGAATGGGAGAAGGGCCACTGGGGCATGGCCTTCCAAATATTTTGTCCAACACAGCATCAGCAACTAGAGAGGTTGGGGTTGGGGATTGAGATTTGTATGTTTGGTTCCCCTAACCAAAAAGGTGTTCCAATGCACCTGCTTAGTACTAGATTAGTAGAAGCAGAGAGGTTAAGACATAAGAATAGAATAACAATCAACTACTCCTAAGACGTCCTGGAAATAGGTTCTAAGCAAATGATGTTTTTAGAAAATTTAAGAAACAGATTTGTTTTGCTCTTAGCATATGTTCAACAACTCATCTTGCCAGACTGGCACATTCCTATAGACAACAAGCGAGTTAATACATTTGCCCTTTGTTTACGATCACACATACTGCTAGACTCCCAGATGATTCAGTTTAAGCTACAAATTCTATTAAGATTCTATTTAGATGAGATATGCTAATTAAATTCTAAATTAATAAAAATAATAAGTATTACTATGGTGATTACTGTACATCCCTGCATCTCTTGAATGTTAACTGACCCTCATTTCTGCATATTCAAGTGAACTAACATGGTTACAGTGGGTTGATATTCAAAAGGATTTATCCGGTTAACAGGACCTGCTAAGTGGTTAAACCCTGGTGATCCCAATATATAGCGATACTATCGGGATAGTACCACTATAATCCCCATAGACAGCAGGAAAGATATTGCATTCAATCTGGGGAAGTCTGCGGATTGAACAGGGGTGCTCATGACAGTGATCCGGTCAGTGTAAATATTCAGCTGCTAACCAGACAGATAAACCATACAAAGTTAGATGAATGTCTCTCCTAATTTTATGTGGTTTAGCTATCCAGCTAGTAGCTGAATAATCACCACTGACCGAATGGCTGCTACAATCACCGGCGAAACTTGTTATTTAGTGCTGATTGCTGGATAGGCTTCAGTACTGAATAACAGGCTTTAATTTCAGTAGCAGTAACCGGGCGCTCTAAAATCACTGCCCGATCCCACTGAAAGTCGACCCCAACATGTTTTTTCTTTTGAAAATCTTGTGCTGCCCTCAGTTCTGTGCTAGCTTTGTGTTAACCCATACTAATTATTTTTAACCACTGTATTCTGTGATTTCAGAAACAGCTATGTTGGATGTACTCTCCCCTCCCCCCCCCAAAAAAAAACCCCCCAACAACCCTCTTTTGTATCAACCTGAGTACAAAATTTCAGAAGAATTAATGACCCCCACTGGATAAAGCAATTCCTTTGAATATTTAAGATTGTTTACTGATGAAAGACTTGCAGTTATTCTCTGTGGATACTGCCAACTTTATAATCCTTTATAAAACCAGGATGCAGAAGCCATTGTCTGTTGCAGTCCCCTGAAAGGAAGGGGGGAGTCTCAGTCTGCCATTAAACTCTGGGGATCAAAGTGAGCGGAGTGATAGAGGGAAAACTCTGCCATCAGCAAGAGAGGAAATCACTCTTGACACGTCGTCTCCCAACCTGGCCCTCAAATCTATTAACCACCTATTTTTATTAGGTTCTGAAGACAAAGACCTCGCTCACAGTAAGTAGGTGGTTTATAACCCAGACATTAAATATTAATTCAATGCTGATTTTAAAAAAAACAAAACTTAAATAAAAATGCTATAAAATTACAGCCCTTGTTTACAAAGAATATTTATCCGGCTGTAGGGCATTAAATAAAAGGCAATAGTAATAATATACAATTAGTATAGAGAACCAATGATCCTGTACCAAGGGGAGTCATCTTCATCCTCTCACTAACCTACAAGGTGTTTGTTTTTTTTACTCTTCCTTCTCTCAATGCAGAGAGAAACGATTCTGAGAAAGTTAGAGGGAGTGCATAGATTGGGAAATACTGAAAAAAACCATTCCATGAAATCCACTATAAAAAAAACCCCAAAACTATTCTGAAACTTTTCATCATTTCTTTTAGAACGTGTTTGCAGCTTTCTTGCAACTCTACCTCCCTCCACCACAAACACGCAGAACTTAGAGAGATATGAGATTCTGCTGCACTGTTAGATCCACTCGATAGAAGTAAAACACAAACACAATGACAACAACTTGTACAGAGGGAAGACTACACTACTTTTGAAACAATGCACATTTAAGATTTTTTTTTATGTTATATAAGTCATGTTTAATTCAATAGGTGTTTTGCTTCTGAAAAACTTTCAAGGGGTGATTTTATAAAGTTTTTTTTTTGCATTTGAAAGGCCTTTATATCCATGTAGAAGGACTTTTGAAGAGGTTACATGTGTAGTAGTATTATGTAGCCTACATGTAAGTACATGCTGGAGTGGAGTTTGGGTAGAGCTGGGGTGAAATCACAATATACACACATTTCTTTTTAAATATCTGCATGCAAGCATACTTTGGGGCATGTTTACTATGCATTAAGGGAGCATGCGTTAAGTGCCAAAAATTAGCACCGAAGGTGTGACAGACCCATGCAAACTTATGGGGTCATCCTCAACATGTCCCCATGCAGTTACTAGCGTGAAAAGCACCCACCCACATTAAACCGACAATTACAATTAATGAGGGTGAGCCCTTGAGGTGGCAGTAAGTGCACTTGCACTATGTGTGATATTGTCGTTAGCGTGGGATAATGACTTCTACGCTAACCGCAAGGTGCAGTTAATACCCACTCACCATCCAGTTTTTAGAAGCTGGCCTCCTTAGCATGTGAAAAACCACACGCTGTTTGTGCATATTAGTAAACACGCCCTTTAAACGCTAACAGCTATGCTTGTTCCTGGGCAACCATAAATCTCTGCAGCTTCAGTCTAGCTATGATTTCTACTAGTTTATCTGTAGCATTTTACATAGGTACATAAATCTATTTAAGATAAAAATAGGTGTCTACATGACCACCACACATAGGCAGTTCGATATAAAATTACCCTCATAGAGAGTCATTTTAGAAAAAGTTGCCAATGTGTGAAGAGCAAGTAGGCCCTATTTGCAGCCTATTTAGATTGGATTTTGCAGCATGACCGTGGGTCCTCTTGCCTTCTGTTTTTATTATAGGAATGTTTTCTATGTATTGGTTTGATGTGATGTTTGCACTGGACTTTGAAGAACATCTTACTGTATTTTAAGGATTTATAGGTAAATAGCAGAAATGTGTAAATATGATTTTGTATTATACTTAGTGCAATACCCTTTTAATTTTAAATGTTCCTATGTTTGCAATATCTGTGTGTATTGTATGAATTTTATAATTAGCAGTAATTAATACCATTGGTTTAGCAGCTGCTAGTCTTGTACTCACATTTTCTATTTATCAATAGGGAGGCCTTCATGAAATACAAGAGATCACAAAGAAAGGGAGACAGGCATCTATCTATATTTGGAAAACCCTAGAGAAGCTAGCAAAGTAGTCAGGAAAGCAAAGGTACAAAAAGAAGAAGAAATAGCCAATGCAATAAAATGCAGGGAAAATACTTTTTTCAGATATGTTAGTGAAAGGAGGAAGGGCAAAAGTGGTATTGTTAGACTCAAGGGTGCAGGGGAGGAATAAAGCAGAATTGCTTAACAAATATTTCTGTTCTGTGTTCACAGATGAAGGGCCAGGATTAGGATCTCAAAATACACCCACAAATGGAGATCTCAAACAATTTTCAGAAGACTGTGTTTGTGAGGAACTAGCTAAACTAAAAGAAGACAAAGCCATGGGTCATTCAAGAATACTGAGGGAACTTGGGGACATTCTAGCGGTTCTACTGTCTATCTTTTCAATTCCTTTTTGAAATCAGGAATGGTGCCAGAGGACTGGAGAAAGACAGATGTGGTGCCTTTACACAAAAGTGGATGTAAGAATGACATTGAGAACTACAGGCTGGTTAGTCTAACCTCTGTGGTTAGCAAATTATTGGAAAGTCTACTAAAAGAGAGAATAGTGAAGTTTCTGGAGTCCAATAGACTGCAAGATCTGAGGCAGCATGGATTCACCAGAGGCAGGTCTTGTCAGACAAATCTTATTGATTTCTTTGACTGGGTGACCAAGGAGTTGGACCAAGGGAGAGCCCTAGATGTGGTATATTTAAATTTCAGTAAAGCCTTTGACGCCATTCCACACAGGAGACTTATAAACAAACTAAGCACCATAGAGATGGACCCTAAAGTTATTGACTGGGTTAGAAATTGAGTGGGAGGCAACAAATGGTACAGTTAAATGGAACTCACTCTAAGGAGAAGGAGGTTACCAGTGGTATGCCACAGGGATCTATCCTTGGTCCGGAAGGGCTGTCAGTAAGGTTTGCTTTTTTGTGGATGATATCAAAATCTATAACAGAATAGACACCCAGGAATGAACAGATAACATGAGGAGGGATCTAGCTAAGCTTGAAGAATGGTCCAAAATTTGGCATCTGAAATTTGATGCTTAAAAATGCAGGGTCATGCATTTGGGTTGCAAAAAAATCCAAAAGGGATGAGGTACTTCTGTCCACAAAAGAAGAGCGGGACCTGGGTGTAATTGTGTTTGACAATCTTAAAGTAGCTAAACAGGTAGAAAAGGCGACTGCGAAATCCAGAAAAATGCTTGGGCATATAGGAAGAGGAATGGCCAGCAGAAAAATGGAGGTAATAGTGCCTCTGTTGTTTGCAATACTGGAGACCGCACCTTCAAAAGGATATATGCAGGTTGGAGTTGTTGCAGAGAGTGACTACTAAAATAGTTAGTGGTCTTCATTATGTAGCATATGGAGGACAGACTTAGAGATCTTACTATGTATACATTAGAGGAAAGGCAGGATAGGGGTGATATGATAGAGGAATTTAAATACCTCCGTGGCATAAATGCAGAGGAGGGTCTCTTTCAATTGAAGGCAAGCTCTGCTACAAGGGGACATAGGATGAGAGTGAAAGTGGATAAACTCAGGAGTAATATACGGAAATATTTCTTTACGGAATGAGCTGTGGATGCATGGAATAGTTTCCCAGTGGAGTTGGTGGACACGAGGACATATCTGAATTCAAAAAAGCATGGGACAAACACAGAGGATCTCTAAGGAAAAGAGAGGATTATTGCAGTAGCTGATATGGAAGGGCAGACTAGATAGATCATGCGGTATTTTTCTGCCGTCATGTTTCTATGTTTTGTGTTCTATGTCTGCATGGAGACGAGACAACGATCTGCTCTGCCTCTGACTGTACTGTATTAATGTTTTATTTAGAAAATGTTCAAAGTCATTGCATGATAAATAAGTGCAAAATCCCTAAACTCTCCCCTCAGAAGTTGCCCATCCCCTTTGATCATTAAAAAGAAATGATGATTAGCCTCTTTGTCATATTCTTTCCAACATATTTGCAGTTTTATGATACCTATCTTGCCTGACCCCAGCGTAACTTACTCCATGATGATAACCCTAAGGACATCAAAGATGTTTTTTAGTAGCTCATGTTGATGGAAGTAAAGCACACACAGCACTGAAGGCTAGGACAACCTTTCAGTTATTGCACTAGTCACAAAAATATTTTCCTCCAGCTTCTTTAAACAATTATGTCCCATTAAGAATAAAAACTCAATTGACTTGGTGAATTGCCTCCCTTATTCTATGCTTTAATTGTTCTTACTCTTTCCAGGTAAAGCATTTCAAGGATGCACAGAAGAAACCAAACGGAAACTAATGAGCTTGTCTTCCATGGACTCTCCATAGATGGAGACAGGCAGTCAATTGTATTTACGGTGTTCTTAGTTGTCTACACTCTCACATTGATTGGGAACACATCAATTATCATGTTGGTGTGGTCTAACACTTCTCTTCACAAGCCCATGTACATCTTTATTGGAAACTTGTCTTTTGTAGAAATCTGGTACACGACTACCATAGTGCCAAAAATGCTGTCTGGCTTCATCTCTAAAAATAATTTCATTTCCTTCACTGGCTGCTTCCTACAGTTTTACTTCTTTTTCTCCTTGGGTACGACTGAGTGTTTCCTTCTCGCCATCATGGGCTATGACCGTTATCTAGCCATCTGCCATCCCCTGCGGTACAATATGTTAATGAGCATCAGGAAATGTTCCTGCCTTGCCGCTTCCTGTTGGATTGCTGGGTTCTTCTGGTCTGTGCTTCCCGTAAGCTTAATATCTCAACTGCCTTTCTGTGGACGAAATGAAATCGATCATATCCTGTGCGATACAGGGCCACTGCTGGAACTTTCTTGTGTGAGGGATTTTGCAACAGAAGTCATCTGCTCTATATTTACCTCATTAATGCTCCTTTTTACCTTCTCCTTTACCTGTAGCTCATATGCTTTTATTATACACACCATATTAAGAACCCCTTCTTCAGCCGGACGCCACAAAGCCTTTTCTACCTGTGCCTCTCATCTAACCGTGGTGATTATGACCTTAGGGTGTGCTATGTACATGTATATTAGGCCATCAGGGAAACATCCATTGCGTTTTGACAAGTTGGTGGCTGTAATCTATACAATTGTAACTCCTTTTCTGAATCCCATAATCTATAGCTTTCGGAACCAGGAGTTTCTGAAAGCAGTGAAGAAGTTAATGAGACATTGCTAGTTGAATTGAACATAAGAAGTGTGAATTTACTAAGGGGCCCATTTACTAACATACATTAAGCAGATAGCACATGAATCAACGTATGCTGATAGCACACAGGCACAGGGACCATTACATGTGTGCCTTTGAGTCAGTGCTGACTCCTGGCAACCCAGAAGCTCCTGGGTTTCTTGGCAGTTTATGGGTGGAAAGTGGGTATGTCTGCAACACACAGTTACCGTGAGCCTACTCAGTGCATGGGTGGTAATTGCCAGATTTGCAGACAGCATGGATGCTCATAACACCACTTCAAAGACTGGCGCTAGCTTCATCTAGGCTTCTGTCTCACCATTCTCTCTGCATTTTTGGTGCATTATTTGCTGGGGAAATTTTGTGCCTAACTCCAACAGGTAACGTAGAGCTTTTGCAGTTAGCACTTCACTATCTGCATTTTGTTTGCCACATTAGCTGCAAAAGCCTAACATGCTTTAGTAGACATATCCCATATTCTTGTGCTATCTGCCTGCCCCCTGGAACTATGCTATCAATGCACAGAGAATGGAAATCAACTGCACATAGAATTAGCACAATATACGTTACTGTGAGAGGTCACTTGACAATTAGCGCAGATTCACTTTCCATCTCCTCAAGAAGAGGCAACATGTGCACCTGTATCACTTGCAGGTATCTTCCTAAATCATGATATTTAAGGATTGGCTTTAGCTGGTCGTGATTTTATAATTATGTGTATTAGCCCAATGGTGCATACTTTCACTGTGCATGTGTACATAGATGGAGTTTGGGCAGAGAAAATAAGTACGTCCTGAATACAATACATCACAAGAGCAATCTACCACAAAATCAAAACTCTACAACATCTGTGCCCTCTCCTCGAACCGCCAGACTTCCGCTCCACATTCCAAGCCTTAATCCTACCGCATATTGACTATTGCAACTCCATTTACCAAGGCCTTACTCAATTCACCCTATTTCCCCTTAGCACTGCTCTATACATAGCTGCATGCACTCTGAAAGGATCTTCAAAATATGACCACATAACACCCACCTTGAAGCAGTTTAACTGGCTTCCACTAACTAGCAGGATCGAGTATAAAATACTCCTTCTAACTCACAAAGCCATCAAACATTACGCTACATCATATCTCCACACCTTGCTTCAAACTATACAACATGAGTGAGAGAAATGACAATGTATGAAGAACAATCTGAACATCTCCCATGTAAAAACAGTCTACCAACAAGGATGCACACAATCCTTCAAACTATAAGCAACGTCAACCTGGAACACACTCCCAGACTCAAAAAGAACATCATGGACCTACCAACATTACGAAAACACTTAAAAGCACATCTGTTCATCAAACACTTTGGGCCCCTTCCCCCCCCGGCACCTACCTCTCCCCCCAGAACAAGATTAATCATCACTCATGTACAATATTCAACCAATCTCCAAACAGGTTTAAAATAAACTGTATATAAGTTCTCCCTACATGTAAATAACGAACAATGTTTAGAAATTTCTAGTTAAATGCACATTCATTTCAATGTAACCTCTTATAACAACCATTCACTGTAAACTGCCTTGACCCCAGTGAAAGGTGGTATATAAGCCTTGCTAAATAAATTCGCCCAAGTACTGCTATGGAGTACAAATATATAGTAGTATATCAAAGCCTGTTGAATAAAATAAATAAGTACACACGTAAATTATAAAATACTATAGATTAAGTGTATTCTTTGCAACTCTAGGTGGGGGCCAGCCCTAGATTAAGTGGTCATGCCTTACATTAATACACTTTTTTCACGCTTGTACACCCTTATTGGATAAAGTCGAATACATGTGGATTTGACTTTATAAAATAGGTGTGAAATATGTACTGAAAAAAGCACATTAGCGATGTAGAGGTTTATATTATTACTCTTTTAATGCATGGTAAAGAACTTCTCTGTATGATAACTGCAAGAGACATACTGTAGACATGCCTATCTCCCCGATTCCAAATCAAACTGGCAAATGCTCTTCTGGCCAGAACAGACTTTTCTTTCACCTCTCACCCATCTCCACTTACTGCAATCTGTGCCAGTATCAGCAAAGAACAAAAAAAGCACGGGGCTGCATGCCCCTCTTTCCAAGGGTGGCAGCATGGAGGAAATGATTTTCTTTGTTTTTTGCTGATGTAGCCACAGTATCTGGGTAGCAGGGGGGAGAGGGGTGTGAGTACCAGTATCAGAGGTAGCATAGTGTAGTTGAGTAAGGATGAGGAATCAGAGGTTGAAAAAAACAGGAGAAGCTGAATTGGTGAGGAGGAAAGTAAGGAGATGTGTTGTCTTGGGGGGTAGGGAAAAGAAGGCTAGGAGCACAAAAGCAGAGTGCTGGATATTTTAGGGAGGATAGGGTAACAGGGCAGCTGCTGGACATGGAGCAGTGAATAGGGTAACAGGAGAGACATAGAGGAGTGAATAGGATGACTGTGGATAGATGTTTGATACAGAATGAGCAGGTAAGAAGAAAAATGCTTGCTAGATACTGAAGGAGGAGGGTGACAGAGGGGTGATGCTGGATAGGTGTATGGGAACAGAGAGAGAGAGAGAGAAAGAGATAAAATGCTGGAGTGTAGGAGTAGAGACAGAGAAGTTGCTAAAGTTTGTGTTGGGGCAAAGAGAGTGAGAGGGGATGCTGGATGCAGTGACAGGGGGCATAGAGAAAGAGAAGAAGCTGGATGAAGTGAGGGTAAGGAGAGAAAGAGAAAAAGGAAATGATGGATGGAGTGTGGGGTAAAGAGAGAAGATGCAAGATAGAGTGTGGGAGTGAAGACAGAGAAGAGATATTGGATGAACTATTGGGGCAGAGAGAGAGAGGGGAGATGTTGGATGGAGTGTGGGGAACACAGAGAGAAATTGAAATCCCAATGGAGAGAGTGACAGAAAAATAAATGGAAGAAAGCTGAAAAGAAAAGATCAATGACAGAGAACATTGTTGGGGAAGAGATGAAGAAGATATATGGAGAAATTAAAAATTACTAACAGCAAGGAGACCTTGGAAAAGGAGTTAAGAGACTGGAAAAAAAACGGAGACTATGGTGTTGGGAGGAGAGAAAGGGGCCGAGCATAAAGGAAGGATTTATTTATTTGAAAGGATTTATATCCCGGTCAATCGCCAAGGTGGGTAACAAAAAACATACACAATATATCATCACATACCAATAAATACAGACAAGAATAATTAAATAAAACAGCATAACTAAAGAAGGTTGCCATTTAAGAAACACTGCCTATATCGCTAGTACCATTGGAGTCTCAGCAGAGACATAAATGTCCAAACATCCCACATACCTATCAGACAAATCCAGGAAAAGCCTGTTTAAATAACACTCAATTTTTTCCAGAAAACCATCAATTCTGCTTCAGCACACAACTCACTTGACAGAGAGTTCCAAATAGATGGAGCAGACATAGAACATAGAAACATAGAAACATAGAAATATGACGACAGAAAAAGACCACATGGCCTATCTAGTCTGTCCTTCCATAACAACTACAACAGTCCACTTTTTGCCTTTAGAGATCCTCTGTGTTGGTCCCATGCTTTCTTGAATTCAGTTACTGTCCTCATCTCTACCACCTCCACTGGGAGACTATTCCACGGATCCACTACTCTTTCCGTAAAGAAATATTTCCGCATATCACTCCTGAATCTATCTCCCTTCACCCTCATCCCAGGTCCCCTCGTAGCAGAACTTGCTTTCAATTGAAAGAGGCTCTCTCCCTGAACATTTATGCCACGGAGGTATTTAAACATCTCAATCATATCACCTCTATCCCGCCTTTCCTCTAAGGTGTACATATTAAGATCCTTAAGTCTGTCCTCATATGCTTTATAATGAAGCCCATTAATCATTTTGGTAGCAACCCTCTGCACCGACTCCATCCTGTTCACATCCTTTTGAAGGTGCGGTCTCCAGAATTGCACACCATACTCCAAATGAGGTCGCACCAAAGACTTATACAGAGGCATTATCACCTCCTTTTTTCTGCTAGCCATTCCTCTCCGTATGCACCCAAGCATCCTTCTAGCTTTTGCTGTCGCCTTTTCCACCTGTTTAGCTACTTTAAGATCATCAGACACAACCACGCCTAGGTCCCGCTCTTCTTTAGTGGACAAAAGTACTTCACCTCCTATACTGTATTGCTCCCTTGGATTGCTGCAGCCCAAATGCATGACCTTACATTTTTTAACATTAAATCCCAGCTGCCAAATTCTAGACCATTCTTCAAGCTTAGCTAGATCCCTCCTCATGTTATCTACCCCTTCCTGGGTGTCTACTCTATTGCAGATTTTGGTATCATCCGCAAAGAGACAAACCTTACCCGACAGCCCTTCCGCTATATCACTAACAAAGATGTTAAAAAGGATTGGACCAAGGACAGATCCCTGGGGCACACCACTGGTAACATCCTTCTCCTCAGAGTGAGCTCCATTTACTTGTACTCTTTGTCGCCTCCCACCCAACCAATTTCTAACCCAAGCAGTAACTTTAGGGTCCATCCCTAGGGTGCTCAGTTTGTTTATAAGTCGCCTGTGAGGAACAGTGTCAAAGGCTTTACGGAAATCTAAATACACCACATCTAGAGCTCTCCCTCGGTCCAACTCCCTGGTCACCCAGTCAAAAAAATCAATCAGATTTGTCTGACAAGACCTGCCTCTGGTGAATCCATGCTGCCTCGGATCCTGTAATCCGCTGGACTCCAGAAACCTCACTATTTTCTCTTTCAGCAGCGTTTCCAATAATTTACTCACCACCGAAGTTAAACTAACCGGCCTGTAGTTTTCAACCACATCCTTACTTCCGCTTTTGTGTAAAGGCACCACATGAGCCTCTCTCCAGTCCTTTGGCACCACTCCTGACTCCAACGAGGCATTGAAAAGGTCAGTCAGTGGAGCTGCTAGAACGTCCCCAAGTTCCCTCAGTATTCTAGGGTGTATCCCATCCGGTCCCATCGCTTTGTCTACTTTAAGTTGAGCTAGTTTCTCACGAACACAGTCTTCTGAAAATAGTTCAAGATGTCCCTCGCTTCTGTTCTTATTTGTGGGTGTTTTCTGAGGTCCTGCTCCTGGTTCTTCATCTGTGAACACAGAACAAAAATATTTGTTAAGCAATTCCGCTTTATCTTTATCAGCTTCTACATATTCCCCCCCTGCACCCTTGAGTCTGACAATACCACTTTTGCTCTTCCTCTTCTCACTAATATATCTGAAAAATGTCTTATCCCCCCATTTTATTGCATTGGCTATTTCCTCCTCCTTTTGAATCTTTGCCTTTTTGACTACTTTGCTAGCTTCTCTAAGTTTTTCCAAATACAGATGCTTGTCTTCTGCTCTCTGTGATCTCTTGTATTTCATGAAGGCCTCCCTCTTTTTCTTCACTTTTTCAGCTACTTCCTTTGAAAACCATAGCGGTCTCCTGTTCCTTTTGCCTTTATTTACCATTTTAACAAAAAGGTTGGTTGCCCTTAAAATACCCCCTTTCAGTTTTGCCCACTGTTTGCCCAATGTTCTTACATATGGACTGAAAATGAATTAAATAATTGCTGCATGATATCCTCAGATTGTTTGCATCCAGTTAAAAAATGAACAGCAGCATTTTGAATTGACTGTAAAGGAGACATGGTAGCTTATGAGAGACCCAAGAAAAGACTATTACAGTAGTCCAAAGGTGAAAGGACTAAAACCTATAATATGGAACAAAAATTACTGCAAGAAAGATATGGTTGTAGTCTCCGAAGAAGATACATCTTATAGTAAGCAGCTTTAACCAATTTTTGAATGTAATCATGTACATTCAGTTGAGTATCCAACCAAACCCCCAGATCTCTCACATCACTAAGCACAAAAGAAAAAAGACTAAGATCGAAAATTTGAACCTAAAGGAGTTGAGAGGTTCAAAGACAAATACAAAATTTCTGTCTTTTTTATGTTTAGTTTTAGTTTATTCTGAAACATTCATGATCCAACAGAATTAAGACACATTTCCACATACTTTAGGGAATCCTCTAATGGCGAAGAAATAGGAACATGTTAGTTTAATTAATAATGCTACCACACTAATGTAATTTTATAATTTGATCCTTTTATCAAAAATGCTATTTATACTGGTGTTCCATTGTTAGTTTGACTACCTATATTTAGTTACCACCATTACTGATACAATTACTGTTCCTTATATTTGCATTACTTTAATTAATGTTGCTACTATACAAATGTGTACAATGTACTTATAGTATATATCTTGTAACCCATAGTACATAACCACATTATAGGCACCCTATAGTCTCTTCTATTTACTTCACAATAATACAGATCTACTAAGACATTCAGGCCTTTTCTAATTTACTATCCTAAAATCTACCTACCTTGCAATCACATATGTACCCTTCACTCAAGATACCAAAAATGCACTCAATCTTGAGCTTAACCTTACTCCTCCTTACCTCCTACTACCCCAACCTTCTTCACGCCTTTAACCCTGACACCAGCTTCATCCCAATTCTCCGCTACACGGGAAGAAAATGGTTTGAAACCCCCCGTCACCCTTCATCAAGACCCATCACAACCCACCCCCACCTACTATACATCCCATTGCAAAACCTCAAAAAGGACCATAGCCAGAAAAACAAATCCCAACACCCAATCAGGTGTGCACTTATAAATGCAAGATCTATACGTTCAAAATGGCCAGTGGTCCACGACCTGATATCTCAACACAATCCTGATATCCTAATGATAACCGAAACTTGGCTATCAGACTGCGATAATGCTCTCATCCACCAGATGTCACCACCTGGCTTCACCATCCACACTTGCCACAGATCTAATAAAAAAGGAGGAGGTACACTCATCCTCATAAAATCCAATCTCCAGTTCAAAACAAGCAATGCATCCAGCACCACTCACCTTGATATGATTACTATAACAAATGAACTCTGCTCTATCAACCTTTTATATCGAGCTCCAACACCCTCACCAGACGAATTACCAACAATAATCAATCTTGATTGCAATTCCAGTATTCCAAGCTGGATAATGGGAGATTTTAACCTGCCTTCTCTAACAACTGCACATGCAACAGCCTTCATTGATGCTATGAAAGATCTGGGATACAATCAGATTATTGAATCACCTACCCACATCAAGGGAAGCACACTTGACCTGATCTTCGCCCCACAGATAGCAACAAATATAGCTCACCACTTTGCCACATCAATAACTTCAGTACCCTGGTCTAATCATGATCTTATCACATTTCAGATACCCACCATCCATCACACTAACAGCACTATCAAGGCACAAGCCCACCGAGCTCTCTATCTACACGTTTTAAGCCTTTTGTTAAGGATAAAGCCCTTGAGGAAATCTTACCTCGCCTTATTATCACACTATCTGACCCAGATAAACTAGTTTCCAACTGGGACCACGCCCTTAAATCAGCTGCCTCCCTTCCAACCACAAGAATAAACATCAAGAAGCAAGAACATGCTCCATGATACACCAATGACCTTAGAGCGTCGCTCCTTCACTTACGTAAACTAGAGAGACACTGGCGCCACGCCCGGTCCCCTGAATCTTTATGTACATACACCTCTTATCTACAATCTCATCGAGCAATGATGATGGAAAAAAGAAAACAATACCATGCAGATATTCTAAAGCGATCGCTTAACAAACCCCATGATCTGTTCAGCATAGTTAAGTCCCTAACAGGTGACCCAGCTCCCGCCCAAACAACTATGCCTCACCCACAAGATTATGCAAACTACCTACAATCAAAGATAATCCAAGCCAACAAGTTATAAACCTGCACAATCTCCTCTACTACATGTAAAACCCCTCTACTCAAATTTTGCGAAGTATCCAACAAAGAAATACAAGATATTATCACATCCATTAATCTTACCACTGCCCCTAGTGACCCATGTCCAGCTAGTTGGATCAAAGAATTACGCCAAGAACTTAGTCCCGCTATAAGCAGAATCACAAACCAATCCCTCTCCATAGGATCTTTCCCACAAAGCCTAAAATTTACTTCAATCCGCCCATTATTAAAAAACAACAAACTTGATTCCTCCAAAATTGAATCCTTTCGCCCAATATCAAGCATCCCCCTACTCGCCAAAATCATTGAAAAGGTAGTTCAATGACAAATCCAACAACATATTGACGATGTAGCTCCACTGGATCCATCTCAACATGGCTTCAGAGAAGCTCATGGTGTCGACACCATCCTCACAACTCTCTTCAATGATCTAGTTACAGGACTTGATAACATCCGCCAGGGATTTGTCCTCATTTTCATGGATATTGCTGCAGCCTTTGATTCAGTCAACCATGAAACTCTGATACTCCGTCTTGTGGAGAAAGGAATACAAGGCTCAGCTATAGCATGGTGCAAGTCCTACCTATCTAATAGATGGCAACAAGTCAGAACAGGTCCCATGACTTCTGACCCATTCCCTCTCAATCAAGGTGTACCTCAGGGTTCATCCCTATCTGCATTAATGTTAACATATATATGCAACCAATTTGTACCCTAATCCGCTCCTTCAACATCCAGTGCCTAGTCTACGCAGGCGACGTCCTAATCTACTCACCATTCCTGATTGATCAACCTGACTTTTCACCTATATCAAGCTGCTTCGAAGCTGTATCACAATGGCTTACAACACAAAACTTAAGGATCAACCATAGTAAAACAGATGTCTTATTCCTCACCAAGAACCAGATGTTCTCCCCACCCCCCACATTAAAAGTAAACAATATTGAGTTGATAGCAAAATCAACTATCCGCTATCTCGGCATCACGCTTGACCAACGACTCGACATGTTTACACATGTGAAGAACATCACGAAAGCAATTTACCATAAGGTCCGGATACTACGTCACCTGCGCCCCCTATTGGACTTTAATGACTACCGAACTATCTTCCAAGCCTTGGTGCTCCCACATCTAGACTTTGCAAATATTATCCTTCATGGCCTCCCTCAGTCAACACTTGGACCTCTTTGCCTTGCAATGGATGCTGCAGCAAGGGTACTTGCAGGTACATCAAGAGCTAAACATATAACCCCAGTCATGATGGATCTCCACTGGCTTCCACTTCAGGCTAGAATCCAGAATAAGTCCCTAGTACTAACATTCAAAGCCCTAAGGAACCAGATCACCTCACCCATCAGCAAACTCATTCAAAGACAGCCGTTCAACAGGATCAGGAGATCTAATCAAGCAAACACTCTAGAGATCCCCAACATTCTAACTAAGTGCAAAAAGGCTACTGCCAATAGAGCCTTCTCCCTATTTGCACCCATGACCTGGAATGCCCTCCCCACTGAGCTCCGTTCCACCCCAGACCTATTGTCATTTAGAAAAGCCCTCAAACAACACCTTTTCCTCATCCATTACCCAGAATCCAATCCCAGAAACAACCACCCATCCTCACATCCTACACCCTACTCCACTCCACCCAAAATCCAACACCATAAAGAAAATGACTAGCTCTACCACCATATCCCCTCTCTTATTTATTATTGGTACTGATCACACATCTTATTGATTAAACCTCTTATAAATATGTTGAAACCAAGCTATACTATGGGGCTTGTTTATAAAGCTGCGGTAGCGGTTCGCGATCGTTATCGGAGCCGCGGCCCCATTGATTTCAATGGGACCGCGGCTCCGATAACGACCGCGAACCGCTACCGCGGCTTTGTAAACAAGCCCCTATATGTATAATTTCTCACCATACTATATGTATAATTTCTCACCATACTCCATGAATAATTACTCTGTAATTAGTTACCCCTGTTACCTCCAGGTTATCTCATCCATGTTCAATGTAAAAACTCAATTGTCGTGTGACATTGCAGTATGTTTTTTGTTCAGTTGTAAACCGCACTGATTTTAATAGCGCAGTATATAAGAGAAGTAAATAAATAAATAAATAAATAAACAATGAACTGTATATCATCAACATAAACTCGAAATTTAACATCTAAACTCTTGAAAACTTTTTTTATTGGAGCAATATAAAGATTAGGCAATATGGTCAAGAGCCTGGAGCCCTGCTGTACCCTTGCATCAACACATTTCCATGAAGACATTTGACCCAAAGACCGAACTTGGATAAATCTGTCCTGTAAACAAGAAAGTTCCTTGACATGTATCCCCAATTCACAGAGCTAGCCAATAATAAGAAATGGTCCACAGTATCAAATGCAGCAGACAATCAAGCAACACTAATAAAAAAGAGTTACCCTGATCAAAACCAGTAAGAAATCATTCAGTGAGGGTCAATACTGGTATTTCAGTCCCATGATTGGGACGAAACCCAAACTGCAGTTCGGACAAGTTGTGTGTATCAATGAAATTATACAACTGTAGGAACACCAGCTTCTCTAAAACCTTAGCTAGGCATGAGAGAAAGGAAATAGGCTGATAATTCAAAGGGTCAAGTTTATCCAATGATTCCCCCTTTTGCACAGGAAAAATGGAAGCCTTTTTTAACACCAGTGAAACCATTCCCTGAGTAAAAGATCCATTAACTATAGCAGTAATGGATTGTTAAATCGATTCCTTCAGCTTTTTGGACAGTTGAATCGCACAACCGTCCAGTGGACTGAAAGTATTATTCAAAGATGAAAAAACCTCAAGGACCTGAGACAACAAATCTGGCTGAAAAAAAATCCACAGTTGCAAAGTTGCTTCAGAACAAATATCCACAGAATTGCAACTATTAGAAGAACAAGATTTGGTTATATTAGAATTAACAGTAAAAGAAGCCTGACTAGTCGAAAATTTTGAACAAAAAGAATCTAAAAACAACTGCAATACAATCAAAATTGCAGGACAAGAGTCTGAGGCAGAAGTAGATAAATGTTTCACAACTGCAAAAAGACGGTTTGGAGCATCTAAGTGAATCATGATCTAAGAATCGTAATATTTCCTCTTACATTCCAGAATAGACTTCTGATATTGAGCTAATAAACCTAAATACTCATTTTTAACTTCAACAGACAAGCCCGCCATCATCTCTCCAAACACCGTAATCGATGCCAAAGAATAACCAAAGCTGAAGTAAGCCATGGAGGCCGATATCTATTAGAATACTTCCGAAATTTCATAGGGGCAATGGAATTTAAAGAAGACTGAAAATAATCCAAAACTCCACAGCAGAAGAAACATCGGGGTCAGCCAATGACACAACATCATTCAATAAAGGAGACCAAAGCTTCAAGGGAAGAAGAAGAACGACATGGGGTACCCTAAGGAATAGTTATTGAAGAAGCAGCTGGCACTATAACATTGTTATGATAAAAAGAAAACTGTAGAATGTCATGATCTGGACAAAGTATAGACTGAATTTGTAAATGATGAGGCCGCCGGGCTGGTCCCGCGGCCGACGGTAACTCGGGCCCGGGCCCGTCCTCGGCCCTCATCACGTGTTGGGGGGTGCGGGGGGGGGGGGGTGTTGAGGGCCGGGTGCTTGTTTCCATGAGATCGCTTTTCGCGGTCTGGAGAAGCGATTCCATTGGCTGCGGAGGGGAGAGGTAGGGGGTAGTGTTGCAAGGAGCCGCGTGGCTCGGTCTTTTTGGCAGCTCCTCGCTTGGGTTCGGGCGTGTTTCCCGCCCACCCTCCCTTGGCACTACGAGGGGGGGGCAGTTGTTGCAGCTGGGGGGGCGGGGTAGAGAGCCAGCTCTCGCCGAGGCGGCGGGAGTGCTAACTGATTTAGGAGCTGTGGGGAGTGAAGGGCTCCCCGGGGGTGGGGGCGAGATATCCCGGTTGGGGTCTCGGCCCGGTAGGTGGGTGTGAGGGCCGGCCTTTGCTACTAGTATGGCGAAGCTGGTGGTGGGGGGTGGTGAGGAGGATGTCCCGTCTTGCTAATAGTATGGCGGGTGGGGGCATCGTCCGGTATGGGGGTGGGGGGGAGATTAAGGTTGGTTGCCCATGTTGGGCGGTTGTTACATGTATTAAATTGGTAAATAAAGCTGCGACCAAAGTTGTACCATGTTAAATGTGTTCGTGTGTTTATTATGCATTAGGAAAGATGGCAATTGGGTGCTAGCAGAAAGGTGTGGAGGGCGAGGTGGGCCTCCGGGTAACCAGAGTTAACAAAAATCTAAAGTAATATAAAAAAAGGAAATAAGAATCAAATCTGTGCTAAAAGAGAATAGAAGAAGAAGGATGGAGCAAAAGGGAAGGGGCAGAGTTAGACAAGACAAGAAGAGACAGTGAGTGCATTGAGGGAAAGGAAAGGGGTGGAGGGAGTGATAGACCTGAGAGAGTACAAGGATGGTTAGCAGAGGAGGAAGAGTGCAAGGATGGATGGAGGGAAAAGAGGGAGACTGCAAGAGAGGACAGTGAAGGATAGGAAAGGGGAATAGTGCAAAAAGATGGGAAGGACAAGGAGCAGGTGAAGGAGGATGGGGAAAGTGAATACACACACCCATGACACACCCATCACCTAACCCCACATGTATATACAGACTCTGACACCACACACACTAACACACACATGCACACATTGCTCCTGATGCACGTACATACACACAGCTCCTGTCACACGCACAGATCTGCAAAACGGACAAGCACAAACATATGACAACAGACAATCCCCGTGACACACCAATATGCACGTATCCCTTGGCACTCCATATCACTCACTCTCACACACACACACACAAAATCTCCTGACACTCCTCATGACACACAAACAAATGTACCTCTCAAATAACTGTTTGTGCAAATGAAGGAATTATGCCATGGTGTTACACTCAAAGTGTTCACTTTTGAGCTTGTTACAGTTAAAGCATGTGTGATGGTGTCTATAGAGTGTTGCCCATCCCTCTCCTTTAAGAGAGCCTGCAGCCCAGAGTTCAGGGCTGGGAGTGCATGGCTTACAGGAAGAGGTTAAAAACCCAGCAGGTTGCAAGACAGAGAGAGTCCCGTGGAGCCAGTAGTTCTTTCAAGGCAAGCAGTACAAAGGTAGGAACATTAACTGAGCAAGGAAGGAACTTTAACTGGTCTGGAGGAAGGGCCGAGAGACCAACTTTGTGAAAGTGTAACAAACTGGGTCTGAATAAAGCAAATTTTGTTTTCCCTGAACAGCTATCTGTTTGGTGTTTGAACAGAAAACCCCTTCCCACCGCAAGCGACACTACAACAGCATAGTTAGTGCAAAACCAGGCCTCTACTTTTATTTACAGCTTGTAGCATGCTTAAACTGAGTCTACCGCACTATACATATAATAATACTATACATGTTTGTTTCTATCATTTAACAACTCTATCGAACCATTCATCTATCTATAGTAGCTATGCTATCAATATTTCTATCTCTTTCCATAGCTTTCAGAGTTTATAAATTACATTTAATATGAATGCCAAGTAAGTTGTTTGTGTTGTTAACAACTTACCCTTTTACTTTTTCTCATTTGCTTCATATACTTCTTGTAGAATTTGAAGGATCAGTCTGAAAGCTTTGCACAATCTATCCAATACAACAACAATTATTTATTGCTAGCTTCAGAAGGACTCTTTTAAATATTCCTTATCAAAATTAAGTAATGAAATCTATGTAAAGATCTGTTTGTGTTCACATGGGTTGCAGTTCATTTAGTGAAAGCTGCACAAAGAGTTATATTCAAAAAAATATTTTTCAACCAACACAGAATGAGGGAAATCAAAGCTGATGACACTACAATATTAACCCTCGGATACACTCGGTAAATCGACTGACACGTATACACTACCCCCGGGTCACCCCTGACCCATATGTAGAAATATGGTAAAACATCTACTTTTGTTTGTAAAACATGGTTAAATTGTGAAGAAAAAGACATACTTTTATTTATTTTTATAATACTTGTTATTAATTCACCCTTTCAAGTGAATAATGTGCAATGCTAGCCATGATCAGGCAGGACAAGTTGTACAAGGTCAGATATATGCTGCATAATGTCAATACCTGTTAACTATTCAGTTGCAAGCTTAAAAATGGTGTGCAGCACTGCACGCTTTGCAAACTACAATAGTTCTATATTTATTCGCTAGGTGGACAGCAACAGTCAAAGTATGGTGCCATTATGTCAAGTAATGGCATGATGCAAATTGTGACAAAAAAATTACCGTGTTATAACAAATTGACAACGGTGCATTGTAAACAACAGAAAACTAGTAAGCAATACATGAAGTACATTGACTGTTTTTTTCCACAACAGTTTATGCACAATGTGCTAGTAGTTGTTCTTGAATGTTCAGGACACACTCGCTTCAGACAGATTTCACATTCAGTAAATACTTTTCGATCTCTATCACTTGGACAAAAGGAGCATCTTTTTCTTTTCTTTGCTGATGCCCGTGTGGTCAACGGTCTTGGTGGCTTAGGCATTTCAAGGCAAGGATAGCCAACATTGGCCATGGATTGACATGTATGGCTTGTCAGACCTTCTGGATGGCTTTGACAATTTTGTAGCTGAGGCTTCATGAGATTCAAAGCGAGTTCCTCCAGAAAAAAACCTTCTCTTGCAGTTTTCCTTGTGATGAAACATAGGATTGTTGTACATAAATATTATGAATGAATTTACAGCCGCGATATCAAGCAGTCCATAAAACACGCAAAGTGGCCATCGACGAGTTGATCTTTTCACACTGTATGTGTGGCACAACTGATCTACTGTGTCAACACCCCCTTTCGTTCTGTTGTAGTCAAGTATTATTTCTGGCTTCTTTGATGTTTCATCAATTTTATTATCATGGTGAAGTGTTGACAGCAGCATAACTGATTTGTTTCGTTTTGGGACGAATGACACCAAAGTCTTGTCTCCACTGAAGCCAAATATTGAGGATCCCACAATTCTTGAGCGATTTGCCTGGAATTCTGAAGGTATGTCACGGTTGCAACGTCTTACAGTGCCCAGTAGTGTCAAATTCTTGCTAAGAAGAACATCAGCCAGTTGTACGTTAGTAAAGAAATTGTCGCAAGTAATGTTCCTGCCAGACCGTTCCAGAGGTTCAATAAGCTTCAAAACAACATCAGCTCCTAGAGATACTGTTTTGTCACGAGTAACTGACTCTTCACGCCCTAGGTATGGCTTCATGTTGAATACATAATACGTTTCGGCATCTGCACACACCCATAACTTTATACCGTATCGGTCTGGTTTAGACTTGATGTATTGACAAAACGGACACTTGCCTCTGAACCCCAACAATTGTTCATCAACAGTCAAGTATGCAGATGGTGTGTACATTTTCATGCACTGAGAAATGAATAAATTCCAAACATCTCTGACTGGAGTAAATTTGTCATTGGCCCTTCGTGATTCATGGGTTTGTTTGTCATCAAATCGAAGTAAACTCAATATTTCTGCAAACCTTTTACCTGACATAACAGCTGGAAATATAGGATTCTGGATAGGACTTTTAGCCCAAGTTCTGCGTACAGATACTTTGTTCAACCTGAAAACACCACTCATGTACAGAAGACCCAATGTTGCTTGGAGCTCTTCCATTGTTACCTGCTTCCAGTCAGTACATGGTGGCTGCATTGCTTCAGCTCTACGTATGCCTTCAGAATTTGTGAAATCTAACACTGCTGACAATATATCTGGAGTTACAAACATGTCAAAAATATCCTTAGCATTAGTTATACCTCTGATCAGAGCAATTGGTCCAGAAGATTCTCTGACTATATTTGCTTCCCTTGTTCTTGATGTTGGCGGTACAGTTTTATTCCAATGCATGCCAGAACGAGCTGTGTAATGACTGTCAGTAACTTCCTCATTTTCAGAATGTGATTCAGAAGTTTCAGAATTGCTGTATGAACTGCTATCGTCATCACTTGTTTTATTTTCTTCGACAGCATCTTCCGCTTCACTGCCACTATCATCAAGATCAAGCTGATCGGACTGGGCGGGAACGACTGCACTATCCGTATCAGCACTTTCAGTATCATTACTCAAACTATCATTACTGTCACTTTCTTCATTCAACCAACGTCTAATTTTTTCAGTTGCTGCACAGCTGCTGAAGCGTTTCGGGAGTGGCATTGTTTACCTTTGTCGTAAAAATTTTAATCCACAGAAACAAACAAGGAACTGACATCAGGTGACGTCATAAATGTAAGCAAGACGTTAGAAAACACAGGATTGTAATGTGGACTTGGAGTGGTGACTTTCTTTGCTGCTATAAAACAAAGGAGAGTGTTATTGTGCGAGTGTCGAAAATCACCCCTTGTTTGTTCAGCAGCATGCAGTACTGTATAAAAACGTTATTTTGCAAACCATATGTATGAAAATACTTAAAAATGGTTCGTTGAGGAATACCTAGAGTACCAAAATACAATTCCTTACCATTTTGAAGAAAAAACACAAAAACCGACACCCGGGTCACCCCTGACCCGGGGGGTAGTGTATCCGAGGGTTAAGGTTTCTTGAAATATTTGTAAAATTTATAAAATAAGATGTAAGAATATATAACAGCAGATGAGAGTTAAGACATAATTGGCATCTCAGAGACATGTTGGAAGAAAGACAACCAATGGAGCACTGTGAGACCTGGATACAAATTATATCGTAATGCCAGAGTCTCTTACAACTCTCTCCTCAAAGTGCCTCCACCTCTGACCCCTCCTTCCTTTTCTGCCTAGACTTTGGCTGGCTACTTCCATGACAAAGTTTACAAGATTACTCTTGAGTTCCTCCCAGGGTCACCTCCATCCACCTTTCCCTCTCTTCATTCCCTGATCATTCCCTCAATCTCTGTCACTCTTTCTTCCTTTTCTGAGATCACTGAGGAAGAAACTACACATCTTTTCTCCTCCTCTAACTTACTACCTGCTCCTCTGATCCCATCCCCACCCACCTAACTAAACTCCATCTCCTCCACTGTTGTCCCTTCCATCTATCAGATCCCCATCCTATTGCTTTCTACAACAACTGTTCCAACAGTGGTTACACCGCTCCTCAAGAAACCATCCCTTGATCCTGTCCTTCTAATTATCAACCTATCTCCCTCTTCCCCTTTATTTCCGAACTACTTGAAAATATGCTTCACCATCACTATCTTGACTTTCTCTCTTCTCAGTCCCTTCTAGATTCACTGCAATCTGGCTTTCATCCTCAATATTCCACTGAGACATCTCTTGCCAAAGTCTCCAATGACTTGCTCCTTGCCGAATCCAAGGGCCTTTACTCAATCCTCATCCTTCTTGACCTGCTACTTTTGACCCTGCCTGATCACCACCTTCTCTTCAGTACCGTCCTCACTTGGATTTAGGGGTTTAGTCCTGTCCTGGTTTTCTTCCTATCTCTCCCACTGCACTTTTAGTGTATGTTCTGCTGGATCCTCCTATACTGCTAACCCACTTTAAGTCGGTGTACCCTAGGGCTCTGTCTTGGGACCTCTCCTTTTCTCTTTCTACACTCAGTCCCTCATATCCTCCCATGGTTTTCAGTACTATCTATGCTGATGACTCTCAGATATACCACTCTCTGCACATGAGGTCTCTCCAGGAATCCAGGCTCTGATCTTTGCCTACTTATCTGTCATCAGTACCTGGATGTCTCACCACCATCTTAAATTGAGCCTGCCCAAAACTGATCTCTTTATCTTTCCCCTTAAGACCACCTCCACCCTTCCTAATTTTTCTATTTCTGTGGATAACGCTACACTCCTCCCTGTATTTTTGGCTCACAACCTTGGATTCTTCATTGAGTCCTCCCTCTCCCTCTCCACACACATCCAACAGATAGTTAAAACCTGTCACTTCTTTATGACAATGGAAAAATTTGTCCCTTCCTTTCTGAACACATTATTAAGACCTTTATCCATTCTCTGGACACTGTTTGTCTATATTGCAACCTCCTCTTCGCTGGTGTTTCTCTGAATCATCTCTCCTCAATTCAATCTGTTCAAAACTCAGCCTCATGGCTAATCTTCTGCCAGCGTTGCTATGATCATGTCACCCCTATTCTCAAGTCAATTCATTGGCTCCCTATCCATTTCCACATCCAGTTCAAACGTCTACTACTGATTTATAAGTGCCTTCATTTGGCTGTTCCTCATTACCTTTCCTCTCTTACTGTATCTCTCCCTATACCACTCCTAAGGAACTCCACTATTCTGGCAGACCTTCTTCTATCTATGCCCTTCTGCTGCCAACTCCAGGCTTCAATTTTTCTACCTTGCTCTTCCTTATGCCTGGAACAAGCTACCTGAGTGCAGCGCCTCTCGTAATCATGTTCTTTGGATGTGCTATGTACATGTATGTAAGGCCTTTAGGGAACCATCCATTTGATGTGGATAAGTTGGTGGATATACTCTATACAATTGTGACTCCTTTGCTGAAACCCATAATCTACAGTCTGCAGAACAAGGAGTTTATACAGGTAGTTAAAAAGACCATGCGATGTTAACAATTTAGTGTAATATAAGAATATATATTACAGAATGTTCTTTATGTTATTGCATACAACAAATGATGTAAATGATATAAGTAAATAAATTGATGCATAAAGAAGATAAATAAAGAAACGCTGAAGTTGACTGATGATCACAAAAAAGTACAATTTATAAATTCTGAAAGCTATAAAAGATGGCTGTTTAATACTGATAGAAAATGTGGATACAATGGTGAGACTGACTGAAGAATTGACAAACATTAGGGATGTGTATGCATTTGTCAATGAAATTTCACATGCAGTATAATATTGTGTTTTTTTAAACCTAAAGAACAGGAAAAAAACATTTTTGGGTTTTTTTTACACTAAACAACAAAAAAAACCCATATGTTTTCTCCTATTGATCGACAGCATGTGTAAAATGTTGAACAAGTAACAACTGTTCTTGTATGGCAGCTTGACTCCTAATAGTAGTACCAAGAGATAACCGCTTGTGCCTACATTTGCCACATCTATTCCACCACTAGCTCCTTATTTTATATGGTAAATTATGAAGGTAATTCACTTTATAAAATAAGTGCAAAATATCCTGTTACTACTACTACTACTGAATATTTGCATAGTGCTACAAGGCATACACAACACTGCACAGACACATGTAAAGGACGGTTCCTGCTCATTAGAGCTTGCAATCTAGTCAAGACAGACAACAGAGTAGCTATAGACATGGGATACGGCTAGGGGGAATGGTAAGGAAACACAAAGGAGATCAGGTAAGTCAAGATCCAAAAGTGGCAGTGAATAGGTGGGTTTTCAGCCTGGATTTGAAAAGAATCAGAGAAGGCGCCTGACGTACAGACTCAGATAGTTTGTTCCAGGCATAAGGAGCAGCAAGGTGAAAGGAGCAAAGCATGGAGTTGGCAATAAAAGACCGTCGATAGGAATCATTTTCAGAAGAGCAGAATTCCTGAGGAGGGGTATAGGGAGAGATAAGAGAGGAAAGATAATGAGGAGCTGCAGGGTGACTCAAAGGGATACCAGCAAGGAGCAGGTTACAATAGTCTAGATGGGAGGTGACTAAGGAGTGGATAAGTGTCTTAGCAGTGTGTTCAGAAAGGAATGGGTGAATTTTGTTGATGTTTTAGAGAAAGAAAGGGCAGATTTTATCTATTAGTTGGATGTGTGTGGAGAAGGAGAGAGAGGAGTCAAAGATGACCCCAAGATTGTGAACTGAGGAGACAGGGAGGAGTAGAGAGTTATCCACAGAGACTGAGAAAGGAGGAAGGGGAGGGAAAGGTTTGGGGGGAAAAATAAGAAGCTCAGTTTTGGCCATGTTCAATTTCAAGTGGTGGTGAGACATCCAAGCAGAAATGTGAGAAAGACAAGCAGAAATCCAGGCCTGGATTGTCGGAGAGATTTCAGGTGCAGAGAAGTAGATCTGGGAGTCATCAGCATAAAGATGGTATTGAAAGCCATGGGAAGAGATGAATGCACCGAGTACAGTTATTAATGTAAATAATTTTGTAGAAAGTTACCCCAGTTTTCTGTCCATTATAGTTCCTGTTTATTGGAATTACAATGCAGCCACGACTGCATTGTATAAGATTCTGTTAAATGTACACCACACTGATATTGAATAGTGCGTTATAGAAGAGACGTTAAATAAATAAATAAATAAATAAATACAATAAACTGGGGTTAGAAAAAGAAAAGGAGTGAACCCAAGACCAATCCTTGGGTACACCAAATGAGAGCAGGATAGCAGTAGAGGAGGATCCAGCAACACAAACACTGAAAGATCGATGGAAGAGATAAGAAGAGAACAAGGCTAGCACAGAGTCCTTAAAACTAAGCAAGGACAAGATATCAAGGAGAAGGTTGTTGTCAACAGTGTCAAAAGCAGCAGAAAGGTCAAGAAGGATGAGGATCAAGTAAAGGCCCTTGGATTTTGCCAGGAACAGGTCACTGGAGACTTTGGCAAGAGCCGTTTTGCTAGAATGTAAAGGACGAAAGCCAGATTGTAGAGGATCCAGAAGGGCTTGAGAGAAGAGAACGTTGAGGCAACGGCAGTGAACTGCACATTCAAGTAGTTTAGAAACAAAGGGGGAGGAAGGAGATGGGTTGATAATGAGAAGGACAGGTAGGGTCTAATAATGGTTTCTTGAGGAGATAAGTGACCACAGCATGCTTGAAGGCTGCAGGGAAAATTGCAGTGGAGAGTGATAGATTGAGAATATGAGAGATGGAAGGGACTACAGTGGAGGAGATGGAGCTAAGGAAATGGGTGGATATAGGATCAGAGGAGCAGGTAGCAATTTTGGATGAGGAAAGAAGGTGAATGGTTTCCTCTCAGAGATCATAAAAAAGAAAGAAAGGGTAGCAGAGGTAGGGTGGTAATATTGGGAGTAAAGAAGAGGAGGAGGGGGAGTAGCTGACCTTGTGGGGAATTGGAGTGTGATCTTGTGGATTTTCTCATGGAAGTACTCAGTCAGGGTTTGGGTAGAAAGAGAGGGAGGGGTTAGGGTGGAGGCACTTTGCGTGTTACAACATGCATAAATCCAGCCAACTCTTATAAAATTACCCTCAAAGTGCATTACAATAATCTATCATTTTATTTATTTATTTATTTATTTATTTTATTTAACATCTTTTATATACCGCGCTATTGTCATCAGCTCGGTTTACATGGAACAAAAATATGCATACATAGAACTGAAAATGCATTTTACAAGTAACAGGGATTTGTAAACTTGGGAATAACAAGGTAAAACTATGTAAAAACTAGCTAACTATTTACAGAAGATTCAAGTACGTTAGTCAAATCTGGATGTATCAATTGGGATAAATGGTATGGTCGGGAAGTATCTGTAAAATGCTTTCTTGTGCAAAAAATTAGATTGGGAAATAGCTTAGGAAGAGATGATGTTTGAGGCTTTTTCTGAATTGAATTTGAGGCTTTTTCTGAATTTGAATTTGAGGCTTTTTCTGAATTGAATTTCTGAATTATTTATTTAACAGTATTTCTAAACCGCCTTATCTTGTTAATCAAGGTGGTATCACAGCAAACAATCGGGTAAAGTGAGTGTGTTAAACATGCAGTGAGGGTGAAATTTAGTTGAGTGTGTGTTGTATTGTGTGCTAGATTGGTTTGAGCTATGTACAATGTGTGTTGTATTGTGTGCTAGAATGGTTTGAGCTATGTACAATGTGGGCTATTTACTGTGGCGATAAAAATTTTTTCTATACATACAGTGTTTAGGCGGAATCATGAGCTGTTATACATTCTCTGAGGTTATGTGATGTGTCCATAGTGTTCTATGAACAGCATGGTTTTCAGCTGTTTTCTAAAGTCTTTGAGGTCTGTAGTTGCCCTTAAATCGTCCGGTAGTTTGTTCCATATTGTTGGAGCAGCCATTGAGAGTGCTCTGTCTGTTGTGTCCTTGCGTGTGTGTTTGAATTCACTTGGGGTGCTGACTCGGTTGTTTGTTTGTTTTCTTCTAGGACGTGTGCTGGTGTCTGGTTGTATGAGGGTGTGCAGGCTGTTGGCTGATGTGTGCTGATTTATCTTAAATAGGTTTATGATAGTTTTGTATCTGATGCGTGCACCGATTGGGAGCCAGTGTAAGTCCTTTAAGGTAGGTGTGATGTGCTCCTGTCTTGCAGTACCGGATATTATTCGTGCTGCAGTGTTTTGTGCTAGCTGGAGTGGTTTGAGGGCTTGTTTCGTTAGTCCAAGGTATATCGGATTGCAGAAGTCCAGTAGTGGGGTTATCAGTGCTTGACAGACGGTACGAAAGTGTTCTGGGGCGAGGAGTGGTTTCAGTCTCCTGATGATTCGCATCTTGTAGTAGACTTTTTGGATTGTTTTCTCTATGTGTGGCGTGAGGTTTAGTTTATTGTCCAGAGTAACTCCGAGGTATCTCACTTCTGATCTTATTGGTATAGTAGTGTTTTGTATCTTGATATTTGGCGGGTGTATGAAGCTTTGGTTCCGAGTGATGATTAAAGCTTCGGTCTTGTTGTAGTTTATTGCGAGGTTGTTGTTTTGACACCAACTCGTCATTTGGGTAAGGCAGTCTGTTATCTTAGAGAAGTCCGGGTTGTCGATTGATATCGGGGTGTATATCATGATGTCGTCTGCATATATTGTGTATTGAATGTTGTTCTCTTTCATGATGTTGCATATTGGTTGGATGTAGATGTTAAATAGGAGTGCTGAGAGTGTGGATCCTTGAGGTACTCCTTGATGGACATTTATGGGTCGGGAGGTGTTGTGTCCCACCTTGACCTGTAGCTGTCTTTCAGTTAGGTATGAGTGGAACCATTTCAATGTGATACCGTGTATACCAGTGTTCTTTAGTCTTTCCAGGAGCGTGTTGTGGTCCACTGTGTCGAAGGCTGAGGAGATGTCGATGAAGATCATTATGATTCCATTCCTGGTGTTGTCAATTATTCTTAGGATGCTGTCGAAGAGGTAGATCAGTAGCGTTTCGACTCCATGGTTGGGACGAAAGCCGTGTTGGTTGTCGTCGAGTGTTTCATGTTTGTCGATGTGATCCTGGAGTTGTAGTTGAACCGTTTTTTCGATGATTTTTGCCAGTAATGGTATACTGGAGATTGGTCGGTATGCTGCTGGATCTTTTTTGTCGAAATTTGTTTTCTTTGTGATTGGTCTTACTGAGGCAAGCTTTAGTTGCTTTGGCATGAGTCCTTGAGTGAGTGAGTTGTGTACCATTTTATGTATGGTGTGGATGAAGTTTGATTTGGTGGCTTTGACCCATGACACTGGGCATGGGTCTGTAGGAGCAGTGCTTGTGTTGATTGTAGAGATGATGTGGGATATCTGCTCTGTTGAGGGTGAGTAGAATGTGCCCCAGGTTTTGGTGTGCGCGTCTGTCCTGGTGGTCCCACTGGGTGTTGTACGCTCTGTGGAGTGAAATTTGTCTTTGATGTGTTTGGCGAATTCCTGTGGATCAACTTGTACTTCCCCTTCTGTTGTTTGCTCTTTTGTGAGGATCTTGACTATTTCGAAAAGCTCTCTGGGTTTGTTGATGGAAGTATTTATCATGTTTGTGTGGAATTCCCTCTTTGATTGGTTGATGTGTTCATTGTATTGTTTTTGTTTTGTTAGGTAAAGATGCTGGTCGGCTGTTGTTTTGTTTTTTCTCCATCTACGTTCAATCTTCCTGAGCTCCCTCTTTTCCCGTCGTATTTTTGCTGAGTACCATGGTTTGTTTTGTCTCCTGTTGTGGTGGTGTTTCTCGTGCCCGCCACCAGATGGTTTGGCGGCATTAGCTAAAATGCTGTTCCAGCTGGAAACTTGTTCCTCCAGGTCATCTGTAGTAATGTTCAAGTGTTGTATTGTGTCCTGTATGAATTCGTCCCTGTCGAAATGCTTGAATCGTCTTTGTGTGTGTGAGATGTTTGCTCTTTCGTTTGTCTGGTCCTCTTGTGATCGCAGCTTTGTCTCGATTAAGTAATGGTCAGACCATGGCACTGGGGTAATGGTGGGTGGAGAAATTAGGTCTCTTGATGTTAGGTAATTGGATGCGAAGATGAGGTCTGGGGATGATCCATGTCTGTGCGTTTGTGCATTGATTATCTGTGTGAATTGAAGTGAGGTCATTGCTTGGAGGAAGGCCTCTGCGTCTTTGGCATTGGTGGACTTGAGGTTGAAGTCTCCAATCAGTAGCGCTGGTTTATTGTTTGTTGTTATAGCACAGGCTTCTTCGAGTGTGGAGGCTAATTCGTCGGGTGGAGCTCTGGGTGCTCTGTAGGTTAGGCAGATTGCAATGTTTTTGTTCTTGATGCTGATTGTGTTACATTGCTGTGTATTGGTGAAGCTCTGTGTCTTGAACTTTAGTTTTGTCTTTGCTATTATTAGGACTCCTCCTCCACGCTTGTGGGTGCGTGGGCAGTTGTATGCTGAGTAGTTGTCCGGTACTAGTTGGTTGAGTAGTACATTGTCGGTAGGGTTGAGCCATGTCTCTGTGATGCATATTATGTCGGACTGTCGCTCTTCTATGTGGTCTACAAGAGTGTGTATCTTTTTGCAGACTGATCTGGCGTTTATGAGCTCAATCGTTGTTGTCTTTGTTGAGGAGGTTGCTGTTACATGTGCTTCCTTTGTGCAGGTTTGAGAGTTTGATTTGTGTCTGTTTGGTCGTTTTGTCTGGGATGTTCTGAGTGTTTCTTTGTGTGTGTGCTGTGGTTCTAAATATGGCAATGCTGTTGGTGGGTACCATGTTGTGTTTGCTTGTGGGTAGTGGAGGTGTGCGGTTGGTGGGAGGAGTTGTGTGACGAGTAGGTAGAGTGGGAGGAAGTATGTGGCGTGCATGTTGGTCTTTTGTGATGTTCTGTTAGGGTGATGCCTGTTTTTCTTAAGTCTTCGTCTGTTGCTTGTTTTGCTGTTGCTTTTCTTCTGTTATTCTGTTGTTTTTCTTCTGGTGTACTGGTGGCTGTGATTCTCCCTTTGTAGTTCCTTTGTGCGCCTTCTTGCCGCGCTGTTCTTTATACGGCCCCGAGTCTGCCCCGATTGGGCAGCACTCTGCTGCTGGCTGGCTGTGCTCTTGTCGCCGCTCAAATCCCCCGATTGGGGAGAGCTGAACTCGGTGCGGGAGCCTGTCCCGTGGAGGGAGCCTGTCCCGTGGGGGGAGCCTGTCCCGTGGGGGGAGCCTGTCCCGTGGAGGGAGAGCCGGATCCGTTAGGGTGTGGGTAGTGGAAGAGAGAGTTTGGTGGTAGAAAATGTGTGATGTTCTGTGAGAATTCTACTTGCGGTTCTGACGTCCTTCGCCTCGGTCTGCTCCTTTGTTGGGTTCTGCTGTGATGTTGTCGGCGCTGCTGTTTCCTTTGGTTGTTTCCTTCTACTCGCCTTCGTGCCGCGCCTGAGGGCCACGCCAAAGGGCCCTCTTGCGAGGCCCTCAGGCGCGGGCCCGCAAGGCGCGGGCGCGCCCTGCAGGGACGCCGCTTTTATCTCCTGCCGGCTGCTGCTGTTCGCGCTCCCACTGCCCCGATTGGGCAGGAGCTGAGGAGGGAGGTGGAGTGTCTGGGCAGCGGCGTCTCTGCAAGCAGGGATGCCGCTTTTATCTCCTGCTGGCTGCTGCTGTTCGCGCTCCCACTGCCCCGATTGGGCAGGAGCTGAGGAGGGAGGTGGAGTGTCCGGGCAGCGGTGTCTCTGCAAGCAGGGACGCCGCTTTTATCTCCTGCCGGCTGCTGCTGTTCGCGCTCCCACTGCCCCGATTGGGTAGGAGCTGAGGAGGGAGGTGGAGTGTCCGGGCAGCGGCATCTCTGCAAGCAGGGACGCCGCTTTTATCTCCTGCCGGCTGCTGCTGTTCGCGCTCCCACTGCCCCGATTGGGCAGGAGCTGAGGAGGGAGGTGGAGTGTCCGGGCAGCGGCGTCTCTGCAAGCAGGGACGCCGCTTTTATCTCCTGCCAGCTGCTGCTGTTCACGCTCCCACTGCCCCGATTGGGCAGGAGCTGAGGAGGGAGGTGGAGTGTCCGGGCAGCGGCGTCTCTGCAAGCAGGGACGCCGCTTTTATCTCCTGCCGGCTGCTGCTGTTCGCGCTCCCACTGCCCCGATTGGGCAGGAGCTGAGGAGGGAGGTGGAGTGTCAAATCTGATCATACTAAAAACCCAACATTGGGGCATTGTATGAAAAGCTGATAAATAAATAAATAAAACCCACAAACAAACGTGCAGTTGCCATATAATTTTACGCTTAAACTAGGCTGTGTGGCCCACTGCTTGAACATGCAGACATTAAGACACATTTTAGATAGTGCATGGAAACTGAAATTGAATGTTGCAGTTGTGACATTCCAGGGTCCAGTACAAGATTCTCATATTTGTTCACAGGTCCATTCACTCCGGCACCCCCCCTTTACTTTGCTGATCAAGTTCATCTTCACACCCCTCACCGCTGTCTTCGGTCCATTCATGCCAATCGCATGTCCCTTCCTTCCGCTTCCCAAGCCCACCTGGAATCCACCCGCTCCTCTGCCTTCTACTTTCTTGGTCCACATCTCTGGAACTCGCTCTCTCCCTCCATCTGCTTAGAATCTTCCTTTAAAACCTTTAAAGTCAAACTAAAAACTCATCTATTCTGCACTGCCTTCAACCTCCCTCCCCCTTCTGTCCCTCTCTCCCCTCCCCCTCGCTAATTTTCTGTTCTTTACCTGTTCTTGGCCTTTTCTTATCTGTCCTTTTGAAATTTTAATGGTGTTCTTTTTCCTGTCATTGCAGCCTTTTTTAAATGATTCTTAGAATTTTGATTTCTAAACCGCCCAGATGCCCTGGTTATGGGTGGTATAGCAAGTTTTTAATAAACATAAACATGACATACTCAATTTTGACAGTATTTTAGAAAAGGCTCTGCTGGTACTTAGAGCTGGAAGATCCATGTTGCAAATCTATACATGGGAAAAGTCAATAAAGGAACTTGGAATCTTACATGTGTAAATGTCAGCACTTATACATGGAAATCTGTATTTCACAACTTATATGAGTAAGTATTGGCACATTCACATTTATGTGGACCATTTTGCAAATCTACTCATGCAAATGCTGCCAATTAACTCCAAAGGTCGTTTTCTTCATTTAATTTCAAACTGATCGTGGTCCATGTGCCACTGATACATTTTGACCATGGGAGGTATCAGTTGATCACACAGGAATTTATAAAATTCAGCATTAAAATCATCAGGACCTGGGATCTTACAGCAATGCGCTAGTCAAATACCTCACTGTACCTCCTCCGAGAATATCGGTACTTCTAACACAGCTGCCTGTTACTCCGTGATGTACAGGAGATGTAAGTCCTGAAGATAAGCAGTAATCTGGTGAGGAGAAGCCTGATTCCTAGTACACAGTGCCATATAGAACTTTCGAAAGAGCTGGGTGATCTTTACCTTATCACGATGTAAAGCCCCCTGTCCATCTCGTAAAGCTGCCACAGTGTGCGAGCCCTGTGAGTCCTTTAAACAGCATGCTAACAGCTTCCCGGCCTTGTCCCAAAATTTGTAAAACTGAAACTTATAATTAAGAAGGGATTTCTTTGCCCTTTTGTGGAGCAACTCTTTGGGGCTTGTTTACAAAGCTGCGGTAGCGGTTTCCAATCGTTATCGGAGCCGCGGCCCCATTGATTTCAATGGGGCCATGGCTCCGATAACGATCGGAAACCACTACCGCAGCTTTGTAAAGAAGACCCTTTGAGAATTACTTGTGTTTCCAATTGACGAGTTTCCATAACTGGTGCTGCTCCTTCACTACCTGATGTTCCAACCACAGAATCTGGGCATTCAAAACCTTGCACTTCTTTGCAGAGTAAGTAATAATATCACCTCTGAACGTCACCTTTGCCATTTCCAAGAACAGCTCTGGGGCATCCACATATTGGGTGTTGTGGCTTACAAACTCCTTTCCATCATTTCTGAATGTATGGACCAAAGTGTTCAACCCGGTAGAGGTCCAGCGGAAAGCACCAGAGCCGCGGGCCAGGCTCCCGCATCCCACAGGTCAAATCCAGTAACACATAAGGGCAATGTTTTATGGAAGTTCAAATGTTCTGGGCATCCTGTAAGACCATAAATACAATAAAAGGAGGAGGAAACACAATAATATGTTGGAACTCAGGTCAAGACAAAGACCATAGCTAGGACAAAAGGATAATCATCAAGCTAAGTTGGAATCTGAGAAATAGTCAAATGAGTCGAGCAAAGAAGAAGAAGCAGACCCAGACCAAAGTCAACTGGGACAAGTGTCTCAAGGAAAGGTCTGGAAGAAGGAGGTGAAGGAATCTATAGCAAGAACAAATGTAGGAGAAGAATCAGAATGAACAGTAAGAAGCTGAGAAGGAAAACAATGGAACAGGAACAAAACTTGGATAGTAGGGAACAAAGAAACAGACTTAAGGATGAAGCAGAAGTAGGGACAAATTCTCCCCATTCCCCACTCTAACCTTGCAAAATAAACAGTTGATTTAAACATTTTAAAAAATGTAGGGGCCAATCCTTTCGAAGCTCAGTTGCTGCTGCTTAAATTAAACACAGATATTCAGCACTGGAACTTATCTGGAATCCGGCACAAAATATCCAGGTTTGCCAGACAGCTGCATCGCTACCTGGCTAGCAGAGATATCCGGCCATTAACTGGATAGCAAAAACCAGTTAAAGTTTGAGATTCCCTAACTTTAATCATTAATCATTAAGCTATTTGGTTAGTGTCCGACTATTTCCATTAACTGGATAGCAAATGGCGCTGCCGCCAGTCTACTGTTTCAATCCAGCATTTTTTATGCAGTTTGTGGTGATATTTGCTGGCACTAACTGGACAATGACGCTTAATATCTGTCTCAACTTGTTTAATCCAGTTCTCATATCTGCTAAACAGCTAGGACACTTTGAATATTGGCCCCGTAACCTTTGCCCCATGTTTGAATATTCTGCATAGGATAAATGAGAAAACAATTTTCCCACAGAAATATCCCCTGTGAAACTAAAACTCTGCAGGCCTCTTGTCCAGAAGACTACGTTAAAGGACTAGACAAAAGATCTTGGGCATTTTCTTGCAGATATTTTTTATGAAGAAAACACCTGTGTGCAAAAACCTCCAAACGAGTCACTTTGTGGAGAGAAGTTGTGCATCCTAACTTCCTTCCTCAATCCTTTTAGATGCCAGTCCTCACACATTTAGAGAATCCTTCGTGCCAGTGTACCCTGAAACTCTTACTCACGATCTCATGTACTGCCAGATAGACACAGGAAACAACTTAAACTACAAGTCCTATTGGGATGCTTTTGAATGAGATGTATTAATTCATTTCTGTATGAATTTAAATAACGGTTCATACTGAAAATGACTTTAGCATCAGATGTTAACTGCATAAGTCCTCTCCTTAAAAAAACATCTGCATCAGTGAACACAGAACCTTTGGCAGGACGACTCAGTGTCAGGCAATAATTAGCCACATAAGTAAGGGAAGGGTAAAGAATGTTCTGGGTGGGTGCCACAGAGTTATCTGAAGAGCAGCGCTCAGATAGCTTTATCCAAATAGCAGATTCCGTACCCTGCTTATCTTCAGGCAAGACTGGGCAGCAGAATAGAGACAATGATAATTGTTGCTGTTATTGAAACCTCTCTTGAAAAATTATTCTTTAGAAAAACTTGCCCAGATCTTGCCAATACTTTATTAAGGCAAATGAATTATTTATTTTCAGTCACTGTGGTGTCAGAAACAGCTGTCTTAGAAAGATTCCTGCAAACTTTCTGTGTTAGTGTGTGAACACAAATAGGAAAGAATTAATGACCTCCACTGGGCACAGCACTTCCTCTGAATTTTTATGATTCTTCAGTGATGGTCTCTCTGGGTACCACAAGACAGCCAGAAACAGCCCTTTATAAAATGAGGATGGGGCACAGTACCATTGTCATTGGGTTCATCTGAGAGAAGAGGGAGAGTCTGCGCCTATGGCCGTATCCAAGGGCTCAAAGTAAGTACAGAGATAGAATTAAGGAGGGAACTGGGATGTCCTTTCTTCAGTAAGGAGGAGGATTCACTCATGACAATCTGGAGACCCCGATTTCCTGATCCGGTCTATAAAATCCTTCAGTTTATGAAGCTGATGGTAGATAATCAAATATTCGTTTACGCCTTGGAAACTTCAAGACTTTGATTACAGTAAGTAACACAGCAATATGTTATTATTTTTCCAGTTAAGTAATATAGTAAGCAATTAGAAACATTAAAATTTAATTTTAATGAAGAATTCAATGGGATGAAAAGAAAACTCCAAAAATAGTAGCACAAAAGATTAATCTTTGTTTCAATGACCTTCTCCAGCTTATGAGCTCCATAATGGTTTATGGACTTTTGCTGGGCAGACTAGATGGACCATACTGGTCTTTATCTGCCGTCATATACTATGTTACTATCTAAAGAGGACCAGGAAAATCCACTGCTTACTCATAGTATAAGCAGCAAGGAATCTGTGTATATTTTGGAAACCTGACAGGTACTTGTGACCTGGATTGGCCATTGCTGGAAACAGGATACCGGTCTCGATGGACCCTTGGTCTGACCAAGTATGGCTTATTTTATGTTCTTATGTACTGAAGAAGTTAATCCATCTCACCCATGTTCTTCCTATGTAAAATGACTGCTTAAGAATTGCATGTTTCAGCAATGCATTTATTGAATGTAATCAAACTCTCCTTCTTGTGCTCACTAAAGATCATGTCCTAGTTTTGACAAAGTTTTCATATATGTACTTATCATTAGGATTATAGCCCATTTTCCCATGGATTAAATTGGTTTACAAAAAAAGAATAGCCTGCATAGCCTCTCGCTCAAATTAAATTGCTACTGAGGGGTTTTTGCAACTAATGCGCAATGTTAGATACCCAAAGTCTACCATGCTTTAGCAAGCAGAGCCCTGAAACTAAGCTCTATATAGGGTAAATTTATAAAGTCATTCCCAAGTGCATGTGACCACTTATACATGTGAATGACGTCTTATGAAATGCCGTCTCGAGTAAAAGTGCACGCTTCGGCAGGAAGCCCTGCACTTTGCTGTAGGTATACTGAGGGGCACAGTCTGGGATAAGCGTGGGTGGAGTTCGCACATATGCATGGAAATAATAAAATACCCTAATTTTTGTGCAGATGAAGCTACAATGTAACCCATTTAACACTAATAACAGAATATATTTTTTCACAACGTGTTATCAAACCCTGTAATTCTTTACCGGAGGATGTCGTAACATCTGTTAGTGCAGCTGGGTTTAAAAAAAGGTTTGGACAAGTTCCTGGAGGAAAGGTCCATAAATCATTATAAAAGAGGGCCCAGGAAATCCACTGCTTACATTATGGAAGCTGGTTGTCTTTTTGGGAATCTTCTAGGTACTTGTGACCTGGATTGGCCACTGTTGGCAACAGGATACTGGGCTTGATGGACCTTGGTCTGACCCAGTATGGCATATCTTATGTTTTTATGTAAAATATTCATAGTCAGCAGGGATGGCCCAAGGGGGGTGCGGGGCCATGTGCGGAGACTCGGTGCGGGGCCTCATTTGCATAAGGGTCTCATTTGCATAACTATTTGCATAATGTTACCATACACTAACTTTTAGTAAACATGTCTCTTCATGAGGGTATGGATAAAGAAAGACTAAAAGATTTCTACATTACTATAATCCAGTGCCAACCGCCAGGCACATTAGGAACTAGTACAAACACTGCACATTTAAACCCATAGCAAACCCGCCGTATCATAACAGCACTACCAGGACTCACAAAGCACCAGACCTTACCTATCAAAAGGCAACACTGCAAATATTAAACCAATACATTTCAGAGAATAACAATACATGACCTACTGGGGAAAGATAACAAGTGGCAATGTCAAATAGGAATTACATAAACATTATACCTCAGCTCAGTTACACATGCAGAACATAGACCATCACCAAACAAGGATTCACAATTTAGAAACAGGAAGACAATAATTAAACTGGGAACCCTAAAAGTCAAACTTGGAATGTACAATAACAATGTAGAAATAAAACTATAAATTAATTTCCTCTTGTACTAAACAAAGAGCAGACGTTAATGATGCACATTTCCCAGAGCTGACATATTCCAGTTAATAAATTCAAAATAAAGAGATATCTTTGTACCTTTTGTGCATTTTTTTTTCAGTTGCAATTGTTCCAGCCACTTTCTTCTGGTTTATTTGTGTCTTCTGCTAACTCTCCATCGTCTGCTGTCCATTTGTCCTTTCTTCTCTCTTCTAGTTTTTTTCCATTCTCTCTCTACATCTGCTTTAACATACTAATCCTTCCCCTTTTGCTCTTTCCTCATTCCTATTTCATCCACTCAAATTTTACCCCTCCATCCTCAATCCCCACTTACTCTCCCAATACCCGGCCAATTGTAGATTTTTCATTCCTCCCACATAAAATATTTTTCCCCTCTCCATTTCACTCTCCCAGCCCCATCCCCATCCCATTCTAATCTCCCCCAACATCAGCTCCCTTCTAGTTCCAGCCCCACCCAGTATCCGCTCCCTTCTAGTCCCCGCATCAGCCCATTTCCAGTCCTAGCCCCCCATAAGCCTATGTCCAGTCCTAGCTCCCCCATCCATTTCCAGTCCTATCCGAGTCCCTTCATCAGCTCATTTACAATACCAGCCTCCCATCAGCCCATTTCTAGTCCTTTCCTAGCCCCACCATTAGCCCATGTCAAATCCCAGCTCCCCTCCACTCAGCCCATTTCCAATCCAAGTCCCCCATGAGCCTATTTCCAGTTCTAGCCCCTCCATGAGTCCATTTCATTCCAAACCCCTACCACAGACCATTTCCAATCTTAGTTCCCCCAACACCCAATTCCCAGTCCTATCCTAGCCCCTCCATCAGCCCATTTCCTGTCCTAGCTCCCTCCCCTCACAGCCCATTTCCATTCCAAGCCCCCCTCCCCATCAGCTATTTGCAGTTCAAGCCCCCTTCCACTCAGCCCATTTCCATTCCAAGCCCCCCTCCCCATCAGCTATTTGCAGTTCAATCCCCCCTCCACTCAGCCCATTTCCAGTCTTAGCAACCCCCCCAACCCATTACCAGTCCTAGCCCCCCATAGCCTATTACCAGTCCTAAGCCCCCATCAGTCCACTCCCAGCCCTAATCCCATCAGCCCATTTCCAGTCCTAACCCCCATCACCCAATTTTCAGTTTAAGCCACCCCATAGCTCATTACCAGTCCTAACCCCCCCATCAGCCCACTCCCAGTCCTAATCCCATCAGCCCATTTCCAGTCCTAACCCCATCACCCAATTTTCAGGTTAAGCCCCCCCCCCACATAGCCCATTACCAGTCCTAACCCCCAATCAGCCAACTTCCAGTCCTAACCCCATCAGCCCATTTCCAGTCTTAGCCCCCACATAGCCCAGTACCAGTCCTAACCCCCCATCACCCCTTTTCCAGACTTAGCCCCCCTATAACCCAATACCAGTCCTAACCCCCCATCAGCCCACTGCCCGTCCTAACCCCATTAGCCCATTTCCAGTCCTAAGACCCCCCCCCCCATCCCAGGGAAAATTAAAAAAAGCAAAAACTGTCTGCTGCCGTGGCAGAATCGAGTGTCCCGCGGGCCCCCCCCCCTGCCCAGCAAAGCCTGCCCGCCCTGCATCAGCTCCCTCTTCGCAGTCGCACCGGCTTTCAGAGCGTGAAGGGAGAGTTTCTCCCTCATGGCTCTGTTAAGCCCGCGGGCGCTGATGGGAAAGTACTTAACAGAGTCGCAAAAGGGAAACTAGTCTCCCTTCGCGCTCTGAAAGCCGGTGCGACTGCAGAGAGGGAGCTGATGCAGGGAGAGCGGGCCTTGCTGGGCAGGGTGGGGGGCCCAAGGGACACTCGATTCTGCCGTGGCAGCATTTTTTTTTTTAAATTTTAAAATTTACTTTTAAATCAGAATGTTCTTTGCACGGGGGCCCCTGAAACGCGGGGCCCTGTGCAAAAAACATTCTCGCTCGATGGGCGGGCCGGCCCTCATAGTCAGTTACACCTGCATGCGAGCAAATGAAAATAATGGCTTGTTCTCTGTCACATGTGCTAGTATTTTATGAAGACAAGTAGGCACCTTCCCCTCCATATGTTGAAGCGATCCAAACTTTAATCACAACCTTAACTTTATACTCCAGTTCTTCCCATAATCCACTAACTCCAAAACTGGTCCTCCAGACACATCTAGGCTAGGCTGGCTTTCAGGTATCCAAACTAAACCCATGTTTCATAATTTGAAAATCATCAACGACTGTATCAAAAGTTTTGTCTAAATGCATGTCAACTACTTCAGTTCCGTTTGTGGTCAAAAGTTCCTGATTAAAAACGTTTAAGATCCAACAAGGGTGTTGCTTCATGTAAATCTACATTTGTGCCTATATGATCACAATTTTCTTGAAACTTCTAGAATTTTCCCCTGGAAATGTCTGTATTTTCCATGGAATTTTCTGTATGTTATCAGCACTGAAAAACAGAAGCTTCAGTTACTGAAGAGAATAATGAATCGAGTTTAGTGAATAAGAATTTTCTTTGCAGCTGTATCATAGCCTAAAATTAATTCTAAAAAAGAGGCACTTATAATTTTTAAGTGGTTCAAGGTGATTTTGATTGTGATGAAGTGTTAAAATGCTAAAATTAATACTGTAGGAAAATGTATTACATAAATGTCTGCCTGCCGCAGACCAATGAGCTTCGACCTGGCATTAAAACTCGTTCTTCTCTTCTACACATTTCTCTGCTTCTGCTTTGCATGCAGTAGATAATTCTTTCATTACCATCTATTTAAATGGATTTGAATGCACTGTGTGTTGCCATTAATGCAGACATCTGTGCATTAGTTCTACTTGCGTTAACTCCTTTTCTACATTCACACCCACGCTAGTGCAAACACTGGCATAAACACTGCTCTATTGCTTGCACTGACGGCTGCCCATAGATCATGCCCAACAGTGAAAAAAACCCCTTGATTTGAGTTTTGAGTTCGTGTTTGCTTCTAATGACAATGCATGTTGTGGGTGTAATCTTGGTAAACCTTTTTTGCCATGGACTCTCAGTGCCACCAAGTGTATGGCCCTTTATCATCTCATTTCTACAGCTTTTATTTCTCATTTATAATATCTTCCAAACAAAGTTAAATTACTGGATAACTGAATGAGCTTCCCTAACCCATGCTTTGGCTGTTCTTTTCCTTTTAGGTTGCACTTCGGAAGGATGCAAGGAGGAAACCAAACTGAAGTGGAAGACTTTATTCTTCATGGACTCTCAGTTACTGGGGGGGCACAGATCATTCTGTTTCTGGCTTTCTCAGTAGTTTACACTCTCACATTGGTTGGGAATATAGGCATCATCCTGTTGCTATGGTCCAGCACTACCCTTCACAAACCTATGTATATCTTCCTTGGAAACTTGTCTTTTGTTGAAATCTGGTACACAACTACTACTATGCCAAAAATGCTCTTGGGTCTGCTGTCCAAAAATAACTATATTTCTTTTACTGGCTGCTTCTTACAGTATTTTTTCTTCTTTTCCTTGGGTACAACTGAATGTTTACTTCTCACCGTCATGGGCTATGACCGATATCTAGCCATTTGCCAGCCTCTTCGCTACAATGTGTTAATGAGCAGCCGGATATGCTCATGCCTTTCTGCTTCTTGTTGGATCACTGGGTTCCTCTGGTCTGTGGTGCCCATAAGTTTGGTATCCCAGCTGCCCTTCTGTGGGGAAAATGAGATTGATCATTTCCTATGTGATACGGGACCACTGCTAGAACTTTCTTGTGTGAGGGATTTTGCGATTGAGGTGACCTGTTCAATATCCATCTCAGTAGCTATACTAGTTACCTTCTTATTCATCTGTATCTCTTATGGTTTCATTATACAAACCATAGTAAAAATTCCTTCCTCATCTGGTCGTCGCAAAGCATTTTCTACCTGTGCCTCTCACCTCACCGTGGTAATTATATTCTTTGGATGTGGTATGTACATGTATATTAGGCCTTCAGGTAACCATCCCTTCTATGTGGACAAGATGGTGGCTGTACTCTATACTGTTTTGACTCCTTTGCTAAATCCCATAATCTACAGCCTGAGGAACAAAGAGTTTGTGAAGGCAGCAAAAAATGTCCTTAGTCATTAACAAACATACAGAATATAACACTTCTCTGATAATGTATCATAAATATTTGCAGAATGTCTCTACACAAGACCTAGTTTTTTATTCATTCATCTTTTCAATCTTTCATCTTTATTAGGGATGTGCATTCATTTGAAATGATTGTTCCCATGATGTTTCATGTTGCTTTTACCCTGAAATGACAGGACAGATGAAATTTAGTACAACTACTACTAATCATTTATATAGTGCTACAACACATACACAGTGCTATACAGATAAATATGAAAGACTGTCCCTGCTCATCAGAGCTTACAATCTAATCAAGACAGGCAATAGAATAGATGAGAAGGGTACAACTGGGGAACGATTAGGAACCACAAGGACAACAAGGGATCAGGATCCAAAAGTAGCTTCAAAGAGGTGAGCCTTTACATGTATTTGAAAAGGAGGAGAGATAAAGCCTGACGTACAGATTTAGGTAGTTTGTCCCAGGCATAAGGAGCAGCAAGGTGAAAGGTTTGAAGTCAGGAGTTGACAGTGAAAGAAAAGGGCATAGAGAGAAGCAGGCCAGTGGAAGAGCGGAGTTCATGAGGAGGGGTGTAGGGAGCAAGGAGAGAGGAAAGATAGCGAGGGGCAGTAGAATGAATGTGTTTATAGGTCAGAAGGAGAAATTTCAATTGGATACGGAAAGAGAAGTGGAGCCAATGAAGTGATTTGAGAAGAGGGGTTATACAATATATTGGGGCTGGTGGAAGACTACCCATACAGCAGAGCCCCAAACAGACCAAAGGGGAGAGAGACAACCCAGAGGAAGGCCAGCAAGGAGGTGACCACAACAGGCGAGATGGGAAGTGACCAAAGAGCGGACAAATGCTTCAGTGGCGTATCCAGAAATGAAGGGGCGAACCCTGTCAATGCCACAGAAAAAGAAAGGACAGGTTGAAGCCACCCATTGGAGATGCGTGAAGAAGGAGAGGGAGGAGCCAAAGATGACCTCGAGATTGCAGGCTGAGGAAACTGGAAGCAAAAGATTATCATCAATATTGTGCACCCTTGTTTGATAGGAGCCTATTGAAGAATTTATTTATTTAACTAGTTTTTATAGACTGCTTTATCTCAAAGTCAAAGTGTTTTACAGAATAACTGTAACTCTCATTTTTATCATAAAACGTGAAATACAGTGAAGATATTAATTCTAACTTTTACATAAGATGATAGGCAGCAGTAGTAGGTAACAAGAACAAGAACATTCTAACATCTATAAGAAATAGCAGAATGTGCAAATGTCTCAGAATGGGATTCTCTTGTTTTGCTACCAAAGTGCACAAGGAATTTTATCAGGTTGGTAATGGCTTGTATATTGCCTGGAGCATATTCCTGATACTTGGGGCCCAATATTGAGTTGGACGATCTATGCACCTTCTCAGTGCATAGCCCTGCCCGCTCATCCTTAACCCTGGCTATTCAATGCCGAGCCAACCACATTGAATATCCAGTTTGGACGCCCTGGGGAAACCACCGCACAGCCTAACCAGACAGTGGTGATATTGGACCACTACCTGGCTAGCATCCACAGCTAAGACTAGGTGAACCAAAAGGTCACCTAGTTTTAGCCGTGGAGCGGTAACTGGGTAGCAGTCCAATATTGTTGCTACCTAATTACCACCAATCTCTGCCCCTGCTCCACCCCAAATGCTGTCAAATATTCCCATGTAAGGCATTTACATAGTTTACTGGGCTGTAAGCTGTGTAAGTTGTTGTTGATGTCTTGTTAAGTAGGAATGGAACCATTTTATAATCCTATGGTTTGTAGGTGTAGTAGCAGTAGATTGTGAAGAACCAAGTCTAAAGCTGATGTGATATATTCCTATGAATATTAGGATGAATCCTTGATGTGGCTTTTCGATGCCTTGTATTAGCCTGTCCATGAGTGCTGCTATGAGGGTTTTGACTCTATGGTTGGGCCGGAAGCCATATTGTTGTGGGTCAAGCATTGCATTTGAGTTAATGTGGTCTTGGAGCTGGAGCTACACTACCGTTTTGATTATTTTAGCGAGGAAGGGTGGAGATGGGTCTATAGGAGCTGGGAAGTTTTGGATCTAATAGGATGCTTTTGATTATTGGGTGAACAGAGACTTTTTTGAGGTTGTTGGGCATATATCCTTGTGTTATGGATAGGTGGATGATCTTTAAAAGTTTAGGGGTTACTTTATTGAATTATATTTTGATCCAGCTTACTGAGCATGGATCAAGTAGGGATGTGGTAGTGTTAAGATTGACAATAATGTTATCTAGGTGCTCAGAGGAGATAGGTCTGAAGGTAGTGTTGAGATTGCTTTGTTGGATTGATGGGGTTATGTCCACTTTAATGTTGTTGTTGTTGTTGTTGCGAGTCTTGCTTTGAAAATATTCGGCCATTGTTTGAGGGGAAAGGTTATCACTTGCTGTATTTTGTTTAGAACTATTTGTTAATGATTTGACTATCTCAGATAGCTCTCTGGGGCAGTTTAAAGAGGTTAATATAAGCCTGGTGTGATATTAATTTTGCCATGTAAGTTTCACTGTTCTGTGGGCGTTTTGAGCACCGCCATCACCTCTCTAATTGTCTTAGTTTACATTTTGTATATCTTAATTCTGAGGTGTGAGGATGCATAGTGTTTTCTTGTTACTCTGTCTGTGGTGCAGTCACAGCTTTGCCTACCATTTTGTTCATTAAGAACTAGTGTGTCTACGTTTTCTGACGCATGAGCAAATTGCGGTAAAATGTCTCTTCGGAGATTACTGCTAAGTTGTCTGAATTGGATAATAAGGTGGAGACTGTTTCAAAGCAGATTTCCAATTGTGAAAATCAGTGTCAGGCTCTTAAAGATGTGAATGTTTCTCATATAAAAGATAGTTTAGTCTTACACCATAAAATGGAACAGTATGAGAATTTGTCTCGTGCAAAAAATGTTAGGATGTTGAATTTTCCTTATTGTAGGTTGCTTTCGGCTGAAATACTTCTGCAAAAATATTTTAGAGAGGTTTTGGGACTGGCTACGGCTGATTCCATTTGTCTCTCTAAATTATATTACTTGACGGGTAGAGCTCTGTCCCAGGACCCCTCTGGGGGGTTTGATGAGGTTCAAGGTGGGATTGACCTGGATCTCACCAAATTCCTGGAGGATTCTCAGGACAATATTTCTTCTAGAGCCACCTTGGTGGTTTCTTTTCTTTCGGACCAGGATAGAGCTCTAGTATTTCGTAGTTATTTCAAGAACATGTCTGCACTATTTTGTGGTATGAAAGTACAAATATTTCCAGATGTCTGTAGGGCGACTCAAACTAGGAGGAAGGGGTTTTTGGCCCTTAAACCTAGAGTGATTGCCCTGCCGGCCACTTTTTTCTCCGTTATCCCTGTAAGTGTTTGTTAACTTTTCAGGGATCTCGGTATGTTTTTCTGGATCCTTCTCAACTTGAGTCATTTCTTGGTGATAAAGAGGGGCTTGGCTCTAAGCGGCTGGGATAGGTGGGTTAGTTAATTTAGCTGTCTAGGAATTCAGGAGGTTAACTCTTGGTTTTTTTTTCCTTTAGTTTATTATGGTTATTATACTCTCCCCTTATTGTGGGCTAGGTTTGATGCATTGTTATTTTGTGTATTTTTATATATTGTTTTTGTTTTTCTTCTTAATGTACCATCAGAATGTTTCTTTGTGCTTCCTTTGTAAGTTTTGTGAAAATTTCAATAAAAAAAAAAAAAATGTTGTTCAAAAACACTTGCTTGTCCAGGTGCATAAATCTACGGTTCATTGGCTTTAATTTGGTGCTTATGTATGAGGGCCATGTGGGATACAGAATGCTTATGTGCTTATGTGTGAGGTCCATGTGGGATACAGAATGTGATTGTCTTATTGTCGGACCATGGGACTAAAAATAGCTGAGGTACGGGATGGATATTTTCTTTTAACGTTTGCTTCAGTGTGAAAATGATATCTAGTGTTCTCCTCTTTCATATGTTGGCTCTTTGATGACCTGGTTGCATTCTAATACCTCCATGGCCTCCAGGAAGGATTTTGATAATTTGGTGGTGGGGGGGGGGGTGACTCAAGGTTAAGGACACCTAGGGGGATGTTTACTAAAGTGCGGTAATCATGATTAACGGGTGTAAAGTACATTTAACGATCATTAGCACGTCCGAACGCGCGTTCTGACATGCTAACGATCGTTAAACGTACTTTACGTGCGTTAACCGCAGTTAACGATCGTAAACCTCTGCGGCGCGTTAAAACAGCGCAGAAGGTGGAGAGTGGGCGGAGATAAGGGGTCAATGGGCGGAAAGTGGGCGGGGAGAGGCTCCCCTCATACTAACGCGCTGAATTTCTGAGCTCAATTCCAACGCGAATGAAAACCTGTCGTTAAAGGCATTTAAAGGGAAGAGAAACCATTTCCGTCAGCAATGTACAGAAAAACCGGGGAAACCCACAAAACGTGAGCAGTGTGATACATGTGCACAGAACAACATTTCACATAAAACGTTAAAAATGACCACAAGAAACATTTTAAAAAGCATAATTCAGCTGGGCAACAGTGATAGCAATGGGCAACAAGGAACAACACTCCCTGGAAAGCACCAAATAAAAAAGAAATGATGTGTGGAAGGGTCTACGCTCCGCAGACCCTTTCAAAGATCATTTCATTGTAATGGAGCTGTCCTGGGAGTGTTGTGTAATGTTGCCCAATGATATCATTGTTGCCCAGCTTGGTTATGGGTGTGTGCCCCTTTTCTGAGGTTTATGTGCACCTTTGTCTGCATACAAGGTAAATGAGGCCACAGTAAACCTGTTGCAGAGCAGGGTTTCTGACTCGTCAGGCCGGTTTAACTAACGCCAGGGACTGCACTGTCTCTGTGGCCACAGTGTGGTGCAACAGACACAGCCAGTGCCTGTAAGACCAGAGGGTCACAGGTTCAAATCCCAGCTGGGGCTCCTGCCAACCCAGTTCCCATAGTTTTACCCACCACTAAACAGTGATAGTAAAGACACTCTTTTATTGCAGAGAACATACGCATGGCCTATATTTTACTACACCAAACACAGACACCAGAAACAGGCACATTACCTAAAGCAGAGTCCCGCAAATGCAGTCCTGGAGGGCCCCACACCATTCCGGCTTCATGCTGCCTCTAATAAAGATGCCTGTGCTGCATAGCTATGCACCACCCCCATGGTATGCAGATGTAGCTCATGCATATTTATGAGGGACAGCATGAAAACCCGAACAGTGTTTGGAACACCAGGACTGGAGTTGGGGAACTCTGCCGTAAAGCAGCAGCCAACAGGGCAGCACACCCACCCACAGGCCCCATTGGCCAATGCCTCCTGGAGAGGCAAGACATTGGGCCATGCCTGTATCTCCCAATACTAGCAGTTGCATACCTTAGCAATGCCACCCTACACCTGGGTATATGGTACAGAGCTATCAAATGTTCCCTATGATAACTGGCAGATATCAATTCCTACGTTAAGCACATTTTGCTCATTGAGCTCCACCATAACAATCATTCTGATGTCTGACAGTGTTCACCACCCTGGGGAGTGACCCCCCAACAGCCTTGTGTACCATATCCATGCCTGTACTATGCCCATGACTGGTGTGGTGGGTATGGCTGCTGACCACCTCTATAGTAGCACAATGCTGGCATAGGTGTGGGGGTGGCTGTCTCTCTATCCAGTGTGTGGTGGCTGCAAACACCTTCCACAGTCCACACTGCCAGCAATGTTGCCAGTATTGGGCTGCCAATTTGCATAATGAGGAGCAAGGTACTATGGGTATATGCCGGACAGGGTGGCCTGGCCAGGGTGCATCTGCACAGGGCATAGGGCAGTGACAGGCACATTGTAGTGCCCGGCCACCACCTACACAGATAGGGTGACCTCAGTATATCCTGCTGAGAGATCACTCTCACCCTGACTGTGCAGTGACCACAGCATGGCTAGGCACTCCCATGGTTCCTATCTAGTATTTCTCTCATGTGATAAATATGGGTTTCTCTTTGGGGCCCAGTCACTGATGTATCTGCTTGCTGTGTCTGCTGACATCCCAGTTCTGGGTGCAGGCATCTCCACTGGGCACTAGCAGACTGTTTGCAGCTGGTAGGTGTTGTGATGGAGTGGCTTGCAGGGTGCAGTGGTTGATGGCTTGCACCAGGGGAATATCAGATAGTGGTGGGGTGCAGCATACCATATCCAGGCCTAATGTCTGTCTGCTATTGTGTTATGGATGTGTACAGAGCTGCAGTTGACTGCCCTGTGGGGTGTCTGTTCCTCAGCAGGACTGGGGTTGATGTTCCCCTCTACTGCCACCTTTGCAGTGGAGGCAGACTGTGGATCTTTTGATAGGAGACCCTGTTTGCTGCCCTGGGGGAGCGGGGTGGTGGTGGTGGTGCATGGGGGCTACACCTGACTGATACAGACAGAGATGTCCAAAGTGGTCCTGCAGAACCTACCTATCTCACACAGTAACACTGCTTTGGACCTGCACCATGGACAGTGCTGTGGACCTGGTGCTGGGCGCCTCACTGCACCGTCAGGGTGAGCACAGTACCCGCACAATGTGACGGTGTATAGCTACTCTGTGCCAGTACAACACACGGTCAGTACCCCCTACCAGGCCGAGGTGCTGTGGGGGTGTACATGGTCACTTCCCCCTACCAGGCCGAGGTGCTGTGGGGGTGCATTCCCCATGGTGTGTATCTGTGGACAGCTGATTTGCATGTGCAGTGCATCATGGGTGTGACTGGCACAATCCAACCCTGTGAAACCCCAGCACCTGCTCACAGGCTCTGATAAACCATAGGCCATCACACGTACATCTGCTAGCATAATGCATAGGTGCAAGACACCCTACATAGTCTGTAAAATAAGATGCCCACACTGGTAAAAACACACGTACCTACGCACGTAAAAACACACGTACCCACGCACGTAACATCACACGTACCCACGCACGATTGTACGCGCGCAGCTACGCACGTACCAACGTACGTGGCTAGGCACACTATGAGGGTGTTTTTCTGACACCAATACTCAGGGTAATGAAAAACATGCCTCCTCTTTCCCTCTGTAATGTACAGGGTGATGCCTGGGACAGCCTTCTGCGTTACGCACACTGGGGACTCAAACCCATGCTGTCTGTAACAGCGCTCAGTACCGTAACCATTGTGCTACAGCTCTGTTTCAGTGCTTTGTGTCTGTACGTCTTCTTACGTTTAACGCGCAGTGACACGCCACGGCGCCCGGTAACGCTCGTTAATTTTTTTAACGCGCGTTAGTGGTGACGATGTACCGCCCATGTCCTTATTTGGGGTTTCTGTTACTACCGCGGCTCCTAACGCAAATTGCACTAACGCAGTTTAGTAAACATACCCCCTAGTAGCAAGAGTTGCTAGATCCTCTGCTCTTGAAGTCAGAGAACTATAGGCTAGGCAGATTGTTAAATGTTCATTTGCACTTGTGATCACATCTATGCCATTTCCTGTGCTGATTGTGATTCTATGGAAGGCTAGGTGATTTCTAGCTAGGCTGAAAACTCTGACCTTTATGGTTGGCAGTTAAAGATGTCATAATCTGGTATTTGTAGCTGGTTTATGAAGACATTGACAGTGTCTGTGAACCATGACTCTGTCACTCACATAATATCAATATTGTGGTCATTGAGGTAGTCATTTAATTAATTTATTTATTTATTTATTTATTTACTACACACTTATATACCGCTACTTCCAGCGATCAGCAGCGGTTTGATTCTTCTTTGGGGATAGCCAATCAAGACTTCGGGGGGGGGGTGGTATATACATAGATCTGAGGTCACAGCACACATGATTAGCGTTTTCGGGGATGAATCATACGTTCTTACATTTATATATACATATTTACATATTTAAACATATAGCAGTTTTTACAATTCTCTCACAGTTGATGGTCATAGTTGATTGTAATGATTTCGGAATAAGTGAGTTTTTAGCTCTTTCCTGAATTTGGTGATGTCCTTGGTCAGACGCAGCTCGCAGGGGAGTTGATTCCAGAGAGTTGGCGCAGAGAATGAGAAAGCTCTACGACTTGTACTTGTTTTCACTGTTCTGATGTTGGTGGGGACTTGCATGGTTCCCGAGTTGATGGTTCTTCTGTACCTATTTGTAGGTTGCATGCTGATAAGTGAGGATAGGAATGATGGGGATATGTTGTTTATTAGTTTGAAGGTGGTCACTAATATCTTGTATTGTATCCTGGCTGGAATTGGAAGCCAGTGTAGCTCTATTAAAATGGGGGTAATGTGTTCAGCAATGCTTGTTCCCATTATGATTCTGGCTGTTACGTTTTGGGCCATCTGAAGGATATTTAGTGATCTTTTAGGCAGACCTTGTAAGATGGCATTACAGTAATCTAGGTGCGGTATAATGAGAGCTTGCGCTACCGACCGAAAATCACCAGGTTCTATTATTTTCCTTCATATGGGAATCTTGTTATGAGCTGATCATGTGTTGATGAGTATATATCACAAGTGCGTCTGATGATAATTTGGTTCATTGCAAGGCAGATTTAATGATTCTTGTAGGGCACAAGATCCTCTGTTCCTTGTCTTGTATTAAGGAGTTAGCACTCTATTTTGGGTATGTGTGTAAATAACTGGGGATGGTACCAGGTTGAGGCTTTAGGAACTTAGGGGTAGGTTTACTAAAGAGTGTTAAGGATGCAATGGTTAGCAAGCAGTAAGGACAGTGGTAAGGGTTTCATCATGGGGTAAAAGCCAGGGTGGCAGTAGGCATTCCAGCGGTAAGGGTGCTTTACTCCACTTATTGGGCGCTAACAGAACATTGGGTGTTAAGGTGTCAAATATGTACATTAATGCCCTAAAATAACCTTAATACAGGATAAGGGAGACCTAGTGAAAGTCACATTCTAGGTGATGGATGGAAGAAAAGGTATGAACTGATGGGCCAGTCAGGTCCATATGCATCCTACCTGTCAATCAGAAAGTGGGATGAGCATGTGGGAGACAGCTGTACTGTATCAGCGAGGGGTGTCCATGTAATATGCTGCAATGTCAATGTGTGGCATAGGATTTTAATAAGTGTCCCCTGGCGGAGCCAGCATCACCACGATGTGGGCATTAAAAGGAAGACTGAGCAGGAGTGGTGACATGCAGATCATTCCCAGGAGAGGTGTGAGTGATACATCCAAATGATTAAACTGTTCCTGTGTGGGCCATGGTGTAGCAGCTGGCAGGAGAATACATGACTGAATATGATGGGCATATGCTGATGGATGGGCTGAGGGATGGATGGCAGTAGATGAGAATGCATAATGGCCTTGCTGCCCTGATGTGCTTGATGTGACCGCACAAATGCAGTTGTTGTTTATGTAAAAAATGTGTAGCTGTGCTATTTCCAACCACCAAACAATCCTCCTGACACATGTGCATATAACAACTGGACAAGTGTCTCTCATATTGACCATATGGAACAAGTAGGGATGTGTGATGATCCCTGCAGGTGGCCATCTCAGGAGTGGGACGTGCCTCTATATACTGCATACATGTGATGGAGCCAAAGATGGTCAGTCACAGTTATGATGAAATATTCTAATCATGTAAATCAGGTAAATTGAAAGGCAATGTCAGGAAATACTTTTTTAATGAAAGGGTGGTGGATGCTTGGAATGCCCTCCCGATGGAGGTGGTGGGGGCAAACACAGTGACGGAATTCAAAGTGGCCTGGGACAGACACAGTGGATCATTTTACAGCAACAAGATTAAACCAAAATAAACTGAACCATCTGAAACATCTAATTTCTCAACAAATAGGCATGTCCTACATCAAAATAAACTGAACCATCTAATTTCTCAACAAATAGGGGTGTCCTACATGGAGCAATGGGGGGAGGAGATATGGGGAGGGGTGCACCTGCTCCTGGTGGGTGCACCACTAAGCAAAGACATGGGTAAGGGTGCACCTACTCCCTAAAAGACATGGGAAGGGGTGCACCTACTCCTGCCATATTGCTGGGCAGACTAGATGGACCAAGCTGTCTTTATCTGCCATCATTTACTAAGTTACTATGTTACTATGTACAACCTGTACCACTCATGTGCCATACATCTGTAGGGTGAACATGTCCAACTCTTTGCAGTGGGTTACAGCAAAGCCAATAAAGTCATGCTGTCAGATGGACATGATTGCAATGTGCATATTTGCAGACTGAATGTGCTGTTGTAACACAAAAAAAGTATAAAAATGTGTCCTCCAGTCAATGAAGACCCTGGACTGTTTCTGGCAGAATACTGAAGTAAGTTTCCCACAGCCAAAAAGAGAACAAGTGGAAGTCAAACTCTGGTTTGTCCCTTATAGAGCAAATGTTCTAACCATTAAGCTACACCTCCAAAATCAGCTCCATAGCACTGTCTGTAATCAAAGAGATTACAGGTCCCTACCTGCAATGTGTGAAAGCCAGAACATGAAATAACATGTCTAACACAGTTTGAACAGTGGTACACCACACCCAGAGCCTGCTTACAGTGGTGCACATGTAGTACACACTGCATTGCACACTCAGTACACTAGCTGCATAACAGACACACAGCTGCAGAATACATCCCTTGTTCAAAGGCCAAGCCATATGTGAGGTCAAGATGCCCATCCCTCCACTGTACCTCCAATGTCAAACAACAGTCACATGCAGAGGTCTGCACCGCAGTATGGCACTAACTCCTGAGTAAGCAGAGGTGCAGGCCGTGCCATCCCTTGTCACCTGCTGAACACTGCAAGATAGGTACACCTGCACTTACACCTAACTCAAACCACATTCATGACCCCTGTGGTCCATCGCTGACCATCCTGCCCTTCTCGGGAGGCCATGCACATGTCTCCCACCATCACAGAAGACAAGCAGGTTCTGGGCAATGCCCCAGTGGTCACAGTCACTATTATGGCCGCAACTTGGGCCCTGAGTGCCAGTATCGGTTAGCCCCTCCATTACCCATGATGCATCGCACAATCTGAGTACATATATGCAACTGATGGCCATATGGAGAATGCAGCGATCCATCACATCAGCACTATAATATGCAGGGGCAATGTGTACTCGCTGCACATGACAGCTGCAATATGTGCAAATGATCTGTTTCTGCAGTCATCCTGATTGTGAGGGAGGGCACGTATCACCTGGTCCCCAGAGCAGGCCATGCAATAGATGGACTCTTCAGGTTCTTAAACACATCTCTATTGCTGTCACTGTGCTGTAGGTATTGTCTGTAATGTATGATGCTAGTCACTTGGTATTCTTACAATTACAGCATGCAACATCTTTACAGGTGGACGTTTATCCTTTTCCTGCTGGCCAGGGACTCTCCTATAACATCTCATGTCGGTCCTTAAGGTTGCAGCAGCTTTTGCCAAAGAACTCAAATGCAGTGAGTGTTGTCTAGACAGGAGAGGTGCTGACACCTAGCAGAAAGGCCTGCCAAGACAATAGTTATCAGCAGGTTACCAACAGCCCCAGAATAACTGATAGCCTCACTTTCTGGGAATTTCAATCAACCAGATCAATTCCAGGTAGCCTCCATATATTGGGCAACACCATTCTATGTAAGCTATTCACACTATCTGTGCCCAGTCCGCTAGTCTCCACATACAGTATATGCACATAACCACCATGAACACATTGGGTTTGTACAAACAGCATGGACAACCAGCAGCCTATCTAGTGACTGGACTGTCATAAAAGAATCAGTCCACATATTATTATAGCTTGACCCTATAGAGCACCGTGTGCATACATAGCATGACATGATCACAGCTCAGTCAGAGCAAGAGTGGCCTCTCAACATGAACAGATGTGTGCATCTGGGCCATGTCCATGGTAGACACATGCTATATTGGCTCATCCATTGACCTAACCTCCAACACATATAAATCCTCTAGCAAACCGCTCTGTCTTAGGCAATACCGAGAATCCTTAGCTCCTCATTATGTACCTTTTTATCTTTGATTTTGGGACAGCTCATTCAATGAAAGGCACAGTGGAAAGTGGTCCAGAGACAGGCTGAAAGTGCATGCTGGCCCATAGTGGGCTACGTCTGTCACATACACAAATACGGTTTCCCTCTTCACAGCTCTTGGCAGTGAACCTAGTTCCATGCCTGTACTCGCATAAAATGTCATGTCCCTAGCCATGGACTCTCCAAACCTGGCCTGTGCAGCACATGCACTCTCCAATGCTACAGATGAATTGCCAACCCCCAGAGCATGTGGAATCATGGCAGGTTGGACATGGGGCTGTGTGTTGGAACAGTTGCTGGTTTACACATATGCCACCAAACCCTGCCTCGTTGTATTCTAACACTATCCTTGTGACTGTCACATTTGGTGCCCATGGGGAGCCAGTGAGACGGTCATGCAGGCCCTCTGATGTAACACATGCAGACACTGAGTAAGCCTGCATAGGTTGTTACCATGTGAACATAGGCTTTGGCCAGAAATGCCACTTAGCAAGAGCACATGATGAACATGTATGGTTCTGTCCCATACCCCCACCCTAACATTCACCTTAATAGGGGAGACTTCTTTGTGACTTTTCTATTCTTCTATAACTGGAAATCGGGTGACCAGAAATGAACACAATACTCCAGGCGTGATCATTCCATGGATTAATATAGAAGTGTTATGTTATTCTCCATTTTTGTGCCTCATAGTCATTGTAGGTATAGATTTAGAAGGGGAGGGGGGTATTGTCCCTTTTAAATATTTTATGTTCTTATCAATGAAGGGTTTTTTATTTGTTACTTCTATAACCTGTGCAGCCCCACTAGCCATCTGGTCCGAATGCAGAGAAACTTTCTCCCCACACGCACAGAGACTCTGTGCGGGGAGAGCTGGACAGGGACAGCACGAGGGTGGAGAGTGGGGGGAGCATGGTAGAGCCAGACAGGTGGGTGTATAGGGCCCATTCAGTCACAGTCCTGTACATCCAGGGATCATCAGGACGCTCAGCTTATTTCACCTCGTAGATGGAATAAGCGCAGGGTGCTCATACGTTCTGGCCCGGCAGTCCTCCCAGAAGCAATCGAGCCACAGGAGGTGAGTCCTTGCCACCCAGTCCTGGCCCTGGCAGATCCTGCCGAGGGTTGGGCAGTGGGAAAATTGGTCTGGTGGGGTATCTGGCCTTCGGCACTTCCACTGGGCGTCCTGGTGCCATGGTGATGGGATACCACGGCACCATCACACTGCCTGGACGTCTCCCATGTCTCCCACGTGCGTCTTGCTCCCACGGTGCAGAATCGGGTACAGTATGGGATTGTATTCAGCTTAGGACTTTATATCGAAAAAATGTTTTAAATAAATAAAATAAATAAATTACTACTGACATTCCATTTGCACTTTTTTTTAAATTTTTGATTTATTAAAATTTTCACAATATCCAAGTACAATACTTATAAAGAAAAAGGGACGAGCCTAACAGAACAATTGGTAACAAGGAAAACTTAATCAATCACAAAAAAAATAGCAACAAATATAAGCTTGCCCCCACCAGTCCCCAATAAGAGAGGAAGTAAGTCACAATTCTAAGGAAACATAAACCTAAAAAAAAAAAAGACATTGTTATAGCAAACCAAGCAGACAAAGAGATGATATATCCTAACTACCAGTTATCTTACTCTACCAATACATAGGGCTCAATTTAAGTGGGAGCAATAGAAGGGGGTTGCCATCCTGCTAGCTTGGCAGAAAGAAAAGCTGACAGCTGTTGGGTGTCAAGAAAAAATATAACTATGTCCAGCCAGATTAACCAGACATTTACAAGGAAAACATAAAAAGAACAGTCCCCCAATTGTAAAACCCCCGGTTAAGAATAAGGAACTGCTTCTGGGTTGCCCTTGCCGCATCAAGAAAAATTCTTACAATAGAACCCATAAACTCTTTAGTAGATGTGCAGAAATGCCGGAGCCGGATGTGCTGACCACTCCAGAAAACCAGTAAGGTTCAAGCTATTGGAAGACAGACCACTCCAAGACCTGACCCTGGCCTTCCAACTGACGAACTCTGGCAGAAGGCAGGTAGTAAGCTCTAGATATTGGGGGAACAGAATCCTCTGGAATTTTCAACACATTAATCAAAAATCTCTTGAAAAGTTGAATAGGTGAAAAAGGATGGAATCTTCAGGAAATTAAGAATTCTCAGGTTCCTACTCCTGAATGCATTCCCCAAAGACTCGGTCTTTCTTTGCAAATTTCCCACATCTCTCATAATCAAAATAAAAAAGTCTTGAACTGCAACAACCTTCTTATCCAAAGAGGAAAACTTTGCAGAAAGAAAATCCAAAGCAGACTCATGAGCTTCCATCAAACACCCAAATGAGGTAAGCTGGCCAGAAATCCCTTGGAGCTGGCCTGAAATAGTTTGCTGCAACTGAAATAAGGCTTCTCAAAACAGTTTCAGAAGTAAAGACAGAAGGTCTCACCAACACTGACTGAGCTGCAGAGCCCAATTGAGATTGTTGCAATCCAGAGAGCCCAGAAGGCTAAAGACTGCCTCTCTCCTGTCCATGCGTGGGTCCAATCCCACTTTCACAGATCTCACCTCTCCTGCAGTCCCAGCCCAAACCTCCAAACTCTGGGAAACTCCTCCAGAGACGAGTACGGGGGGGGGGGGGGGGAGAGAGGCTGAACTCTGGAATTAGAGACTCTCGCAAGTACACCAGGTGATACCTCACACAGGGAAGCCAGGCTCACCTCATTCGCTGGTAACAGAGGAGGAAACTGGCACTCCGGGCTGAATGAGACCACCCAAAGCCACAACATCTCCAACAGGCACGAGGAAACTATACATCGGCCCGGCTGACAACGGCTGCCCCACTGGAAAAAGGTAAAGGAAAACGCCACCACCGGATCCTCTCACTTGCGTCTACTCGTACTGCCACCATCTTACTTCCTCTCTCCATTTGCTTTTATGACTGCTGCTGTGAGGATTTCACTGAGTGCAGTGACTCCAAATATGGAACCCAACATCTTCTGTTAGACTTATTTTTCCTCCATGCAACATTTTGCACTTGTCTATAATCAAGATGACCATACTAAATTCATATTTTATGCAGGTTATTTTAACAAGCTTGCATAACATTTACATGTGTAGATTGCATCATATATCAATGCAATGCCCAACCTGCATAAAGAAAAAATTTACAAAACCACGTCATGCTTCAATCCAAAGCATGTTCTGTTTTGACGGGGTAGTGAAGTGAGCACTGTTTGGGTGTACCAAAAAGACTGTTCAGCGTCAGCAGCCAGCACGCTTAAAGCCTAACTTTAGCTGGTTCATATCGCTGCTACTCGGTTAATCATGGCTGCAGCTGATTAGTGTTAGGGCATTCAAAATGGGTAAAAGGCATATTCATCTGCGCTAAATGCATTAGTGTCTCTGAATGTGCAGCTGATTATGGTTTAGTTAGCAGGTCTGCTGACCAGTTAAAAAGATTTGACTATGTTCCCCCTATGTGTGTATTTCTGATTTTATACCAAAAATAAATGCACGTTAAAAAGAAGAAAGTTGGCATCTTGACCTGCTCTAAAGAGTCAGCTGGGGTTATATTAGTAATTAAAGGGGCAATTGTGCTTATATTTCTATTGTTTAAAGGCGTTTCAAAAAGCCCTATAGTGAGTTTTCAATGAGCTCCTTAATTGTTTTTTTCCTGGGCATCTGGTTTGGTAAAATCTGGTGCTTGATTCCTGATGCTGGTAGAGCGGGTGCACTTCACACCAGCTCCTCAGCTATTGACAGCCATGACAGTGTGCAGTAGCATGTGGTGCACAGACAGTCGGAACTAGCCATGCCCTCTCTCTGTCCAGAAATCACCCTGATCCTGTTCCAACCCCACAAGCAGTCGATGCTTTAAGTAAACCCGAAAATTCAGCACCAGAACTTAATCAGCATCCAGCACAGACTATCTGGGTTCGCCAGATAGTGGCATCTCTATCCATCTAGTGGTAATATTCAGTGGAAACTGGTTAAAGTTAGGGCAACTATTGAGATGGTTTAACTCAACCAGTTATTTATCTATTTAGCTAGGCTTATATACCACTTTTCACTAGGTCAAAGCGATTTGTTGTGAACAGAACATCAGTTAACATAGTAACATAGTAAATGACGGCAGATAAAGACTAGTATGGTCCATCTAGTCTGCCCAGAAAGATGGCAAGAGTAGATGCACCTACAAATAGCACCTTAGATAGCAATTAACAGTGACATGGTACAAGTAACACCCTAAGTGACTTAGGGAGTCATTCCGATACTCATTTAGTGGGTTTGGACATCGCTAAATGTCTGGATTGCAGTGAATGCCAGAGAGCTTCCTGCACGAATAGCTGACTTGTGGGGGAAGTTCTGTTCATGGGCAGGAGGGGGGTGGGCTGTGGAGGATCGAGGACGGGTGGTGGGCAGGCCTGTACGTCCAGGGTTGGCCATGTAGACAAGGGACCTATTCCACCTTGGAGGTGGAATAAGTCCCCCTGGACATCGGGGAACCGCGGAGCTAGGCAAAGTCAAAGAGGTGAGGGAGCGCAGGGGGTTCTCAGCAGTCCGACTCTGGCCATGGAAAGCCTGATCAAGGGTCAGGCTGTGGGGAAAGAAGTTGTTTTTTTTCTGCGGCCAGGAGCCTGGCTAAGTTAGCTGGGTATGTTGCTGGGCATGCTGCTGATCAGAATCGGTGCCCAGCCTATACGCTCAAGCCATTAGACCCGATTTTGATCCCATGAGCATATCTAGCCTCCGCTGGATCAAAATCATTTGCTACTGCTGCAAGCCCTAATTCTGACCAGCCATACAGGGGCACGACGTGCATAATGGAATTGGCCTCATAGTATATATAACAGCAAACTATTTGCAATCATTAAACTATTTATAATAGAGAGCTATACGCAAATGGTATATTCTTTATTCACAGGTGCAGATTCTGTCTGTTGGTGTCATGTCAGAAGAGGGAGTTAGGTGATGGGTCCAAAGTGTCCAGAGAATAAAAGGGTTTTCAGGTGTTTGCAGAAGGAGGAGAGTTAGGTGATGTTCCTTTTGGGTCTGCTAGAGAGTTCCAAAGGGACGCCATGCAGAGTTCAAATGGTCTGTGGCAAATTTGTCGGTTGGATTTTGTTTTTGATTGTGGTACGGTAAGTTTTTCATTGTAGCAGCTGTTCGTGGTCTGTTAGTAGTGAGTTTCTGAAGGAGGGATTAGAGGTGGATGGCCGGGTCAGAGTGTAATGCTTGGTGCATAAGGAGCAAGGATTTATATTTGATTCTGCTGGGAGGGGCAGCTAGTGGCGCAAGTTAAGCTATCCGGTTAGCAGCTGAATATCACTATTAATTGAATAGTGACAAGTATTGTCCCTCATCACCCACAGACCACCTCAGTTTTAACCCTGAATTTTTTATGCCATCTGTGACAATATTCAGTAGCAGTAATCAGATAGTGCTGGTTAACACTGGGTTGAGAGCATTTTAGTAGGTCTGCTAAATAGCTAAAACACTTTAAATATCGGCCCCATAACTTTTGCCCCATGTTTGAATTTCTTACATAGGATAAATGAGAAAATAACTGTACACAGAAATGACCTGTGTGAAGATAAAAATCTGCAGGCTTCTTGTCCAGGCTACGTTAAAGGACTGGACAAAAGGTCATTTTGTGGAGAGAAATTTTGCATTCTAATTTCCTTCCTCAAGCCTTTTAGATGCCAGCTCTCACACATTTAGAGAATCATTCATGCCAGTGTACCCTGAAACTCTTACTCACAATCCCATGTACTGCCAGATAGACCCACAAAACAGCTTAAACTACAAGTCCTGTTGGGATGCTGTTTGGACGAGATATATTAATTCATTTCTGTACGAATTTAAATAATGAGGTTCAAATTGAAAATGATGGCAGAATGGCTATGAAAGACCTAGATAAGATTCTCAAGAGCAGAGATGTCTCTCTCCATACAAAGATTCGACTTGTTCAAGCCATGGTATTTTCAATAACATCATATGGATGTGAAAGCTGGACAGTGAAAAAGATAGACAGGAAGAAAATTGATGCCTTTGAATTATGGTGCTGGTGACGAATACTGTGTATACCATGGACTGCCCGAAGAACAAACCAGTCGGTACTAGAGGAGATTAAACCTAAGCTTTCTTTAGAAGCTCAGATGACAAGACTTCGACTTTCATACTTTGGACACATCATGCGAAGAGAGAGATCATTAGAGAAAGACATTATGCTTGGCAAGATAGAAGGTCAACGCAAAAGAGGAAGGCCAGCAATGAGATGGACCGATACAATAACAGCAGCTACGGGTACCAGTCTGTCAACAATGAGCCGCCTGAATGAAGACCGAACACAATTTAGGATAGCTATCCAGAGGGTCGCCATGAGTCGACTCCAACTCGACAGCACTTAACAACAACAACAACATATTGAAAATGACTTATGCATTTAGCATCAGATGTTAACTGCATAGGTCCTTGCCTTAAAAAAATGTTTGCATCAGAAAACACAGAACTTTTGGCAGGACGACTCACTGTCAGGCAATAACACAGGTACACTAAAAATTTTTTTTTTTAAACTGCCTCTAATGTTTCGATTGATTTTTACGTTTTTTGGTGCGCTGAATTCAAATCTGGTAACCAATTTGCTCCATCACGTACAGATTTTTTGCTACATTGGGTTAGCAGTTTGAGGTGAACGTTCCAGATTGAGTGCGATCGAGATAAAAGTTTCTTGGATGAATTCTTTATACTAATTGTTTAGTAGTTATTCAAATAAGAATAAAGAAAATTGTAACAAGGCAGCACATAAGAATAGAGTAATGTCAACAAAACACACTGTGATGGTAGCAAAATTGTCTGCACTTAAAACAGCCACATACATGTGCACAAACATTGAGCATATAAGAGCGAGGTTAGACACAAAGCAAAGCAAAGAAATGTGCAAAAAATGTTGTACAGGTATGTATGTAAGAATAGAAAACGCAAACCACACCATTGCAATACATGAAGACAAACACCCGATGGTGTGAAAATAAAATTCTAATAAATGAGATCTGACACTGTGGTAATAACTAGCAAATTTTTATTTCAAAGTTTAGTAAAAACACAATATTTGTCAACACAGTTTAGATTTTAAAGTCATTCTTGGGTCAATCAATCTCCTGGTGGGCCCGTTTCTTCTTCCCCCGAATGCTTCTCTTGGTGCGCTGCTTGGCGTATTTTTCATCTGGGGTTTCCCGCAGCAGCAACCAGCAGAAATCAGCCATCATAGTGGTGTTCCATCTTCCTTGGTACCTTCTCTCTGCGTCCTTGATGTCCTGGTGAAACCTTTCACCTTGTTCTTCACTGTACGCCCCCATGTTTTTGGGAAAGTAGTTCACATGGGAGTGCAAGAAATGGACTTTCAGGCTCATGTTACAGCCTTGTTCTTTGAAGGCATTGAGCATCCTGGCAACAATATCCTTATAGTTCTCATCCCGCCTGTTTCCCAAGAATTTGAGAACATCCTTGAAGGAATCCCATCCTTCTTTTTCCTTCTCAGACATCGTTTCAGCGAATGCTCCATCTGAAATGAGTTTCCTTATATCAGGGCCAACAAACACTCCTTCCTTTAGCTTTGCTTCAGAAAGTTGGGGGAACTTTGAGCAAAGGTACAGAAAGCACTCACCATCTTTTGGAAGGGACTTGATGAATTGCTTAATGAGACCCAACTTAATGTGGAGAGGTGGTAATAGAATTTTATCACGAGGTACCAAGTTCTCATGAAGAATATTTTTCTCACCGGGTCTCAAATACTCCCGAATTGGCGAGTCTTTTTTCCCCCAGTGTAGGTCGCGGGCCCAGCTATCCCACAAGCAAAGGAAGCAGGGATATTTGGTGAAACCGTATTGCTGCCCTAATAGCATGGATAGAATTTTAAAGTCTCCACAAATCATCCACTTATGCTCATCATAACGAATCTTCTGAAGAATCAGAGCTAAATTCTCGTATTTTTCTTGGAGAATAACAGAGTGAGCAATAGGAACTGAAGCGAATGTGTTGCCATTATGAAGAAGAACACCTTTTATGCTGTCTTTTGACGAATCAATGAACAGCCGCCATTCAGCAGGATCATACTTGACTTTAAACGTTTCCATCACTCCGTATATATCGTTGCAAAATGCCAAATCTTCCTCTTTGCTGAAAGACTTCAAAAATTGTGTCTCGCGGTTGTGGTACCAATAAAAAGTTGTTCCTGGTGACAATAGATTTTTCTGTTTAAGGCGAGAACCTAGCAGTTGGGCAGCATCTTTTGGGAGTCCTAAATCCCGGACTAAATCATTCAATTCAGCTTGAGAGAAAAGTTCAGGTTTCGGATCTGGTTCAGTTTCAAACTCGGAAGTACTGGACTCATCGGGAAAAGCCATCTGATGAGTCTCATCATGATCAGAACCGTCCACACAAATATGATCCAAAGATTTTGGTGGTTCAGGCACAGGTACTTCATTGCTATGAGGCATAGGCCTAATTGCTGAGGGAAGGTTGGGGTAACTTATTACGTTCTTATTTTTTAAGTTGTATCCCTTCACAATGCAAGAGCAAAAATAGCAGTCACTGCTGTGGTCTCTTTGTTCACGCCACATCATAGGTATTCCGAAACGAAATGCTTGTTTTTTACCTTTCATCCATAAGCGTAGATCTTCCTCACATGTCTTGCACACTTTGTGAGGAGCCCACGGTTTGTCTTGATCGCCTAACTTCAAACCGAAATAGGTGAAATATACTTTTTTAATAAATGCAGAAATGTTCCTCTGCCGCTTTTTCACGGTATATTCCCCACAAATAAAACAAAAACTGTCTGGAGGGTTGACGCAACCTCTGGCTCTGTGAGCCATCACAAATACACAGCACTGCAAACTACAACTGTAGTGAACCACTTCGGAATAAAGCTGGATTACGACTGAGCAAACAAAAGGTAATAATGAACTTGCAAGAAACTGAAATTTGACAGGAACGTTCATGTCGCAACCACCTTGTTTGAGCGAGCGAACGAGGCGAGGCGAACAGGAAAGAACATGCGCCAGCGCAAGTACTGGATTTAGCCCCCCGCCTCCCAATTGTCCTGTTAATGTATAAAATGAATACAAAACACTCTAAAATATCATGAGGGAGTGTTTCTAGTTAGTTAATCATTACAACCTCTATTTTGGGCCAAGAAAATAAACTGCAGTCGGCTAAAAAGAAATTATGTGAACATTCCTTATATGGGTAAGAAATCTAATTTTGCAATTAAACGTGACGTGATGGAACATTTTGGCTATTTTTCCTGGATTCAGCACCCCAAAATCAGTTGCAAAACTGGAGGCAGTTGCAGAGGCAGTTGCAAAACTGGAATCAGTTGCAAAACTGGAGGCAGTTTTTTGGTAGTGTACCTGTGTAATTAGCCACATAAGTAAGGGAAGGGCAAAGAATGCTTTGGGTGGGTGCTATAGAGTTATTTGGAGAGCAGCGCTCAGATAGCTTTATCGAAATAGCAGATTCAGTGCCCTTCTTATCTTTAGACAAGACTGGGCAGCAGAAAAGAGCCTATGATGATTGTTGCTGTTATTGAAACCTCTCTTGAAAACGTATTCTTTAGAAAAACTTGCCCAAACCTTGCCAATAGTTTGTTAATTCAAATGAATTATTTCTCTTCAGTCACTGTGATGTCATAAATGGCAAACCATAATGGAAAGTTTCCGGCAAACTTTCTGTGTTAGTGTGTGAACACAATTAAAAAAGAATTAATGACCTCCACTGGGCACAGCACTTCCTCTGAACTTTTACGATTCTTCAGTGATGGTCTCTCTGGGTACCACAAGACAGCCAGAAACAGCCCTTTATAAAATGAGGATGGGGCACAGTACCATTGTCATTGGCTTCATCTGAGAGGAGAGGGAGAGCCTTCGCCTACGGCCGTATCCAAAGGCTCAAAGTAAGTACAGAGATAGAATTAAGGAGGAAGCTAGGCTGTCCTTTCTTCAGTAAGGAGGAGGATTCACTCATGACAATCTGGAGACCCCGATTTCCTGATCCGGTCTATAAAATCCTTCAGTTTATGAAGCTGATGGTAGATGATCAAATCTTTGTTTACGCCTTGGAAACTTCAAGACTTCGATTACAGTAAGTAACACATTGACTCTTGTAATTATTTTTTTCTGGAAAGTAATACAGTAATTAATCAGAAAAAATAAAATTATCATTTAAATGAGAAATCCAATGATATCAAGAGAAAACCCCAAAAAGTAGTACAAATTGTTAATCTTTGCTTCAATGACTTTTACCAGTTTGTGAGGCTTCAAATAAATTCAGATAAAAGGAAGCAATAATATATAAGAGTGACCTCTTTATACAGTGATTTCTGGTGCACAGAACCAGGGACTTTATATCTTTTCTGTCCAATTTCCCGATCCAAAGATCAGTATTTACAAGACAGCAAGGGAAGAAAACATTGATAAGAGACTCCTAGAAAAATTAGTCTTACGAAATCTACTATGAAAAGTGCTGTGAACCTGTAAGGACAGCAAATTTCTCCTTAAAATAATTCATTTGATTGTGAAGCATTTGCAGGATATTTAATTACATTTCTGTGAAGCTTCCCACCCACCATCCCTTGCATAGATGCTTCCACTATCATACCTGGGGGGACAATGCACTGATCAGAATCCCATGAAAGAGTGTTAGGAATAAGGTTCCGACACAGCAAACACTACAGATACAGAGGAAGACCAGTACTATGGGGGCCATTATCTAACTCTAATATCTGTTCTTCACTTGTTGATGCTGTGCTCCTGCTTTACAGGAATCTATGTGATGTGTGTGACTTCTGCTACCCATTTTTATAAGTGTTATTTTAGCTACGTTAGTGGGACACTAATAAAAAGTACACATGACAACTCTATGTTATCAGCATAGACCTACTATAGTTGTCTGTACTGTTTTCATGACATTTGTGTAGAAATGTAATGTCTTGGGGGGGGGGGGGAAGACTGATGAAATGCTGACCCAGACAACCTGAAGGTTTAATCCTTACTATTCTAAAATTCTGGTTCTGAATCAACTGTAGAGTTTCTTCTTTTTTAGGTTTTAATAAATACGCATACATTGATGAGGTTCTCAGGCTACTTAGAAATATCTGATACTTCCTACCCAATTGTAACCAAAGACAGAATAAGATATTTGATCCGGAAGGCTGAACGCTCCAGATAAATGGTGACTTCAGTGCTAGGAATTTAGGGCAGTTTTAAGCAATGGGTAAAATTCCCAGTGGTTTTTGCATGTCCATAACCTGGTTCCAAATTTATTTTTTATTAAAATTGGGACCATTTCAAAATAGGGCAAGAGGAGACAGCCTAGAAGTTAGGTCAACAAGATAAGAACCAGAGGAGACTGTTTCTCCCACTGATGTTCCTGGTGACTTTAACTAAGTCACTTTACCCTCCTATGCCTTGAGTAAAACTCTGTGAGAGTGAAAATTCTTGGTCTGGACCCTCTAATTTCATCAGAATTTGTAACTTGTTTTGAGCTCGGACTTGGCAATGCAAGTAATTAAATCCAAAATAACTTACAATATTTTTAGTAAAATGCACTAAGCAGTTAATGTGTGTCTTAATACATGATAACTCTCAATGCTAGGCCGTGGTAAGTGTTGCTGAGTAAACATTGCACTAGCCAAGCACTAATTCCTACAGTAATTGCAAATTGCTTGTTGGAACCAGAAATCCTCAGGTTAGGGGCAGAGAGAACACATTGCAGTTAGTATAGAGGTACATATCACACGTTGTCAATGATGAAATTACTGAGTGGAGTTAAACGCACCCGTGATAATTTGTGAATGCTGCACTTGCGTGCTAAGATATGATTCAGTGCAGTAACTGTTGGGAACATGCTGGACATGCCCGTGACAGTTTGCATACAACGTCTGCACTTACTAAATGAGCAATGAGTACCAAATCCTACCGCAATTCAGTAAAAAGAGCCCTAAGTATTTTAGTCTAATTTATTAAAGCGACAGATCCTTCCTTCAACTTCTGCCATTGTGGTCAATCCACCCACTCAGATTAGATCACATTAAGCATGCCATCTCATTTGAATGGAGAGCTGGGATGGCACATTTTAATAGAATCTAATCTGAGTGGGTAGATTGACCACATTGGCAGAAGTTGAAGGAGGATGCTGTTGCTTTAAAGAAGTTATTGGAGGTCTTTGGAGGAAATGAGTATTTATGTATAAAAAGACACCATGGTTAGTTTGATGAGAAGCTAAGAAAGTCTAAACATTGATGAATCAATGAGTTCATTAGGAAAGACTGGTTTTAACTTCATACAGATATAAGCGTCTTCAAAGATTTTACCCTGACGCGGAACTGTAATAGAAAGTGAAGTTCGAAGCACAATGTTGTGTCGGGAGATTTTTAAGAAAAGGAAGATAAGTGAAAGAGAACTTGTGGGGGAAAGAATTTAAAAAGTTTAAAAAGAAAAAGGGATCTGGCTAAATCTGGGCTAGTAACTTATTGAAAAATCTGTCAAAAATTTTGTTTGGGACTCATTGTCAGGATTTGATTATATATTGGAGTGCTTTGTCTAAATTTTCATTCATACCTATATGAGCACTAGTTTCGTGAAGCTTCTAGAATTTTCCTCTGGAAATGTCTGCATTTTCTAGGGAGTTTTCAGTATTTTGTCAACATTGATAAACAGAAGCTTTGAGAGGCTGACGAGAAATGCAGGATCCAGTAGGGTTAATAATAATTTTCTTATTACTATATCATAGCCGAAAACTAATGCCAACAATGAGAAAGAAACTAGAAAAGAAGCGATCTTTAAGTGGTCTAAAGTGATTTTGATTGAGGTGAAATGTTAAGATGTTAAAATTAATACTGTAGGAAAATGAATCACTTCCAAATCAATTTTAAGAGAAATAAAATATGCCTATAGTAGGGCTTAATGCAGGAAATCCTGCGCTAGCGTCCAGTGCGAAAGCTTTTGCTCAGGGTTCTCTAATGAAAGTTTAACACAGAAGTCTTGCTCAGCGATGCAGGTAAGCAGGCAACATGCTAACGGGCTGTGTGCAAAACATCTGCACTAAAGTGGGAGAAAAAGTCCAACATGCGCACTGGGGTCTGTGTTAGCAACACCTATATCTTCACACACAAAAATAACAATTTGCAGCTTGTATGCATGATCTGGAAAGCTATGCAACGCATAACTACAATATTATTCAGCTCAGACGTTTTGTTCAGAATAACATCGCTCTTCATAAATACTGATATTATCCTGCACAGAAATTTTGCGCAGAATAATGTTGTGGTTATGCGGCGCATAGCATTCCAGTGCATGCAGATAACATTGTTGCAGCATGCCACCGACTGTTTTATTTTTCAGCACTCTCTTCAGCAAAACCATAAAAAGGTTATTAGGCCTGTGCACTCAAGAAACAGTCACACATCCCTCACCACCAGCTGCTATGGGCCTATGAGTTAAGCCTTGACGTCTTCTCAGACCTGGCATTAAAATCCCAGCATGGAGTACAGCTTTTGCACTTCTGCGCAATTCTCTGTATCTGCACTGCATAGCTAATGGCTTCATGACCATTAAATTCCTTCTTAAATTCTCCACCCACTCCAGCACAGATAATTATGCATAAACATAAAGAAAGGATTCCTGCTTGTATTCATGGACATATCTACTACTACTACTACTATTCAGTACTTCTAAAGCGCCACGCATGCAGCGCTGCACAGCTAACCTACAAGAGGTAACCAACATACAAGAGACAGTCCCTGCCCGTCACAGTCATGCTCATCAGAGCTTACAATCTAGTTAGAACAGTACATTAGTTAGAACAGTAGAGAGCATTAGTCAGTTCTGTGCAAGGTACGGTGTGGTACAATTTGGTCTATAGTATGGTCATAAACGTTGACAGGGTGGGATGAGAAAGGAGTCAGGATCAGAATGCAACGGTGAAGAGTCATGCTCATCGGCAGCCTTCAACATCGTGTCACACGCCAGACTACTGCAGCGCCTGCAGCAAATAGGATTATGCAAAAATACTCTAAAATGGTTTACTTCATACTTGGAGAATAGAACGCAACAAGTCAAATGCGCACAAAAGAAATCATCACATTTCCCCGTCACTCATGGAATACCACAAGGCTCAGCCCTATCATCAATGCTCTTTAATATTTACATCCAGCCTGTATGTAACATCATCAAAAATCACAAGTTCCAATATCACATTTACGCTGACGACATCATGGTGTATGCCCCAGTCAACCTACTAGCACTCAACATCACAACTATAACCAGATGCCTTGAAGATAGGAACACCTGGTTCGCAGCCAATAATATGATGGTGAACTACGATAAAACTGAGGCAATGTTAATCACCAGGAACACTACCTTCACTCCACCACAAACCATCAGCATTTTAGATAAGCTTATAGTAGTTAAAGAAGAGGTTAAATATCTGGGCATCACATAGGACAGAGCACTAAACCTGAAATCCCACATCACAAAAACCGCAAACAAGGCCTATAAACGCTTAAGGATCATCAGAAAACTTAAGCCATTACTCCACCAGTATCACTTCCTCACAGTATGCCAAGCACTCATTACACCTCTGCTTGACTACGGAAACTCGTAATATCAAGGCCTCCCTCAACAAACCCTACACCCACTCCAAATGGTGCAAAACACCACAGCACGCATCATCACAGACACCCCAAGATCTGAACACATCACCCCAGTCTTACAGCAACTACACTGGCTACCCATGATGGCCAGAGCAAAATTCTAAATAATCCTAATCACCTTTAAAATCATCCACCAGCTCTCAACAGAGGCACTCCAGTACATCATAACAAAGGATACCTGCAACAGACCGAGAAGAACCAATAAAGACAACATGATCGGCACACCTGAAGGATTCCACAAGACTAAACAAACAACCTCAAAAAGAGCTCCCTCCTTACTAGTGCCCACACTCTGGAATTCCCTCCCAACAAGCCTGAGAGCATTAGATGACCTAACAGAATTCCGAAAGGACCTCAAAACTTATCTCTTTATTGAAACTTATCAGCTGACAGAAAACAGTCCCCACCCAAACGGTAATGCATCTACAGCCGATAATTGATACACACTCATCCCAAATAGGCATACAAGATAATGACATAACATCATGTTACCCTTATGATAAATGTAACCTTCCAATTGTACTGTCTTGATGTTGTTAAGTTCCCCTATGTTAAATGTAACCCTCCAATTGTGATGTGACCACTTTGATTATAGGATAAGGTGGTATACAATCTGTTTTAAATAAATAAATAAACAAACAGTGCACTTTTTGCCTGCACTAACTAACTTTATTTATTTATTTATTTAACATTTCTTTTACAGCGCCTTTCAGTTTATCAAGGTGGTTCACTTGGAACAGAGCGTACAGAACATAGTACTAATGTCAGCACAGTTTTTGGCATCAAGCCCATAGATCGTGCTCAGCAGTGAAACAAATGGATACGGGTTTTGAGTCCTTGTTTGTTTATAATAACAGTTCAAGGTGCGGGTATAATTTGGTGAAGTCTTGTTTTGCCATGGACTCCTTATGTCACCAGGTGTAACTCTATCATCTAACATCTCAATTTTACAGCTATTTTTTTCTCAACAATAAACATTTTTAAAACTAAGTTAAATTACTGGATAACTGAATGAACTTCCCTAACCCATGCTTTGGCTGTTCTTTTCCTTTTAGGTTGAACTTCAGAAGGATGCAAGGAGGAAACCAAACTGAAGTGAAAGACTTTATTCTTCATGGACTCTCAGTTACTGGGGGGGCACAGATCATTGTATTTCTGGCTTTCTCAGTAGTTTACACTCTCACATTGGTTGGGAATATAGGCATCATCCTGTTGGTATGGTCCAGCACTACCCTTCACAAACCTATGTACATCTTCCTTGGAAACTTGTCTTTTGTCGAAATCTGGTACACAACTAGCACAGTGCCAAAAATGCTCTTGGGTCTGCTGTCCAAAAACAACTATATTTCTTTCATTGGCTGCTTCTTACAGTATTTTTTCTTCTTCTCCTTGGGTACAACTGAATGTTTCCTTCTCACCGTCATGGGCTATGACCGATATCTAGCCATTTGCCAGCCTCTTCGCTACAATGTGTTAATGAGCAGCCGGATATGTTCCTGCCTTTCTGCTTCTTGTTGGATCACTGGGTTCCTCTGGTCAGTGGTGCCCATAAGTTTAGTATCCCAGCTGCCCTTCTGTGGGGAAAATGAGATTGATCATTTCCTGTGTGATACGGGACCACTGCTCGAACTGTCTTGTGTGAGGGATTTTGCGATTGAGGTGACCTGTTCTATATCCATCTCAGTAGCACTACTCGTTACATTCTCCTTCACCTGTATCTCTTATGGTTTCATTATACAAACAATAATAAGAATCCCTTCCTCATCTGGTCGTCGCAAAGCATTTTCCACCTGTGCCTCCCACCTCACCGTGGTAATCATGTTCTTTGGATGTGCTATGTACATGTATATTAGGCCTTCAGGTAACCATCCCTTCTATGTGGACAAGATGGTGGCTGTACTCTATACTGTTGTGACTCCTTTACTAAATCCCATAATCTATAGCCTGAGGAACAAAGAGTTTGTGGAGGCAGCAAAAAAAGTCCTTAGTCGTTAACAAATGTACAGAATATGACCTGTTTCTGATGAAGAAATGTATCATAAATATTTGCAGAATGTCTTTACACAAGACCTATGGGGGAAATATTCAGGGGTGATGGCTAGTGCTTCTAACCCCAGATATTCAATGTCAAGGCCATATCTGGCCACCTGCATTGAATAACCCGGTCACCACACAGCACTGCACATCATGGAAGCTAACAGGGCAGTGGTGATATTAAGCCGCAGCCCAGTTAACCCCCATGGATAAAGATAGGCCAGCTTTTCCCATGCCTATCTTTACCCACGAGTCACTAACCGGGCAATGGTTCAGTATCACAGCTACCCGATTAGTGATCATTCTCTCCTTTGCTCCACCCCAGAATGCCCATGTCAGGTCCTGGTACTACGTGGTTAGCACAGGGGCACATAGTTGCGGCACCTGCGACTATTCAGTGGCAGTAAGCAGAATTCACATGATTTAGAGGTCTGTAAACCATGTAAATGCCTTTGAATAGCAGGCCCTGTTTTTATTCATTTATCTTTTCATTCTCCCATCTTTATTAGAGACATGCATTCATTTGAAAGAACCTTTCCCGTGGCGTTTCATATCATTTTAACCCTGAAATGATCAAGAAAAAATGAACATTTGGGATTTCCTGTGTCATAAATTTTGCACACTCTTGCTTAATAGACACCTACTGAAGAACAGTGCACATTATTGATGAAATGAAAACGTGAAAAACAAAACAACATTTAAGAATCACAAAGGACACAAGAAACTAAATACAACTCTTTTTTTTTTTGCCTACCTACTAATCTTTATTGGACCAATATTCAGACCATGGCCGTTAGCACCGCTACAGCAGCAAAAACAAAACCATGTGCTGGAGTCTATCCAGTGTCCAAAGCTGAATGTCTGACCTGCTATCTGGTTACAGGTGACATTCAGCAGCTAACCAGATAGCGAGATCTGCATAAATTTAGGACAGCCATTGATCTGTCCTAGCTCTATGCACTTTGCCAATCCTCTTAGTGGCTGAACATTGCCACTAACCAGATAGGTGCTGGGACCACCCTTGTTCCACCCACAGACGGCCCTAGCACTTACCACATTGTTCCAGGGTGGTCTGTGGGGATATTCAGCAACACTATCGGGTTAACGTCACTGAATATTAGGATCATTGAGGTTAAGGCAAACTCTATAAACTCTGCTACATATTGGTCCCTGTGGACCTGATATTTAGTGGTGACGGCTAGCACAATTACAGTGGCTAGCCATCATGGCTGAACACTAAACCTGGATAGTCAATGCCAGGTCCATATCTGGCCACCAGCATTAATATCCAGATCAGCTACCCAAAGCAGGAAGCTAACCTGTTAGGTTCAGTGGCAAACGTTAGGACAGCCTGAATATCACTGCTGAACAGTTATCCCCACGTATTGCCCCGGAACACCCCAATGCTAATCAGTTAGCTTAGGGGCATATAGCAGTGGTACCCGTGGACATGCCGTGGCACTACCTGAATATCCCACTTAGTGGCTTTTACGTGGTTTGCCGGTCTTCTGGCACTGGCATTTAAATGAATCTTCTTGTGACTGCACTAAAAACTGACTGTTTCTTCATAGTGCAAAGAACGTATTGTACTCTGATCAGCAAATCGCAAATCTGTCCTGGTGGAGCTTCGGTCAATGTTCGGGATATCCATCGTAAGTATGCATGACATATACTGCCTCCACTGAGTGACAGTTTAGCTCGTGCATATTCATGGTTGATATCCTGAAAGCTGATTGGCCGGTACTACCCTAGCACAAGTTTGAGTGTGGCTGGTCCAATAAACTTGCCCGTTTCTCGATTTAATTATTTTGGTTTCTGTCCTTCCTTGTAGGTCTTGTAGGACCAGGCACCATCAAATATCTGGAGTCATAAACCAGTTTCAGCAGAATTATTTATTGCTAGTTTCAGAATACCTCTATAAGAGATCTCATGTCCGGATCATCAAAATGCATACAAGATCTTTATGTATTTGCCGGATATTCAAAGGTTTTTACATAGTTTACAGACCTGTAAAGCACGTAAATGCCCCTAAGCAGGGTATTCAGTGTCGCTGAATATCCCTGGTATTGCTGCTATTCACCCTAATGCCGCGCAGTTAGCATCGGGATGTTTTGGGGGTGTTCCATGGGCGTACCTGAGAATAACCAGTCAACGGTGATTTTCAGACACTGTCCCGTTCTCCCTCAATGGCAAAAGTTAGGCGCCACAAAAGCTGTCCTAACTTTTCGCCCCAAAGCTAACTGGGCAGCAACTGAGTATCGCCGCTGCCCGGTTATTTTTTTGGCTTCCATGGCTGGCCAAGATATTCAATGTCTGGAGAGGGACAGTTTGTGGGGATATTCAGCAGCACTAACCAGTTAGAGTTGCTGCATATCATGGTGACCAACGATTGAATTATAAGGAGCAATATTAGAGATTTTCATTGAATGTGGTACAATCCCAGATGTTAAATTCTGAAGTGCAGTGGTACACCTTCGTGTGATTACAGAATGGGGAAAGATCTCCTTAAGACATGATGAATATCCAAGAGTAAAGTTTAAAAGAACCCCTTGACCATTTTGTAGATTAAGCCGACAAGAATGTCCACCATGATTGTGCACCAGTCGATGTAAAGAAAAATCATCCAGTGATCGAGATTGTCAATTACAAGCCAAGTAAACATTCAAATAAACCCTAATGCAGAACGTTCATAAAAGGTTTGAAATATGGCATTATGCTGGGGCAATGACAATGTTAAAATCAATGATACTGAATGATAAGATCAAACGTATGTGCTAACAGTGCACATATAGAATTCTGGTGCAGTTTTAAATGTATCTTGTAGAGAATAAATAAAGTAAAATTGACCTAAGCATATAGCTGGATTGGCTGATGTGCTGGGGTCAAATCTATTGGAAGTCCAACAAAAAATATTTTAGAAAGGCCTTCAAATTTTGGGAATAGAAGTATTATCACATAGCAGAGTGGATATTCCCTAAAAAGATTGTGATTATAGGTTAGTAATATTTGTGTGTGCCAGAAAGAGTTCTGAAGTTTATGGGATTTAATAGATATGCACAGCTCATCTGGGCATGCTTGGAAATTATGGAGCATGTTTACTAAAGCGCGCTACCCAGGTAGTGTGGGGTTCGTATGTGTTTTTGGTGCTGTGCTAAAAAGAAGAACAGTGCGAGTCTGTGTGGTGGTAGTTGCTTCCTGCAGTCGTTTACAATGCTGACACTGGCTAAATTCAGGGGGGTGGCTGTCTCCACTGCCCTGCATTTAGTGGAGACAGCTCAAACTCGCGTTACTAGCGTGGGGCTTAGTTGCCATGCCCCAGTGAGTCTGATATTCAATGGCAGAATTTCTGGCACAAGAATATGGCAAAAGCAAAATCTTTGGACTAGAACTCCACAACAGGAGTCAATCGATTCACAAGACAAAAAAATCCTGTTAGCATTTTGCATAGGGCTGAAGACCAGACAAACTTTGGGCCAATCAGGAAACAGGAAGGAAAATCACCAGCAATACAGCAATTCTTGCTGGAGCCAGCCCCTGTGGAATTGCGGTGACTTTTGTGAAAGATGCCTGCCTTCCATCCCAAAGGTTTGTTACTTTGTGAGGCTAGCCTGGCCTGTGATAAAACAAGGGAGAAAAACCCAACTTGTGTATTTTTCAGAGCCATGTTTTGGATTGAAATGATATGAAACAATGATATTTCCCATTTTGTTTAAAAATAATGCACATGTCTGCTCCAAATGCGGTCTCACTAGAGACTTACACAAAGATGCTAACACCTCCTGTTTCCTGATGACCATTCCTCTCCATATACATGTCACCCTTTCTACCTGTTTCTCCACATTAAAATCATCAGATATGGTCGCCCCTTGGTCCCGCTCTTCTTTTGTGAATTGAAATACTTTTCCTATACTGTGCTATTTCCTTAGGGGTTTGCATCCCAGATGTATAGTAACATAGTAAATGATGTCAGATAAAGAACAGTATGGTCCATCTAGTTTGCCCAGCAATTTTTAACATTAAATCTTAGCTCCCAAATTATTGACCTGGATCCCTCCTCATGTCATACACACCATCCAGGATCTCTACCCTCTGGCAGATTGTGTGGCACATTGCAAAAAGGAAAGCACTTTCCCATATATCAACAGATGACACAATTTAGGATGTAAGTATATGAACAAGGATATCCCAAAAAAGAAAAAAAGGTGGAAAATACTGGTGGAGGACATTTTCTGCCTTTCTTCTGCAAAATGGATGCATTGGATGATGGCTAGGATGTGACAATTAGAGAACAACATTAGCAAAAGAGAAACAAGTGGAACACATATTCCCATATGGAACATGGCAACTTTGTTACACTCCAACCCCATTCAGAATGGAACATTTTAAAGATATGATGGATTGCCTTGGGATACAAGATAGAAGATCCCATTCTAAAGCCTTCCATTCCAAGACAAACCACAACATTTTGAAACAAACTTTAAAATCTAGGAACAACACCAGACAGAAACTGTCCTTGTTTAGGGAATCCTAAAGAAGGAAGTTTAACAAGTTCAACTTTAGTCATTTCTCAAACATCTTGTTTATTCACAAATTATTATTTAAACGTTTTTTATACTGTTTTATCATTTCAGTCAAAGCGGTTTACATTGTAACTTAAACTTGGTAATGTACATTAAACAGGGACATTGATAACATGGATTTTTCTGGTGTAAATATATGAGTGGGTATTTTGCTCCTTATCATGTGGTAAAAGGCAAAAATGTGTGTTATTTTACTGTAAATCCCAATTTTACACTGCATCGTGCACTGAATAATAAAGAAACGTAAAGACCACAAATGCATGCAAAACACCTCATTATTATTCTACTCAAATAACACAACTTGGAGTCGTGTTATTCTTGGGCAAATAATGCCAGTTCAAAGCTGATGTTATTCTTCTGCTGCGGGCATCAGTCTGTTAACACGTGGCCCAGGAGCTGTGCCGTTGAAATAAAACCTAGAGTGAACTCATAAGAGTAACTAAATCTTTTAAATATTTTTGTCGGAGTTTTTGCCATGGGAGGAAACCCTCTCTTGAAGCGTAACTTCCCTTTTATTCAAAATATGGCTAAAAATACCATTAAATAAGCGTGAAATATGCACATTAAACAGCGCTACTTCACAAAACTAAAACTGGTGAAATATTCATCCCATGCACATCGGCCCAAAAAGCTGGCTTCTTTCCAGGTAAATAAATGAGCCGTTATCGCAGTTAGAACAACGAACACAGCACCGCGTTTAGGACCAGGTCATTTCATTCTGATCCTGTTTCAATGCTTAAAGCTACTGCGAATCAGCAAACAATCCATTTCTTCAATCTCTTTTTTCAATCCAATTTTTAGCGCGGAGCTATTGCACACTCTCAAAACCGCTATTGATGATTCAGTCTTTTTTTTTTTTTTTAATAGTAGTTTTTATTCAGTTTTTACATATAAAATAACAATACAAACGATCGTGATATAGCAGGATACAAGCAGATGCTATTGATCAAAATAGCAAAAGAATATAATAACTTGAACAAGACAGTACAATAACGTTAACAAGAACTAGTATCAGTCCATGCCAGCACGCCACCCTCCCTTTCTCCGTTCAATGTGGTTACAGCAGAGACCATTCCACAAGGCAGCCTCCAGCAATCACTTTCATCAAACATAATTTTGTAAAGCTGACCATTTCTTACTGAGTTTACCAGACCATGGGTTCTTGGCTATATAAATCTCTTCGTAGGTCTTATGTAGGATTAAGAGACTCCACCAATGCTCGAAACAAGCTTTGTCGAGATTCTTCCAGTGTATTAGAACTATTTTAAGCGCTATCCCGAGCATTAAGTCCAGCAGTTTACTATCCCATTTCATCAGAGTAGGTTCCAGAGCTATGGATTTATAGATCACTATCCGATAAGTGACAGGAGTTTGTAAGTTGAGGATCTGTGATATGCGTTCCCAAACTCTGTTCCAATATATTTCCAGGGATTTACAATGGAACAACATATGTGGCAGTGTCCCAATTTCCATGTTGCAGGACCAACATCGATTTCCCTCCTGTAGTGTCCATTTCATTTTCTTAGCCGGTGTAATATGCGCTCGATGTGCTATAAAGTACATAGATTGTGTGAGAGACGCTGCTCTCGTGGCACGCATTTGAGTTCCCCAAAAAGTGTCCCAATTTTCCGGAGGTAGATCTTGACCGGTTTCAGTAGCCCACACCGATTGTGTCTTAGAACATGTCTTGTCACTTTTGGATCGGAGAATCGCAACACATCTCGAAACAGCTTTGGCATCTGTTTGTAATTCTTGAAGTTTCTGTCGCAGCGGCCATCCTGTACGTATCAAGACAGGTGACACACCCGCTTTGCTCATACAGTATCGGAGCTGACACCATTGGAAATAGCATGTATTAGGCAATCGGAATTCCGTCCTTAATCTGTCAAAGGTTTTAAATGCACTTCCATTGATCAGTTGTCCAATGGTGATAAGATCATGTTCCACCCATTTTTTCCATAAGACAGGCTTCCCTCCGATGATAAGGCACGGGTTCAGCCATATGGGCATATCTGCGGCGAAGTCATCCCCTCCATCGATACATGATGCCAATAATCGACAGGCATGCTGTGTTTCTCGGATAATAGTATTATGTGGTGTCGTCTGGTCTACTACTGTGCCAACCAGTAGCCATGTAGGTAGGGGGGAATGTAGGGCCCGCTCCACACTCAGCCATCTAGGTCCTTTATCCGTGTCGTCAGAGTCGACCCATTGAGCACCCTGCTTTAAAAGAGAGGCAGTGTGCAGCCAGCCGAGATCTGGGAAATGGACACCTCCTTGTGTATTAGGTAACTTCAGTTTCCAGGCAGCTATTCGAGGTACTCGGTTGTTCCATAGAAAGGCTATCAGTTGACTATTCATTTTCTTATAGAAGGCTGACGGGAAACGTAAGGGTATCATGCTTAATATATAGCTGAGTTTTGGTACCAACATCATTTTTATCGTTTCTAGCCTGCCCCACCAGCTCAAATGAAGGGGGGTCCACTTGCAGATGTTATCATGTACAATTTCTTGACACATCTTAATGTTGATTGCGACAGTCTCTTCCAAGGTGGTGCCATAGGTCACGCCCAGGTATCTAAAGGATGACTTCTCATATTGAAAGGGGTATCCACGCATCATTTCTTCGCTGACCTGTTCATTCAGAGGAATAATTGTTGTTTTATTCAGATTTACTTTATATCCGGATATCGCTGAGTATGCATCTATGAGTTGCAGTGTTTCAGGAAGGTCTGATGGTTGTAGAAAAATGAGCAGGTCATCGGCATATGCTGACAATTTACAGGGACCATCAGCCAACTCAATTCCTTTTATGTTTTCCTTCTGTCGGAGCGCTATTAATAAGGGTTCCAGGGCTAAATTAAAAAGCATCGGTGACAGGGGGCAACCCTGTCTGGTCCCTCTTTGCAACTGAAAAGGGGCTGAGAGGTGTGAGTTGACCGCTATTCGAGCTGTGGGTTTGGTATATAACAATTCAACGCGTTTTAGGAACTTTTCTCCTATCCCAAACCACCGTAGGGATCGAAATAGAAAGGACCATTCCAGTCGATCGAAGGCTTTTTCGGCATCCAATGCTAGCCCTATCAGGGGCTCGGCCTTGGTTTTGGCAGATGCCAGTACATGTGCCAATAATCTTCCATTATCTGTAGTGGATCTGTTTTGTATAAATCCACATTGATCCTCATGTATCAAATCTTTTAAGATCCGTCCTAATCGGTTAGCAAGCACTTTAGCATAGATTTTATAATCAGAGTTTAGGAGAGAGATGGGTCTGTAATTCTCTATCTTTTGTGTATCCCTGCCCGGTTTCGGGTGAATTACCACCACAGCCTCTGCCAGGGCTCCAATCTCTGGAGATTCATCTTGCAGGCCACTGTAGTAGATCTGTAGCATGGGAGCCAATTGAATGCAATATTTAGTATAGAATTCCAGTGGGATACCATCTGGACCGGCGGCTTTGCCACAAGCCATCTGTTTGATCGCATCTTGTATTTCAGTTACTGAGATCTCTTGTTCCAGCGTTCGACTTTGATGACTGGTTAATGTGGGTCCTACTATCTTGGAGACAAAATCTTCAAAGGCTCTGTCACTACATTGGGTATCTGAGCGATATAGTTCCTCATAAAATTCTTTGCAGCGGTCTAGTATTTTGTCAGATCTCAGTAGAAGACCCCCGGAATTGTCCTGCAACGCCGCTATAGCGGTCTTGCTGGTTTTTGGTCTGAGCTGCCGAGCTAAAAGGGATCCAGAGCGGTTGCTTTCATAGTAGTATATACTACGTTGTAGCTGGATACTACTCAGTGCTTCTTTGTTGAGGAGAGCATTATATTGATAGCGCAATTTTTGGAGTCTAATCAATATCATTGAGTCAGCTCTTTTGGCTAGTAACCTTTCCCCAGCTTTTATTTGGAGTTCCAATTCATCTTTTTCTTTTTTCCTGGCTTTACGCCGTCTAATGGTGTAGGTGGTAATATGAGCTCGTATGGTCGCTTTAAAACCTTCCCACCAGCTCCAGATGGAGGTATCAGTGGGTGTATTGTATTTAAAGTAGGTCTCAATTTCCCCTGACAGTAGCTGTACAAAGGAGTCATCTGCTAGTAGGGATTTATCAAATGTCCATCTTGGCGGAACATGCTGTGTAACGGTGGTGTTCAACACTAGGGAGACAGCGGCGTGATCCGATACCGTTGTATATATATCTCTGCGGACAACACTTGGGGCATCAGCTCTGTGGACAGTAGGAAGAAATCGATTCTTGTTTGGGTATTGTGTGGGATGGAATAAAATGTGTAGTCTCTTTCTTGGGGATGAAGTAGGCGCCATGGGTCTACCAAGTGTAGCTCTGTTATGATGCCTTTAAGAATCGCCTGCGATTTGACTTTGTCTACAGCCCGATAGGGCGTGCGATCTAGCAGTGGATCCAAGATGACATTGAAATCGCCCCCTAATATGATATTGGTGTGAGCTGCGGCTGTAACTTCTTTAGCTATCAGTTTGAAAAAGTTAGGGTCATCGAGGTTGGGCGCGTAAATATTGAAGACTGTGTAAAGCTGTTGATTTATTTTCAGCGTCACTCTGGCCCATCGACCTAGCGGATCAATCTGTGTGTCGGTAATGGCGGATTGCAGGAATTTGCGCACTAATATTATTACCCCCCCTTTGCGTTGAGTGGCAGAGGCCGAGGCCGCCACCAGGAAATATTTAGAGGTTACTTTCTGCGATTCAGTATCTGTTAAATGTGTCTCTTGTAAGAGGGCAATATCTGCATTTTTTTGCTGGCAGTACGCTAAAATCTTCTTTCGCTTGACAGGGCCAGTAATACCTTTTACATTTAATGAAAGTATTAAAAGATCACTAGACATCAACGTTGGAATAAGCTGTCTTATAGGTGAAAGCTATCCTATGGATAGGCCTGCCACGTACTTGCATTTTGCATGTATGTGGAGGGTTTTGTACTGGACTGGACTGACACAAACAACTGCATAACTGGCAAACATTGTATCGCTAAGGTGAACACAATCCACTGAAACAGTAACCAACCCCGACCTCCCGTTGCCACCCCTACATTTCAAGCAGAAATATCTGTTTAATTAAAACTATTTAGAACAACAGAAATACAATCAATGAGGTGTTTAACAAGGCTTAAGGCGTTCTAAAATTTGTGAGAACGCACGGCCGCACCCCCTGAGTATATGCTGAGTTCTCTATACTGCGTGAGAGATCAGAATATTGACCTCAGGTTTCCATACCGCATTTTTCTTGTAGGAAAGTTTTCAGTTTTTCAGCGTCAACAAAATTCCTCGTTTCATTATGCAGCGTGACCCGCATGGTTCCTGGGTAGTATAGCCCGTATCTTGCCTGTGCACTTTGTAGCATGGGTCTGCAGGCCAGCAACGCTTTTCTCCGATCTACCGTTTGCTTGCTCAAATCCGGATAGAGTGCCACTTTGTGTCCCTGGATTTGCAGTGATCCGGCCTTCCGTGCAGCTTGAAAGATCTGTAGGACCTGTGGGTATCTCAGTACCTTCATTATGAGTGGGCGCGGGTATCGTGTGTTTTCAGCTTTGTGTGTTGGGATTCGATGGGCCCGTTCTAGTTCAAAAGGCCTTGCAAAGACAAGCTGCAGCATCTCCGGTATGGTTTTTTCCAGAAATCCAATCGGATCGGCACCTTCAGCGCCTTCAGGGACTCCAACAAGGCGGATATTATTTCTACGGGTATGGTTATTTTGATCTTCAATCAGATTTTCTATGTGCCGGACTCGTTTGACCAAAGGGCCCAGCTGTTCTAATGCAACGCCATGCTTCTGGGTTTGTAATTCAACTGCATTAAGTCGAGTGGTGATGGCGAGGAGTTTCTCTTTTACCTCCAGCAAGTCTTCTTGAATCATGTTCAGTGAACTAGAATTGGCTGCAATCATTTCTTTAACGCATTTCAATTCCTGTAGCACTTCACGTAGGCCACCGGCAGCCACTCCCTCCTTCTCTCCCGCGGCCATTTTCTGCGGGGAACCCACTTCGGGTTTGGATCGTTTCGCTGCTGAGCCGGATCCCTGTGGAAATTCCAGCCGAGCAGGCTTCAGGGATGCCATCCAGCTGTATTGCGGTGTTATTGATGTAGGTAGGGGGTACAAACTTCAATGTAATACCGGGATATGTTCAGGAGTCTTGGGCAGCAACGGGAGCAAAAATTCAGGCGTCCATTCTGTTCAGTGGCTAGCTCCGCCCCCCCTTGATGATTCAGTCTAACGTCTTGACCATTTGATAGACGGTGGAAATGTATTTAAACCCAAAAGCCAATGAACTAGTGATACGTCACATTAAACTAGCCCAATCTTGTTCAAGGTTTAACCCATTCGGTTCTACCGATGACAAACGAAAAATCCAGGTTTGTTTTTAGCCATATTTTGAATAAAAGGGAAGTTACGCTTCAAGAGAGGGTTTCTTCCCATGGTAAAAACTTCCGACAAAAATATTCAAAGATTTAGTTACTCTTATGAGTTCACTCTAGGTGTTTATGTTGTTCTTTGAAATGGAGTGAGGGTTACTGATTGTAGTTGAAATAAAACCGGCAGTCCCCCAGCACCACCAATGACTCAAAGAGCTGTTGAAATGATCAAGGTCAACTTCTTCTCATTTCTACCATATTCCTAAGAAGATAATTTCATTTTAACTTATTTTTTTAACAGTCTCCACCACTACTGGATTTAGTTATTAATTTTGAATTTTCCTATTCAATGTTGAAGACAAGTTACACATTCTCCCAAGGGTGCACCGTCTAAATTTATATCCGAGTGAATGGAGAGGAATATGAATTGCCCAAGCTCGGAGCTTCACATGGAGAAATGGGATGCGAACACTAGTGTCATTAATTCTCCAAGTGATGCACTGTTTGACCTTGACTTCGAACCAATGGGTCACTCCTCCACTCCTACTTGGAAACAAACTGTAAGGACTGTCATGGTCAGAAATCCAAAAAATGCATCAGGCTGATACAGGCAAGGATGGACCTTGCAAATAATCCATTTCTCCACAGAGCCTCCAGAGACTCTCATACCTGTAGATAGTAACATAGTAACATAGTAAATGATGGCAGATAAAGACCAGTATGGTCCATCTAGTCTGCCCAGTACGATGTCAAGAGTAGGTACACCTGCAGCTCTGTGCAGGCCCCCCCCTTCCCCATGTCTTTGTTTAGGGGTGATCCCACCACTTCTTGTAGTACACCCCTATTTGTTAAGGAATTAGATGGTTCAGATTATTTTGATATTTTCTTGTTGCTGTAAAGGGATCCACTGTGTCTGTCCCATGCCCTTTTGAACTCCATCACCGTATTTGCCCCCACCACTTCCATCGGGAGCGCATTCCAAGCATCCATCACTCTTTCAGTGAAAAAGTATTTCCTGGCATTGCCTTTCAATTTACCACCTTGTAGTTTCATGTTATGCCCTCTAGTTTTTAGATCTGGAATGAACATCCTTCCTGAAAACCACCCATCTGTTGAAGGCTACTGGGGTCTACCTATCAGTCCCTGGTGGTCTAGGGATATACTAGATGAAGCAATCCCCTCTCACTCCTGCTAGTACTAGTGATGGGTTCAAAATGACAACCCAGATCCCCTAAATGTAGTCTTGCGGTACTATTGGTGCAGTATATGGGGGAAGGGGGTCCTCTACTGGTTGCTAGGGGAGATGATGGTATGATGGTTGTCTATGGGAATGGTAGGATTATTTGCATTGGTGGTACCCTGAGTCATTGGCAGTGCCAGGGAAGGGAAATTTGGACCACTGGTTTTATTTCAACAGCATGTCCCCTTTAAGTTTGAGGCCTGGAACATTGGGCCATGTGTCATTATTATTCCCTTGGAATGCACCACAAGTCACATAATTCCTTTAGCATGGATTCATTAACCTGCAATATTAACCACAGATTAATGACCTGGAAGCTAAACTAAGCTGTGGTAAAATGTCAGATTTTACCGTAGTTTAGTATTTACTCTCCTAAGTTAGGAAAGTTGATTATCAGGGAGTGTCCATGGAAGAATTGCATTTTAGTGCCCTAGCAATTTCAGCCTTTTTAAAAGAAGACTGAGCAGATATCAGCTTGGTTTCTCATGACCTCAGCCTGAAAGAAACACCTGAACCATTTTACTTGTGTATATTTAAGAAAACATCTTTGTTTTTTTTCAAATTGAAATGCTGCAGCTTTTGGCATTTAGACTGAACCACTGAATTTTTGTTTATTGATGATCAATATGTTTTATTGCACTTTTATTTTCTTTCCTGTTCCGTATTATGCTAAAAATCCTTGTAATCACATATATTACTGAATACAAACACAATATCCTGTATAATTTGCAAATCCCGCTAAGATCCTCTTAGAACCAGAACACTCTACTTGAATCCAATCACAATTATAAAATCACAAACATGATTATGCAATAATACCATCTGTTCCATGATCATGGAAGAGATGTCATGAGAATATCATTTCACTGTTTATCCACATACATAATTAGAACGTTAATGACCTTTGGAGGGTAAACATATCGTCTGCTAACCCTTAAGGATTCCCCATTGATGTTCTCTCACCAGGGGAACATCTAATGAGCAGAGAGGTTAGACCTTTATAAGCACAGGCTTGGTATCCAATAGCTCAGGTCTTGGAATAAGAAGGGAAGAGTCTCATTCTGCCACAGACACCACAAACTCAAAGAAGAGAGAAGACTGTATCGGTTGCATCCAAGATTTCCTGATTGAGTACATCTGATTCTCCATCTTTGTGGCTTGTGGTGCTAAAGAGTGACTAACCAAATTCTTCTTTATGTCTTGTAGGGCCTCTCTCAAAGTAAGTATTACACTGACTTCTAAGTATTGCCACTGCCCTAAAGATTAAGTGACCATAGTCTTCAAGAGGAGTCAGTTTTCTTCTCTCACTTCCTGAAACATATTTTTTGCTATTTCTGAAAACATCGAACTTCACTTCTTATACAATAAATAGAGAATGTAGTAGCCTGAAAATCAATCTTAAAGTCAATGGAAACAAACAATATTTTAATGGAAGAGCTAATTCAAAGTTCTGCTGAAATGATTAAGATAAACTTCTCATTTCAACCATATTACTAAGAAATTTTTTCATTTAAAGTTTTTTCTTCATTACAGCTTCCACCATTTCTGGATTTAGGAATTAATTGCTTAAGTTTCCTAATCAATGTTGAAGGTAGGTTACACATCCAGGTTTTAGCTCCTTTCTTCAGACGGTTTATAATCTAAATATAGAACTGTGTAAATGGAAAGCAATACAAAGTGCCCAAGCTTAGAGCTTCACATAGAGAAATGGGATTTGAACCCTAGTGTCACTAATTCTCCGAGTGATACACTTAAGGTCAAAGTGTATCACTTGGAGAATTAGTGACATTAGAGTCTGAACCAATAGGTCACTCCTCCACTCTTACTTGGAAATAAACTGTAAATAAGAACATAAGATATGCCATACTAGGTCAGACCAAGGTCCATCAAGCCCAGTATCCTGTTTCCAACAGTGGCCAATCTAGGTCATAAGTACCTAGCAGTTTCCCCAAAAGATACAGGTTCCACAATACTTGTATTGGGTCTTTTTTTAATAATGGGTTTTAGGAACTTTCCTTTAGGAACTTGTCCAAACCTTTTTTAAACCCAGTTACACTAACAACTTTTACTACATCCTCCGGTAACAAATTCCAGAGTTTGATTACATGTTGAGTGAAAAAAATATTTCTCTGATTAGTCTTAAATAGTTTACCTTGTAGCTTTATTGCACGTCCCCTAGTCTTTCTATATTCTGATGATGTAAACAATTGATCTACGTTTACCCGTTGCACTACATTCATTAATTTATAGACCTCTATCATATCTCTCCTCAGCCGTCTCTTTTCCAGGTTAACCTTTTCAGCCTCTCTTCATAGGGGTATCCTTCCATCTCCTTTACCATTTTGGTGGCTCTTCTCTGAACCTTTTCTACTAACGCTATATCCTTTTTAAGATACGGTGACCAGAATTGCACACAATACTTAAGGTGCAGTTGCACCATGGAATGATATAAAGGCATTATAATATCCTTTGTTTTATTTTCAATTCCTTTCCTTATGATACCTAGCATTCTATTTGCTCTCTTGGCCACCGCTGCACACTGGGTGGAGGGTTTTAACATGTTATCCACAATGACACCTAAATCTTTTTCCTGGGTGGTGGTTCCTAATGTGGAAACTTGCATCATGTAACCATAGTTCAGATTTTTCTTTCCTAGGTGCATAACCTTGCACTTGTCCACATTAAATTTCATCTGCCATTTTGACGTCTAGTCTTCCAATTTATCAAGACCCTCTTGCAATTTTCCACAATCCTCATGGGTTTTAACAACTTTAAATGGTTTTGTGTCATCTGCAAATTTGATAAGCTCACTCGTTATTCCCTTTTCCAAGTCATTTATGTACATATCAAAAAGCAGTGGACCCAGCACAGATCCCTGGGGTACTCCACTATTCACCTTTCTACATTGGGAAAATTGGCCATTTAGACCTACCCTCTGCTTTCTATCTTTTAACCAGTTCCTGATCCACAATAGTACACTGCCTCTTTACTTTTGCCAAAAGTCTCTGATGAGGGACCTTATCAAAGGCTTTCTGAAAGTCCAGATATACTATAATCAACTGACTCACCTTTGTCTACCACACTTTTGTCTATTCACACCTTAAAAAAAACATAACAGATTAGTAAGACAAGATCTTCCTTGTCTAAAGTCATGCTGGCTGTCTCCCATTAAGTCATGACTATCTACATGTTCAGTAATTTTGTTCTTTATGATGGTTTCTACCATTTTTCCCGGAACTGACGTCAGGCTCACTGGTCTGTAGTTTCCCGGATCACCCCTAGAGCCCTTTTTAAAAATTGGCGTTACATTGGCCATCCTCCAATCTTTAGGTATTGCAGATGATTTTAATGATAGTTCACAGATTACTAATAGCAGGTCTGCAATCTCATATTTCAGTTCTTTCAACATCCTTGGATATAAACCATCTGGTCCAGGTGATTTGCTGCTCTTCACTTTATCAATAATATCAATATTATCACTTTATCCATATTCCCAGTGTATCGATATTTCTTTCAATTCTTCTGCAGTATCACCTTTAAATACAACTTCAGTCATGGGTAACATCCCTACATATTCCTCAGTAAAATCTGAAGCAAAGAGTACATTCAGTCTCTCTGCTATGGCCTTGTCCCCTCTTAGTGCCCCTTTTACCACTCTATCATCTAATGGTACTACTGACTCTCTCACAGATTTTTTGTTACGAATGTACTTGAAAAAGTCATTATTATATGTTTTTTCTTCCACAGCAAGCTTCTTCTCAAAATCTCTCTTTGCCTGTCTTATCAATGCCTTGCATTTAACTTGCCAGTGCTTGTGCAGTTTCCAGTTTCCGGCATTTGGTTCTTTTTTCCATTTCTTGAAATATGTTTTTTTGGCAGCAGCCTCTCTGACCTCACCTTTAAACCATGCTGGCAGTTTTTTGAACTGCCTTCTACTTCTTAAAGTGTGGAATGCAGCTGGTCTGGGCTTCCTAGATAGTATTTTTAAATAACACCCAAGCTTGATGTAAGTCTTTAACCTTTGCAACTGCTCCTTTTAGTTTTTTCTTAACTATTTTCCTCATTTTATCATAGTTTCCTTTTCAAAAGTTAAAGGATAGTACTGTGGATTTCCTTACCAACCCTCCTCCATTAATTAAATCAAACGCGATCATGCTATGATCACTATTGCCAAGTGGCCCCAACACCCTTATCTCTTGCACCAGATCTGGTGTTCCACTTAGGACTAGGTCCAAAATGGCTTCCCCTCTGGTTGGTTCATGAACCAGTTGCTCCAAGAAGCAGTAATTTATTTAATCTAGAAACTTTATCTCCCTAGCATGTCCTGCCATGACACTGACCCAATCAATACCGGGGTAATTGAAATCACCCATTAAAGATTTTATAGTGGTCAGAAACCAAAGAAATTCATTAAGCTGATACTGGCAAGGATGGACTTTACCTCCCCCTTCCCCAACACATACATTCACCCATGCACACACTCACACAAGCACAAGAATATACGTACATAAAATGTTCCAGGTTAGATCCAACCGGTTGTCCATCAAGCCCAGCATGGTCAATCTAGGTTACTTGGAAATTTTATAAACCTCTGTGACTCTTTAATATCACCTTTCAGTCATTTCTCCTCCAAGTAAAAGTTAAACTAATCTGTTTAGTTTTTCTTAATAGGGGAGCCTTTATTATTTTGGTTGATTTTCTCTGTACCTTTTCTAGTCCTTCTATAATGTTTTTGAGATTGGGAGATCAGAAATGAACACAATACTCCAGGTATGATCACTCCATGGATAAATATAGAAGTGTTATGTTATTCTCTATTTTTGTGCCTCCCAGTCATTATAGGTATAGATTCAGAGGGGGAGGGAATATTGTCCCTTTTAGATATTTGTATGTTCTTATCTATGAAACTATATTTTTAAATTGTTACTTTGTGTTATAATTTCTATGTATGTTGCACTCAGCTTAGGACTTTGAATTGAACAAATCATTCAAATAGATCAAATAAATAAATAAGTCCTGACATTCAGTTTGCTGTTATGACCGCTGTTGCATACTGGACGAAGGGTTTCACAATATTGTAGTAACTCCTAAAACTGAATCCAACATCTTAGAATATTTTGTTAGAGATATTTTTACTCCATGCAACACTTTGCACTAGTCCATAATAAATTTCTTTTCCCATCAAAATGCTCAACTTGCCAAGGGTTTCTTTCAGTTCCTCACAGTCTGCTCAGGTTTTAATTTCAAATGTGATGAATACTACCTGCTCTTTTCTTCATTAATAAATGAGCTAAACAACACTGGTGCCAAAAAGATCTCTAAAACACTCCCCCAAGAGAAAACTGACCATGGCGTCCTATTCTTTAGGGCATGTATACTAAAGATTAATGCTCGTTAGCAAAGATTAGTGCTGGCATATCCATAGAAATAAAATGGGCTGTACTGGCATCTAACGTATGTTAATGCAGTAAGGACACACTTACTAAAGTTAACATGAACTTTAGAGCGCAATAAGTGGTTAGCATGGGGTAACAGTAATCGCTGCCATGCACTAAAGACGGTCAGCATGGTAAAAATCCCATGCTAACCGCTTAGCATTGCGACAGGGAGGGGAATGGGTGGGTTTGGTGTGGAGTGAGTGTTGACTGCACATTGCAATTAGCTTGGGATAATTATTGAATAAGAACATAAGATATGCCATATTGGGTCAGACCAAGGTCCATCAAGCCCAGTATCCTGTTTCCAACAGTGGCCAATCTAGGTCAAAAGTACCTAGCAGTTTCCCCAAAAAATACTAATTGGCAATGCTGCAGTTACTGCCGGTGCACTTAACACCACTCCAACAAGTTAATTGTGAATGCTGTTGCCACATATTAGATAATCTTTTTGTGTGGTAACTGTTCAGAACATTGTACTTACTATATGTTAGTTTATGCTCCTAGAAGAAGGCAAGTGCCAAAACGTACCCCTCCGTTCAAATCAAAACCCGCCACTCAGCCCCTTTCCTTCTTGCATTATTTTGAGTCAGAGTTCTGGACTTCAGGGAGCGGGGTTAAGCCTGGAAAGTGACATGCATTAACTGCTTTTGTTTTTAAGAACTCTCATATTTTAATTCTTTTCCTGTTTCATGATTGCTTTTAATCGTAAACCGCCTTGATGATAGGAAGACAGTATATCAAAAGCCTAACAAACAAAAAAATATAACCAATTTAGTAAACATACCCCTTAAAGTGTTCTGAGTTTTAGTGAATATGGTCCTTTCTTTCCTATCCTTTGGCCAGTTACTAATTCACTGCCTTCTATTCCATAACTTTTTAATTTTTGGAATTCTTTTGTGAGTGACTTTATCAAATGCCTTCTGCAAGGTCATCCATTTGGGCTGCAAAAATCCAAGGGAGTAGTACAGTATAAGTGGTAATAAAAATTACTTACGTTGACTAAATCCAGCTTGTTTCTCCCCCAGTAATCCACATCTACTTATATGGCCAGTAATTTGGGATTGACACTCAAAAGGATCTATGCGGTTAACAGTTGAGAACATCAATCATTTTGAAAACTGTCTTGCTATTTATTGTTTAGTCATAGCATACAAAGTACACATTTTTTTAAAAGAATAAGGAAACAAGAGATCAAGAAATGTTTACATGTATTCTTGTTTATTATGGCTTTACAAAGTATATTTATTTATTATTAATTTCTTTTGCTATTTTTATATACCGCCATATCTGAAAGTCAAGGTGGTTTATAGGTAGAACAATAGAGAGCTCAACATAGCTTTATAGCAAATACAAAAAAATCATGATAGTAGAATTTCAGAAGATAACTTAGGGGATATTCTGTGCCACGAATAGCGGGGATGGACATCCCAACGGTCCATTCCTGCTATTCATGCCTTCTCCCCCCCCACGTTTAACTTCCCTGCCGGTTGTGCAGGGAAGTTAGATGGGGGTGGGGAAGGGGCAGCTAGGGGGCGGAGTGTGGGAAGGCGGTCGCCAGCCCTGGACGTACAGAGCCGATTCTAATGGATAGGGGGGGGTGCCTAAAGGCAGTCCCCACAGCCCGACCCTGGCCTTTGGAGGCCGGATTGGGGGTTGGGCTGTGGGGAATGAGGTCCTACAGACTGGTGACTGGCTTTGCGTCTCTTCAATGGAACCACGGTGCCATGGGAACATGATGCCATGGCACCGCGGCTCCATTGAAGAGCCTTGACTGAGATAGCTGGGCATTTCCTGTATGTGCAGGCCAGACTAAATCGCAGTCCCAGCCTGTATGTACAAGACTGGTCGCGATTCTGATCCTGTGGGGCTAGATGTGCCCCATGGGATCAGAATCGTCATCCCCCTCTGTACATCCAGATTAAACCAGACGTACAGAGGGGATCTATGTCCTTGTCAGAATGAGCCTGCTTGTGTATAAATTATGGTAATTTACAATTAAATTCAATTAAAATGAAAGAGAACCATTTATTTCCCATATTTCAGCTCTTCTTACCCCTTACAGGTTAAATGTTGAGAGGACATTGGCAGGATGCAGGGAGGCAATCAAACACTAGTGAAAGAGTTTATTCTTCTTGGACTTTCCAACAATCATGGGGTTACAACTGGTCTTTTTATACTGTTCTTAATTGTATACTCCCTCACCTTAGTTGGGAATTTTATAACCATCTTTTTGGTATGGTCCGATTCTCGCCTACACAAACCCATGTACATTTTTCTCAGCAACTTGTCCTGCGTTGAAATCTGGTACACAACCACCACAGTTCCTAAAACGCTTTATGATTTTCTGTCAAAGAGTAAAGTCATTTCTTTCACTGGCTGCTTCCTACAGTTTTACTTCTTTTTCTCCTTGGGTACAACTGAATGTTTCCTTCTTGCTGTCATGGGCTATGACCGCTATCTAGCTATTTGTCATCCTCTCCGCTACAACACGTTAATGAACAACAGAATATGCTCTGGCCTTGCTGCCACCTGCTGGATTACTGGGTTCCTCTTGATGGTGATGCCTGTAAAATTAATCCAGCAGCTGCCATTTTGTGGCCCAAATGAGATTAACCATTTTTTTTGTGATCCAGGGCCACTGCTGGAACTCTCATGCTTGAAGGACTATGTCACCGAAATGACTTTCTCCATATGCAACTCATTTATACTTCTCGGTTCCTTCTCCTTCTCCATTATCTCTTATGGGTTCATTATAAAAACCATTGCTGGGATCCCTTCCTCCTCTGGGCGTCTTAAGGCCTTTTCCACCTGTGCCTCCCACCTCATTGTGGTATCCATCTTCTTTGGATGTGCGATGTCTATGAACATGAAGCCCTCGGGGAACCACCCAATGGATGTCGATAAGGCAGTGATTGTGTTCTATACTGTTGTGACTCCTCTGCTGAATCCAGTAATCTATACCCTAAGGAACAAAGAGGTCTGGGATGCAGTGAAGAAGATCTTGCTGAGCCACTAACGGTAATACCAATGAATGGACTATTTAAATAACATGTTATTTCTGAGCCATTCCCAGTTTGTCTTGGTTCCTTTGGGGTTTTCTGCTCTTTGAGTTCACAGTTCTAAGAGCAAGGTTTACTGAAGTGTACCTCCACATTCACATGTACTAACATCACTAGAGCACACTCATAAAAGAACATTTTAGATAGAGCTTGGAGATCAGAATTAAGACATTGTGGTCAGGACAAACGGAATTCCGATGGGTTTTTAGATAGAGGTCTACTAAGTGTGGAGCTATTTGTAAACTTCGGAGGAGAAAGTATGGAGCTTTATATTCACATACAGTGAAATGAGTCATTACACAAATACACACAGGAGAAAAATCAGCGGAGGAAATCCGACAACATACATGTCTACAGTAAGTGCCAGAATGTCACAAGATGCACGTGCAAATATTGACCTTTAAATGTACAGTTTTGGTCAACATTATTGGCACCCTTGCAGTTCAGCTTCTTAATGTCCAATATCTCCTACAAACAAGTGGCCAGTAAAATGGCTTTGGCCTATATATGTATACATATTTGACACACAAAAAATCAAACAAAACAAGACCAATTTAAAAAAGAAATAGTAGGAAATAGTATCAAAACTGGGACATTGCCAGGACATGATAATTGTCTATGTCCAATAAGACTGCTGTTCACCTTGCTTTATATAGCCATATAGATTATTAGCCGTATCTGTTATTTGCTGAAGGCTGGAGAGTTTGTTCGGAATATATGAAGATTCTAATTGGATAGCACACCAACGACTGAGCGATTGAGCAGGGCTTGGATCCATTTACCTGTGGAGGTGGCATCATTGAAATTCACTTGCTACCATTCAGCAGGCTTGGAACCTTCACGCCAGCTAAGTACTTCTAAGGATAATTGTGGTATTATCCCTTGGTGTGGTGTGAGGGGTTGTCCCCCCTTTTTTTAATAAAGAATAAAACGGAGGGTTTGCTACGAGAAAGGGTCACTCCTTTCAAGGCAAATAATCCAACAAAAAATTAACATTGTATTATTAGGACAAATAGTGGGCATGAGGTTTATCTCTTTTGTTGATTGTGGAGGACATGATTATTGGCACCTTTATAAATGATTCAAATCAGTTTGAACAAAAGAACCACATTCCCATTGCAGTAAAATTAGATGCATCTGTGATTAATTTTCATTACTCACATGACTTGAATCAACCAATGAATGATGGCTCTAATGTTTAAAATAGCCACGTTCACTCCTTGTTCCATTTTCACAATGGTAAAGACAAGATTATTGCCTGAGACAGTCAGAAGAGACATTATCACCAAACAAACTTCAAAGTGGTACAAGGCCATCTCCAATGACCTTGGGATGCCTCTGTCTACAGTGTGCAATGTTATTAATATGTTTTCTGCTCATCAAACTGTCAATAACCTTCCAGATATGGCGGGAAGAGGAAACTTAATTCAAAAAGTCTTCAAAGGTTAGTGAGAAGTGTTGGAAAAACACAACATACAACATCCAAAGAACTTAAGGATGGCCTGGAGCAATCTGGAGTGATGGTTTCAACCCACACCATATGCCGTGCACTAAACAAAGAAGGACTTCATGGGGGAAGGCCAAGAAGGTCCCCACTGCTCAAAGCCAGACATATAAACAGGCACATCTGATCTTTACCCAAACCACCTTGAGAAACAACAATCATTCTGGGAAAATGCTCTGTGGAGAGATGAAACCAAGCTTGAGCTCTTTGGCAAAGCAGACCAGCAATACATTTACAAGCAAAGAACGAAGCTTATTAGGAAAAAAACACAACCTTCCTACAGTTAAATATGGTGGAGGTTCTATAAAGTTATGTGGCAGTTTTGCTGCCTCAGGAACTGGAGGCCTGGAACGCATTAAAGGAATCATGAAGTCAGAGGACTACCAAGGTATTTTGGAGCGAAATGTGCTACGTAGTGTCAGAAAGCTAGGTCTGGGTCGAAGGTCATGGGTCCTCCATCAGGACAATGACCAGAAACATGTATTCTAAAGTACAAAAGAATGGTTAAAAAGGAACAAATGGTCTGTTTTAAACTGGCCAGCAATGAGTCCTGATCTCAGTCCAATTGAGAACCTTCGGAAAGATCTGAAATCTGTCATTGGTAAAAGAAATCCTGGAAACATTCATGAGCTGGAACAAATTGCATTTGAAGAGTCGGAGAAACTACCAGCAGACGGATGCACGAAACTTATAGATGGCTACAAGAAACGTTTGGAGATAGTCGTTACTGCCAAGAGTTGTGCAAGGATGCCATTAAACCTGTCCAGGTCATATTTCGTTTTTTTCTCAGACATTACTATGTCTAGGTTGCAGAGACATCTTTTTTTGTTGTATACATTTGAACATACTATTAAAAGAGTATGATGACATACAGTTATAATATTTCTGATTATTTCTCAAGATATTGTTCACAACATACCTAAAATTCAAGGGTGCCAATAATGCTTACCACAACTGTATATCTGAGCCATTTGGAAAATGTCTAGATGTTGCTAATTAGCAACAGTGGACTCTACCTCTACACCATTGCAATTTCGTAGGAGAAATAAACATTGGGGGATTAAGCGGGATAACTTCCTTAATCCTTCCTGCAAAGGTATAACTAAAAGGAACGCTTTTTAAATATGTCTACTTGTCAGGGAGCAGATGCAAATCTGGACCAGGACTATTTTGGGCTTACACCTACATTTTGTATATGAAATGGGGAATGCAAGAGTAGATTTTTTTGTGCAGTCCAGGCCATGCCCCCTTTCAATTTCAATGAGGTATGGACATCCATGTGTGAAATTAACCTTTCTTTGAAATGGCCATTGTGACACCGCACCTCCTAGCCCTAGGCGTAATCAGGCAGTTGGTGCGTGCCACATGGGGGTTTTAAAAGTCCTTGGTAGTGCTGAAGCCCTGTATCCTATTGTAGTTGTGGACTGAAGTGACGACAGCCAAGGTTGGGTTTCCAAGTTAAAGAATACTTTATTATTGCATAAGGTATTGCACAAAGTATTGCAAAAGAACAGCACAGGATTTACTCCCCCAACACAAAAGTAAAGTGGTAACCTGTTTGTACCAAAATAAAAGTTCAAGTGTAAAGTCAGTTCTCCTGATTCTTCTCAGGGACACGTAATACAGTTAAATGCTTTTAGGCTTCTTCCAGCTTCAACAATACAACAGCATTTCAGGATGCCAGTAATGCTTTCCAAGTATCAGCTTGTAATAAAGAAATCTTCTAGCTGTTGTATTCTCTTTTCTAATGTCCATATCTTGTTTAACAACTTTAAATAGAAATGGCAATCTCCACACTCTCTTGCCTACTAGTAACAGGCTTCTTGTGTAGGAACACTTTCTTACGTTGCCTTTCATTCACAGCTGCAAGTTATGAAGCTCTGAGTCCTTGCACCCAGCAGAACGTTGCTGTCTCTGGTGCAAACTTCTAAGAACATTGGTTTAGGCTTCACAGCACTCAATCATAAAACAGGAACAAATTATAGCTCCTTACTCTCTCATACATACTCCACACTCCATTTCAGAATCACTGGTATTGGATAAAGGAACCCCTAATTCCATTGGTTCTTCCTGGCTCTCTGAAATCCCTTTATCATGTGGAACATACAAGCCTTCAGACTTTAATTCTTTAATTACATTCTGAAGCTGTTTCCATTTGGTTTCTCTCTGTCTTCTAGGCACTTGTGAGGCTTGGTATTTCTCAGCACCTTTTAACAGCTCATAAAAGGGGTTTATTTCTTCCTTGCCTTGCCTAGGTAGTTGCCTTTGCTTGGGAGGAATATGTCTCTTATGGAACTGCCTTGTGAGATCCCTCAGCACAGCCTGGTCCTCAAGGTCTGTTCCTAGCTCTCTGCACGGTAGCTGCCAATTAGCCTTTTGCTGACAAGCAGGTGTGCTATCTTCTGAGCTAGAGCTCTGGTCACGCTGTCTGTATAAGGGAAATGCTTGCAGCTTCTTAAAAGGGACTTTCCTACAGCCCAACTTTCCTCTAGTAACTTCAGGTTTACTTTCAAAGCTTAGTTCAAGCCTGTTTCTTCTAGAAAGCACTCTATTATCCCTTCCTAGAGACTGGCTTATTTCAGAGCTATCTACTTTACAAAGTTTTAAAGGTTTTGCTCTGACCTGATTTTGGCAGCGTCTGTCTCTGGGGAACTCCACTGACTCCAAGTCTGTGTTTAAGGCTTCTGAGTCCAGCTCTGTGTCTCTTCCAGGGTTCACTCTCTCTTGGAGCTGAGCTCTGCCTGGGTCTCTTCCTGGACCACGCACAGGAACTCTCCTTTCCCTGGTTCCTCTTTTGCTGCTCGGGAGGTTTCTGTCTTCACTCCCTTCTCTCCTGGAGGTTTCTCGGCTTCTCCTCCCTTCGCCTCTGCTTCCCTCGACTCTGCTTCTGTTGCCTCTACTAACTACTGCTTCCTGGTTATGAGTGCAGAGTGGCCCAATCCGGTCTGACTCCGCCCACCTCCCTGATTGGCTATGTCTCTGGGTTAGCCTAGAGCTAGGGTGTGGTTCTTTCCCTGCTCTTCTTTGCAGAGAAGGTTCATGTGCTGGAATCTTAACCCCTTCCTGTCCTGTATCTCTAAACATCTGAGGTGACAGAAAGTGTTTTAAACCCTTTTTCTTCTGTTTCTGAGCCTCTGCCTTGTCACACCATTTAGATATGGATGCAGCTTATCTATGCAAGTGGTGATGAATCATGAATAAGGCTTCTAAAATAAATCCCTTAGTAAATACAAGGCGACCTGGGGCAAACACCACAATAATTTATGCTTGTGCATGGTAACGGGATGGTTTTTTTTAAAATCTGGCACTAAAATTTTTCTCCATTTCATTTTATTGGCTGAAGTGAAAATCCTGCTTAAACAAAAGGCACATGATCACCATAGGACTAGTTGTATATCTCAGTGCATATATAAATAGTAAGGACCCGATACTGAGCTGTGCGAATTTCCGAAGGGCTATGCGGCTCATTGGCGCATAGCCCTCCCTGCCAACTTCTAACCGCAGCAAAAGCATTGAATATTCAGTGATCACCTCAGACACAGAAAACCTCTGAAACTAACCGGACAGCGGCGATATTGCATGCTATCTCGTTAGCTCCTGCACCTTAAAAATCGGCACAGGTTTTCCTCAGCTATCTTTTAAGTGCAGGTTACTAACAGAGCAGCATGCAATATTGTCGCTGCCTGGTTAGCGACAGTCTCCACTTCTGCTCCACCCTGGAACACCCCCAACACACCTCAATGCTAACCAGATAGTACTGGGGCATGTAGGGGACTTAGAAGGGGATAATGTCATTGAATATCCCCATGTAAGGCATTTACACACTTTACTGGACTGTAAATATCTTTCCAAAATTTAGAATCTTCATCAAAATGAATCACAGGATCTGCTGTAAATAACAACAAACCAACAAGGGCAGTCACAACCAAAAAAGACCTGGAGGATAAAAGACCTCAGGATGAACTCCAAAGTCAACGCAATGGCCCAAAAGCCTGAAACAAGCTTATACTCTTCCAGAGCCGTCACCAGCTTACTGCGGTATCACATCCTAACATTACTGGTCAGGGGCGGCTCAAGGCAGTCTGCTGCCTGAGGCGAAGAATGAGATGGCGTCCCCCCCCCCCATCACCTTAGAGGGGGCGGGGCTTTTTCAGAAATCCAATCTGAGACTGAACCAAATCAAAAAGCCAATTAGATTATATGGAGGAAATGCAAGATGTTTGCACACAGGGCCGTATCGAACTGCAATCGCGCCTTATGCGACTTGCAACTCGGGCGCACACCCCCCTCATACCTCCATCCAGCGCTGCCTGCTCTTTCCCTGCTGTTGCCACCCTCTGTTTTTTTCACAGCGGCGCCAGCAGCAGGGAAAGAGCAGGCAGCACTGGACGGAGGTATGGGGAGGAGGAGGGGGGGCATGCACCCAATCTGAAAGGTGTCAGCACTCTAAGCAGATCTGTCCCTCCCTGCTCTGACATCGTTTCAGAGGAGGGAGGGACCAGACCTGCTTAAGGTGCTGCAAAAAGGCTTTGGGCGCATTTTAACTGCCTGCTATTGTCCTGCCAGTTGCAGCAGGGCAACAGCAGAGAGCGAAATGCGCCCCCCCAAGCCTTTGCGCCCTGTGCGGCTGCACTGCTTGCACAGGGCTAGGTACGGTCCTCTTTGCACACCAAGGAATTAAAAGACAGCAAGAATCAATAGCACAGTTTATAAAACTAAATTATAACTCATTTTTATTTTGTTATAAACTGCGTTATGGTTCTCCATTTTTATTTTTCAACATATATTTTGCATCCACAGTAGGTGCAGAGCAGAACCAGGACATTCACCCACAGAACTCAATATTAAAAAAAAAATCTGATTCTGATCATCTCACTAACAACAACAACAACAACCACTATTCTCCAGTACCAGGCATATTGTGAACTAATAAAAAACCTTACAACAAAAAGCAAACCTACCATACCATATCAGCACAAACTTCCAAAAGTCACATAAGGAGCCCATCCAAAAAAAGCATCACTGTAAATACTACAGTGGGCCCTGGAACATCCATACACCTATTTGAAAAGCTGAACAAGTCAAATTACTACAGTACAGTATAGATCTTTATATACAAACTCCATGTTAACAGAACACCTGACCTCAGTCACACACTCACAACATCGACCCGCACCAAGTACAGAATAAGTAACCACAATCTAAAGTAAAAATAAAAATATGTAGACAAAATTTAAACTGAAACCCCAAGAAGCCAGAGTCCACATGCAGTGCAACATCAGATAAATAAAAGATACAGTTCCCCAATACTGTGTAAAATATAAAAATAGAACAAAGTCCAATCACCAAAAGTAAATAAAATTATTTTTTCTACCTTTGTTGTCTGACCATTTTATTCTCTGATCATGCTGGTCCCGATCTGAGGCTTCTGCTTTCCTGTCTTCTCTTAGCTCTCTTTCTGTGGTCTATGGTCCATGGTCCATCTGCCATTTCTTATCTCTTCTTTTGTTTTCTTCACTTTCTTCCATCAGCCCACTTCCAGTTTCAGTAACCCTCCCCAGTATCAGTCCCCTTTCCAGTCCTCCCCTCCCAGTACCTTCTTTTTTTTTTTTTAATTTTATTTTTATTGATTATATCATAACACCACATACAAAAGAAAATAATACAATGTGACACAAACAAAAGGAAAAGATAACGCAATACAACTGATAAGTAAAATGAGCAGTACAGCAAGCTGTCAATAAGGAACTGTCAGAGTCCGAGGACTCGCATTTCGCTAGCCTAGCCCACCGAGCTCTTCTCCCATCAATGATACAGCAGACTTCCAGTACAAAGAAACTCACAACAGTTCCCACCCCCCTCCCCCCCTAGACACTGCAGGCAACAGGGGACCAGACAACTTAATCCAATGTATCCGAAACTAACTGCACACCAGGACTACATGACTTAACAGGTTGCATTAACATAATTATCTAGTGCAAACCACTTTGAGAGTTTTGGCCTAGCACCTCTTATGCATAAAGCTCTGTCCGCGGCTTTCTCATACCTGGCGAACAAGCATACTTGATTCCACCATTCCCCATAGGTAGGCTTACAGGGGTTTTTCCAGTGCGTGAGAAGAAGCTTTATGGCTACCATTATCATGAAATTCAGGAGGAAGCGATTATTCTTATCAAGATCTGGTAATGGTCCCACATTTCGAAATGCAAGTATTCGCCAGGTTAAGTCAGCCGAAAAATTCAAAACCGCCTGGATTTTGCCCCAGACTTTTGTCCAAAACTGCTGAATGTGAGGGCACTCTAGAAACATATGACTAAGCGTACCAATAGACCCATGGCAGTTCCAACATACATTTCCCCCCGTCTTGCTCCATTTACTCAGAGCAACGGGAGTAATGTAAGCCCTATGTGCCAGGAAAAAAAGGGATTGCGTAAGGGCCGCCGATTTAGACGCTCGAATTGAGGAGCCCCAGAATATTTTCCATTCCAACGGGGACAGATTGACTTGTGTCTCCGCTTCCCAGACACGGCGCAGCCCCATATTTGCTGGAGTAAAATGGTCCACAAACAGGGCATAAAAACGCGAAGCTGCTCCTCCCCGAGAAGCTATTTCCTCTACAACCTGCAGCAACCCCCAGGAGTGAACGATATCCTCCGGAGACGGAAACACGCTGCTAATACAGTGTCTCAGCTGCAGCCATTGATAATGCCAGGAGGATGGCAGCTCAAACTCCCGTTGAAGGGTATGGAAGGATTTCCAAGAGGAACGCTCCAGCAGTTGTCCGACGGACCATATTCCTTTTCGCTGCCACTGCACCCAGGCACATATCCCTTTGTGAATCACAAAAATAGGATTGAACCAGATCGGCACCAGCCGTGAAGGGGGGGTTTTCTGCACTATGACGGGGAGAAAGGACTGGAACGCAGATTGAGTCGAAGCTACCACTCTCCCCTTATTAAATGCCTTGGGATATAGCATTCCAATGAGTAGTTTAAGGGGACAAGGTGCAACAAGTCTCTCTTCCATCTTGAGCCATGTGGGTGTATCGTCCATGGTGTCGCTTAGGGCCCAGAGCGAGCCCTGCTTCAAAAGAAAGGATTTATGATACCAAGAGAAATCAGGGAAATATATTCCAGCGTGTGCTTTATTGGCTTTTAGCTTCTTTAGTGCAATTCGAGGGATTTTCCCAGCCCAAAGGAAGACACTTATATTCCGTTCAAGGCTTTTGTAGAATGACGGAGGGAAAAAAAAAGGGAGCATACTTAAGATGTAATTTATCTTGGGCACCAGCGTCATTTTGATAGCTTCTACACGACCCCACCATGTCAGATGTAGCAGGGACCATGTCAGGGTATAGGACCGCACCAACTCCAGCAACTTCGCAGCATTCAGTTGTACAGTATCTTCTAATGAGGTAGAGTACAGCACCCCGAGGTATTTTATTGCTGTGGGTTCCCATTGAAAAGGATAACCAGCTACCAAGGACGGATTCGCCTTGCTATTTAGAGGGAAGGCTACAGATTTATTCCAGTTCACTTTATATCCGGAGAGCAGCGAATACTGAGATATGAGATGCAGAAGTGGAGATATAGAGTCAGGCCTGAGAAACACCAACAGGTCATCAGCGTAGGCTGACAATTTAACGTGCAAGTCATCTATCAGGATACTTTGAATCTCTTCCGATTGACGGATTAATAAAGCCAGCGGCTCTAATGCTAAGTTAAAGAGGAGCGGGGATAAAGCACATCCCTGATGGGAGCCACGGTGCAAGGAAAAGGGGTCCGACAGAGTGTCATTAACCAAGATTCGGGCAGTGGGACATTCATATAAAACCCGGATCTTATCAACAAAATCTTTAGGCAGGCCAAACCAGGCTAGCACGTGGTATAAAAAGGGCCATTCAAGCCTATCAAAGGCCTTTTCAGCATCTATTGACAGGCCCACAACAGGGAAATCCGTAGCAGAGGCACACTCGATCACGTCACATAGCAGACGCCCATTATCAGTTGTGGATCTTCCTGACACAAAACCACATTGATCAGGGTGAATTAGCAGATGCAATACCTTATTCAAGCGCCTGGCCAGCATACTGGAATATAGCTTGTAATCAGCATTTAGGAGCGATATGGGCCTGTAATTGCCGACCTCTGTTGGATCTCTCCCCGGTTTTTCAAGCACCACTATCGTTGCCTCGGCAAAAGCTCCCTTCTTCTGATCCAGCACCTGCAGACCTTGATAGTATAACAAAAGTTGTGAGAGCAGCTCGTCTGCAAAGGTCCGGTAAAATTCTGCCGGAATCCCATCTGGTCCAGCCGCCTTATTAATCTTCATGTTGGCTAAGGTCTCTCTGAGTTCAGTGTCTGTGAAGGGATTCCCCAGTTCGGCCATATGGGACTTTCGCAAGACAGGCCGTTCAACCTTAGCTAGGAAATTTTCACAGGTCTTTCCATCAAAGATTATTTCAGAGGCATATAGCTGCTCATAATATTTCCGAAATGCCGCCGCAATATCCCCACTGCTGGTTAAGCGATTCTGCTGTGAGTCCATTACATGAGTTACATGCGTCTTATTACGACGTTTCTTCAAGCTGGAAGCCAACAGCTTGCCGGCCTTATTTTTCTCCCAATAATAACGAGCGTGGCCGTCGAACACACTCTGTTCCACTTCAGTACTTAATATCGTGTTGTACTGGTATCTCAGCTTATGAAGACGGTTCAACACTATTACGTCAGAGCCTCTTTGCAGAATTCGTTCACCTGCTCTAATCTGTTGGTCAATCTCTTGCAACTTCATCCGTGCCTTCTTAGCTTTAGTAATTGCAAAACTAGTTACTTGCGCTCTCATAGAAGCTTTGAAGGCCTCCCACCAGGCCCACGTTGACGAATCTTCCGGGCTGTTGAAAACAAAGTAGTCCTTTTTTGCTCGTTGTATGGTCTCCTTAAAGTCGGAATCACTCAGGAGTGCTCTATTGAAAGACCAGAACTGTTGTCTGGGCATGTCACCATCAAAGCTTAATTCTAAAGAAATTGCCGCATGATCGGATATATGGGTACTTAGGATGCTGGCTCCGCGGGTTTCCTGTACCAGAGGTCTGGAGATTAGGAAAAAATCTATCCTTGAAAAGGAGCCGTGAGGACATGAAAAAAAACGTATAATCTCTTTCCCGCGGGAATAGGAGGCGCCAGACATCCACAAGGCCATTTTCTTGCATGAGCGAGCTTAGCATCCTCAGGGCTCTACCACTCCTTGGTCTACTGGGGCTGCAGTCCAGTAAGGGGTCTAAGACTAAATTGAAATCACCTCCAAGAATTACCGGGAACGAAACATCATCCTGTAACTCTCTTGCAAGGGCGCAGAAAAAATTAGGCTGATCAACATTTGGAGCATAGACACAGATAACTACTAGGTGTCTGGAGCCAATGACTACATGAGCCTTAGCCCAGCGCCCCTCCTTGTCCGCTCTTGTAGATAAAACCTGAATCTGCAACCTGCCTTTACACAGGATTGCAACCCCATTCTTCTTCCCCAGGGCTGGAGAGAATGTGATCAATTTATAATGCGAAGAGTATAGTTTCATACTTTCCTTAGATGACAAATGAGTCTCTTGGAGAAAAACTAAATCCGCTCCCTGCTTATGAGCATAAATCATTATCTTCTTTCTTTTTATAGGATGCATGATACCCTTCACATTCAGAGACAAAAGCTTAAGAGGGTGCATTGAGAAAGAAATATATGAAATGGTTTGCCAAACTCTCTGTGGACATAAGCAACATGTTACCTTGCAAATGAAACCGTGGTGCAGTAGGAAACCCTAATTGCCTGCAGCGTACACATCTAACCCTCCCCCAATGGAGCAATAAACAAGGGTGAGACAGCGTGAAGACCAAAAAAAACGGAAACACAGCAGCCTCTGCAAGACCCACTATGATTAATCCCTATATCAGGGGTAAGCAGAAATATTAATAATCTGCCATAGCAACTAATAAACATTTTTATTTATTTATTTATTTATTTATTTTTTTATTTTAAAGTCTTCCTTTTAAGACTTTCCCCCCCCCTCTCCCCCCTAAAGCAGTACACAACACTAACATCGTATATGTTCTTAACCACCAATCTACACATTATTGCCATGAAATACTTATAAAGAAACAGAAGAGTCCCTCAACCACTTTAGGAGGAGACAGAGACAAAAGCACAGAACTTGCTTGTGCGAATACATGCTCAGCTAGAAGACGTGCTGACACGCAGGAGAGTCCTTAAGGAGCAACAGTCATGAGCCACTCTCCGTGTGCATTCTCAGGGCTTCCTGCTCTTCCAAAAACTGTAACAATCCATCAGGCTCCTCAAAGGTTCTCGTGCGATTATCCAGGGTCACTTTGAGACGTGCGGGGTAGAATAATCCATATTTGGCCTGGAGATGCTGGAGGCGAGGCCGCAGCTCTAAGAATTTTTTTCTTCTGTCCATTGTTGCCTTGCACAGATCAGGGTAGAACGAAACTCTGTGGCCTTCATATGTTACAGAAGACAAGGCCTTCGCTGCAGCCATGATTTGTAGGGCCTGCGGATGACGCAATAAGCAAAAGATTAGGGGCCGCGGCCGCGGACTTCGCCCTCCTGTATATGCAGGTATCCTATGTGCACGTTCCACTTCTAGCGGCTGGCTAAAGTTTAGTTTAAGCATTTGAGGCAGTGCTCTTACCAGAAAGCCTATTGTGTCCGTGCCTTCTGCACCTTCAGGGACTCCTACTAGCCGGATGTTGTTTCTGCGGGCTCTATTTGAGAGGTCCTCCACACTTGCCTCTAGAAAAGTTACCTTTTTCAGGGCCTTGGATACCTTTTGTAACTGTTCCTCGTGCGCAGCCACTGCGCCGTCCATTTGTTCCACGCGGGCTGTGAGACCTTGTGTTCTCTCTTTGATCTCTATCATGTCCGCCTGCATCCGCAGCAATGTTTCTCCGTTCGCCGAGATTAGCTCCCGCACAGCCCGATTCTCCGCTAATATTTCCCTCTTCCCGTCGTCGGCCTCGCGTCCAGACGCCATCTTAATGGGAGAAGGGGGATCTTGCTTGGCACGCTTAGAGCCCGCGCTCCCACTCACAGCAAACTCCAATTTCGTTTGTTTTCCAGTCGCCATTTCTCATGTACTACACACTATGGCAAAGGATTCGTCCACAATCACCCGAAATAGGGAAAATTTCAGGAGAATTTCAACGGGTCAGCAGGAGCAGAGCTCCTATGCGTCCATCTTGCTTCACCGCTAGGCTCCGCCCCCCTCCCAGTACCTTCTAATGTCAACCACCTTGCATTCCCATGACTGCCACTTGTGTCCATTCCCTTCCAGTCCCCCTCCTTTCCCACTGTCCAGCCCCTTCTAGTCCAAATACCATCCCAGGTATCAGCTCAGGTTCACTCTCAGTGCCACCCCCCAGTCAGCTCCCTTCCAGCCACCCTACCCTCTGTCCATTTCTCTTCCAGTGCCATTCACATGTCAGCTCCCTTGCAGCCTCCTCCCTATTACCCAGCTACCTACCACTCCCATCCCCAAGTGTCAGCTCCCTTCCAGTCCCCCTTCAGCACATTCCAGGTGTCAGCTCCTTTCCAGCCCCCTCCTTCCCTTCCTGCCCCATCCTTCCCCTGGAAGACCCTCTCAGTATCCGCTCCCTTCCAGTCATATTCTACCATTTCCCACACACACACACATCAGCCCTTTTGTAGCCCTAGCCCCTAGTTTTCTTCCAGGACCAGCAGCACTCTCTTCCCCTCCCCTATTAGCCCATTTCCTGTCCCAGCCCATTTCTAGTCCTATCCCCTTTATCAGCCCACCCCAGTCCTAGCCCCCCAATCAGTCCATTACCAGTCGTAACCCTCCAATAAGTCCATTTTCAGTCCTAGCACCCCAATCAGCCCATTTCCTGTCCTAGTCTCCCCCCATAGCCCATTACCAGTCCTAACCCCCCATCAGCCCATTTCCACTTCGAAACCCCCATCAGTCCATTTCCAGTCCTAGCCCTCTCCGACAGCCCATTACCAGTCCTAGCCCCCTCCGATCAGCCCATTTCCAGTCCTAAGCTCCCATCAGCCCATTTCCAGTTCTACCCCCCCGATAGCCCATTATCAGTCCTAACCCCCTCCTGATCAGTCCATTTCCAGTACTAACCCCCCCATAACCCATTACCAGTCCTAACCACCCCATCAGCCCATTTCCAGTTCTAACCCCCCCTCGATAGCCCATTACCCATCCTAGCCCCCCTCCTGATCAGTCAATTTCCAGTTCTAAACCCCCACAGTCGATTTCCAGTCCTAACCCCCCCATCAGCCCATTTCCATTTCTAACCCCCCCATAGACCATTACCAGTCCTTGCCCCACTCCCGATCAGCCCATTTCCAGTACTAACCCCAGCAGCCCATTTCCAGTTCTAAATCCCCCAATCAGTCCAGTTCCTGTCCTAACCCCCCCCCCCATCAGCCCAGTTCCAGTCCTAGACCCCTCCCCCCCCAACCTAGGGAAATTGAAAAAAAAACCCACTCCGGCACAAGAAGCTGCTGCCGCTGCTGCTCTAGCGGTGGCGGCGGCAGAATGAGGAGCCCTGCGGCCGCCCGCCTGCCCCCTCCCCCCCGGAGAGCCTGCTGGTTTCCCCGGCTCCACTTTGCAGAACCGCGGTGAAGGGACAGTGTTTCCCTTAACTGCGGCTCTGTTAAAGCTGAGCCCATGGCACTGATGGGAAACAGGAAATCCTGTTTCCCATCAGCACCTCGGGCACTCATCACCTGGTCCCCAGAGCAAACACTACAATCAATGGACTCTCCAGGTTCTGGAGCAGATCTATATCACTGTTAGTGTGCTACAGTGTGTGATGCTAGTCATTTGGTATAATGTACAATTGCAGCATGTAGGAGAGGCCTGTCTTATCTGGCCCTTGTGTCCTGTACCTTTCGGCCAGGGACTCTCCTATAACATCTCATGTCATTCCCTAATGTTGCAGCAGCTGTTTCCAAGGAACCCAAATTCAGTGAACGTTGTCTAGGCAGGAAGGGGGGAGGGGTGCTGACACCAAGCAGTAGGGCCTCCCAAGACCATAGTTATCAGCAAGTTACCAACATCTTATGAACAGCTGCTAGCCTCCCTTTCTGAGAATTCCAATCAGCTAGATCAACCACAGGCAGGCTGCAGATGTTGGGCAACACTGGGCTGTGCCACACCACTCACATACCACGTGTGCCCAGTCTGCTAACCACCATAAAAACATTAGCTTTATACAAACAGCATGATGTCCAGCAGTCTGTCTAATGACTGGACTGCCAAAAAAGAAACAGCAGTGGGCGCTAGGGAGTTCTCAGAAACTTGTAGCCCTCTGCTAACCCCATCTCCCTTTCCGAGCCCTAAATTCCCATTTTCACCTCCCAAATCACATGTCCCTGCATCTGTTCCCTCTCCCAGTACACATTTCTCCATCTCTGCCTCTGTCCATCCTTCATCATAATCCTGTTTCCATCAGTTGACATCTCAGTTTTTTATATTCTTTTTTCTTTTCTCTACAATCCTAGGTAGAAGAGCATGCACATTCCTATACTAAATCCAACACTGAAACCTTTCCACACATCCATATTTTACCAACAAGCTTTATTATAGAATAGACAACTATCAAATGAAGTTGTTGTCCAATTATCGAGCCTTTTTTGGACCCTATAATTTTACTGGATCATACCACTTCATCTAATTTATGGGAAGTTCTCTTTTGCTGGTATAAGTCTCTGGCTACCTCTTGGCCTGGGCTGTCAATTGCTTTTCTGTAGTATCTGAAGGTCTTGCAATATATTGAAATGTTTTGTTTGCCTTTGGTGATGCTGCCCCCATGATATCTGGCCTCTCAGATCACTATAAATTCATCTTTGATCTTATAGTAACAACTTAGCAAGGACATCCCACATATCCTTTTCATTGGTTGACAGTCTTGCAGCATAGACTGTACTGAGAATTGAGTAAGTTTGAAGCCTGTGGTTATCTAGCAATTGACAGCAAACCAAACTAGGTCAACTACCTGAGAAAAGTCCCCTCACCCCTTTGTCCTTCCACCCTTAAATGGAAATGAAAAGTCACAAAGCTTGAGATAAGCGATTGACCGGAAACCTAAAGTATCAAGCACCCTTGACACCAGCTCGACTGAGATGTCCAATGTTCCACAAGAAAACAACAAGCCCGATTAACAGAAATGTCCATTCACAGCGTGATAAGTTGCCTATACATATAGAATTACATCTTAAAAACTCCAGCAGGAAGCTTTCTTTGTCAAGATGCATGTATGACAGCAAGCACTAGCGGTAAATTTGAGAGACTGTGATCATACTCCACATTCCCTGGCTTAGGCGTGAGGTTCATGACTGTCATAGTATGCGCAGAAGTCACCCATTTGGAGAAATTGCCCCGAGAAGACTCTGAAGACCGTATCTCACAATGAGCATCCCTCTGCAGCTTCTGATCCTGCCCCTCATTGTGCCTATGGAACACGCCATGAAAAGTACAAAGCTTCTCCGTGTCCCAGTGGTCTTATATAGCAACAAGTTCTAGCAGTGCTCTGGTTCACAATGTAATGTGATAGGAAGTAATGTGACCTATTGAGAGTTGGCACTGAGTTTGAGATATTGTTGCATGAAAATTGTAGGGCTGCTTTATAAAAGAAATGAATAGGACACCACAGATATTATGCTTTAAAACTGAGATAACAAGGTTCCCATTGTCAGAGTACTGAATGAGTCCAGCACATGCTTTCCCTGGATATAAGAAACTGTTTTGCAGGTACCCAGACAGCATCTCCTTTGACCGTAAGCCTTACCAACTCAATCGAGGTGTGTTTCAAAGTATGATGATATCTTTGTTTAGATTAAAATGTCTTATTGTAAGACAACATCTTTGCTTTCTTTGATAGCTTTGGCTTATTGCTTAAAAAAAGCTTGGATACACACTGTACAGATAAAGAAGTATTTTCTTTTTTTGGGTGGTCATGGAAAAAGGGGCATTATTCTTATTTCAGGAATGGTTAAAGCATTAAGGTCGGAATGACATACATTCAGGAGGTCACCTGGGAATGAACTAACAAAGCATGCTAACTTAGAATACATAAAATAGAATTTGTTTCATCTGAGTATTGTTAGTAATCCTTGGATTTGTGTGGGTGTCTGTGTTGGAATAAGTGGGTTGCATAATGTCATGATTCTTGAAGTTGTATACTGTATTGTTTGGCTGTTGTTTTGATGAAAAGTTTGTTTACAAAAATGCAACACATCATTGAATATAAAAAAGAAAAGAGCGAGGGGTGGATTTTCAAAAGATTTATCCTGCTAACTTTGTGTACCTCTGATTTTGAAAATTATCTCCCCTACTCCCTCATTAACCGGCTAAATGTGTCCTTATGAAACTGCAGGTTGCGCAAATTCAGCTAGTCGGGAGAAGGGCTCTGAAGCTGTTTCCAGAGTGAGATTTTGATTTAGGCAGATAGAAAGTAATTTTATAAGGTGCATTTGTACGTGGTACCTGATGGTATTTTAGTGATTTATGTGCATAATGTAGATGGTGGATATTCTGAACATACGTACACCACATCAATAGATTCTGCTTTCGCTGTGGCATGCAAAGGAGCAGAGAATGGACAGAGCACAAATTCATAAATGCATGTTCATAAGCTCTAAAATATTGTGCACTCTTGAAAAGCCTAGTCACTGTTTATTACACCTGCCAAAGAGCAGGCAGAGGTACTTGCACCTATTTTGACTCACTTTTTGACCACTTATGCCCTTATTTTGTGAAGTATAGTATGCACATGCCTTACTTTCTAAAATGTATTGAGATGCATGTTAATTAGGTGACACTTAAAAGTTTACCCCTCTGGTCCATATTGTCATTGTCGGTTGCATTTAGCCATACAATTCCTGTGGCATAGAAACTACCCTAAATCTAACCGGAGAAGCATCCTTCCTCTAGATTTAGGTGAATTTTCAGTTCCAAATGTTTTCATTTAGGAGAGGTGTGCACAGTCCCCGAAACATTTGGGTTGTGCTTGCTTCAAAGTAATTTTTCCCAATTTTCTGCCATTTTTTCATTTGTTTCCCATATTTGCTCTGTAAGCATGCATTGTATGTGCACGAGCCTTTTCTTGACCATGCAATTTGATTTTATGTGCATTAATTCATGAATACCATAATTTTATGAATATAATGCACGTGTTATACTTTTTTTTCATTCTTCCAGACCCCCCCCCCTGCATGTTATATACATAAATAAAAAATGAAAACGCAGAGTTGTTTTCCATTTTCTTACAACTTATTTATTTCTGAACTGATGAATGTCAATGATTTTCAATGTGGCTAAATGAAACTGAATAGAACCAAATTAGACTATGCCAATTCCAGTTCACTCAAAATAATGCAAAAACACACAAAAACAGATTCCAAAAATGAAAGTCGTCATTATTTATGGATCCACTTAAAATAGCCTCAAACTCTAAGAGCCACCTATAATCACTTGAAAAAATATATATTATCTCATTCACTACTATACATTTAAGGAAGCTCAACACATGGACTTATTGGCCCATATCATGAGCCAACCACTGATATTACATCATCATTGCTCCCCAATTGGTGTAGAACACTGAAGGCCTGATTCTGGAATGCGGGTTGCGGGGCTGCATGTCCCACCGGGACGTGCAGCCCTGCAAGGCATCCGAGCCTAATTTCTCCTCCAGCTCTCCTTGTATGTCCTGTGCATCAGAATGGAGAAAGCCGGCGGGGGGCAGGAGAGGCGGGATTGGGGTGGAATGGGGGTGGACCAGTCCAGCAGGACGTACAGGTTTTCAGGTCATGGCTCTGCACATCCTGCCGGGCACCTCAAAGTTGGACTAAGCATCGAAAACCCAAAGATTGAGCCGGAGGATCCCCTCCACCCCCCTGGGGCTGGGTGCAGGGGGGTCCCAGTGCCAAATCCAGCCCACGGCAGGCCAACCTTGAGTCGTGTGGTGGGGAAAAGGAGGGCCTAGGATGCTTTATCACAGGCATTCTGAAAAACCCAAATGTAAAATCACTATTACAAAGCCAGTCCACACAAAACTCATCTGAATAAATAAATGATTAATTCCAATACAAAATGACTCACCAAAGCAGTGCCAAACCTTCACATTTGAAAGCAGCGCCATAATAAAAATATTTAAAAAAAGCTGTCTTCCCTACTCATTTTAAAGGCTAAAAGAAGACTCCTCATCATCGCAGTCCAAACGGCTAAAATCTCTCAACCTTCTGAATCAATCACACTTCACAAATGGCCAATCCACTACACACAACCAATCACATGTACTCCATTCAATCACTCATCCAATCAAAACCCTTACATCTACTCTATAGTTCATTCATACCTATGAAGGCTCTTTATTTCAACAGATTGCAGGAGTGGTAATTGGTGTGATGATGGCTCCATCGATAGTCAATTTATTTATGGCAGATTTGAATCCTAGTGGCTACTCTCTTCTTTTTTGTCTTCTGTTTTTCTCTGGGTACATTTTATAGATGACACCTTCGTATCTGGGATGGATCCCCCTCTTAGCACATTTTCATGACTAGTTGAATAACTGGAATTCTCATCTTTAATTCTCTCTGAATTCCGATGCACATGCCATTGCATTTCTTGATGTTCTTATCACACTGCGTGAAGGTCAACTGTCCACTGCAGTGTATCACAAACCAATGTCTCATATACTGTATCATTTCTTTTCATTTTTCCAATGCCCACTCACACCAACTGAAAGAAATCTGCCTTTTGTGCAATTTTTACAGTATTGGTAGAACTGCTCAGCTCTATCAGATTTTCAAATGCAATCTCTGACATTAGCCCTGGCCTTTATACAAAGAGGTTGTCCATGTTATCTCATCCAGATGTCCCATCAACGGATCCCGTTCAATGATCATTCCTGGCTGCTTCAACCCCGTTATGCTCATTTGAGTGATACGTTTTTTTTTAAGATTGTTAGACACATTTTTATGTTTTGAATCTTATTCCAGGGATTGAAGGCTTCTCTGGTATATACAAAGAGTCATGATATACACAATCTGCTCTCTTCAGCCATTTCAGAAACATTGCTTGCTGTAGGAACTGCCCCTAGCCATAGTCTTCTTTGTGTCTAGTGATGTTGGAAGAATCTCACTTTTCCTACAATCGGCATATTAACCATCTTTGACATACAATGACCTGCACCAGTTTCCTGGTGATTTATCTGATTTTTGGTCCTTGCCATTCTGAAGTATATGAGTAAGACTCACCACACATGTCGTATTGAACATCATGATAATAATAATGATACCAAAAAATCACCAAAGATAACCCCCGTGGAAATTTACTAAATAATTATTTTGTCGGATGTTACAGGAAAGGAACATGTAAAGATACTATGTCCACCACTCAGTTACATCCATTTTAATTAGTTTTTTATAAAACCATGAAAACTCCACTACTTAGCTGGATAAGAAGAAGCAAAACTTAAACTGCTCAGGCACGACGTGCACGTTTCGGGTCTGTAGCCCTGTTTCAAGTGCTGCCATACTTTGATTCAACCGCCATCAAACGCTGAAATCAGCTGCTTCCTCAAAAGGGTCAAGGACTTCAATGAATGGCTATATTTCGCTATCAATCACTTCTGACAACCAATGAAACTCCAGAGACACCCCACCAACCAGGAAAAGCCCTGTGATCATCAGATGACGTCAGTGAATACTGAGCCAATCGATCTCTTTGTTAAGACGCAATTGAAAAATCCAACGCTGTTCACAGCTCTGTAGTTTATTAATGCGATCCCCACCACGAGGGTCAATTGGTACATGATCAATGACAGACCACTGTAAGTCCTGAAAAACATAGCCAAAAGCGAGACAATGTTCAACCATTGGAGCTGTCATAATCCCCTGTCGAAAACGAGAGGCATGCTCACTTAGCCGAAGTTTGATCATCCGTGTAGTTCTACCCACATAAGCCAAAGGACACGGACAGTAAATCAGGTACATGACAAAAGATGAAGTACAATCCGTTTCCCACCGTCTCTTAAAGTGCCGACCCGTACCTGAATGAGTCCATTCCAGTCCTGTTGCGGCTAAAGAACAATAATTACAATTACCACAAACACTGTGGCCATTATGTGGGAATGTAGGCAATCACAGCAGAGGACAGTCTTATGATTTAGTGCAATACTGGTGTGAGTTTTGAGTGGCTGTGGACATTGTGGCAACAGCAGTGAGTTTACTGATCCCTGAAGTGACTGTTAGCAAAAAAAGTTACATTGAGTGGCTCAGCTCCTGGAGCTAATTTGTAAACCTTTTGGGATGTGATTCAGATCATACAACAGACTCTATCGACTGAAATCCAGGCCGTGTCCCAAAAACTCAATAAAGCTTTGGGGGACTCTCCTCAATACAACTGAGATTTGGCCTGTCTAAAGGGAAGAGAAAGTCATTAAACAGGAAATGAAGAAGTCAATTTTAGTACAGGAAATCTGAAATTTATGGAGGAAGATCAAATTCTGTGAGAACGTTCCAAAGATTTTAACAATTTATGTCTATGACTTGTTTTAAAGATATCTTCTGGAGGTATTAAAGGCACCTGAGATACCCTCCCATTAGTTTCAAAAATGTCTTATCTACCCCAGGCAAAAGTGTAAAGCCCAGGAGGAGTTTCCTTGAGATAGTTTTTCTTGAGTTCATGTTTTCTCTGGATGCTTATATATTATTATCAGGCATATGAGGTATCATTTTAGAAAGAATGTACAAGTCAATGTGGGGGCATCCAGAGTGGAAAGTGCAGGAACATCTATGTTTCCAGCCAATATTATTTGCATGGCTATCCCCAATGTGGATGTCTATGTCAATGGCCACATAGATGTCCTCCTTAGGACAACATGGGGTGGAGAGGTCCATCTCATGCAAGCTAGCATAAGGGGAAATCTAGCAGCATAACAAAATGAAAATATAAGCCCCATTCTCATCAGTGTTCATTGACATATTGTATAAAAAAGGGAGTATTAATGTAGCTCTTCCTCCACACTCTCCAGACATTTGCCTGACAAAACAAGCACGTTTCAAATGGTTGTTCATGCCTGAAGCAGGTATAAAGTTTGTCATGAGTCCAGACATCCAGGACATTTCTGAGATCAGTCAGGGATGTCCAGGTTCTTGGAAATGCCCAGCCAAGCTTCTGACACCCCTCTGTTCAGACTTGGACATCCTCAAGATAAGGACATCCACAGACCCAACTTCTCAAATATCTCTGGAACCATCTCTGTGTTTTGCATGTATCTATGCCAATTTTCATATATCTAAAGCATGACAAGGGGTTCCATAATAACCTCCATAATATATGATTTATTTTAATAATCTTGAATGAATTTGCTTTGGTTTGTATTCTATGGGGTATGTTTACTAAAGTTTCTTAACATGCGCGCTGCGTTAGTCTGCAGGATGCCATTTAAGGAGTGGACGGTCCGGTCAAAAATAGCAAAACGGGATTAGCATGCGCGCTCTTGTGCGCCACACGCTCTTGTGTGCCATGCACATTAGCGCACGAGTAACGCGCGCGGAAAGCATAAGCAGGCGCGCTGATGTGCAAACAAAGGAACAGGGCTGCAGTACAATGGTGAAGACACTGACAGATGGTGCAGGGGTCATGGGTTCAATCCCCCACTGTGCCCAATGAATAAGGCTGGCTGAGGCACTACCATTTATGTGTAATAATGCATTATGAGGCATTTTAATTTTATTTTAATTACTGCTGCTAGCAAACGCACTCTCTCAAAGCGCTGTAACATAAGGTGCTGCATAAGGCACCCCATAAGGTACCCCAGAGGGCACATTTTAAAGTGCACTGTCTGCCACGGCACCCTACAATGTTGCTTAAAGGGTGGCCTATAGAGCGCCCTATAGGGTGCCCTAAGAGGCACGACAAGGTCATAGCACTGCTTTTGATGGCAGCACTGTGCATTTAAACGTATGAAAATCTTAAGTAGGTGCGCTGACATGCAAAGAGGAACAGCAGTGTAGCACAATGGTTAAGGCACTGACTGATGATACAGGGGTCATGAGTTTGATCCCCAGTGTGCCTAATACTTAAGGCTGGCTGAGCCATCAGCTTTGACATGTAAGTATTGTGTCCTGCTGCACTTTATTTGCATTTTATTAATTGCTGCCAGCAAACACACCCTCACATGCCGTAACCTAAGGTGCCGCATAAGGCACCCTATAAGGCACTCCATAGGGCACATTATAAAGTGCACTGTCCGCCACGGCACCCTATAAAGTCCCCTATAGGGCACCCTATCAGTTGCTCCATAGGATACTGTATAGTGCACCTTATATGTACGGTAATCATAAGGTGCCCAATAGGGCGCCCTATAAAGCGGCCTCTGAGGCACCTTATGGGTACAGTACGCTGAGGGTGTTTTTGCTGGCAGCACTAATGTACATTAAAAATAGATAATTCTTTGGACAGCCCTATCAAATAACCCCACTGTGGGTTTGAACCCAAGCCCTCTGGCTCCACTGGTAGCGAAGTAACCAGTGGGCTACAGCTGCTAGCAAACCCCTGGCTGGCTGCAGAAGGACTGCAAGTCACCACACAAACAGTCTGCTGTGGTCACCAGGATAGGGTTAACCCACCCATACCCATGATGCACTGATCATGCAAATCAGCAGTCTACAGATGATCACAAGATGAGGTATGCACACCCACAGCACCTCAGCCTGGTAGGGGGAACTGACCGTGTGTGGTACTGGCACAGAGTAGCTACACACCGTCACATTGTACAGGTACTGCACTCACCCTGAGGGTGAGGTGGGGCGCCCAGCACCAGGTCCACAGCAGAGATAAACCATGCTGCAGGTCCCCAGCAGTGCTAATGTGTGTGATAGGTAGTTTCTGCAGACACACCTTGGATATATCTGTATGTCTCAGTCAGGTGTAGCCCATATGGACCCCTAGGAGGATTATGTACCACCACCCTCCTCCTCCTCCTCCTCCAGGGCTGAGAGTGTTAAACAGGGTTTCCCACCAACAGATCCACATTCTACCTCCCTGCAATGGTGGCAGTAGAGGTGACCATCAACCCCAGTCCTGCTGGGGAACAGACACCCTAAAGGGCAGTCAATGCAGCTCTGCACACATCCATAACGCAATAGCAGACAGACATTAGGCCCGGATATGCTAAGCTGCACCCCACCACTTTCTGATATTCTCCTGCAGCAAGCCTTCAGCCGCTGCACCCTGCAAGGCGCTCCATCAAGACACATACCAGCTGCAGACAGTCTGCTAATTAGTCCATAGTGCATGCTCCTGGTAGAAATGCGTGCACCCTGAACTGGGATGTCAGCATACACAACAAGCAGATAAATCATCGACTGGGCCCCAAAAGGAAACCCATAAATATCACATGGGAGAAATACTGTATAGCACTGTGGGGGTGCCTAGCCATGCTGTGGTCACTGCACAGTCAGGGTGAGAGTGGTCTCCCGGCAGGACATGCTGTAGCCACCCTGTCTGTGTAGGTGGTGGCCGGGCACTAAAATGTCCCAGCCAGTGCCCTATGCCCTGTGCAGATGCATCCTGGCCAGGCCACCCTGTCCGGGCTATACCCATGGTACCTTGCTCCTCATTATGCACATTGGCAGGCCAATACTGGCAACAGTGCTGGCAGTGTGGGCTGTGGAGGGTGTTTGCAGCCACCACACACTGGATAGACAGACACAAACCCCCACACCTATGCCAACATTGCGCTACTATAGAGGAGTTTAGCAGCCCTGGCCACCACACCAGTCCTGGGCACAGTACAGGCATGGATATGGTATGCAATACTGTTGGGGGTCACTCCCCAGGGTGGTAAACACTGTCAGAGACCAGACCTGAAGCACACACCACATACATCAGAAAGATTGTTATGATGGAGCTCAATGAGCAAACTGTGCTTAACGTAGGAATTGCTATCTGCCAGTAATCATAGCAAACGTTTGATAGCTGTGTACCGTATACCCAGGTGTAGGGTGGCATTGCTAAGGTATGCAAGTGCTAGTATTGGGAGATGCACGCAGGGCCCAATGTCCTGCCTCTCCAGGAGGCATTGGCTAATGGGGCCTGTGGGTGTGGGTGTTGGTGTGTCTGCCCCTGTTGGCTGCTGCTTTACGGCAGAGGTTACCAACTCCAGTCCTGGTGTGCCAAACACTGTTTGGGTTTTCATGCTGTCCCTCATGAATATGCATGAGATACATCTGCATACTTTGGGAGTGGCGCATAGATAGGCAGCACAGGCATCTTTATTAGAAGCAGCATGGAACCTGAATGGTGTTTGGCCCTCCAGGACTGCATTTAGGAGACTCTGCTCTAGGTAATGCGCCTGTTTATGGTGTCTGTTCTCGGTGGGGTAAAATATAGGCGTATTAACCATGCGTATGTTCTCTGCAATAAAGGTTTGTCCTTACTATCACGGTTTAGTTGTGGGAAAAATATGTGGACTGGATTGGCGGTAGCCCCAGCTGGGCTTTGAACCTGTGACCTTCTGTTTTTACACACACTGTCTTTATGCACTGCACCACCGTGTTGCTACAGATATGCTGCATTCCCTGGGGAGTCCATGACTGTACATCTGACAGGGCCTGTTTGCTGCAGTGCACGGCACCCACCTGGACAGGGCTAGGCCATGGTCTGCTGTGGCCACCAGCTGCTGCCACCTCCACCACCAGTACCGCTCCATCCTTAGATTGGAGACTGCATAAACCCTGAAGGATTTGTGGCATGTTTCTAGTGTCTGTGCTCTGTAGGGTAAAATAGAGGTGTTTGAGCCATGCTTATGTTCTCTGCAATAAAGGTCCGTCTTTACAATCACGATTTAGTTGTAGGTAAAACATGGGGACTGGATTGCCAGGAGCCCCAGCTGGGGCTTGAACCTGTGACCTTCTGTTTTCAAACACGCTGGTTGTCTGCACTGCACCACCTTGTTGCCACAGAGATGGTGCATTCCCTGATGATACCATGACTGTTTGTCCGGCAGGGCCTGTCTGTTGCAGTGCATTGCACCCACCTACACAGGCTAGGCCATGGTCTGCTCTTGGCAGCTGCCACTGCCCCCCCCACCTCCTGTACCCCTGTGCCACCATGCTGACATGCACTTCTGCTGGTGGTGCTGGTGGTACGCAGTCTCAGGCCATCCTGTGTGCGGGTAGGCGGCTGCCTATGGTGCGGGTTCTGTGGTAGGGGTGCCTGCATATCTGTCCGCACGTCCCCCAATCACCGCCTGCCAATGTTCTGTACCCTTGGGGGTACCTGCTGGGTACTATCCCATTTGACACTGTGTTAAACACTCTCGTGCCCATGTTGGGTCCTCATCAGTTGCTGTCTGGCTGCTGTTCAGTTTCAGCATTCCTAAGTGTCATCTAGGCATCTGCCTAGTCCGCACTGTGCCCCAGCTGCACCACAGCATGTGCCACCTGCAGCCCTCTGTATCCCCTTTCCCAGCATCTGTCCAGTTGCCCATTCCGACCTGCCCGTCCTGCTGTTGTGGAACATGTGCATGCCATAGGTAACCTGTCCAATGGAGAGGGAAACCCTGATCAGTGCTATTTCACTGTGGGATCATTTACCTTGTATGGGGACGGAGCGTAGCCCCTTCTAAAATTCATATTTATTTTTTGCGGCTTTCATGGGAGTGTTTTTTGATGTTTCCCATTACTATCACTATTGCCCAGCTTGTTTATAATTTTTTTAAATTTTGTTGGGGTCCTTTTCAATGCTTATTTGTATTTTTGTACCGTGCACATGTTTTGTAGGTTTCCCTGGTTTTGCTGTACATTGCTGACAGAAATGGTTTCTCTTCCCTTTAAATCGGCTCTACCGCGAGGTTTTCACTCGCGGTATTTTTTTACTTGAATTTCAGCCCCGCTCGTGTGCGGGGAGCCTCTCCCCTCCCACTCTCCACCCATTGACCCCTTCTCTCCGCCCCTGGGGAGCCTTCCTCCGCCCTCCGGGAGCCTTTCCATGCCTTTATCGCACATCAGCACTCCGCGCACATGAGTGGGCACTTTAGTGCGGCGTGCACCTGTGCGGGGCACAAATACGCATCATTAGCATGCGCTAAGGTACCTTAGCACACGCTAATGTGCGCCGCACACATGAGTGCGGTTTAGTAAACATACCCCTTAGTATTGCCATTTCTCAAGGTATTTAGATTAGGTCATTTTACAATGGAAACACGTTAATTTGTAGTCTTCAGACACATAATATCAAGATTTACTAATCTAATATCTGTCTTGCAAGGAAGTGTGTCTATACCCATGGACATACAAGCGCTGTTATAGCACACATAAGAGGTTAACATCTTTTTCTCTCAAAGGACAGCTGAGGAAAAGTTAGGGATTTTGGTAGGTCTGTCTTGTTTACTTCAAAACATGCCAAAGTTCAACAATTGAGCAATGGCTGGGAAAAACTTGTATTGCCAAAGCTGTTACCACTCACAGAGAGACTGATGCCAATTCAAACACCAGCTTCATGTGCAGGATGCCTGCAGGCTGAAGCCTTCATTAAACAAGTGGAGGAGCTCAGAGAAGAGGTGTGAAGACTGAGAAGCATTTTAGACACTGAGAACTACATTGATGAGATTCTTCTTGAAGCATCCAAGCTCTCTGATAGATGTGAAGATGGGATTCTACAGAATGAAGAAAGTTGGACACAAGTCACCAGAGCCTGCAGAATGAACAATCTACTCCTATAGCCCTTGAATTTAAGAACCAGTATGTAGCCCTGAAAGTGGAGTGAAAATATCTCAAGAAAGTGAAGAACCAGTGCCCAAACACCCTAAAGTTGCAAAATCAGTGACCACAAGGAAGCAAAGGGAAGTGGTGGTTGGTGACTCTCTTCTGCGGAGTACTTAGGACTCAATTTGCTGACCAGACTTGATTATTATTATTATTATTATTTTTATTATTAAAGACTTATAAAGTGCCGCAACATATGAAGCGCTGTACAAACATAGAAGAGAGACAGTTCCTGCTCATCAGAGCTCACAATCTAATAAGACAGAAAACAAAATAAGTTACATAATACAAAATAACAAAACTTTACAGGACAAAGTAAGCAAATGTTGATAGAGAGATCAAGATAGGGTAAGACAGGAACGGAAAGCAATAGTGAAGAGGTGGGATTTTAGTCTGGACTTGAAAATGGCCAGGGAGGACGCCTGGCGCACAGAGATAGGAAGACTATTCCAAGCAAAGGGTGCTGCCAGTTGGAAGGAGCGAAGTCTGGAATTGTCAGTACAAGTAAAGGGCACAGATAAACAAAGACTTTTAGAAGAGCGAAGCAACCGAGAGGGGGTATAGGGAGAGATGAGAGATGAAAGGTACTGGGGGGCAGAAGAGTGAATACATTTATAGATCAGGAGGAGAAGTTTAAATTGGATACGGAGACGGATGGGAAGCCAATGAAGCAATATGAGGAGAGGCATGATGTGGGAAAAACAAGACTGGCGGAAAATGAGTCGAACAGCGGAGTGTTGAATTGACTGAAGAGGAAAGAGGTGGCTTGCAGGGAGGCCGGCAAGGAGAATGTTACAATAATCAAGACGGGAGGTGATTAAGGAGTGGACAATCAATTTAGTGGTGTCAACAGAGAGGAAGGGGCGAATTTTGGAAATATTGTATAGAAAGAAACGACAAGTTTTAGCAATGAGCTGGATATGTGAAGAGAAAGAGAGAGAGAAATCAAAGATAACACCAAGGTTACGTGCTGAAGAAACAGGGAAGAGTACAGCGTTATCAACAGAGAGAGAGAAAGGGGAAAGAGGAGGGGAAGATTTGGGGGAAAGATAAGAAGCTCAGTTTTGGCCATGTTCAGTTTTAAGTGGCGGTGGGACATCCCGATGTCCAGAGGTTGTGCTGTCTGTAAGGTGCCAAAGTCTGAGATCTTATGGAGAGTTTGCTGAGACTCATAAAGCTTACTGACTATTATTCAATGTTGCCCATCCATCTTGGCACAAATGATACTGTTAGATATTCCTCTGAATGTATCAAAGGTGGCTTCATGGCTCTGGGACAAAGAGTGAAGCATATAGATGTGCAGTTGGTGTTCTCTTCAGTCATCACTCGTGAGGGTAAAGAGCAAGGCAGAGAAGCTTGCATCCTGGAAATCAATGCATGGCTACATGGATAGTGTCATTGAGAGGATTTTGGTTTCCTGTACCATGGGATGATATTACAAGGGCTACAAAGCAGAGATGGTGTGCATCTGTCAATGAGAAGTTGAAGTGTCTTCTGCAGCAGACTGGCTAACCTACTGAAGAGGGCTTTAAGCTAGATTCATTGAGAATGGGTAAAGAAAGCCCCCAAGTAAGTGAAGCATTAAATATCTCTGTAGAAACTGGTAAAAGGGAAAGTGATATATATAAATGCCCATAGCATGGGAAATAAGATACCAGATGTTGAGGCTTTAATGGAAGAGGCTGATTTGGATTAGTGGAGGTTAGAGACATGATGCAAGGACAACCACGACTGGGATGTAATTATTCCTGGCTATAATTTATTCAGGAAGGATAAGATAGGAAAAAGGGGAGGAGGAGTGGCACTATGTATAAAAAATAATATTACAGCTTTATAGTTACAGGGCTTCAAAGGGAGGGAGGAAGCAATGTGGGTTAAACTAGAAAGAGGGAAAGAGAAATTCAATTATATTGGTGTGATAAACACATCTCTCTTACAGGAAGAAGAAGTGGAGAGGGATTTAATAGAATAGCAGGATTGCTATGAAAGTAGAAGTACTACTGACAGGTGATTTCAATATGCTGGATGCTGATTGGCACATCCCTGCTGCAATGTCTTCTATAAGTAAGGAGATACCAGATTCTCTTTAGAGAAAACAATTTTGGCAAGTGGTAACAGAACCCATACATGAAGGGGCCATACTGGACTTAGTGCTCTCCAACTTCTTGTTTTAACTGAGATCTGGCTCCTCCCAGAAGACACGGCATCAATTACTGCTCTCTGTCATGGCAATTATCAGTATTTAGTTACGTTGCACTGTGTTCCATCTAAACCATGTTGACTTGCAGAAAGATGGTATAAAAAAGATATTAAATAAATAAATAATTTATATTAGCTGAGGTTTTCTTGTCTCCAGGGAGCTTGTACCCCCAGCACAGACAGTGACAGGAAGTCAGATCTCACTGGGGGAAATGGTGCCATTGACTTACACATTTCGTGCTGCTGGACACTGAAAGATGGAGTGTTAGCAGTAGGAATACTGAGATCCATGCTAGTACTGAAATCACAGCAGCGGACAGTCTTATGATTTAGTGCAATACTGGTATGAGTTTTGAGTGGCTGTGGATGTTGCGGCAACAACAGTGAGTTTACTGATCCCTGAAGTGACGGTTAGCAAAAATGGTTACATTGAGTGGCTCAGCTCCTGGAGCTAATTTGTAAACCCTTTGGTATGTGATTCAAAATATACAACAGATGTATCAACCGAAATTCAGGCTGTGTCCCAACAACTCAATAAAGCTTTGGGAGACTCCTATCAATACAACTGAGATTTTGCCTGTCTAGAGGGAAGGATTTCTCAAGTTGAAGAGAAAGCCATTAAACAGGAAATGAAGAAGCAATTTTGAGTTTATTTATTTATTTTATTTATTTATTTTTCTTATATACCGCGCTATTAAGATCAGCGCGGTTTACATTATAACTGAACAATGCAACAATGTATTACATAACACGATGTGCTTACATAGAACAGGGGTACAATCATAAGTGGAGAACGGGGGAAACTATTTATAAGATATATATACATAAAATTTACATAGAGATATACAACTAATACTTAAACTCTTCATGTGATCATAGCTAGGTCTGGTGGGGACAGGATACAGCCATAGGGGGAGGGGCGGCTAACCGTTTTCATGTTGGGTTAGGGTGTTGGGATAGTCAGAGCAGGGGTGAATGCCTGCGACTTATGTTTTTCAGGACTGGTTTCAGGATAGTAGATTTGAAACAGATGGTGTTTTATTTCTTTTCTGAATGTGGTGAGGCTTGGTATGGATCGAATCCAGGTGGGAAGTTCGTTCCAGGCTGTCGGAGCATAAATCTAGAAAGCTCTATTAGTAGTTGTCTTTGTGCACCTTGTGGTAAATTTGGGTACTATTAGCATGTTGAGTAGTGCAGGCCGTCTTATTCTGTTTTCAGGGATATTGTTAATCAGATTGCTGATAGGTGTGGGAGACTGGTTGTTCAGTGCCTTGAAAGTCATGACTAGTACCTTGTATTGAATTCGGGCTTGTAGCGGTAGCCAGTGTAACTCTTTCATTACTGGCGTTATATGTTCCAATTTTGATATACCTGTTAGAACTCTAGCAGCTGAGTTCATGGCCAGCCGAAGCGGGCTGAGGGTTGCCTGTGGAAGGCCATGGAGGATGATGTTTGCGAAATCAAGATGTGGGATTACTAGGGCCTGAAATATTGTCCGATAGTCCGAAAAATCGAGTAGTGGGCGGAGATGGCGGAGGGTTCGTATCTTGTGGTAAACTGATCTTGTAACTGGTCTTTACGTGGGTTGTCATGTCTAGACGCCGATCTAGAGTAATTCCTAGATATCGGATTGTGTCTCTCATTTTGAGTTCAGCGTTTTTAACTTGCAGGTAGGGAGGTGTGACGAACTTCTGGTTCCTAGTGACAAAGAGGACATCGGTCTTGCTATGATTGATCCTCAGGTTTTGTGTGAGGAGCCATTCAGCAACTGCATCAAAGCATCTGATGATAGGGGAGAAATCGGGCTGCTCAATAGTGAATGGAGTGTATAGTAGTATGTCGTCAGCATACACCAGGCATTCTACATTTAGGGAGCGGATCAGAGAGCAGATAGGCTGCATATAAATGTTAAATAGTAAAGCAGACAGGGATGATCCCTGGGGTACTCCCTGCTTCTGTAGGAAAGGCTCAGAGGGAGTGTTACCTGTTTTTACTTGCTGCCATCTATTGGTTAAGTATGATTCGCACAATTGTAATGCAGTATCCTGTAACCCTTTTTCTTGGAGACGTTGTAATAGTATTTTATGGTTCACAGAATCGAAGGCGGCTGCAATGTCAAGAAAGATAAGGATGAAGCCTTGGTGTATATTATCAATTCCTGTGATTAGTTTGTCGAAAAGGGTAGTTAAGATGGTATCTACCCCATGCAATTCTCTGAAGCCATGTTGAGCTGGGTCGAGAGGTGACTCAGTGTCAACGTGTTGCTGGATCTGTCGCTGGACTATCTTCTCGATGATCTTGGCAAGCAGGGGAATACTCGATATGGGTCTGTAGGATTCGACTTTGGATGTATCAAGGCGACTATTTTTTAGTAGGGGCCTGATTGATGTGTGTTTTAAACTTTGTGGGAAGATGCCTCTTAGTAATGATTGGTTGGTTATATTGCATAATGAGTGGCTTAGTTCATGTCGAAGTTCCTTTATCCAGCTTGCTGGGCAAGGGTCATTGGGGGCCGTGGTGAGATTAATGGAGGTAATGGTGTCTTCAATTTCTTTAGTAGATACTGCAGAGAAATTGAGTAGTAGGGTAGGCTTTGGTGTACTTATTGCAATGGTTGGGTTGCAGGTAGATGGAATCATGTTGGATTGGATCATTTTTGATTGCAGGTAGTTCGAGTAATCCTGTGGTTGAGGCATGAGTGGTGCTGGGTCCCCTGTTAATGATTTTACTATATTAAATAGGTCATGTGTCTTATTCAAAGACCGTTTTAGAATGGTTGAGTGATGTTGTTTCCTCTTTTCACTTATTTTCTCTCTGTGTAGTGCTAGATGTGAGTTATAATTGTGATAGGTTACTGTAGTCTGATTCCTGCGCCATCGTCTTTCGAGTTTACGTAGTTGTAAGAGGGAAGCTCGAAGGTCAGTAGAGTACCAGGGGGCATGTGCACGTTTCCTGGGTACCTTGTTGGTGGATGGAATACAGGCTATAGCTCTAATACTGTTGGTCCAATTCACTACAAGTTCGTCGGGGTCAAGGATAGGAACATCGAGGCGTGGCAGTAGCTTGATAAGTACATCTTCCTTGTCGAGTGGATGAAATCGTGTTGTTAGTATTCCGGGGTCAGGGGTGCTGGCCCTGTCACTGGTCTTACGGTGGTATGTAATTGGTATGTGGAAGTTGAGGAGATTATGGTCAGACCAAGGTACTGGGGATATAGCAGTCAACAGCTGAGGAGTGGTGTCAGCTATAAACTGAGGGGCAAAAATAAGGTCAAGGATACCACCCTTTGCATGCGTAGGGGAGTGTACTATTTGCTTGTAGTCCAGGTCATATAAAGCTTCGAGGAAGGTTCTTGCTTGTACTTCAGGTAAGGAGGGGAGGTTGAAGTCTCCTATTAGCCAGTTTGATGATCGTGGATTATTCGAGTTGCATGCAAGCTTGATGATTGCTGGTAGGTCATCAGAAGAAGATGTTGGGGCTCTGTAGAGTGCATTGATTGTGCATTGGTCGTTTGATATTGTAATAGTGTCAAGGTGCGCTGAGGTAGATGCGTCGTTTAGTTTGAATCTCAGTTCTGCTTTTGCGAGGATAAGTACCCCTCCTCCTTTTTGTTTTGCTCTGTGACAAGTATATGGTGAGAAGCCAGCTGGGGTCATTTGATTGATGATCGCATTATCACAGTCTGACAACCATGTCTCCGTGATCATTAATATGTCAAGGTCGTGGAATGTTATAAGGTCGGTGATTGCTGGCCATTTTTGGCGTGTAGATCTCACGTTTATAAGCGCACATTTTAGTAGATGATGTTGCTGATGTTTGTCCGGGTGGGTTTTTTTGATGTTTTGTAGGGGAATGTATAGTAGGTGCTGATATGGAGTGTTTGAGGTGTTATGAGCAGTTTGGTGGACTTTCTCTGACCATCTCCTATTATTACTGTAACGGATTGGGATATGTTTAGCACATGTATTAAATGCCTGACTAGGGAGTCCAAAAGTGAGAAAGAAAATAGACAGTGGTATGAGTGCATACATCTTGGGGGATAGTCAAGGGAATCTGAAATTTATGGAGGAAGATCAAATTCTGTGAGAACGTTCCAAAGATTTTAACAAATGTCTGTCTATGACCTTTTTAACAGCTATCTTCTGGAGGTATTAAAGGTGTCTGAGAAACCCTCCCATTAGTTTCAAAAATTAGTTTCAATATTATTAGGATGGCTATCCCCAATGTGGATGTCTATGTCAATGGCCACAAATATGTCCTCCTTAGGACAACATAGGGTGGAGACTAGAGGTCCATCTCTTGCAAGCTAGCATATGGGGAAATCTATCAGCATAGCAAAATTAAAATATAAGTCCTGTTCCCTGTCAGTGTTCATTGACATATTGCAAAAAAGGGAGTATTAATTTAGCTCTTCCTCCACACTCTCCAGACATTTGCCTGATAAAATCACACTTTTCAGTGTTATTCATGACTGCAGAAAGTATAAAGTTTGTCATGAGTCCAGACATCTAGGACATTTTTGAGATCAGTCAGGGAAGTCCAGGTTCTTGGAAATGCCACAGCCAAGCTTCTGACACCCCTCTGTTCAGACTTGTACATCCTCAAGATAAGGACATCTACAGACCCAGCTTCTCAAATATCTCTGGACCCATCTCTGTGTTTTGGATGTATCTATGCCCATTTTCATATATCTAAAGCATGACTAATGGTTCTAAAATAACCTCCATAATGTATGATTTATTTTAATAATCTTGAATGAATATGCTTTGGTTTGTATTCTATGTTTTATTTGTGTTGTATTCCTGATGTGTGAATAGTGATGTTTATTGTAACTTGCCAAGAGTTGTAGTAATTTGGTATGTCATAAACATTTTAAAATAATGCATATGTATACAGATATAACTATTGTTTTGTTTGCTGTGTGTGTCTGCTGTTTTTACATTTTTATATAGTATGTGAGTTTTTTATTATTTACTAAATGCTTTTTATATTGCCATGGACAAAGAACAACAAAACAATTTGGAAAATAAATTCCCTAACAACCCATGAAACTAATACTGAAGTATTCCTAGTAGGAAATAACATTTAACAATTCAATTATTCTGCCAATATTTATGATTTTAAAGTTGAAAGGATCAAGGAATGGAACAACAGAAGTATCAAACAGAAGTATTTTATTGTTTCTTGAAGAGACCGACATATCTCACCCTACATGATTTTGTTTTGTCTAATGGCTTTGCCAGGGGTGAGAGCTTATAAAATATTTTAAAAAATTAGACATTGATCAGATCCTGTACAAGACTATAAAAATAAAAACAATAAATAAATAACAACTATAATATAAAAATGATAATAATGACATATAAATAGAATAAAAAGATGCTATAGTAATCAATATAAGTAAACATAATAAACATGTTGAAAATTAGAGAATTATATTGTAGCTATAGATAAGCTACTGCAAGCTATAATTTTAGCCTTTTTTACACAATTATAGAAAGACACACCATTATATCTATAATATTGTACTCATGTTTATTCATAAGAAAACTCTTACCCTTTAAAAATACCTAGGGGTATGTTTACTAAAGTTTCCTAACGTGCGCGCCGCGTTAGTCTGCAGGATGCCATATAAGGAGTGGGTGGTCCGGTCAAAAAATAGCAAAACGGGATTAGCGCGCGCCGCACGCTCTTGTGCGCTGCGCACAGTAGCGCATGAGTAACGCGCGCAGGAAGCATAAGCAGGCGCGCTGATGTGCAAACAGAGGAACAAGGCTGCAATACAATGGTAAAGACACTGACAGATGGTGCAGGGGACATGGGTTCAATCCCCCACTGTGCCCAATGAATAAGGCTGGCTGAGGCACTACCATTTATGTGTAATATTGCATTATGAGGCTTTTTAATTTTATTTTAAGTACTGCTGCTAGCAAATGCACTTCCAAAGCGCTGTAACATAAGGTGCTGCATAAGGCACCCCATAAGGTACCCCAAAGGGCACATTTTAAAGTGCACTGTCCGCTACGGCACCCTACAATGTTGCTGAAAGGGTGGCCTATATGGCGCCATATAGGGTGCCCTATGAGGCACAGCAAAGTCATAGCACTGTTTTTGATGGCAGCACTGTGCATTTAAACGCATGAAAATCTTAAGTAGGTGCACTGACAAGCTAGGAGGAACAGCAGTGTAGCACAGTGATTAAGGCACTGACTGATGATACAGGAGTCATGAGTTCAATCCCCAGTGTACCTAATATGTAAGGCTGGCTGAGGCATCAGCTTTGACATGTAAGTATTGTTTCCTACAGCACTTTATTTGCATTTTATTAATTGCTGCCAGCAAACACACCCTCACGTGCCGTAACTGAAGGTGCTGCATAAGGCACCCTGTAAGGCACTCCATAGGGCACATTAAAAAGTGCACTGTCCAACATGGCACCCTATAAGGTCCCCTATAGGGCACCCTATAAGTCGCTCCACAGGATAATGTATAGTGCACCTTATATGGATGGTAACCATAAGTTGCCCTATAGGGTGCCCTATAAAGCGCCCTCTGAGGCACCTTATGGGTACAGTACGCTGAGGGTGTTTTTGTTGGCAGCAATAATGTACATTAAAAATAGATAATGCTTTGGGCAGCCCTATCAAATAACCCCACTGTGGGTTTGAACCCATGACCTCTGGTTCCACCAGCAGTGAAGTAACCAGTGGGCTACAGCTTGAAGCAAGTCCCTGGCTGGCTGCAGAGGGACTGCATGTCACCAAACAAACAGTCTGCTGTGGTCACCAGGATAGGGTTAGCCCACCCGTACCCATGATGCACTGCACATGCAAATCAGCTGTCTACAGATGAACACAAGATGGGGTATGCACCCCCACAGCACCTCGGCCTGGTAGGGGGAACTGACCATGTGTGTTACTGGCACAGAGTAGCTACACACCGTCACATTGTGCGGGTACTGTGTTCACCCTGAGGGTGCCATGGGGCGCCCAGCACCAGGTCCACAGCACCTTCCATGGCAGGACTAGGTCATGCTGCATGTCCCCAGCAGTGCTAATGTGTGTGATAGGTAGTTTCTGCAGACACACCTTGGATATATCTGTATGACTCAGTCAGGTGTAGCTCCCATGGACCCCTAGGAGGATTATGTACCACCACCCTCCTCCTCCAGGGCTGAGGGTGGTAAACAGGGTCTCCCATCAACAGATCCACATTCTACCTCCCTGCAATGGTGGCAGTAGAGGGGACCATCAACCCCAGTCCTGCTGGGGAACAGACTCCTACAGCACAGTCAATGCAGCTCTGTACACATCCATAACGCAATAGCAGACAGACGTTAGGCCTGGATATGCTAAGCTGCACCCCACCACTATCTGATATTCTCCTGCAGCAAGCCGTCAGCCACTGTTACCTGCAAGGTGCTCCATCAAGACACATACCAGCTGCAGACAGTCTGCTAGCTAGTCCATAATGCATGTTCCTGGTGGAAATGTGTGCACCCAGAACTGAGATGTCAGCATACACACCAACCAGATAAGTCAGTGACTGGGCCCCCCCCCCCCCAAAAAAAAATCATAAATATCACATGAGAGAAATACTCTATAGCACTATGGGGGTGCCTAGCCATGCTGTGGTCACTGCACAGTCAGGGTGAGAGTGATCTCCCAGCAGGACATGCTGTGGCCACCCTGTCTGTGCAGGTGGTGGCCTGGCACTACAATGTCCCAGCCAGTGCCCTATGCCCTGTGCAAATGCATCCTGGCCAGGCCACCCTGTTCGGGCTATACCCATGGTACCTTGCTCCTCATTATGCACATTGGCAGGCCAATACTGGCAACAGTGCCGGCAGTGTGGGCTGTGGAGGGTGTTTGCAGCCACCACACACGGGATAGACAGACACACACTCCCACACCTATGCCAGCATTGTGCTACTATAGAGGAGTTCAGCAGCCCTGGCCACCACACCAGTCCTGGGCACAGTGCAGGCATGGATATGGTACGCAATACTGTTGGGGATCACTCCCCAGGGTGGTAAACACTGTCAGAGACCAGATCTGAAGCACACTCCACAGACATCAGAAAGGTTGCTATGATGGAGCTCAATCAGCAAACTGTGCTTAACGTAGGAATTGCTATCTGCCAGTAATCATAGCAAACGTTTGATAGCTGTGTATTTATTTATTTATTTATTAACAGCTTTTATATACCGCACTTTTATCATCAGCGCGGTTTACATTTTAACAACTTTGTACTTAAGCATAAAACATATGTCAAGTTTACAGGTAACAGGATATGAAAACATGGATAACTGGGGTTAAAATAAATAACATATTCACAACTATTTACAATAGATTCTCAAATGTTTTGCATTCTAAAGGTGGGGTATTCTAAAGGTGTACCGTATTCCCAAGTGTAGGGTGGCATTGCTAAAGTATGCAAGTGCTAGTATTGGGAGATGCACGCAGGGCCCAATGTCCTGCCTCTCCAGGAGGCATTGGCTAATGGAGCCTGTGGGTGTGGGTGTGGGTGTGTCTGCCCCTGTTGGCTGCTGCTTTATTGCAGAGGTTCCCAACTCCAGTCCTGGTGTGCCAGACACTGTTTGGGTTTTCATGCTGTCCCTCATGAATATGCATGAGATACATCTGCATACCATGGGGGTGGTACATAGATATGCAGCACAGGCATCTTTATTAGAGGCAGCTTGGAACCTGAATGGTGTTTGGCCCTCCAGGACTGCATTTGAGAGACTCTGCTCTAGGTAATGTGCCTGTTTATGGTGTCTTTGCTCTGTAGGGTAAAATGTAGGTGTTTTGGGCATGTTTACGTCATCTGCACTAAACGTTCTGTCTGTATTAGCACGTTGTAGTAGTGGGTAAAATATGGGGACTGAGTTGGCAGGCACCATAGCTGGGACTTGAACTTGTGACCTTCTGCCTCCAAACACACTGGTTGTGTGCACTGCACCACCGTGTTGCCACAGAGACAGTGCATTCCCTGGTGATACCATGACTGTTTGTCCGGCAGGGCCTGTCTGTTGCAGTGCATGGCACCCATCTACACAGGGCTAGGCCATGGTCTGCTCTGGGCAGCTGCCACTGCTCCCTCCACCACCAGTACCCCTCCGCCACCATGCTGACTTGGCCTTATATTGGAGACAGCATAAAACCTGAATGATTTGTGGCCCTCCATGACTGCATTTGGGGGATTCTGCTCTAGGTAATGCGTGTGTTTCTGGTGTCTGTGCTCGGTGGGGTAAAATATAGGCATTTGAACCATGCGTATGTTCTCTGCAATAAAGGTTTGTCCTTACTATCATGGTTTAGTAGCGGGTAAAATATGGGGACTGGATTGGTAGTACCCCCAGCTGGGACTTGAACTTGTGACCTTCTGCTCCTGAACACACTGCTTGTGTTCACTGCACCACACTGTGCTCACAGAGATAGTGCAGTCCCTGGAGATACCATGGTTGTTTGTCAGACAGAGCCTGTCTGTTGCAGTGCATGGCACCCTCCTACACAGGGCTAGGCCATGGTCATCTCTGGGCAGCGGCCACTGCCCCCCTCCACCACCAGTACCCCTCTGCCATCATGCTGACATGCTCTTCTACTGGTGGTGCTGGTGGTGTGCAGTCTCAAGCCATCCAGTGTGCAGGTAGGCGGCTGCCTATGGTACGTGTTCTGGGGTAGGGGTGCCTGCATAGGCGTCCACGCTTCCCCCCAGCACCGCCTGCCAATGTTCTGTGCCCTTGGGGGTACCTGCTGGGTACTATCCCCTGTGACACTGTGATGGACACTCTCGTGCCCATGTTGGGCCCTGTCTGGCTGCTGTTCAGTTTCAGCATTCCTAAGTGCCATCTAGGCATCTGCCTAGTCCGCACTGTGCCCCAGCTGCACCACAGCATGTGCCGCCTGCAGCCCTCTGTATCCCCTTTCCCAGCATCTGTCCAGTTGCCCATTCCGACATGCCCGCCCTGCTGTTGTGGAACATTGTGCATGCCATAGGTAACCTGTCCATTGGAGAGGGAAACCCTGATCAGTGCTATTTCACTGTGGGATCATTCACCTTGTATGGGCACGGAGCGTAGACCCTTCCAAAATTCATATTTATTTTTTGGGGTTTTCTTGGGAGTGTTTTTTGATGTTTCCCATTACTGTCACTATTGCCCAGCTTGATTATGATTTTTTTTTATTTTGTTGGGGTCCTTTTCAATGTTTATTTGTACTTATTTATTTATTTATTTTATTTTATTTAACATTTCTTCTATACCGCGCTATTAAAATCAGCGCGGTGTACATCGAACAAGAATACTGCAATGTATACAAACAACATTGAGTTTACACAGAACAGAGAATTGAACATGGGAGCGAAACCGGGGAAACTAAATACAGATTAACTACTTTTGTTCTGTGCACATGTATTACACTTATCACTTTTTAATAGGTTTCCCTGGTTTTGCTGTACATTGCTGACAGAAATGGTTTCTCTTCCCTTTAAATCGGCTCTAACGCGAGGTTTTCACTTGTGTTATTTTTGGCCTCGAATTTCACCTCGCTAGTGTGCGGGGAGCCTCTCCCCTCCCACTCTCCACCCATTGACCCCTTCTCTCCGCCCCTGGGGAGCCTTCCTCCGCCCTCCGGGAGCCTTTCCCCGCCTTCAGTGCTCGTGTGCGCCGCTGCGCACATGAGCGTGCACTAAAGCGCATTTTTGTCCCGTAAAGCATCATTAGCGTGTGCTAAGGTACCTTAGTGCGTGCTCATGCGTGCCGCGCACGTTAAGAAACTTTAGTAAACATACCCCCTAGTTGGGCTCTAGTCTGCCCTCTAATCCAATGAAAGTTTTAAAAAATAGTTTCTGTGGGATCAGCTACGTAGTGATTATTTCCTAACAAGATTTAGTTCTTAAGACTTTTTTCAAAGCCATATTTAACTCTTTACTTCTCAAGCTATAAATCAGGGGGTTTAACAGTGGGAGGGTAACTATATATATTGCAGTAGGCAGCTTGTTTGATATTCCAGAGCCCCCTGAACTGGGCTGCATATACACTCCTAATAGAGACCCATATAAGAGAATGATGACTGTAAGGTGGGAGGAGCAGGTGGAGAAGGCCTTGATTTTCCCTTCTGTCGAGCGTATTTTAAGGATGGTAGAGATGATAAACACGTAGGATGTCAGGGTTAAGAGGAGTGGGATGAAGGATGAAAACACCCCTTCAGCATAAGTCATTGTGTCAATGACAGAAGTGTCTGTGCAGGAAAGTTCCAAAAGTGCTGAGAATTCACAGAAGAAGTGATGGATGACATTGGAGTCACAGTAAGAAAAATGGGACATAACAATAATGTGTGGCAATGACTCTAATAAGCCTGTTAGCCATGAAGAAGCTGCCAGAAGAGCACAGACCCTGTTAGTCATGATCATGGTATAACGCAGGGGGTTGCATATCGCTACATAACGGTCATAGGCCATGGCTGTGAGAAGTGTAAATTCAATCCCCATACAAGCCATATAACAATATAATTGTGTAATACATTCAGTGAAAGATATAATATTACTCTCTGTCAGGAGGATTGCCAGTAAGTTTGGCACAGTGACAGTCATGGAAGAGACGTCTAGGGCAGACAAGTTGGCTAGGAAGAAATACATGGGGATGTGCAGATGCTGATTGGCGCATATTAAGCAGATAACCAGGAGGTTCCCCAGGAGAGCCATCAGGTAGAGGAGGGAGAAGAGAGCGAAGAGAGGGAGCTGCAGCTCTGGGAATTCTGAGAATCCCAGAATCAGGAAATTTGTCTCCTCACTGTGATTTCTCTTTGTCCTGTATTCATGCTCCATGATGTTCTGAAATAAGAAGAGACAATAAGGGAAACCAGAGAGATCTATGAGCACATTGAAAGGAAAGACAAAGAAAAATGTGATTTGTTCTGATAGATCCAATGTGCTACATCAGCATTTGCAGTAAATAAGTACAACTTGGCTTTAACTGATACCAGAGAAATGGTTTTCAGCTATCTTCCTTGCTGTGTTCTCTGCCCTATTGATATAGCAAATAATATCTTATATCCATAATTTATCCTGACTCTTCTAGATTATTTCTTAAGAAAGTGTTGGACAGTGTCTGTTCTTTCCTGCTTGTAAGCTTCTGGTGTGTCCCATCCATCACTATTAACCTTTGAATCTAAAGCTCTTCTGTGAGTGGGATCCCACCTTTGCTGATTTATAAAAATACCTTGTTGTTAGTAGTGAGGCTGCATAACCCATGAACCCCAGCGTAGGTTCGGTGATCATTAGGCTTCATCCTACAGTCACAGCAGCTACAAAGCCATGTTCATAGGTACTAAATGGAAGATGTTACCTGTTTGATATCCGCTCTTGGTCCCCACAAATAAGAAGCCATTTTTCAATGCAACACACCTGGTTAAATTGGCTGTCTGAATATTTCCTACCATCCATAATGTTCTTATATTTAAGAACATAAGACTGGGAGTATCGTGTTTTTTAACAGTGAAAGAATCTAGGTCACAAGGACTTGGTAGATCCACAAAAAAAAGTGTTCTTAGGGGTATATTTACACCTTGGACTAAAAATGAACAAACGCATAACAGAATCATACATGCAGTTTTATTTGTTCTCAATGACTCACAAAATATAGGTACAAAAGTAACCACTAAACGTGACTTCACACTTGTAACAAAACAAACCCTTGGAATATTGCCCCATTTACGTCCACATTAGGGTTTGCCACTGATAAGAAGTATCTTGGACCTCAGCTCAATATGCAGCAGAGTGAAATAGAAGATAAATATTAGGGACTTGTTTGAAAGCAATGGAAAAGACAACTGTAAGTATGATCATGCATTGGGCAGATCTGTGATGTGTCTGCACCATGAGAACTGTGCAGAGTTCTAATCATCACATCTCAAAAGAGATACAGCAGTACTAGCAAAGGTGAGGGGAAGGACAATAACAATGATAAAAGGGAAGGCATATCTTCTATATAAAGACGAGTAAACGGGTTAGAGCTTTTCAGCTTTCAGAAAGACAATTAGGAGGAAATATGATACAAGGTAATAAAGTCATGTGCAATAGGTTTATAGGGAAAAGTTAATTTATCCTTCAAGTGGCGGCATGCTTCGGAATCATCCTTGAAACTAACTTGCAGAAGATTTAAAACAAATTCTTCTTTTGATAGTCAATGAAAAATTGGGCAATGAATGTGATGCTGAAAGATGTGGTCAAACCTACAGTAGCAGTAAAATTTGGAAAAGCTTCTAGAGAATGAATCCATTAACAATTAGCCAGGTAGACTTATGGGTTGATGTCTCTTACTTCTGGAAGTTGGGGATATGGAACTGATCTCCCACTTTGGATCTGCTGCACTGCTTCAAGTGACTTCAGTGTCAGAATAGACCAAGCTTGCAATTCTCTGTGTTCATCCCAGAATGTGCATCTTGTTACTCAGATTCCACATTCAGTTATCTATTGGTACATGGCAGTTTCTTTATATCAGTAAAAGTCACACTCAAATATAGGTGGCATTCAATAATTTGAATTTAGAAATATGGGAAAAATTTTCCCTTTCAAATTAATGTCCTTTCTTTCTTTAATCATAACCTCAATTTAGCATTTGTTTCCATTAGGTTTGAAATCTTTGTGTGACCAATACACCACCCTCCTTCCTGTTTGTATTTCTAAGGTGTATGTTTACTAAGCAGCGGTAGCGGCTTCCGTGCGATAACGAAGGTGCTGCCCATATCGCACGAAAGCCGCTACCGCTGCATAATAAGCATACTCATTAGTTGCTGATATGAGCTAATGTTCTCTCAGTATTTCACTGGATCTGTTGTGAGGCATCCTAAATCACATTTCAAAACTTCCATGCAAACTCTGCCCCAGATCTAATATTTATCGGTTTGATAAAGGCTGCTTATGAACCTTTACCCAAAGACATTATGAAAAAGCAGATGTTATTTTGTACTCGGTGAGGTCTCAAGAGCATACATATATTTCCATCCCGATGATCAATGCAGAAGTTATTCTTACTTCAGGAATATCATTGTAAGAAAAAATAAAATGACGCGCACAGTAACAGTGAGAAATATTTGCAATCTATATTTCAGGAGGAATCATGTTAGAGAACATTAGTACAGGATCTAGTGTATAGTAAAGAAAAGTATGATCCAATCACTTACTGTCTTGGCCAATGGTATGAATAATGTGATGAGCTGCAGAGTATTTATGTTGGTTGATGGTCTCATATGGGAACTGATCCCCAGACACACAGACCTTATTATAATCTTCTGTCTAATAACACAGGTACACTACCAAAAAACTGCCTCCAGTTTTGCAACTGATTCCTATAGATTTTGGGGTGCTGAATCCAGGAAAAATAGCCAAAATGATCCATCACGTCACGTTTTCTTGCAAAATTAGATTTCTTACCCATATAAGGAATGTTCACATAATTTCTTTTTAGCCGACTGCAGTTTATTTTCTTGGCCCAAAATAGAGGTTGTAATGGTTAACTAACTAGAAACACTCCCTCATGATATTTTAGAGTGTTTTGTATTCATTTTATACATTAACAGGACAATTGGGAGGCGGGGGGCTAAATCCAGTACTCGCGCTGGCGCATGTTCTTTCCTGTTCGCCTCGCCTCGTTCGCGCTCGCTCAAACACGGTGGTTGCGACATGAACGTTCCTGTCAAATTTCAGTTTCTTGCAAGTTCATTATTACCTTTTGTTTGCTCAGTCGTAATCCAGCTTTATTCCGAAGTGGTTCACTACTGTTGTAGTTTGCAGTGCTGTGTATTTGTGATGGCTCACAGAGCCAGAGGTTGCGTCAACTCTCCGGACAGTTTTTGTTTTATTTGTGGGGAATATACCGTGAAAAAGCGTCAGAGGAACATTTCTGCATTTATTAAAAAAGTATATTTCGCCTATTTCGGTTTGAAGTTAGGCGATCAAGACAAACCGTGGGCTCCTCACAAAGTGTGCAAGACATGTGAGGAAGATCTACGCTTATGGATGAAAGGTAAAAAACAAACATTTCATTTCAGAATACCTATGATGTGGCGTGAACAAAGAGACCACAGCAGTGACTGCTATTTTTGCTCTTGCATTGTGAAGGGATACAACTTAAAAAATAAGAACGTAATAAGTTACCCCAACCTTCCCTCAGCAATTAGGCCTATGCCTCATAGCAACGAAGTACCTGTGCCTGAACCACCAAAATCTTTGGATCATATTTGTGTGGACGGTTCTGATCATGATGAGACTCATCAGATGGCTTTTCCCGATGAGTCCAGTACTTCCAAGTTTGAAACTGAACCAGATCCGAAACCTGAACTTTTCTCTCAAGCTGAATTGAATGATTTAGTCCGGGATTTAGGACTCCCAAAAGATGCTGCCCAACTGCTAGGTTCTCGGCTTAAACAGAAAAATCTATAGTCACCAGGAACAACCTTTTATTGGTACCGCAACCGTGAGACACAATTTTTGAAGTATTTCAGCAAAGAGGAAGATTTGGTATTTTGCAACGATATATACGGAGTGATGGAAAAGTTTAAACTCAAGCATGATCCTGATGAATGGCGGCTGTTCATTGATTCGTCAAAAGACAGCATAAAAGGTGTTCTTCATAATGGCAACACACTCGCTTCAGTTCCTATTGCTCACTCTGTTATTCTCCAAGAAAAATACGAGAATTTGGCCCTGATTCTTCAGAAGATTCGTTATGATGAGCATAAGTGGATGATTTGTGGAGACTTTAAAATTCTATCCATGCTATTAGGGCAGCAATCCGGTTTCACCAAATATCCCTGCTTCCTTTGCTTGTGGGATAGCCGGGCCCGCGACCTACACTGGGGGAAAAAATACTGGCCAATTCGGGAGTATTTGAGACCCGGTGAGAAAAATGTTCTTCATGAGAGCTTGGTACCTCGTGATAAAATTCTATTACCACCTCTCCACATTAAGTTGGGTCTCATTAAGCAATTCATCAAGTCCCTTCCAAAAGATGGTGAGTGCTTTCGGTACCTTTGCTCAAAGTTCCCCCGACTTTCTGAAGCAAAGCTAAAGGAAGGAGTGTTTGTTGGCCCTGATATAAGGAAACTCATTTCAGATGGAGCATTCGCTGAAACGATGTCTGAGAAGGAAAAAGAAGCCTGGGATTCCTTCAAGGATGTTGTTCTCAAATTCTTGGGGAACAGGTGGGATGAGAACTATAAGGATATTGTTGCCAGGATGCTCAATGCCTTCAAAGAACAAGGCTGTAACATGAGCCTGAAAGTCCATTTCTTGCACTCCCATGTGAACTACTTTCCCGAAAACTTGGGGGCGTACAGTGAAGAACAAGGTGAAAGGTTTCACCAGGACATCAAGGACGCAGAGAGATGGAACACCACTATGATGGCTGATTTCTGCTGGTTGCTGCTGCGGGAAACCCCAGATGAAAAATACGCAAAGCAGCGCACCAAGAGAAGCATTCGGGGGAAGAAGAAACGGGCCCACTAGGAGATTGATTGACCCAAGAATGACTTTAAAATCTAAACTGTGTTGACAAATATCGTGTTTTTACTAAACTTTGAAATAAAAATTTGCTAGTTATTACCACAGTGTCGGATCTCATTTATTAGAATTTTATTTTCACACCATCGGGTGTTTGTCTTCATGTATTGCAATGGTGCGGTTTGCGTTTTCTATTCTTACATACATACCTGTACAACATTTTTTGCACATTTCTTTGCTTTGCTTTGTGTCTAACCTCGCTCTTATATGCTCAATGTTTGTGCACATGTATGTGGCTGTTTTAAGTGCAGACAATTTTGCTACCATCACAGTGTGTTTTGTTGACATTACTCTATTCTTATGTGCTGCCTTGTTACAATTTTCTTTATTCTTATTTGAATAATTACTAAACAATTAGTATAAAGAATTCATCCAAGAAACCTTTATCTCGATCGCACTCAATCTGAAACGTTCACCTCAAACTGCTAACCCAATGTAGCAAAAAATCTGTACTTGATGGAGCAAATTGGTTACCAGATTTGGATTCAGCTCACCAAAAAACATAAAAATCAATCGAAACATTAGAGGCAGTTTAAAAAAATTTTTTTTTAGTGTACCTGTGTAATTTTATGTGCTAGTGCAATGGCCATTCCCATTTACAGGTTTTGTGGGTTTGAAATTTTATCAGTATGTTGCTCCAAATGTTTACTAAGGGGTATGTTTACTAAACTGCGGTAACGTTACATAACGCGTGTTATGTAACATTAACGAGTGTTAAGTAACAGTAACGTGCATTATGAGACATTAACAGCATCGCATAACATTCGTTACTGTTACCTAACGATCGTAGATGTTCCGCGGCGTGGTAGAACACCGCAGAAGGTGGAGAGAGGGCGGAGAGAAAGGGTAAATGGGCGGAGTGTGGGCGGGGAGAGGCTCCATTCACACTAACACACTGATCTGAAGAGCTGAATCCTAACGCGATTGAAAACCTGTCGTTAGATGCACATTTGCAGGAGAGAGAAACCATTTAAGTGTCGGCAATGTACAGCAAAGGCAGGGAAACCCGTAAAAGTGATAAGTGTGATACATGTGCACAGAACAACAGGGCACATAAACATTGAAAATGACCTCAACAAACTGGAAAAAAAAATATAACCAAGCTGGCCAATAGTGATATTAATGGGAAACATCAACCCCCCCCCCCCCTGAGAAAGCTCAAAAAAAAAAGATATTAGTCGTGGAAGGGTCTATGCTCCGTTCCCATACAAGGTGAATGAGCCCACAGTAAAATAGCGCTGATCAGGGCTTTCCATTGTTATTGGACAGGTGTCCTATGGCATGCATATGTCCCGCAACATCAGGGTTGGCATGTCGGAATGGGCAACTGGACAGATGCCAGAAAAGGGGATACAGAGGGCCACAGGCGGCACATGCTGTGGTGCAGCTGAGCCACAGTGCGGACTAGGGTGATGCCTAGGTGGCCCATACGAATGCTGAAACAGCAGAGCAGCCAGACAGCAACTGCTGAAGGCCCAACATGGGTACGACTGTGTTTCCCACAGTGTCACAGGGGATAGTACCCAGCAGCTACCCCCAAGGGCACGGAACATTGGCAGGTGGTGCTGGGGGGAAGCGTGGACACCTATGCAGGCACCCCTACCCCAGAACCCGCACCATAGGCAGCCGCCTACCCACACACTGGATGGCCTGAGACTGCGCTCCACCAGCACCACCAGCAGAAGAGCATGTCAGCATGGTGGCAGGCTCCATTATCCAATGCCTCCTGGAGCGGCAGGATGTTGGGCCCTGCGTGCATCTCCCAATACTAGCACTTGCATACCTTGGCAATGCCACCCTAAACCTGGGAATACGGTAAACATCTATCAAACGGTTGCTATGATTAATGGAAGATAGCAATTCCAAAGTTAAGCACAATTTGCTGATTGAGCTGCATCATAGCAACCTTTCTGATGTCTGTGTAGTGTGCTACAGGTCTTGTGTCTGACTGTGTTTACCACCCTGGGGAGTGACCCCAACAGTATTGTGTACCATAGCCATGCCTGCACTGTGCCCAAGACTGGTGCGGTGGCCAGGGCTGACAAACACCTCTATAGTTGCACAATGCTGTCATAGGTGTGGGGAGTGTGTGTCTGTCTATCCAGTGTGTGGTGGCCGCAAACACCCTCCACAGTCCACACTGCCAATGTGCATAATGAGGAGCAAGGTACTGTGGGAATAGCCAGGATAGGATGGCCTGGCCTGGATTCATCTGTACATAGCATAGGGCAATGGCTCGGACATTGTAGTGGCTGGCCACCACCTGCATGGACAGGGTGACCACAGGGTGACCACAGCATGTCCTGCTGGGAGGTCACTCTCACCCTGACTGAGCAGTGACCACAGCATGGCTAGGTTCCCCCATAGTGCTATATATTTTTTTTTCCAGGTGATATTTATGGGTCTCTTGTGGGGCCCGATCATTGACCTATCTGCTTGGTGTGTATGCTGACATCCCAGTTCTGGGTACACGCATCTCCTCCAGGACCATGCACTATGGAGTAGCTAGCAGACTGTTTGCAGCTAGTATGTGTTTTGCTGAAACACCTTGCAGGGTTCAGCGGCTGGAGAATGTCAGATAGAGGTGGGAGGCAGCTGAGCATTTCCAGGCCTACTGTCTGTCTGCTTTATGAATGTGTACAGCTCTGCATTGCCTGCCCTGTTGGGTGGCTGTTCTCCATCAGGACTGGGGTTGATGGGCCTCTCTATTGCTACCACTGCAGGGAGGTAGAATGTGAATCTATTGGTGGGTGATCCTGTTTCCCACCCTGAGCCCCAGAGGGTGGGTTGTGTGGTGGTACATAATCTGCTTATGGGTACAAATGCTGCCACCTATCCTCCCCCGCCCTCTCCTCCTCCTCCCCCTCCCCAATCTCCTCCCCCCTCCCCTCCCCCGCCCTCCCCTCTCCCTCCCCCCCTCCCTCCATGCCCCATTTGCGCCATCACCAAAGTGGCCTTTCATACCAGGGCACTATGCTGTTGCTGCAAATGGAGCACTACTATCACCTTTCTTGGGCTCCCTGCCTATGCTGTACATTGCTAGCACTTAAATTGTTTCTCTCTCTTGCAAATGTGTGCTAACATCAGGTTTTCAGTTGCGTTAGGATTCAGCCCTTAATTTCTCCACGTTAGTGTGGAAGGGGCCTCTTCCTGCCCACTCCCCCCCCATTGACCCCTTTTCTCCACCCTTGGCCGGGAACGTTAAGGCGCATTATGTGCCATTAAGGCACGTTAAGATGCCTTAACGGCACATAACACGCCTTAACGTAGCCGCGGTAAAGGTAGAGATGCCCATATAAAGGAGTGGGCGGGGCAGCATTAAAGCTGTGTGTCAGATAAGGCGCATTATAAGGAACCTTATTAGGCACAGTAGAAGGCACGTGCCTTACATGCCTTATAAAGCGCCTTATAACACGCCATGTACTGTGCCTAATTAGGAACCTTGTAACGTCTCATAAGGAGTGTTGCCAGCTGTGGTGAGGGTACTGTGTGGCTGGCAGCACAGATCTGCAAAGATAAGACTGTCACAGGCAAGCAAAATATCTGCCTTGGACAGGAGGGAGCAACAAGGAATTGAACCCATGATCTCTGCCTCTACAGTCATCAAAGTAACCAATGGGCTAATCTCTAACACACCGCTGGCTGGCTACAGAAAGACTGCAGGTTACCACACAAGCTGTCTGTTTGATTACACTCAACGTGTAATCAAACTATGGAATTTGTTACTGGAGGATGTAGTAAAGGCTGTTAGTGTAGCTGGGTTTAAAAAAGGTTTGGACAAGTTCCTGGAGGAAAGGTCCATATACCATTATTAAGAAGTGACCGAAGATATCAATGCTTGACCCAGTACAAGCATTGTGGAACTTGTGTCTCTTGGGGATACTGCTAGGTACTGTGATAAGGAAGCTTATCATAGCTCAGGAAGGAGCTATAGAAAAGGTGAAGTGACTCTGAACAAGCAACCTGTCAGTTCTGGTAGAAATAAGAAAACAGAATTTTCCCATAAAAGACTACCAGTCCCAGAATGCACCAGGTTTTCAGCAGCCATTAGAGGAGCTGAAGTGGGGAAACGTGTGTTCAATCAGGAGGGCTATGAAGTAATCCCTAAGCACTCATCTCAAAGGGCAGGGCCTGATTCAGCACAGCTGCGCTGTGTTAGGGAGGAGCTCTCATCTAAGCAGAATAAAGGTAGAGTTTATTCTACAGAGAATTATCCTGAGAATCAGCTTGAGCTTGATCAGTTTCATCTGAAGGATCATCAGAAGCAGAAGCCAAACCGGACGGACAGAGAGGGAAAGAAACCCTTTGGAAGAAGGAAGAAAAAAGCCTTTGAGAGGTCTAGAAGAGTCCAGAGCAGTACGTAGAAGGGGGAGACGTTGCAGATGAAGGCTGTGTTTATATGGATTGCTCTCTGTCTAAACTCCTTTGGTAATTTTCTGTTATAAAGTACAGCAACCATCACAAAGAAATACAAACTTGTTCTTTAATCTACTCAGGAAAGCTCCTGAAGCATGATTTGACCCACGCAGTAGAAAGCAAGCCAGCTAAGGGGTTTCAGCTGGGTAACTGCTAGCAATTGAGCCTTACCTAATTGCTTGTGAGCTCTGAGGGAGCTCTGAGGGAATCACTTCTGAATCTATGTGGGAAGATATAAGAAGTTAACCTGAAAAGAACAGTTTTTCCCTTCTTTGTGGATCTTGTTTGTTGTTTGATACACTGCTAAGAGAATATTAGCTAAAGCCTACAGAAAAGACCAGTTTGTTACCAACCAGGTCTTTATTCTTTTGCTTTGATTGCCCGACAAGTTTAAAGGTTGTTTTCCTGATTTTGTTTTTTTTCAAGTTTAACACTGAAAGCAAGTAACCTGATTTATGTGCTACCAAGCATATCTGTGTTGGGAGAAATAACCCCACAAATAAATATCTTATTGGCTTTACCCAAAAGCACAACTAATTATTGTGAGCAGCTGTGTCTGGTGTGAATGGACTGCATTGCCCACAATCCCTTGCAAATCATATAGATATATGCACTTGCCAAGACTGTGAAGATTCTCACCCAGGCAGCCGTCTGACAAATGGCGTAGTTTTTCGGATTGCTTTTGCACAAAAGGGATTTACTTGCTGAGGATTACAACTAAAGTTCAAGTTTAAAGCTGGAAAAAAAAGATTTTCCCTCAACTGCACTTTGGAGGAGAAGTGAATGTCCCAGGAGGAAAATACCCTGTGCAGAGCTGGATTCATCACTAGCACAAGGTAATAAGTACCTGGGCATGTCTAGTGGTGGATGGGAGTAAGCACAGGGGTAATTGAAAAAAAAAAAGTAGAAAAAAACACACCTGTTTGGAAGGTGGTGCACTTTGTTTTTTTTTCTTTGTTTCTTGCAGGGATCAAGATGGATCCAAGGGAACTAGCTGATTGGATGGCAGCACAGTTTAGCAGGCAACAGGAGCTAGCACAGCAGGCTCAGGACACTGCTATGAAAGCCTTAATGGAACAGCAGAAGCCAGTGCTTGATCTGGTGCAAGCCCTAGTTAAGCTGCGGAACCAAAGTGGAACAGATGCAAGACCAGCAATAAATACTGGTACACCACATGTGGGACTCAATCAAGGAATTGGGGCATTTAGTTTTGGGAAGCTAACTCCAGATGATAATGTTGATGATTTTCTAGAGTCTTTTGAAAGAGTGGCACAGGCATTAGCATGGCCAGAGACCCAGTGGGCAGTAAGGCTGGCAGCCTCATTAACTGGAGAGGCGCTTGCAGCTTACAGAGCAATGCCAGCAGCCCAGGCTTTGAATTATAAGGATGTAAAGGCTGCTATTAGAGATCGCCTAGGGCTGTCTATTTCAGAGTATAGGCGAATGTTTAGAGCTACTACATTGAGAGTGGGTGAAACACCCAGGGCTCTGAGTCAGAGAATCAGAGGATTAGCTGTGAAATGGTTGGAGCCTAAGCAAAAGACGGTAGAAATGTTATTAGATGTTGTTATGCTTGAACAATTTATGTCTGGGGTGCCTAAAGATTTGCACACTTTCCTTATACAGCAAAATTGCCAAAATCTTGGCGAGGCAACCATGCTAGCAGAGAGATTCTTGGAAGCCACGCAGGCTTGCCATAGAATGGGTGGCCCTCTGAAGATTGGTGCTGAGGCAAGATGTGCTGTATCAGAAAAGAAAATAATTAAAAATGTTTCTGAAAATGAATGTACTGTATCAAACCAGATGACACAGTGGAATAGAAAGAAATGTTTCAAGTGTGGAAAATGGGGACATTTAGAAAAGAGATGCCAGACACACACTAGCTTAATGGGTGTGGATTTAAAACAGCCCAAAGAAGGATTTCTTTTGATGGTTGATGTGCAAGGAATTACCACAAATGCTTTGTTAGACTCTGGGGCAGACCAGAGTATGATGTCAAAAGGCTTTGGAAGAGGATAGAGGCCCAAGAAGGATTTGTGCCTAGAACCCCTGAAAGCCAAGTTCACATCAGATGCATTCATGGTGCTGCAACATCATATCCCACCTATAGGCTAAAGGTTAAGTGCCTGGGGGAACAAGAGGAAGTCCTGTTAGCAGTGGTGCCTAGGCTACCCTTTGATTTGGTTCTAGGAAGAGACTGGCCAAGATTTAAGCAGGGTCTAGTGGAAGGACTAGGAAAGAAGGAGGGAGAAGGTTTAATGGTAATAGCTCCCGGGCCTTTATTTGGAAGTCCTCAGGCCCCAGCTAAAAAGATGGTTAAGCGTCCAGAAGACCAAGCTACCCCAAAGCAGACATTCGTCCTAAAGTACCATAGGGTCACAGAGAAGGCCCAAGCTCCTAAGCGGGCAACCCCTCAAGCTGCTGGGTTTGACCTGTGCAGCATAGAAAATGTGACTGTACCTAGCCAAGGGAGAACCCTGGTTGACACCGGTCTCCAAGTGGAAATACCTATTGGATGCTATGGGAGAGTAGCCCCAAGGTCCGGATTAGCCCTTAAATATTTCATCGATGTGGGTGCGGGAGTAATTGATCCTGATTACAGGGGCAATATTAAAGTTATGTTATTTAATTTTGGACAGAATGATTATCACGTGAAGACAGGAGACAGAATTGCCCAATTGATCTGTGAGAGGCTGGGTTTTCCACCTGTGGAGGAGGTCACATTCCTGGAGAATTCTGAACGTGGAACCAAAGGCTTTGGTTCTACTGATGTCAAAGGGGTTAAAAGCCTAGCTGCCACCTGTGCCCGAGAGAGGGAGGTGAATGAAGAGGAAGATTTGGGACCCCAGGTATCTGATTGTAAAGAAAAATCAGAGCCCCAAATAGGTGAGGACCTGACAGTGGTACAACAGGAAGAAATTAGGAAGTTGCTTAAAGAATTCCCAGATGTGTTGACACCCATACCTGGGGAGACACATTTGGTTGCCCATGAAATAATAACTCCACCTGGGAAATTAGTTCGTCAAAAGCCATACCGCTTGCCTGAAGCCAAGAGACAGGAAGTAGTGGCACAAGTCCAGGAGATGTTGGACATGGGAGTAATAGAGGAGTCAAAGAGTCCCTGGAATAGCCCCATAGTCCTGGTGCCGAAGCCTGATGGATCTTTAAGATTTTGTATTGACTTCCGGCAGGTAAACGCCATATCAGTTTTTGATGCATATCCAATGCCAAGAATTGAAGAGCTGTTGAACCAGCTGGGACAGGCTCAATACTTAACCACCCTTGATATGACAAAAGGATATTGGCAAATCCCTCTCACCAGGGAGTCGAAGCCGAAGACTGCGTTCAGCACCCCCGTTGGCCTTTTCCAGTTCAAGAGGATGCCTTTCGGACTGCATGGAGCAGCGGCTACCTGCCAAAGGTTAGTGGATCAGGTACTTCGACCCCACCAAAATTATGCTTTTGCATATATGGATGATGTCATAATCCATAGTAACACCTGGGCGGAGCATCTAAAGAGGATCAGGGAAGTCTTGTGCTCCATGAAGCAAGCGGGAATCACTTTAAACCCGAAGAAGTGTGCCTTTGCAAATAGGGAGGTAAAATACCTGGGCCACCTAGTGGGAAGAGGAAAAATTAAACCTCTAATGAGTAAAGTAGATAGCATCAGGAATTTTCCTCCTCCAACAACAAAGAAACAACTAAGAAGTTTCTTAGGACTTATTGGATACTACCGCAGATTTATACCGCAATTTGCAGAGAAAAGTGCAATTTTCACGGATATGCTGCGGAAGAATTGTCCAAACCAGCTAAAGTGGACACCTGAAGCTGAAAAAGCATTTTCAGTCTTAAAAGGAAAATTGTGTACAGGACCGGTACTGAAAGGGGTGGACTTCAAGAAACCCTTTCTGGTTCAAACGGATGCATCGGATGTAGGGCTAGGAGCGGTTCTATCCCAGTGTCATGAAGGGGAGGAGCATCCTGTGATGTACCTGAGCAGGAAGTTGCACCAGCTGAACAAAAGTATTCCACAATAGAAAAAGAATGTTTAGCTATTAAGTGGTCAGTGGAGGCGTTAAGGTTTTACCTTACAGGGAGAAAGTTCCAGTTGGTCACAGACCATGCCCCACTTAAGTGGTTGCAGCAAATGAAGAACCACAATGCCAGGTTGACACGCTGGTACATGGCCTTACAGGCATTTGATTTTCAAGTTGAACATCGTGCTGGGAAGTTACACAAGAATGCGGATGCCCTTTCCCGTATTACGGACTGTACAGAAGAAGTTTCACCAGTTAAACCAGTCCGTAATAACTTAAGCAGGGGGGTATGTGATAAGGAAGCTTATCATAGCTCAGGAAGGAGCTATAGAAAAGGTGAAGTGACTCTGAACAAGCAACCTGTCAGTTCTGGTAGAAATAAGAAAACAGAATTTTCCCATAAAAGACTACCAGTCCCAGAATGCACCAGGTTTCCAGCAGCCATTAGAGGAGCTGAAGTGGGGAAACGTGTGTTCAATCAGGAGGGCTATGAGGTAATCCCTAAGCACTCATCTCAAAGGGCAGGGCCTGATTCAGCACAGCTGCGCTGTGTTAGGGAGGAGCACTCATCTAAGCAGAATAAAGGTAGAGTTTATTCTACAGAGAATTATCCTGAGAATCAGCTTGAGCTTGATCAGTTTCATCTGAAGGATCATCAGAAGCAGAAGCCAAACCGGACGGACAGAGAGGGAAAGAAACCCTTTGGAAGAAGGAAGAGAAAAGCCTTTGAGAGGTCTAGAAGAGTCCAGAGCAGTACGTATACTGGGAGGCATTTCAAGGGCCAGCATACACTATTGGACTGGGGAAAGCCAGAGGAATGGTGCTGCAGAGCTAGAAATCTCCAGATGCTACCTGTGAGGAAGACGGCTGCACGTGGAAGGGACCCTAAGACCCGTGCCAGAAGGTATGTGAAGAGAGATCCAGTGTCCAGGGATCTGGATTGGAAGGCTTGACATAAGAACTGGACTACATACTGGCCAGGCTATATAGAGAGGAACTCTAACAGCAATGGAAGCTCAGGTATGAACACTGATCTATGCCCTAGCTATAACCTTGAAAGACAGCAGGGAAACAAGTATTCTCCTGAAAGTGCTCCATTGAGAAATTCCTCTGTGCCAATCCATGATATTGAACCCATGATTGTTGAAGAAGGGGGAGACGTTGCAGATGAAGGCTGTGTTTATATGGATTGCTCTCTGTCTAAACTCCTTTGGTAATTTTCTGTTATAAAGTACAGCAACCATCACAAAGAAATACAAACTTGTTCTTTAATCTACTCAGGAAAGCTCCTGAAGCATGATTTGACCCACGCAGTAGAAAGCAAGCCAGCTAAGGGGTTTCAGCTGGCTAACTGCTAGCAATTGAGCCTTACCTAATTGCTTGTGAGCTCTGAGGGAATCACTTCTGAATCTATGTGGGAAGATATAAGAAGTTAACCTGAAAAGAACAGTTTTTCCCTTCTTTGTGGATCTTGTTTGTTGTTTGATACACTGCTAAGAGAATATTAGCTAAAGCCTACAGAAAAGACCAGTTTGTTACCAACCAGGTCTTTATTCTTTTGCTTTGATTGCCTGACAAGTTTAAAGGTTGTTTTCCTGATTTTGTTTTTTTTCAAGTTTAACACTGAAAGCAAGTAACCTGATTTATGTGCTACCAAGCATATCTGTGTTGGGAGAAATAACCCCATAAATAAATATCTTATTGGCTTTACCCAAAAGCACAACTAATTATTGTGAGCAGCTGTGTCTGGTGTTAATGAACTGCATTGCCCACAATCCCTTGCAAATCATATAGATATATGCACTTGCCAAGACTGTGAAGATTCTCACCCAGGCAGCCGTCTGACAGTACATATGACCTAGATTGGCCACTGTTGGAAACAGAATACTGGGCTTGATGGACCCTGGTCTGACCCAGTATGGCATATCTTATGTTCTTATGTTCTGCTGTGGTTACCAGGATAGAGTAAACCCACCCATACCCATGATGCACTGCACATGCAGATCAGCAGCCTATGTCTGATCAGAAGATGGTGTATGCGTCTCTACAGCACACCGGCCTGGTAGGGGGAGCTGACCGTGTGTGTTACTGGCACAAAGTAGCTACAGACCGTGACAGCATGCGGTTCCTGTGCTCACCCTGAGGGTGAAGTGGGGGGCCCAGAACCAGGTCCGCAGCACATGTCATGGTTGAAATAGGCTATGATGCATGTTCTCATCAGTGTCAGTGTGTGATGGGTCATTCTTGCAGACACTCCTAGGGAAAAGAGAAGATTTTCTCACAGGATCTGGAGACTGATTGCCATAGAGTCCATCAGAAAAGTCCTGAATAGTATTATTGAAATATTCACATCAACCTGAATCTTCTGACACTTTCTCTTAAAGATGGAAACTGTGTCTTTATATTTTGTAGTCCCAACCATTCCAGTTCCTACCATCTATTCATTGTCTTGTTCCTGGATTTTTTGGAAGTTTGGTCATTTTCTTCATCTTTGGATGTATTCATCTAGTCACCTGTATTGTGCTTTGTCGCCTTCCCAAACATTTGAAGATGGAATGATGAAAAGGATGCAATTGCCAGATGAGCCTAGAGCCTCACATTCAGCCTCAGAAGAAAAACAATGGAAACCATGTGGGAGATGGTGACCGATTAGGCAAAGTCATAACTATTTTCATTTTTTCACTGGTTCTCCCTCTTGTCACCCCACTGTTGTGTTTTCATTGTCTGATCAGGCCACCAGATGTTCATTTGATGTGACTGTGGTGTTCACATTCTCTGGAGATCAGTTAAGGCCTACTGTAGAGCAACTATAAGTAGTAAAAACAAATATGTTGACATGCCATAATATTACTAGATAGTGCTGTTGAATGTTATCACTGGCTGGAAATTATCTAGATAGCGGGATAAAAATCTGCATAGTTTCAGGCAGCAAAAAAGTTGTCCTAAGTGCTATGCGGATTGGCTGGTCAGATAGTGGCTGAATCTCACTGTTACTTGGATATTGCAAGTGACATTTTTAAACCAGCGGCAGCCACCATTACAAAAAAATGCTGTCTTCCACTGTCTGCATATTGATCCAAATTGATCCAAATGCATTTTAGGGGTAGAAGCATTAAAGTTACTTACGGATAGTTCTGTGCTATTTAAAATAGTTGCTTTTCATTCATCTTATGCAGTTGGATTTTCACCTTTATATTAGCCATGAAAGAAAACGTAACCAGAATAAAAAATCTGTTTACATTTGTCTATATCTGTATCCTCTATGCTGAATGTCTCCCTCTCTCTGAACACATATTAGGACATTGGTGGAGCTGGTATAGGGACAGTATGACTAAAGAATTGAGGGTGATCATGTGTTGGAAATGAACATTCCCTCTGAGATCCTTATTGTGGATATCCTAAAAACCAGATTGGCCTGGGGTACACCACGACCAGCTTGAGAAACACTGAATACTGTTTAGTCTCTATGTGCTACAGTCTAGTCTAAAGGGTCATGTCCTCAGGAGATTTCTGCAAGAATTATTTAAACCTGCTTTATCTTGCATCTGTGTTGATGAGGAAGGAGGGTTCAATGATGCCGAAATCATTGTAAGTGAACTTATTCTTGTCTGGAAATAAAGCTTACCAATGCCACCCTTAATGTTTCGTTAGCTGGTCACAACACAGACCTGTTATTCCTTTATGCTTTTTACTTCCATGCATAGCACTGAAATTCAGCATCTAGGGTGCCTTTCTTTGGAAGAGAGTAAATTAAAAAGCTTTAAATTTCAGAACAGAATATGTAGCAAATAATCTGCCCTTATTTTGCTATTAACCTTTGACAGGGTTTTTATCTAATTTCTAGGGTGGGAGGAGAGTTAACATTCTGGGTTACTGTAATCTTTGAACTGCTTTTTGTTATCTCAGATCTAAGCTGTTTTGAGTCAGTTAAGACACCCATGATGTTTGGGAAGTAGGCTACTTGGCTTTGGATACCAGCCTGACTTGCTAGTGCCATTAGGTCTGCCAAGCACTTGGTTATGAGATGCTGAGATGCTTTTGCCAACCTCTGTGCAAAGCAAATACAAAATTTTTAGAAGTATATAAGAAGCAGCCTCGTGTCACTTGTAATTCCCCAGGTGTTAGCACTATTCAACTTTCCTATCTAACACCATTTACGCTGGAATTCAGTCCTCGTTTTCTACCTCTCTTGTCAACATTCTTTCAGTTTGACTGACTTTAAAAATCTTAGAGATGGATCATAATCACTGGAAGAGATGAAGTTAGGTTGGCAATCAGACTTCCGCAGAGAAGATCTAAAGTTATAATTCCTCATGAATGCTGACTCAGATCTGCACTGCGATCATCATTGGATGACACGACTTCAAGACCAACTTATGAACTGTGAGGCCAATATCTTTAAAATGTTGGTCAAGGTAATTTCGGGAGCTAACTGTACAAATTGTTATGGTTAAAATTCTCCCCACCTTCAGTACTGACTGGCTAAAGTTTCTGTGGACAAGTTATATCATGCATGAAATTTAGCCAGATAAAATGAGGTGGCACAGAGAGAATTTCCAGGAGATTGTTTCACTATGTCTGCTCAATGTTGATGCTGAATTTAGTTGGACTAAGTTAGATGGGTAAACAGAGTCGATAAATAGTTGCTCTAATATTACCTAGACAAATTTGTATGGCAAACTTTACTTGGAGATATTCGAACCAAATGGACATGGAATGAGCACATGAAAAAAATTTAACTACGCAGTATTGTCTGGTTAATTTTCTCACTCAATGGCTTTCTGAATATTGACCTCTGTATTTTTCATTACTTGTTGAGGTTGCTTTTACCTTGTCTTTGTAGCCTCGAACAAAGAAAGAGAGAGGCAGTCCTGCTTTCACACATGGAGAAGGAAAACCAGACCACAGTGAGTGACTTCATTCTTTTGGGCTTCTATGAACTCCAAGAGCTACGGGTGCCTCTCTTTCTGCTGTTTCTAGTCATCTATGTGATATGCTTGCTGGGAAACCTCATTATTATCACAGTAGCTTGTGTTAGCCATTCCCTGCATACTCCCATGTACTGCTTCCTCTGTGACTTATCCTTTTTGGATATCTGTTACTCCTCAGTCACCATTCCCGAGATGCTCACCGGCTTGTTGACAGACAATCAATGCATTTCTCTTCTTGAGTGTTTCACTCAAATGTACTTTTTCATGTTCCTTGCCTCCACGGAGCTTCTACTTCTCTCGTTTATGGCTTATGATCGCTATGCAGCAATCTGCCACCCCCTGCGCTATACACTCATCATGAACAAGAGGGCGTGCGTCCTGCTGGCTGGCGCTCCATGGGTTTGGGGGCTCTTGGAACCTGTGGGTCATGTCACCATGATGTCCCAGTTCTCCTTCTGCAGCTCCCATGAAATAAACCATTTCTTCTGTGACCCCACAGCGCTGCTCAATCTTGCCTGTGCCAACACCCAGTCTTTTGAGATTCTGACATTCATAATAGGAGTGCTGGTGTCCCTCAGCCCTTTTGTGCTCACTCTCACATCCTACATCTGCATCATCGCTTCTATTCTCAGAATCCGTTCAGCTGAGGGGAGATGGAAAGCCTTCTCCACCTGCTCCTCCCACCTCACCGTTGTCATTCTCTTGTATGGGACCATTATCTGCATATATATGAGACCAAATTCCACGCACTCATCTGATCTAGACAAACTTTTCTCCTTGTTATACACCGTAATAATTCCCATGTTAAACCCCATCATTTACAGCCTCAGGAACCAGGATGTTAAAAGAGCCCTGAGAAAAATGTTTGCAAGGAAAGCGTGCTTCCCCAGAGTGTAATAGCAGTGAGAAGTTCATTTTAGAAGCCTTACGTGGTGTGTGCATGTGTTGATAGTGACAATAAATGCGTAAAAGGCAGTGAAATGTGAACGGCAGTTTTTCAGTGGCACGATTTTCATGCTTATATGCTGTGGTTGGAAAGATTCAATGGGTGTCTATTCTGGGCATAGTTAAGTGGTTCAAAAAAGTATGTGTGCATTCCTTATTCTGCATGAGAAGAGATGTATATTTTGAAAAATGCTTCTGCCAACTTTTGCACCTCATTGAAGACATGTGTAACCATCAGCAAACTGCTCATTTTGGTCAGCACTTTATAGACTGATTGAGGGAGCAATTGTACTTAACTATCTGGTTTTAAAAATGGCTCCCAGAATGTATACATTGGGCTTTAGGGGCATGATTCCTTAATTGCAACTGTTATATCTGTAGTTTTGTAAAATTATTAGTTTATTATTGTATTAGAAATGTTCAAGAACCACTACCTACACATGTAAGTTATCGTCTCTTGCACATGTAAATACAAGATGCCAGCAATACGCATGAGACTAGAAGTTCACACAAGACATCAAACATCTCATCAAAACACCATCATTTAAAAAAGAATTCTTATAATTCTCATATTCCTCCATAACTATCCTTCCCTTTTAAAACCCACTGTATTTTAAGTCTCAACCATGCTTAGCAATGCAGCTTAGCCAGGAGATGTTGTAAATTATATGGGAGGGAGTAGTTCTTTGGCCCGGTAACTTATCTAGGGACCATCTCTTCCCCTCTCCAGGGTTGCTCAATCACCATTTCTCAGGGGGGGAACCAAAGTTCCACCACTAATCTTTACTTACTTGATTGTAACTTAAAAAAAAAAAAAAAAACAACCAATCTGAACGCTACAGAGAACGAGATAGCACACTCTCTCTTTCCCCTCCTGGATGCATTTTTTCCAGTACTGAAACTCAGCTCTCAGTCACAAACGAGCTTCAAATTCATTTTCCCCTTTTTTCCTAATACAAATTCCTTGGGCCAGTCTTAGCAATTATGGAGCCAAATGTGAACCGTTTTGCATATAGACAATCAGACATCCAGAAATGGATGTAGCCTTCACAAAAGGTGCTATCACTTTGTGAAACATGCGCAACAAGAGGACAATCCAAGGTGGAATGTATGCCCTGAGCACTCTAATACTCTACATGTGGGTGGCTGTCCATCAACACCACACAATAAATGTGAGAAGTTTCTTTCTTTCTTTATTTATTGCACTTTTCTATACCGCCCCTTCCAGAGATCAAGGGCGGTTTACAGATAACCAACATTTTACATATAACAAATTTGTGAACTTTTTACATGATAATATTAACAGTAGAGAAACTTAACTGAACAGAAGTTGATGCCTGCTCCATGTCCTGCAGGCCAGGTAGAGGGGATGAGTTCTTGTGAGCAGCAATGACCAAAAAGCGATCTTAATCTGCTTTGCTCTTATTGGCAGATGCTGAAGCACTGAACTTCTGTTATTGATTACGCAATCATACTTTTGCTCTTTGCTCCATTCCCCTCCCCTCTCTTCTATAGGATGTGCCTTATTTTTCAATGCTGGAGGTGGCAACTCTAGTGTGGTACATAAATGAGCCAAATAAATATGGCCACGTGATACCACTACTTTTTGATTTGAACTGTTACTGGTCTTCTGGTGCATCCATTAGGAATTCTCCAGCAAAGTGCTCTTAAGGGTCATGTATGGACCTCTCCGATAACATTTGCATGCATGTGCATCCAGCTCCCTGCCATGAGTGTGGGGATAGTGGAGTGGAGGAGTGGCCTGTGGAGTGGAGGAGTGGCCTGTGGAGTGGAGTGGCCTAGTGGTTGGGGCAAGGTACTTCAGGCCAGAAGGTCGGGGGTTCAAATCCCACTAGATGACAGCAACCTTGGGCCAGAAGGACTGGGGTTTCTAGTCCCATAAGTGCTCCTTGTGGTCTTGGGCAAGCCACTTAACCCTCCATAGCCCATGTTCCCTATAAAATAGTTATCTCAAAGTTATAATGCCCTGTTCAATGTAATTTCAGTTTGTTCAATGTAAACCACACTGATGCAGAATAGCACAGTATATAAGAGAATGTAAATAAATAATAAATAATGTGTGACACTGCAGTGCATTGAGGAGGCATTGAGTACACCCATGCTAACTGCAACCTTCATGGTTAGGCAAAATCAGTTTTGTTGTAAAGAATAGGCTTGCCTTAACATGACAGAACAAAAAAGATAGCCTGTGATGTTGTTGTGTCATTTTGAATGGAATATGCACATTTTCAAATCCAGTCTAAAAGCTCACCTTTCTGAGTTTGCTTTAACATTTTAACCGCTTCTCAATAATACCTTCTCCTAGAATTTCTTGCTTGTCCTGTATATTGGTCTTGACCAGACTGTAAGCTCGATGGAGTAGGGACTGCCTCTTATATGTGTCTGTACAGCATTAGGCATGCTGACAGCATTTGAGAACTGATAAATAGTAGTAACAGTAGTAACTATGACAATTATTTATTTAAATAAGTATATTCTGCACAAACCAAAGATCAGGGCGATTGCAATAAAACAAATGTAATACCATCCAATGCACTGTATACTACCTTTCAGTAAGTAGCAAATCTGTTTACAACAAAACAGTTACTGGAAAGGAACACTTTAATTAAACAGGAAAGGACGAAGTAGAATGATCAGAAGACAGGATCGGGAAGTGTAAAGAACAGGGATGCATAGACTAAAAAAAAAAAAAAAAAGCAAAACAAAACCGTATGCTATACATCGAGGTCAGCAAAGGCTCACTGAATTGCTTAGGCTTTTATCTGCTTTTGAAAAGGTAGGTAGGAAGATGTAGACTGCAGCTCTGTTGCTAAGGTGTTGTAAAGGGCCGGTCCTGCAATAAAAAATGCTATATTAGCCAGATGAAAATATTTCACGGAAGGGACATCTAAAAGACGGGACCCTTCTGTTCACAGGGGTCTAGGTGGCTGATAGATTTTTAGGTCAGCACAAGCACTAAGAGGCATGTTTACTAATGTGTATTAACCATTAGTATAGGGTTTAGTGTGTGGCAAGTGACTCATGCAAGAGTAGGGTCCCATACTAAAAATCCTGTGCTAACCAATCATCATGCAATTTGGAAGAGTCCGGGTGGATTTTGGTTGAACATGCACATTGATCTTTAAGTCTGTCACTATAGGGCTTATAAAAAAGCCTACTAACAATTTTGGTTGCCAGACTCTTTAAAGATGCATTAAAAAGGACAATCAGTGGAGCTACTAGAATTTCCCTACTTTCAATACTCTCAGATGTATCCCTTCTGGCCCCATTGCTTTGTCTACTTTTAGTTTAGCTAGTTCCTCACTAACACAGTCTTCTGAAAATCGTTCAAGATCCCCTTCACTTCTGTTCCTATTTGTGGGTGTTTTCAGAGGTCCTGCTTTGGGCCCACTATCTGTGAACATAGAACAAAAATATTTGTTAAGCAATTTCACTTTATCCTCATCATTGAGTCTGACTATACAACGTTTGCACTCCCTTCTCTCATTAATATATCTGAAAAATGTCCTGCCCTCACCCCCCCTTTTATTGCATTGGCAATTTCTTCTCTTTCTGTATATTTGCTATCCTGTCTACTTTGTGCGCATTTAGAACTTACAAGCCACTCCATATTTTTCTTCCTTGGTCCAGCCCTTTGGAATTCCCTACCATCCATCCTCCATGCTGAACAGTCCTTCCCTCAATTTAAGGCGATGCTGAAAACCCATTTCTTTGGCATCGTCTTCGATCTTCCCCCTGCCTAGGTTTCACGTAACATATCCCTTCCTCCTTCTTTCATCGCATGGTCTATGTTCTCTATCTCTCCTGTGTGCCCTGCCCTCTTCTCTGTCTTATCATGGCTTTGGCGTTCTTTTCTCTCTTTAATGCAGCCATTATTTGTTCTATTGTCCACCTCCCTGATGCCCGGCCTGGGTGGTTAATCAAGTTTGGAAATAAAGATAAAGATAATAAAGATACTTTCCTAGCTTCTCTAAATTATTTCCAAATATTGATGCATGTCTTCCTCTTTCTGTGATCTCTTGTATTTTATTAAAACCACTCTCTTTTTCTTCACCTTTTCAGCTACTTTTTTGAAAACCATAGTGGTTTCCTTTTCCTTTTACATTTATTTACCTAACAAAAAGGTTTGTTGCCCTTAAAATTTCCCCTTTAATTTTAAAGCATTATCCACAGAAATAGAGAAAGCATGAATTGGGGAAGTGGATTTAGGGGGAAAGTCAAGAAGCTCGGTTTGATAATCTTCAATTTCAGATGGCTACAGGACATCCATGCAACAATGTCAGATAAGCTGCAGAGATCCGGGCCTGGATTCCCAGAGAGAGTTCTGGTGCAGCGAGGTAGATCTGAAAGTCATCAGCATAGACATGGTACTGGAAAACCACAGGAGGAGATGAGTGCACCATGGGGCTGGGTGTAGAGATAGAAAAGGAGAGGTCCCAAGATAGAGCCTTGGGATACACCAACCAGGGCTGGGATAGCAGTAAAGGAGGATCAACCAGAAGATGCACTAAAAGTGGGGTAGGAGAGATAAGAAGAGAACCAGGATAGGAGAGAACAGAGCCCTTAAATCCAAGCAAGGACAGGATATCAAGAAGGTAGTGATCAACAGTATTAAAAACAGCAGAAAGGACTTCTGAGAAAAATGATGCATGCTTGCAACCTTGCACATGGTAAAAACAAAGAAATGATACAAACATTTTGCACCCCATAACAAGATACACAATTAACGCATGACCAGCATATGCTGTTATGCTGGCACAGTAATGGCTACCATGGCGATGCAGTAACAGTCGCCACTCACTAATTCACACACTAACTACTTAGTACATTTTAATAAAAGGGTAGGGGGTTATGCTGATGCTATTCAGGGGGCTGATGTTTGGGGTTTGAGTTGTTTAATGGCATGGGGCTGTGGTAAAATGCATTATTTGATAGCGTGTATGTTCTTACCAGGTGATAAGGGCTGCCCTGTGTGTTAACTCCAGAGCAACTGCTTACTACACACCCAGCACTTACCACACAGCCTTTGTACTTGCTGTATGTTAATTTTTGCTACTAATGTATCCTAAGTGCAAAAGCTTACTGCACTTTACTAAATACGCACCTATGTTTAGAAGCTCGGCTTTTTTTTGAATAAGTGCCCAAAATTAACATTTTTCTGGATTATATATTGAAGGACAGAGCAAATAATTCTATGTAGATATTGCTAACAATGTACTAAAAATCCTTCCACAGAACATTGTTAAAATGTACAATAGGAACATAAGAGAGTTGATATTCAAAATATTTACTAGGTTAAAATTTAGTTTTAGTGGATTAAATATTTCCTTTTTAAAAAGTTAGCTGCTTTAATCAGCTAAATGTATGCAGTAAAAATTTCAAGCTACTTAAAACACAGAACAAGCTGGCAAAAAGAGTGGGCTCAACTACATGTAAATATTAGAGAAGCTTAAAATGGATCATGATAAACATTGCAATAGCCAGGATAAGCCTCTGAAAGATAACTACACTTCATCTAATGTAGTTAACTTTCCTCTGATAGCACTGGAGCCTCTTCTAGATCCTAGAACAGGAGTTAGCTCTAAGTGAAGTCCCAACCCCCAAAAGTAGATCCTCCTTCCTACTTCCTGACATATCACAACCGTTAAGGAAGCTGCTCCCCCAGCTCAAAACTCAACCTCCCACAATACCAACATATGTGCACTCTTCCATGCTTGACCCATTGAGTTTTACAACCACATTCTCCTACTTTCTCTTGATCTCATTAACAGATCTGTAATCTTCAATGTATTTATTTATTTAACAACTTTTTTTTATATTGCTGTATCTATCAGTCAAAGTAGTTTACATGGAACAATTTAAAATTAAATTAATTAAATGAAATTAATTAATGGTGAACTTAAGTTCTAATCAGTATTTGTTTTTTGAGCCCAGACAACTGTTGCAATTTCTTGATTCTAGGGAGAAGGGGGGTGGTGGGGATACTCCCTCTTCGGCTGCCATATAATACAATCTATGCTCCTATGATATCACTGCTTGGTTTGATAGCACTTTTGTGTTGTATTTTATTTCTTTAGTCTTGGATCTTATTGTGGATTTGTTTATTGTGGTCTATTCCAGGGATGTGGTTGTTGTAGAAGACCTTGGTTTTCTAAATTGATTTTTTCCTTATTGGTTTTCTGATTCAGATTTAGAATGTTTATTGTCTGGATTGATTATGTAAAATTTATAAATATAAAATTAAAAAAAAATTAATTAGGTTAAACTGTACAGGTTAAACTCTCAAACAAGTGCAGCCTGATTCCCAGTGCGGTATGTCTGAGCTGTCCGTACGTCCCCAATGAAGACCGGCCTGTTAGGACCCGATTCTGGATTGCGGGAAATAAATGCCACCCGCCCCCATAGGTGCCCCTGACTCCCATGGCTTAGACCATCCCCCTTCCCTGTCACACGATCCTCGTCCTGGATCAGGCGATGGGGACCCACCCGCACCTGGCCCCAACCCCAGGCTTGGGGGGGGGGGGGGTTCCCTCAGCCTGATTGCTGGGTCAGTGCTGCTTATTCCACCTTAGAGGTGGAATAAGTAACACATCCCTTTTGACCTGGCAGAACGTATAGGGCCGAGACCTGAATTGGTCCTGTACATCCTGCTGGATTAGCCCACCCTTGCTCTGTGGAAGATGGTCAGGCTGAGGCACAGTGGGTGTGGGCCAGCCCAGCAGGATGTAAATGGCCAATTCAGATCACGGCCCTGTATGTCCTGTGGGGTCCATGGGGATGTGCTGCTTATTTCAATTTGGAGGTGAAATAAGCAGCACCTACCTGGCAATCGCGGCCAGGGATCCCTCTGTGGGGCTGGTGCTGGGTGCAGGGGGCTTCCTGCCATCAAATCCAGGCTCTAGTTGGCCAGCTGTGGGTTGGGTGGCAGGGAAGAGGGAGGCCTAAGCCGCAGGAGTCGGGGCATCTGTGTGGAGGTCATCCCCACAGGTGGCAGTGGCACGCTGGGCCATCTGTGGGCCCAATTCTGTGTACCATGGGATTGTTTTGTTCCCATGGTCCAGAATCAGGTCCTAATGGGCACATCTTCATCGAGGATGTCTAGACGGCCCTGACGTACCCCTCTCGGAATCGGGCTCCACATGCGATATAACAGTAGATCCTAACATAGGGTGTGCTATGACAAAAGGGAATGGTACTGAGAGATATGTGAAGGAGAAGACTCCAGGCACAGAGATCCAAGCTATGGGTTGTTATATGTAATGTGTTAGTGGGGTGGTTGTGACCATGGGTGTTTATGTGTCTGATCTAAAGTACTCCAAGAAAAGAAGCGTCTTTAACCTTCGGCGGAATTCTGTGATGTCCGAGAGGGAGAAAAGATCTGGGAGGGAGAGAGTTCCAGATTTTTGGAGTGTAGAAACGTAATGCTCTGTTGGCAGTGGTGGTGCTGATGCAGGTGAATGTTGTAGGTACAGCAAGGCAAGTTTATGAACTGGTTTATATCATATATATCACACCATATGCTACATGTCCAATTAGGGCAAGGCATCTCAAAAACATTCTCCCAAGGGCAGGGGATCCCACAAGGATCGGCCCTCTCAGCCCTCCTTTTTAACCTGTACCTACAGCCCATCACGAACATATTTAGAAAATTCAAAATTGACCATTACATTTATGCAGAAGACATCTTGCTCTCAATCCCCATAAACACTAGGAACCCCTCATGCCACAATCTTTCTGAATGCATCAGAGAGACCGAATCCTGGCTGGAGACTAACTACCTCAGTATTAACTTCAGAAAAACTGAAGCTATGTTCGTATCAACCCAGACACAATCCATCCAAAATCCATCATAATTAACAACACAACCATCCCTGTTAAACAAGAAGTGAAATACCTAGGGATAATACTAGACCACACACTCGGTATGCTCCCCCACATAAAGCAAACAGTAAAAAACACATTCTTCAAACTAAAAACTGTACAGCACCTAAGACCCCTTCTCGACACACATGATTTCAAATCTGTGGTACACTCATTAATTACCCCCCATTTTGACTATTGTAATAGTCTAATGAATGGCCTACCACTTAAAAACACAAACATACTACAAAGAGCCCAGAACATCACTGCCAGGGTGACCGCAAAAGCTCGCCTAGCCGACCACATAACCCCCATTCTACGTGAACTACACTGGCTCCCTATAAACAGCTGGATAAAATATAAAATACTCTTTACAACATTCAAACTGCTCAATGACATCTCCCCCTCCCACCTAACCACCCTCATATACTCCCCAACTGAATCCAAATCATGCAGACAAAATGCTATTCACTCACTTACAATACCCAAAACCATTTGCAGGACAAAAAAACCCCACAAGCTCCAGAGCCTTCTCATTTGTTGCCCCCACCCTATGGAATGAACTTCCGCTAACTCTCCGCACGACAAAAGACCTCCAACTCTTCAGAAAAGGACTCAAACACTCCTTTTCACTGAACACTTTGAATACCCAACAGAACCCCCTCACCACCCACAGACACTCTCCCGCCAAACTCAAAACCAACCTACTAACCTCATCCTACCCTGCCCCATCTACCTAAACAAAATAGCTAAGTTAAGACACTGACCCCTGTACATATGTAAATAGAAAGTTGTCATACGAGTTTACTTATATAATATGTTCCTTGTAAATAGTTTATACCAATGTTCCATGTACAAGTTGTTCAATTGTTAACTGTAAACCGCCCTTGATCTCTGGAAGGGGCGGTATAGAAGAAATGTATAAATAAATAAATAAATAAATAATGCAAGTGTTGTTAATGTTTCTGCATGGTCTCTGGCTTTGGGGCTTGGCTAGTAGCAACTGAAGGGTATTGGCTGAGAGATGTAGGATTACCTTGAAGGTTGTCAGCGTGCTGTTGATGGGTAGCCCAATTAACTGCTTTAATATTGGTGTTATGTGGTCATGATGAGGTCTTCCTGTGATGAGTCTAGCTGCACAATTAAATATCTTTGATACTCAGTTCAAGTAATTTCCACTAGCCACCTCTCCACATTTGACTTGACTGCTTTCTATAAACACCAGCTCCTTACAAGCCTGCATATCACATTCTACCATTAGTGTGAGGATTTCTTTGTAAAGAATGCATTTGCTTTCCCAGGCTTTGTCTTGATAATATATTTTTCCAGAGCTCTTTTCAGTTCTTTATTCTTGAAACTATATACAATGGGGTTTACCAAGGGGATCAGCACTACATACAGCAAGGAGATGAATTTATCATAATCCCGGGAGGATGCTGATGTTGGGCGCATGTTAACAAACATGATAGTCACATAGAAGAGAGTGATGATTGTCAGATGAGAGGAGCAAGTGGAGAAGGCTTTCTGTCTCCCCTCTGTAGATCGAATTTTCAAGATGGCAGCTACAATGAAGACATAAGATGCTAGGGTGAGCAGAAAGGCGCTGAGCCCAATCAGAGCTCCATAAATGTATATCAAGTACTGAATAATGTGAGTATCATTGCAAGAGAGCTTCAACAGGCTTTGCATTTCACAGAAAAAATGGTCAATTTCCATTGAACCACAGAACGAGAGCTGGGCTATCATCAGAGTGTGAGCCACTGGATCTAGGAAACCAACAAGCCAGGCAGAGGTGGCTAGCAGGGAACAAACTTTCTTATTCATGATGATCACATATCGCAAGGGGTTGCACACTGCTACATAGCGATCGTAGACCATAACGGTTAGAAGGAGAAACTCCGTGCAGGCGAGGGAGATGAAAAAATAGAGCTGAGTCATGCATTTTCCGAGAGACAGGTGCTGTTGCTCAGTGCAGAGTTGTACCATGGCTTCTGGGAGCGTGACAGAAGTGTAGCAGATGTCCAGGAAGGACAGGTTACCGATGAAGAAGTACATAGGGGTATGTAGGCAGGGGTCCAGGTAGACTAATTCTAAAATAAGGAGGTTCCCTATAAAAATGAGGAGGTAGAGATTAAAGCACAGCAGAAAAAGGAAAGGTTTGAGCTCTGGGAGGTTGGAGAAACCCAGAATGAGAAATTCTGGCGAAATAGTTTGATTCATTCTTTCCATGATCTGAAAAAGAAGTACAACATAATGATAATAATAATAATAATAATAATAACACTACAATAAGTAAGAAGGAAGAAATAACTTTGCCAACAAAAATTGTTGCCAAAATTGTAACATGTAAGGATAATAGCATATTAAGCACAGAATCCAAAAATGTCTTAAGACAAGCTTTCCCTTCCAAATTGTTTGTCAATTAAATCCTTGGATCCATCGTCATCTTTAGTTGGGAGATGCCTGGTGTGCTAATACAAAATGAAGCCTCTTAATAGATATATCTGCTCCTTTCTTACCCATCATTCCCATCTCTTCCGTCCATTCTTGCTCTCCTCTCTTACTCTCTTTATGCTCTCCCACTGCCTCTTATCTTACGATTCTCCTCTCTTCTGTCCTCCACTCGACCCTGTATCCTCATCCCAAATTTTCCTTCCTCAATCCCTTCTGTTAGCTTTCTTCCATCTCATGTGCATAGCCCTTGATCTCTCCTCTGCTCTCTCAAGCTTGGATTCCTTCCTCTTGCTCTCGCCTCTTTTCGGTAGCAGGTGGGGGCGTAGGACTATGCTTTTTTAGCACTATATAAATGATTTGTAGTTTGCTTTGGTGCATATTGCTTCAGTTCTGCCATCAGAAACTCATTGTTTCTTGATTCAGAATAAGCTGATCTGCAGGCGGCACGGAAGCAACTGCGGCTCTAAAGTACTGCTGTTGAAACCACATTTCTACTGCCGTCTCACACACACACAAACACACACTCGTAACTGGCACTGGGAGTGACCGAGATATCTGTCGAGGCAAAGAAAATGCCTTTAACTGCTGCTGGGAAGCTGTACGGGAGCCAGTTTTATACTGCTCTTGTCCTCCTGCCCATGTAGAAAGCTGGTGCTATCCTCTTCTTCCTTCTCATTTACATTTATTAGATCCATCCAGGAGCTTTCCCTGCTCCTCTTCTCCAGAAATGAAACAAATAGTCTTCCACCCTCCGAAAAAAAAAAAGCGGCTAGTTGTTCTTTCAGGTTATCACCAATGAATATGTATAAGCTAAATTTATGTGAACGTGGGGGTATGTTTACTTTAAAAACTGTGTTAGGCTTTTGCAGCTAACATGCCAGTATCATGAAAATGCAACGCACTAACCTCTGGGAGATGTGCCCTGCATTTCCTTTGCAGATAACACACCAAATTTGCAAAGAGCGCCGTCTGGCAGTACAGTGGATGCACAAAATGGCCCCCATTGAACTGCTGGTATCTAAAATTTTGATGGTGACCACGTGCTGTTGATGCCCATGATAACTACATATTGCAGAAACACCAATTCTCCACCATATCTAACCAACTCTTGTATTTACCATAGGCTCTACAGATAACACCGAAAATCGCTGTTAATGTGGCTCCTTGGTCTTCTCAATGCCTGCAGATGTCTTTTTTGGCTGCAGAATCATGAGGTGAGGTATGGGAAGTTCTGCCGTAATGAGAACAATAAAGAAATACGATAAACAAAAACATATTCCAATAAACCTAGGATACCTTTATAAAAATGAAAATAAAAGATAAAAAGATCTCAGAAACAGTGTTGTTGGCTCAGTTAATAAAATCCCCTTATAGACTTATAAATATTGGCAAAAAAAATGAACTGCTTTCAGGAAAATCTTCACAAAATTCAGTGAATAATTATTATCAAACATATCTTAAAATACAGCCAAATTAAACTAGGGATGAATCCATTTTAATGATAAGGAATATGGGTCCCTGCAAAACCGTGGCTATACATTTCACCTTACTTCAGATTATTTTTCATATGGAAAATTTGGCTGAATTTTTAAATGTTTGTTAAGATTTGACTTTAATTTTTATGGGAATATGTTAGGTTTAGGGTTTTGCTTGTGTTTATTGTGTTTTAATTTGTTCTACTTTCTCTGTTTTTGTGGCAGACTTTCCAGCAAAAAACAAATGACCATTGTTCTAAGAACTCTCAACTCCCTGCATTATCCTTGGTAGGTTCCTTCCTTTGGACCTTTTATTGTCCTACATCAGTCTTCCTTTTGAGGATCATGAAAGACCGTTTTGTGTGATGAAACTGAATTTCTTTTCACTAAAGGTTTAATTTTGATGCTAACAAGGACATTTCATATTCTAGATGGAAGCTTCTTTTCCATTCAACTCAATGGTTCCATTCCACTTCTGCATATAGTTCCCGTTCTCTCCTATAGTATGAGAACATTTACTTCCAACTGCAGTTCAAACTTCTTTTTTGCTTAGAATTTCATGTATTCCTTTTCACTTACAAATGTCTTTACTGTATTGCTGCTCATTACCTCTCCTCTCTTCATCATCCCTCTTTTCAACCTGTGTTCATTGATTGCCCTTATCTGTGCTTTTCTTCTTTGTCACCAACATTTTACTCTGTGTCTTTCACCTTGCTTCTTTGTACCAAAGGATCAGCATTCTTGACTTGTTGATAGTTCTTGTCTCTTTTTTGGTCATATCCCTATTCAAATGCCACCTAAGGACATGATTTTGAGATTGGGGGTCATTCTGAGGCACACTATTCGTGCCTTTTCCCGGTCCATTTACCTTTCCCGTGTCTTGTACAGGGAAGATAGACGGGGCAGGAAAGGGGCATTGTGGGGGCGATGTTAGGGTGGGCAGTGGGCGGTCATTGGCCCCAGATGTACAGAGCCATTTCTAATGTTGGCCCTGTACATCTGGGGCCAGCGACTTGCATGGGGAACCTATTGCACTTCCGAGGTGGAATAAGTTCCCCTAGTCGCTAGGAATCAGCAGGCTAAGGGTGCAGATGGGGTGGGGGGGGGGGGCTGAGGACATTCTCCGCAGCCCGACTCTGGCCTTAGGAGGCCATATCGGGGATCAGGCTGCGTATAAATCATTGATGGATCCAGCGGCCAGGATCACGGCTCTTCAAAAGAGCCACAGCACCATGGCAACCAGATGCCATGGTGCAGCGGCTCCATTGAAGAGTCCTGACTAAGTTAGCTGGGGGAAGACCTTTACGTGCAAGCCAGATGGAATTGGGGTCTGGGCTTTCACGTACAGGCCTGTTTGCGATTCTTATTCCCCGGGGCTAGACGTGCTCTGCGGGATCAGAATCGCGACTCCCTCTGTGCATCCGGTTCTGGCCGGATGACAGAGGGCCCGACATACAAAACAGAATCAAGCCCGTTGTGTTTTATTCTTAAACTTTGGCTTTTACTGATCACAGTCTTTTGATCATAACCATGTTTTGTACAAAAAATAAATTCCTGAATCTCTGTTTTGCCTGTATCTTAATTAAAGTATATGAACTCAGTGTAAAAGGAGCTGTCTCGTGCCTGTGTACAGCTGTTCATACGTCTTTTAATCAAGACTATAGAAAAGATAGGCAGAATAAATAGAGACATTTTCAAAACCCCAAATTCTCTTTCTGATTTTTCAAGAAACAAGTCTGATGCCTATGGAATTTTCAAATAGACAAGGTAAGCATCTAAGCAAAGATAGGTGGCTAACTGTAGATGGATCAGAAGTAGATTATTCAATCTCATAGGGGGGAAATAACAGCTATTTTTCTCAATTTGACAATTTTTTCCTCAAAAGGTTCCAGTCCCCATCATTTCCATTTTCATGGCAGAAAGGATACAGATATTTCTGGTTGAGTTCAGAAAGTTGAGCATGCACTGTCTTCTCACTCTTTTGAGTGGTTATGAGGTTTTCATTTAATTGGATCAGTTTTGTTGCTTCGATCAAGTCTACCCATGGAGGGTGGACTTTTGTACTCTTTTCAGTGTGGTGTCAGTCTCAGTAGAAGACTCAATTAATTGAAAACGTTTTTATTTTTTTGTGAAATGTATCCTCATCATAGAAGAGTAATTTATTTTATTTTTTTCAGTGTGGCGGAATACCATTCATCCAGTACAATCTCAGTGTATCTATAAATTCCTATTCAATATCAATAGATTTTGCAAAATTGAATAATGGGACATTAAAGATGAAGGCTCAACACACCAGAACAATATGTTTATTTGTTTTAAAATAAAGCACTTTACAAGTTCTGAAGAGAGAACATCATTTCCCTCTATCAACATATTAAAAAGAGCCGGATTATTAGTCAAGGATACTAGAATAAACTCTCTCCTATTTCTAAGAAAGGGCATCCATTGTCCACGCCAGATCTCCCATTGACTCTCTCACTATTGACTTCCTCTCTACTATACTTACCCTTTTTAGATAAATCTGTTTCCTTCTTCCTGTTTTGTTGTCACTTTTGAATAATAAAAGGTAATTGAGTAGCTCTGTGTCAAAATGGCCAGGCTCGGTCAGACCTAGCTTCACTTCTACTGCATGCAGGAACTCAAAATGTATCTCAAGCAGGGTTTCCCAAATCTGTCCTGAGGACTCAGAGCTATTCAGGTGTTCAGGATATCCAGTCATGAATATGCAAATGTATCTCTCGCATAATCAGCGTGGATATCCTGACAATCCCACTGTGCACGGGGACCCCAGGACAGATTTGAGAAATTGCTCTTAAATGAGACCTGAGGGTTACTTCAAGGGCTTAATAACAACATCTTTGTGTTGCTTCAATGAGAGCCCCATCCTACAAGCAGAGCAACATTTCTTTACAGGATGTGCATGTTTAAGAGATTTTTTCAGATTCCAGACCTCATTTTTTAAGAGGTGTTCTTATTAGAAAACCACTTACCTGTTTATCTGCATTAATGCCTTGCTGAACAATTATTCCATCCTTCTGTGCCAGTATGTGAGCTCTCTAGTAAGAAAGCGTGAACTCTGAGAAATGGTAAGCGAGCTCTTACCTTTTAGACCAAGGAGATCTGCTGCATTAACACTGACAATGGTTTCAGCACAAGGGCTATTTAAACCTCATCAAATGTAATTTCCTCAAGGGTATAGTTCACTGGAATCAGAAGTGTGAAACAATGCATAAGTGTTTCAGCAAAAAAAGAATTAGCAGGCCTAGAGGGAAAACATGGAGACAGAGAAGGAAGAGGTGGGAGACTAAAAGAAAACCAGTAGAAAGACAGATAGACTTGACTGAACTTCCCAAGGTGGCTACTCTGTGTCTGGGGGTTGGGCGGGTGCTAATCAGAACAATATTGGCCAGGTGTAGGTGCAGCTGCCTTGCTCCCTGCAAGTAGTGGGGGTCAGTACACACCAGTGGATGGAGAGGTTTAGCCCTGGAAATGGCTACATATGCACTTTGCAGATGATGTACAGTACATGAGGGAGAGGTGTTACACGGCTGAGGCCTATGCACACTAGTTACATGTATCTCTACAGCACTGCACACACCTTGTTGCACTAAACAACGAGCATTTGTAGTTGGACTGAGCAGTTGAGGGGGTCGGGACATCCTGGACTGCGACAGATGTCTGCCATTGTTAGGCTACAGCCCCAAGCAGCACGTCTCCATGCAAGTCTCCCTGCTCTGCTGACATCTGCAGATGGTGTACACAACGTGGAGGTCAGGGACACAGCTGGGACATATGCACAGTGTTTGAGCAGGGCCTTATCCTAACTCTACTCAGCTTTGCATGCAGCAAGACAGCAATCACTCTGATAGGTCTGTGGCCATGTGGGGGCCAAAGCAACCACAGAGGGCCACTTATGGTGAAGCTATAGTAACACTCGTAATGCCCAGTTATGGTTGTGCTGTCACTGGAGCAGCTGCTGTGGCTCCATGCTGTTTCCACACTGGCCACATGTCCATGGTGACTATGTGCACAAGCAGAGTGTATTGTGCATATACTTCACAGGCCAACTGTGAGTTTGATGCCAGCACATAGATGCCCATGAACCAAGAGTATGGGCTGCCTGGTAGATGACGCCAGTTGTGATGGGGGGGGGCTGGTTAAGGCATGGCTGTATGTAGCTGGTTGCTCCTTGCTCCCCCTGCTTCCCTCTCCCCTATGTACCCAGGGCCAGGTGTGACACTTCACCCCTGTTCTCATTGCAAGCTTGCTTAGCAGTGGGTTAGAAAAGTCCTGGACTGGCAGTAGAGTATGAAGCAGCAAAGGTACATGAACGTGCGGTGACAATGGCCGTTACGGTGCATATGCCCGTTAGCAATGGGCATGTTCAAATCCAGATGACGTGACATCAGCAATGTGGAACCAGACATTGTGGAGAGAGGAAATGAAGGCATACAGCTGGAATCCTCGTTTCCAGCGCTGACCTGCGTCTGCTAGTAGGCCTCACAGCCCCCAACAGGAGCTCCTGTTTCCTCACTCTGGGGCTATGTATGATAAGAGGAAGCTGCAAAAGGCCTGACAGCATGTGCAGAGGTGATTTAATCACCATGCAGACTTCCCAAGAGCTGTGAGTATGTTTTAGATGACAGAAGGCCATGCATTGGTTCTGATGCTTGCTTCCCTTCCTGAACCTGCTGTTGTTTTTTACATCTGTGCCTTCCTGGATACAGCACTTGATCACTTTCAGCGGACGCAGGGTTCCTTTGCTCCTTCCACAGTAAACATCAGTTACAGGCTGTGCATCTATTACATGACCCCTGCAGATATGCACTTAATGTATCAACAATTGATATGCCCCTTAAGGGGGCTCAAACTTTCAGCCTTTCCTGAATGGGGTAGTTTCCGTGTTACTGTGATAAATGCTCATGGCTATGAGTGGGCTTGTTTTTTGAGCCATTGGACATAGCTGACATATTGGCAAATGCTGCAACAGCAGAGCAGCCATGGCGACATTTCCCCTAACATGGGGAGGGCCTTGTGAATCTAGAACAATTTGGCTGGCCTTGTTCTCATTTGTTTGTTTTATAACTTTGGCACCACACATGTGCCCCCATTATGAGATTGCTGTGTGCATTACCCACTGAGTGGAGCCTACACAAGGTGGGCCTGCGGCATGCAGTTCCTTGTCTGTATTTTAGCAATATCATGTAATTTCAGGACATCCCATAAAAACCTTCCCTGTACTTTCTCCCCTATTGGTAAGATGTGATCATGTTTGCCTAGAACATTCGTTTCTCATGGGATGTGCTGCTTCTATACTCCCCCTCAGCCTACATAGGCCTCTTAAAAGATGTCTGAATATCTTGCAGACCCAATGAATCCATCAAAAGTGGGCACAGTAACACCAGAGTTTGTGACAGCAGCTATGTCTGCATATTTAAGATGAGTGATAGTACACTGACTTTTAGTGGGATCTGAAATGTAATCCCTACATGGGTGCCAAGGTGCTGATTGAGCCGTTCACAGAGCAGACTCTTCTGCACACATGGTACTACATGTTGTCTACTGGCCTGCTGCAGCTGTCAAGACAGGGTTATTGACCATCCTTTGTGAAATCATGACAAGAGGCTTATCATATCCTCCATGTCTCCTTCTTGCAGGGAGTCTGGGTACACGCTTCAGACCTGACTGTCACACACCAGACCAATGCATGCTTGCTTAGTCACACTGACAGTACCTCTGTTTTGGGTGTGATGCTTAGAGAACCATACACGACTGATATTCATTAGTCCACACACATGTCAGTGTGCACACTATTAGGCTCAGATTTCCACATGGGGAACATTGGGTGTGCCAGCCCTTACAGTGCTCTCTCCCACCTCCATGCACTGTTCTCCACATCCATCTCCACATATACTTCATGATCACACAGATAATCACAGAACAGCTGAAAATCCCTGGCCCAGCACCTGCAGAGCGTGTGCACATTAACACTCATGCTCAGTCACTATAGCTCCTCAGTAGCCAACACATCCCCACTTCTATGTCACTCAGTGACATCACATCAAATGACCAGAGCATCTCTCAATAATACCATTCAACTTCCTCCCTCATTATCCTGCCACTTACTGTGTAACACGTAAGGAACATGTGGATATGATTTGTCTATCAGCTATTATCATTGCTTACATCCAGCACCTAATATGTCCCTTGAAGAAAGGCTCCCTTATCCCACATTGAGGTAATCAGCCTTAGAGAGTGTTTATATGCAAGACTGGCCCACTTACTACCCGATGTCCTCTTCTAGGCCATTAACTGGCAACAAGTGCCCTTACCACTGGAAAACCTACTCCCCATCCTGGTCTTTACCACACAAAGAAACCCTTAACATTGCCGTTAGTGCACACAAATCTGTGTGCTCTTGATGGTCCTGAGTAAACATACCCCTTAGACTAGAATTGACTACTGTGGCAAGGAAGCCTATCCGGAGTCCGGGGGAGGACAAAGAGAAAGGGAATTCACCCTAGTAAAGGGCCCCCTTTCTCCAAGTCAGGGTAGGAAAGCCACAACCACCTTCAGGAATCAGAAAACCTCCACGTGGCCTACATTTCATGTACCCCCTGGTGGAATGAGGGAGAGAGAATACAGGGCCCAGAACCCCTACGGCAGTGAACTCTCCAAGCACTCAGGTACCCGAAGGCAGGCTGATTGCCGTCACCTGGGAAGGGGGGGGGGGGGTTGGAGCTAGAACCCTGGAAATATAAACCTATACCAGACTATGAGGAAGGGGGAAGAGAAGCAGGAAGTAAGGCTGACATGAACAGAGGCACAAGTACAAGCAAGGGAAGCTTGACTAGTGCTGAGCAGAGCAGAGGAACTGAGCTTCCAGGAGATGAAAGTGCTAATTGGCATATAGCATGTCTGCAATCGAGATTGGGGCCAGGAACAAGAGAGACTCCAAGATCTCCCAGGAGGCTGTTAGCTGAGCACTGTGAGCAAGACGGAGAGTCAGAATCCATGCAGCTGGGAGAGCCCGAGGTGGAGCTGAATAAGGAGGACACTCCCATGGATTGTTCCTTTTGCCAAGCTTTAAACACGGGAACGTAGAGAAAAAAAGCCAGTCTTGAAAGAAAGTCTTCAAGGAAAAATGGTACCCATAGACAACAAGCAGGGTGGCTGTGATTCCCACGTGTTTGCAAAGGGGAAGTTTACAGGGACTAAGGAGCAAGCAAGGAACTGTGATATAAGCTTGTTAACCACCTGCTGCCTGAATTATGACACTGGAGTAAGCTAAAGTAGCTATTAGAACAAAGCTTTCTGTTGCCCCTGGGTTCTAACTTTTTACTGGGAAGGTAGCCAAAAAAGATTGAAGCTGAATAGAAGCTAAACTACCACAGACATTAAATTTGATTTGATTTTGTGCTTTAGCCAGCAAGGCTAAAAAGGAATTTGATATCCTTGCTTTTAAAGGCTGTATATCCTGAACTATAGAGAACCTTTGAACAGCCATTCTTGTGTTTGGGTTTGTTTTATGGACAATGCTCTAACTCAAAGAATCCTGAACAGTTAATTCTGTATATGGTATGTTCGAACCATTGTGTACAAAATAAATTTCTGTCATTTGTTTTACCTCGTTGAGCCTGACTACGACTTTCTGCCTGATGCACCCATACAGCTTAACAAAAAAACTACATTTCCCAGAGGACACTGCAGGGAAATAGTTTGTTAAGGCGGATAGCAAATAGTTCCTGTAATAACCACGCCCCTCTAAGCTAGAGGCGGGTGGTGAGGGCGTGACACTACACAGGCTGTCTTTAGTTTTTTGGCTCCTACTTTCCACTATCCCTCCATGCTAAAAGCTCCACAAAATTTTTTTAAAAAGGAATATAAGAATAGCTACTTAATAAAATCATTCCCATGCAGTAACAGCAGAAGCAATTAAGATTGGTTGTTTAATGTTACTAAACAATGTATCATGATATTTATTGTGTTTCTAAAAAAAAAATAGGCTTTTAGATTTGTAGCTTCTTTCCCCTGACAGCACTGGAACCCCTTCTGAATCCCTAAACAGTAAGCGCTGAGTCCCCACCTTCAAAAGCAGATCATACTTCCAATCCCCTAGGTAGCCCCTCCTCCAGCTCAACAATCGACCTCCCACAGAACAAACATAAAATTACAGCCACTATGCCGTGCCCCCTTGATTTTTACAACCACTTTGTCCTAAATTCTCAGGATCTCGTAAGCAGGCCCTTATGCTTAGATTCACAATTAAAAGGCACATTTTAGAAAGAATGTGCGGGTGTAACTTGGACGCTGGAAGTCAAAAAGTCTGAAATTCATTGGGAGAGGCAGCAGTGATAGTGGCACTTGTAAGTGTTTTCGGAAATTGGCTTCTCTCCAACTAAAGGATAAACATCTCTGTCATATAGAAAAGATGCGGCGACATTCAGAATAATACAGCAGACAAATGCAGGTTTCAAGGAGATTTGTAAAAATGTGCACATTTTTAATATGGACAGTTTAGCAACATAGATGGGATGGTATTCTGGAATGGCCATGTGTATCACTTGTCCAGTACACGCCCCAGCCTTTCATTTTGCAAATGGAGACTGCAATGGCATGGCATCTAGGAAAAAGGCCCCACTGTTTACTGGTATGCTGTTTTTAAAGAGCAAAAATTTGGGGGGGAGTGAGAGGGAACCCTCCTCTATTCTGTTCAGTTGTTAGGTTGTCGAAATGAGCACTTTTCAGATGGCCTTTTCTTCCTTGGATCAGGGATAGGCATGGGAATGTCCACTAGCTGGTTTAGACATTCGATACCAATCCCAAATTGGGCACAAATGTTTATCTTTTAGGAAGGCCTTGGTCATGCCTCTGCCATACCCAATGCATCATAGATGTTATTGCATGGGACATGTGTAAATTCAGAGCTTTCTAAAAGGGCTCATTGGATGTACAGTAGCTGTGGTTAACATGTGTGTATGGGTGTTTACAGACATGCAAATCATGAATAGAGCTTCCAAAGTGAACCCTTTAAGATCCTGAGGGAACTTCTATGAAACTCGTTAATTCAGTTTGAGTAGTTGTCACTAGCCATCTGTTCACACTTGGCTTTACTGCTTCTTATAAACACCAGCTCTTTCCAACCCTGCCATATCACATGCTACCATTACTGAGATGATTTCTTCGTAAAGAATGCATTTGCTTTCCCGAGTTTTGTCTTCATGATGCATTTTGTAAGAGCTCTCTTCATCTCTTTATTCTTCAAGCTATATACAATGGGGTTTACCAATGGGATGAGCACCACATATAGCAAGGAGATGAATTTATCATAGTCTCGGGAGGATGCTGATGTTGGGCGCATGTTAACAAAAATGATAGTCACATAGAAGAGTATGATCATTATCAGGTGAGAGGAGCAAGTAGAGAAGGCTTTGTATCTGCCCCCTGTTGATTGAATTTTCAAGATGGCAGCTACAATTAAGACATAGGATGTAAGAGTGAGTATAAAGGCACTGAACACAATCAGAGTTCCATAAGTATATATCACGTGCTGAATAAGGTGAATATCACTGCAAGAGAGCTTCAGAATGCTTTGCAGTTCACAGAAAAAATGGTCAATCTCCATTGAGCCACAGAATGAGAGCTGAGCTGTCATCAGAGTGTATACCACTGGATCTAGGAAACCGACAAGCCAAGCAGAGGTGGCCAATAGGGAACAGGCTTTCTTATTCATGATAAGCACATACCGCAAGGGGTTGCACACTGCCACATAGCGATCATAGGCCATGACGGTAAGAAGGAGAACCTCAGTACTGGCGAGGGAGATAAAAAAGTATAATTGAGTCATGCATTTTCCGAGAGACACGTATTGTTGCTCAGTGTAGAGTTGTATCATTGCTTCTGGGAGCGTGACAGATGTGTAGCAGATGTCCAGAAAAGAAAGGTTACTGATGAAGAAGTACATTGGGGTATGCAGGCAGGGGTCCAGGTAGACTAATTCTAAAATAAGGAGGTTCCCTATAACAACGAGGAGGTAGAGAATAAAAAACATCAGAGAAAGGAAAGGTTTGAGTTCTGGAAGGTTAGAAAAACCCAGAATGAAAAATTCAGTCCTGATGGTTTGATTCATTCTTTCCATGATTTCAAAAATATTCCTATTGTGGGAAAAAAGATACACAATTAAAATACAATGAGCAGAAAACTGAAAGTAAAGTTTTCAAAAAGTTTTATTGCTCATAATGATGACATTTAAGGATTAAGAGGTATAGCATTTTAAGCAGAAAGCTCAAATATTTCCAGGGACAAATTTCCCCTTTCAGATTCTTCAAGAAATTAAGGGGCTTGTTTACAAAATGGGGCCACGGCTCCGATAACGACCGCGAACCGCTACCGCAGCTTTGTAAACAAGCCCCTAAATCTTTAAACTCAGAGCCATCTTTAATCTGGAAAGGGACCTGGTGTAGTAAATCAAATTAGGGTTCCTCAATATTCCTCACTCTTCCTCCCCTTTCTGATCACCTCTCCCCTTCCTCCTTTGCTCATACTCCTCCTCTTCAGTCTTCTATCCCCATCCTTCATATCCTTTCTCGTCTCTGAGGGCTGATGCAAGGATATGGGGCTTTATATATTTATTTATTTATTTGCCATTTCTTCTATACCACCTTTCCATATTATCAAGGCGGTTTACATTGAACAGAACAATTTTACATAGAACAGTTGACATTATACCTTTATACATCACAAAGTTGAACTAAGTAACATTTCAAAAACAACTATTTACAAGTCTAATATGGGGTACTCAGTTTAGGTAGCAGTCAGTCATGTGGAAGGGCTAATTGGCAGGTGTATTTGAGTGTTAAGTCTGTGGGTCCAGTGTTGTACCGAAGTATTTGATGAACAGGTATGTTTTTAATTTTTTTTCGGAAGTCAGATGTGCAGGAGTAAGTTCCAGAGGGTTAGGATAAAGTGTTTGAACACTCTTTGGAGTGCTCTTTGTGAGGTATTGCTCTTGATGGATGTAGTTGATAGAGTGTTTTGATATTGTGTCCTCCTTAACCGAGTGTCTGGCATCTTCTGTATTAGTTATTTTAAGTAGTCAGCGGACTGGCAGTTCATGGTCTTGAAGGTTATCATTATTGATTTGTACTTTATTCGGGATTGTATGGGAAGCCAGTGGAGGGATTCTAGGACTGGAGTGATGTGGTCTTGTCTTTTGGATCCGGCAATGCAGGACTTATCCAAACTCTCCAGTTCTGAGTTGCTCTTCTTGCTCTTTGTGACCTGCCACTTTTATCACATTGGATATAGACTTCTTGTTTGCACTAATACAAAATATATTCCCACCCCAACTATCCGCATCCTCCCCCAACACCCACCCCTCCATCAGGTAGCATAAGGGCTATCCAAATTACCCTTTCCTCTAAAAATGCAAAAGAGATTAGAAGGTCACAAAAAGGGCCAAATATAAAAAAAATGCAGATTAGAACATTATGATTTAAGAATAGGATAATCTTTCCTTAGTAGTATGATTGTAGCTGGATCCCTTTAATGTGGACTTTATCAAGCATTATTACCCTTTGTATGAATGACCTTTATTTTCTATCTAGTGATTTTCCTTGTATTATTTTGATTTGTTGTAAACTGATTCATAAGAGCCAGTTCTGGTCCCCTCTTGATTCTGCAGCAGCCTTGGATTCATGCCGCAGCCTTCTTTGCTCCCTGTCTTCAGAAATGAAACATACACCCTCCCCAGAGAAATAAAAGTTGTTCCTATGTACTCCTAGGAGCATACACATCTGTTTTTTGAAGAATTTGATCAAAATAGAATAGCCATTAAATTGGGGTTTTCAAACCTCTCCTGGTGACTTGACAAGTTTTCTGTATTTTCAGCATATCTGCAATGAATATGAGAAGATTAATCAATGCCATTTGTTTTGAGAGTCTTGACCTCCACTTGAATATCATCATAGGCAAATTATGTCCTTTAGACTTCTCTTTTCTTCCCTACACCCAACTTCCTTTTGTAAATCATCAAATACAGTTTTGTGAGATTCCTCCTCAGTTCATCTGAGAGGGAAGTCCTTTTAATAGAGGTCTAATTTTGATGCTAACAATGCAATTTCTCATTCCAGATATAAGTTTCTTTACAAATTACCACAATGGCTCCCCTTCTGTTTTTATATGGAGTTGACGTATTTATTCACCAAAAAGTGCATTTGCTTCTATAGTTCAAGCTTCTTTTTAATTTAAAGGTCATTTAATCTCATTCCTTTTCAAGTACCTTTACTCTACTGTTCCCCATTTCCTCTCCTCTCTTATGTCCTCCAACATACACTTGTTGCAACCAGGACCGGTGTAAGGATATGAGACACCCTAGACGAATCCTTAAACCTGCTGCCCCCTGTTTCCACCCTTGCCCCCAATGCCATCATTACCATTCCTCTCTGGGACCTGCAGTGGAGGCAATGGCATTTACATGGAAATGTAGTGCCCCATGCAAACAAGAAGTCTGTGTAGAAGGGGGATGTAGCGGTAGGCAGAGAGAGCAGGAAGAGCAACATGGTGCCAGAATGATCGGGTAAGAGCTGCCGTGACATTTAAATGCCGTTGCTGCCACTGAAGATCCTGGAGATGGGGTGGCAACTGGTGTCCTAGGAACATTGACGATTTAGGCGATGACCTAGTTCACCTATTGGGTCATGCCAGCCCTGCTTGCAACCTCTGTTCATTAGCTGTTCTTATCTGTGCCTTTCTCCTCTACCACAGCTTCCGACTCTGTGCTTTCCACCTTGTTATGCCTGGAGTAGACTTGGTGACTTCATGCTGAGCCATGTCTCTTTTTTGATCATGACCCATATTCCAATCCTACCTAAAACCCCATGTTATTGAGATTGTTTTAAAATCTTAAATTCTGGTTCTCCCTGATCACAGCCTTGTTGATCTTTTGTACAATAAATACATTCTTAACATTGTCTGTTGTCTGTGTGCTTTGATTAGACTGTGAGTGAGCTTGTTGGAGCAGGAGCGGCCTTGTATACATGTGTACAGCTCTTCATAAGTCTAGTAGGACAATAGAAATAAAAGGCAAGATCAATGGTGACATTATAATGATGACATGGAGGACCAAGGGCCCCTTTACTGAACACATGAAGGCACATTCTGAATTGGCCATCCATCCCACTGTGCAGCTAATCAGAAGTGGGACACCCAGAGTTAGACCTGATTCTGATCCTGTGGGGGCTAAACTTGCCTGTGGGATCAGAATTGTGTCTAAGGCCTGAACATGCAGTCCAGGCCCTGATTCTGGTTGGCCTGCAAGCATAGCAGATCCCCAGCTACCTCCCATCGCCATGGCACCAGGGTTCCATTCAGGATCTGCAAATGCCAGCTGCCACAGACCCTCTTCTTTTCCCACAGCTGAACCCTCAATCTGGCCTCCCATGACCAGGGTGCAACTGCAGGGATTGTTCTGCACCCTCTACCTTTTTTACCAGTCCGGTGGCATGATCCCCCGACATCTAGGGGGACTTATTCCACCTCTGCAGTGGAATAAGTCCCCCATCCATGTTCATAGCCCTAGATGTACAGGGTCAACCTCAGAATAGGCCCTATACCTCTGGGGTTGCGGCCCACCCATACCCTGCCCTCTCTCCACCTCAGTATCCCCCTCCTGTCCCTATCTAAGCCTCCCCATACCAACGATGCATTAGCCGGGGCAGCGGGGGAGTGAATAGCGGGGATGGATGTCCAATCCGGACATCCATCCCTGCTATTCGTTCCACTGAATGACCCCCTTAGCATATGCTATCTGCTGAATGGCCCATTGTATTCCTATTTGCTCTATGGCAGATAGCACATGATAAGTATTAGTAAAAGGGGCCCTGAATGTTCCAAAGACTAACTTCCATACCTGAAGTTGCAAAGGAACCAGTTTGATGCCTATGAAATTTTCAAATTCACAAGCAGAGTCAGATGGCTAATTGTAGGTGGATGAAAAGTAGACCATTCAATCTCACAGGGGTAAAAAAAAAAAAAGAAAAAAACCTCCAAAAATTGCTTTTTGGTTTGGAAATGTTTTCTCAAAAGACCTTGCTTTCATTGTTTACATTTTCACAGCAAAAAACGTTCCCAAATAATCTCAAGATGAGTTCATAGGGTTGTGAGCACATTGCATACGTATGTGGATTTCTTAATTAGATCTATTAAGTAGCTCTGATAAAGTCATCTCATGGAGGGTGGACTTTTATATTTTATTCAGTATGATCTCAATCTGAACTGAAGGAACAAGCTTGTTTAGTTTTGGTGAAGTGAATCCACATCATATACTAAGGGGGGGGGGATTTATTTCTTTTTTCAACATGGCAAGATATTGTTCATTTGAAGAGTCTCTCAGTGTATACTGATCTACCAATACTGAAGATTTCTAAGGAAGTTCAATCTTTCATTCATCACTCCATTTCATCAGCTGACTCTTGCACTGTTAACCTCCTCTTCAGTATACCTAGCCTACAGAAGTAAATCAGTTGTCTTCTTCCTGTTTTGTTAAAACTTCGGAAAAAAGTGAGGTGATCAGGTAAGCTCTGTGTAAAAAGAGACAAGTTGCAGGTACTGAAAATTAAAGGGGTGGGGGGTATATTCAAAGCATTTTAATGCTTTGAGATCGATAATCAGTGGCACTAACACAGTTTAGGACAAATATCCAAAGGGTCACCACGAGTTGGCACTGACTCAACGACACTTAACAACAACAAATGGTTCGTGTCACTGAATATCACCACAGACCATATAAAAATGCCCAGTTAAAACCAGGGTGCATAGGGGCGTTGACAGCCTCTATCCAGTCAGAAGCAATATTTAGCCACTAATCGAATAGCTTCAGCAGTTAAAGTAAGGTCATCGGAATAGCTGTCCTAACTAACTGTTTTATGCTCTTCGGCTAGCAGTTGAGAATCACGCCTAGCTGGATAGTTACATCGCTGTCTGGCAAACCCAAATATTCAGTGTCAGAAACTGGATGGGTTCTGGTGCTGAATAACCAGGTTTAGAGTGGTGGGGGCTAGGCACATTAAATAGTCACCACTGAATAAGCCCCCAAAGTTTTGTAAAGAGGACATCCCACACTCATCCAGAGGACCCCGGAGTCAATCAGGTTTTCAGGATGTTTATAATGGATAGGAACATTTATCTCTGTCTTGCAAATTTATCTCGCGCATACCCTAACAATCATAAGGTGTATGTGGACCCCAGGATGGGTTTGGGACACTCTGCTCTTCAAATTAAATAAGACAGTGGGCTACTTCCCAAGCTCATGAATCTCTGTGCAGCTTCAATAAATGAAAGACCCATCCTATAAAAAATACAATATTTCTTTAAAGGATTTTGTATAGTCAGTTTTTTTTTTTCAGTCCAAACGTTTATATGGATAAATAACTTACCTGTCTATCTGCATTTACGCCTTGCTGAATAATTACTCCACCACTTTATGTCAGCAGTAAGAAATGGGAAACGAGAGACAAACATCTTGGAGAAAAGAAATGTCTTATGCACAGACACTAGCTGTGGGATGCGCACAAAGGTTTTTTAAACTCCATAAAGCATAGAGTAGGTTACTCTAGGGTAATGCCTCCTGGAAACAGAAGCAATGCCTAGCTGTTTCTGCAAAAACAGAACTGGAAGGCCTAAGGGAAAAGGTGAGGAGGAAGAGAGCAGGATGAAGTGAGAGGCAAAGGGAAAAAGAGAAGAAAGAGATAGACAAATTCAGACTTTACTGAATGTAGCTTTATAACAGACCCCCATGATAGGAACAGGAAGTAGGTGCCTAATTTGGGGCTCGTTTGTAAAGAAAGAATAAGCACCAGTGGTCCTTATTTGAGAAGCATCACCACATGGAAACAGCTTTGAATTGTGTAGATATGCTGAACATGTCAATAGCGGTTAATAGCATTATGTGTGGCTGCACTACCCTCAGTGGAGCACATTCAGCTCCAATCAAGCACCCTTTGCCACAGATCCCTCTCTGATCCCCTCCCCCCTGTTCAGGAAACATACCCCCCAAAGATCCCCCAATGATACCGCCAAGATTCTCACCAGTCATCCCCCTAGCAATCACAATGCTTCGATCCTTACCCTTTGACTGAACAAGCCCCCCTTCTCAATCTCCTCCCTCCCCTGGAATGGACATACCATCAGAAATCAGTACCCCCTCTGCCCCCCAAGACCCCTCCACATGAAAGTTCCTACCCTCCCACCCCCTTCAGTCCACTCTGGCAGACCTGGGACTCACTGGGGCCAATCCTTGGTACCTACTTTGCATAAGGCTGGACTGGTCCACTCCACTCCTGCACTGGCTGGTGAAGCTTCCAATATGGTGGCCTTTACCCGTAATGGTAGTTTCAGAGTACTACCAATAGTGTTAATCCTTAGTGGTAGTACCCTGAGACTACTGCTAGACGTGAAGGCCGGCATATTGGGTACCTTACCAAATGATGCAAGAGTAGAGAGAGACCACTCCAGCTCCAGCTTCACTAGAGAACAGGGAATCCTCCTGGTAAGTCCTAGGGGTGGATCAGGTTGATGGGGGGAAGGGTTGGGGGATAGCTGGTGGGGAGCTGCTCTTGTGGGGAATGTTTCAAGAGTAAGAAGGGTTCAGTAAGGGGTCTCTTATAGATATGTGTGGCTGTCCAAGGAGGAGGATGCTGAACAGGAGGGAGAGGCTGTCAGCCAGGGGTTCATTGTGTGTGGGTGGAGGGTGTCAGAAGGGATGTCTGTCTTGCATTACAGGAGATGGGATAAGGGGATGTAGAAAGGGGGAAAACAATTGAACCTATCATTGGGGGGGGGGGAGCATTTGACTCCACAGATTTGGCCTGGGGCCCTGTTCATTTCCTTGGCATAGCGTGTTTTTTTTTCTATGCTATCTCCTGTGGCAGTTAATATTGCCCCCATGAAGTAAGTGCCTGCTGCGTGTCATAAATGCAGGTCAGATTCTTGCCCCCCCGCCCCAGCACTTACTTCACGCTAACGGTTAGCACTTATAGAACCCTAACTTTTGCAGTTAAAGTGAGGAAAGTGCTAACACTGAATATATTGTCTTTTTTACAGCATTTGTTTTATTTAATTAGCAGATTAATATTATCATTATGTGGATAATGTTGCACTTCTCTCAAAATCCACTAGCTGTTCTTTTTCATGCATGGATAGATTTTGGCGAGATATTGATCTCTCCATCCAAAAGCTATGTTAGGGGAATCAATTAAAAGATAAAAAAGAGTAGAGGATGTGAAAATTTAAGGCATGAGGTTTTAACTTAAAAGATGTTATTGTTTGACCTCCGTGAGTCTAGCATTCCGGAAAAACAAGTCCTGTTCATCCTTGAAAAACACCAGTGAAGACTAAGGAAATGAAATCTTAGGGGTTTATTTTGGCATGAACTAAAGAATATCCATATGGGTAATCTCTCCGGGCATGTGAGAAATGAAAATGGAAGAATATCAAAGGTAAGGGTAAGGATATTCTGAGCACCGATAGTTCAGATTTACAAGTGACAGAATGAAAAGGAACGATGTAACTGTGTAACTATGGTGATGGAAAAAACTATGAACTGAAGCATCAGTCAAGATATAAGGGAGAAGAACTGAGCAGTGATGAGAGAGACAACAATTGTGTAGACTTGATGGGTCAATTGATCCTCATCTGTCATCAACTATCATGTTCCTGTGTTAACTGCAGATATATATGAACAATGATTTCAGGTGACAGTTTTAATAATTTCTGTCCTATAGTTTTCTCTGTGTACGGAAAGTTTGAATATATTCCCTATGCACAAAAAAATGGAGTCCATGATCTTGCAATATTCACCATTAGTTCCAGGAGAAGGTTCTGTAAACAATGGGGTTAAAACAATATCAATGCCTACTTCTTATTTAACAATACTTTCAATATTAACAATATTCTCCTATTTTGTGGGCTTACCTTTAGATTTCCCAGGTTTCCAATTTCTTATTCCAAATATTTCATATTTAATAATTATTTTATTTGCTGGTGGGAACAAGATAAGTTTCATCTTGAAATCTCACTCTAGTGGTGATAAGTACGAACAGCACTTAGGAGAAGCTATAGAGCTTTCTAGAAAGGGACCTTTCATCCCATTTATGTACTACCTCTTCATAAGACAGTCACAGGTCACTAGTGGTGATAATAGCAGCGAAACAAGTTGTACTTTCTGACGTGTGCAGAGTGTTCAATACTCACTGCACTTAGTTCTGAATGCCATTGCCGTTCTGGCCCTCTCATCCCCAGCCCAGCACTATGTCCCTTACTCCTTTATGCCAGTACGGCTATATAAATACCCAACTTAGACATATTCTTCCATCTCTTCAGGCCATGGAACTCTGTCTTTACCTTTATCTTCCACATACTCTTATATTCTCCACTGGGGCATCAGGCACAGCTACTGCAGTCTCCTTTATTTTCTGTCCCAGTGCATTGTCCAGGCTGATTGATCTCTCATGATTCTCCAGCGCAACTGCTCAGTAGATAACAGGACCAAAACATGCCAACCCCTGCATGCACAAACATTATTTTTGCAGTGGAGGTCCTACGTATCAGCATGAGGAACCCATCACCGTTGACATGAATTTGTGATGTCATATTTGAATACAGAAGTGGTCATAAATAGATGGACAGACTCACAGATGGATGAACATGACCTGCACAAAAAGGGGGTTATTTTAGAAGCCTTATTCATGACTTACACATGCATAATCAGGACTATCATGTGTAAATTGCATCTATGTGAAAATGGTCATTTTAGATTGGATCCAGTTTAGACGTGGATGTCCTTAATACTGTATGTGGAAGTTTTGAGGGGGTGTCAGGGGCATGATTAAGGTGTGGTCTGGGCATGAAAAATATCTACATGTGTATTGTCATTTCATATAGGGAATGTAGGTGTAATCCCAAAAATCTTCATATTGGAATTTACATCTGCTCCCTGGCACATGTAGGTTTAAAAAAAAAAGTATATATTTCAGCCAGCCCTTTACAGGAGGGTTTGATGAAGTGTATAGGAAACTCCCCATCCCCTGCAGGTACTCTTCCCAGGTAAGACCAGAACCGGTGAGGTATTGCTCTGGCAAGAGCTTGAACTCATGTCCCCTTAATAAAATAGGCTGGAGAATGCCTGGGGAGGGTGTGGCCCAGCCACAAGGTTTAAACCAGGAAATAGGAGACCCCGGGGGAGGGGGAGGAAGAGAGAAGCCTGGGGTTCTGGAGCATATCTGAAGGTTACTTACCTGTAAAAGAGAGCCTGCTGTGAAGGTAGGAAATATTTGAACTTCATTACTGTCTGTTCAGCCTAGCTGCTGAATTTCTGCTTGGTTGGAGAGAGGTTTTGCTGGGCTGTGCTGCCTGAAGTGAGGAAACTTTGAGGAGCAGTTTGTTTGTTTTGGAAGTGCGGTCCCTGCTGGAGCAGTGTCCAGCTATTCAGCAGAGTAGCCCTGCTGAGAGTAATTAAGGACTGCTTATAGCTGGGGCAAAAGCCTAGGAGCAGTTGCTGGATGCTGGTTCCCCAAATACTGTAAGATATTTTCTTTAAAATTTCTCTTGGCTGTGGAGTCCTGTATTGTGCCTTATGCTGGTCACATCTATCACAGAGAGATTAATACATTTTATTTCACTTTACCCTCCATTGCCTCAGAAGAAAAGGCCTGGCAATCTACTTCTGGTTACACCTTACCAGGGCCGATGCTAGGGCTTCTAATGCCCCCCTGCAACCTATAAATCAGCGCCCCTCCCTCATTATTATTAATGTTGGCTGCACTCTACCCTCCTTTTTCCCAAAAATGCTTTGTGAACTCTTTTCAAGCAATATTAGTATTTCTCTTCAAATCCAGTGTTGTAAGAAAATTGCAGCAAAAAAGAAAATGCATAACCAACATAAAAATACTTAGCAGTAAATACTTAGCATCATACAAGCAGGCTGTGATAATCCAAAAAAATTAAAAAAATAAAATCTGATTCTGGTCATCTCACTAACAACATAAACATTCTCCAGTGCCAGGCATATTGTGAACTCTTATAAAAGACTGCAAAGGTCCCTGAAAATCTACAAAGTCAAATCTATCATACCATAGCAGCATACATATCCAAAACTCATACAATAAGGGGACTGCCCATAAAAAAGCAGCATTACAAATACTGCAATGGGCTCCAAAACCTCCATACACCTATTTGAAAAGCTGAACAACTCAAATTACTACAGTATGGATCCTTACGTACAAAATCCATGTTAACAGAACACCTGGCCTTGGTCACACACTCAGAACACAGACCCTCAACAAGTATAGAATAAGTGACCGCAACCTAAAGTAAAAATAAAAATATGTAGACAAAGATTAAAATGAAACCCCAAGAAGCCAGACTCCGCATGCGGTGCCACACCAGATAAGAGATGCACTTCCCCATAGTATGTGAAATATAGATAGCACAATGTCCAATCACTAAATTGAAAATAAAATTATTTTTTCTACCTTTTTAGTCTGATGATTTTTGATCATGCTGGTCCTGATCTGAGGTTTTTGTTTTCTTCTGTCTTCTCTTAGCACTTTTTCTATGGTCTATAGTCCATATGCCATTTCTTGTCTCTCCTTTGGTTTCTTCATTTTCTTCCATCAGCCTTTTTCCAGTCCCAGTAACCCTCCCCAGTCTTCCCTCCTCTCCCAGTGCCTTCCAGTGTCAACCTCTTTGCATTCCCAGCACCACCACTGGTGTCTATTCCCTTTTAGTCCCCCTCCTTCTACATCATCCAGCCCCTTCTAATCCAAATACTGTCCCAGTGCCCCCTCCCATGTCAGTTACCTGCCAGTCATCCTTTCCTTCCTCTCCTAAACAAACAGGAAATGCTTATTCTCCTAGGACAAGCAGGATGAGTCAGCCACAATAGGTGTCGTCGTCCGACGGCGCCGAGACAGAAGTACTACTCTCTATAGCTCTGAAGGCTTTACCTTTCTGAGCATGGGCCACCCAGGCCACCCCCCGGGTCCGCCCCTAGCCAGCCACTCTTCATTCTTCTGCCTTGCCAACAAGACGGATTTTCCTACACTCTCTTCATCAAACATCTAATTTCACGAAAACAGCAATTTCAGCAATTTTGCAAAGACAGAAACTCCAATCAACCTCTATTATGCCCAAGCCCGGTTTTAAAAAATGTCCTACCTTCTCCAGAAAGATGAACTCCACGGACACCCATGCCTGTTGCTTGAGATGTCTTCTGAGCTATAGAGAGTAGTAGTTCCGTCTCGGACGACGACACCTATTGTGGCTGACTCATCCTGTGCAAGAATGTCCCCCCCGTGCCAGGAAATTCAGAAAACATGCCCTCCAGGATCTTCTTCAAGAGGTAGGAACTTCAGTGCTGCAAGCTCCTGCTGACCATGCTGCTGCTGACCATGTGGCCACCCATGCTGCCCCCAATGCTCTTCTGATGCAGCCAACCTCCTCCGCAACTCCGGATGTGCCCTCCCTGGCCTCCATCTGCAGCCGTGAGGCTCCTGCCTCCCACTCTGGGCTTCTGACTCTTCCTGTAGCTTCTTCTCAGCCACTGGCTTCCCCAGAACCCCCTCTGCAGACAACGTGGGAGATCTAGGGCATGCAGGCATCCATCTTGCCTTCCTTCTCCACCTCCGGCTACGCTCCCTGTGGCGCCATTGGTCAGCACCATGGCAACGAGTCCTCCCCTGACTCCGCCCCCCATGGCACCATTGCATGGCACCAAGGCAACGGGACTGCATCACGGACTGCATCACCAGGCAGCCCAGGACACTCCCCCCTGCACTGGCAAGCCTCTCTGTCGGCACGGAGACACCCACGCCGACATAGCAGAGTTTCAGGAAGACAGCACAGGCACAGGAGGAGGTACTCAAAGGGCAGTTCTCTCAGCAGCAGCCCAGTCCCAAAGAGACATCACAGACATCACAGGCCCAAAGCAGCAGCAGACACAGAAGCAGCAGCAGAAGCTCCAGCAGCAGACATGCTCACAAGAGGTACTACAGGCATAGGAGCAGGGACAAGTACAGATCCTCCCACAGACACATCTATGCACCCTCCAGCAGCCCCTCCTATGTTCTTCCCCCTCCTATGACTCAGAACCCAGGGAGGGTGGGGAGACCGCCATCCAGACCCCCACACTGCTTGAGGCACAGGACAAAGTTCAACACCCAGACTTAACACAGATTTCAAACTTTCTCTCCAGTCTCTTTGACCAATGGGCAAAAAATCAAGCACCTACCTCTACTTCATCGGACCTGAAGGTCCCTAGATCACTAGCTGCATCCACAGAGCCTATACCTACAGAGACGGCTCCCTCTGGATCTCAGCCTGCATCACCTTCTGCCTTGGGCGGGCAGGAGCTGAGTCTTCACCTCCAGTCAACGTGCACCAGCTACGGGCAATGGCCTCCTCCATTGCCAACCTGAGATCCATTCCAGTCGCGGATATCTGCAAAGCTGCCACTTGGTCATCACCCCATACGTTCCAGAGCTGCTGCGACCTCTCCAGCAAAGACTTTGCTTTTGGTCGGGCAGTCTTGACCTTGGCGGACTGGCGCTGCCTGTAGCACGGTCTGATCCACATCTGTGGTTGTGATTCCCCGCAGTACCTTCATTGGTGTTTGCTCTGTTACTGCACTGCGTGCACAGCTACTTGCACTGTTTACACTGTTACTTGCATTGTGTTTTGCACATTGTTCTGCACCTTGTTTTGCATATTTTCACTGTTTACCCTGTTACTTGCACTGTGTTTTGCACATTGTTCTGCACCTTGTTTTGCATATTTGCACTGTTTACACTGTTACTTGCACTGTGTCTTGCACCTTGTTCTGCACCTTGTTTTGCATATTTGCACTGTTTACACTGTTACTTGCATTGTGTTTTGCACATTGTTCTGCACCTTGTTTTGCATATTTTCACTGTTTACACTGTTACTTGCATTGTGTTTTGCACATTGCTCTGCACCTTGTTTTGCATATTTTCACTGTTTACCCTGTTACTTGCACTGTGTTTTGCACATTGTTCTGCACCTTGTTTTGCATATTTGCACTGTTTACACTGTTACTTGCATTGTGTTTTGCACATTGTTCTGCACCTTGTTTTGCATATTTTCACTGTTTACCCTGTTACTTGCACTGTGTTTTGCACATTGTTCTGCACCTTGTTTTGCATATTTGCACTGTTGAACGTGTTTACATTGTAATTGCATGGTGTTTTGCATACTGACTATTGCCCTCTGTGCATGGGCAACCGCCAGCTTTAATAAAGCAGGCATATTGTTCTTGGTCACCGCCTGGTCTCCTTCTTGATCTCCCTTGCACCACAGCTCCACACAGCTAGGGAGGCACCTATTGTGGCTGACTCATCCTGCTTGTCCTAGGAGAAAACGAGGTTACTTACCTGTAACAGGAGTTCTCCGTGGACAGCAGGATAAGTCAGCCACACATCCCACCCTCCTCCCCTGTAAGGTACCGGTCTAAATCCCACGGGTGCACCCCCCTAGCAGTTGACAGCTAGTAACTCAGTGGCTGGCTAGGGGCAGACCCGGGGGGTGGCCTGGGTGGCCCATGATCAGAAGGGGAAAGCCCTTCTGAGCTATAGAGAGTAGTACTTCCGTCTCAGTGCCGTCGGATGATGACACCTATTGTGGCTGACTTATCCTGCTGTCCACGGAGAACTCCTGTTACAGGTAAGTAACCTTGTTTTCTTGCTATTAGAAACTCCGCAACCCAGCAGTTTAAAAGAGAGCAGAGCTGTGGGAACAGAGAAATGTTCCCACAGCTGCTTTCTTTTTCGAAGCGGTGGGTGGCGGGTGGCTAGCGCCAGCTCCCCCTTGCTGCCGGCGCCCTCCTGCCATGCTTACCCGGCTTACCAAGTAGCGACGGCCCTGCACCTTACCAAGAATACCAAAGGGTTGCTGGGTCTTCAGGATTCAGCAGAGACTTGACAATACTTAAAATATATTCTCCTTAATCCCCCTAGTATTTTTCCCCCTCCAGAGTTAAAACTTGTGTACTCTGTTAAGTAGAACTATCTGCATATTTTTAATTTGCAAAATGGCTCATATGCACATCTAAGTGCTGGTATTTAAACGTGCAAATTCTGAAATGTTGGCACTTACACATGTACGATGATGGGTTTCCTTTAACAATTTTTCCCTTGTGTAAATTTGTAAAATGGTTCCTACCCCTGCACATGTTTGTTCGTTGACTTCCTGCTATGTATTTTAGAAACAGCTCTATGTTTTGCAGAGCTGTTTCTAAAATACCATAATAACTGAGTAGGTCCAGACTTCAGCATCTCAATTCCAATCTCCATGCTTTTTATTCAGTTTTATAAAGGATATCTGGAATTGCAGAATGTTAATAAAAAATAAAAGAGCTCAGCTTTCTACAACAAAATGTAATGCATGACTAATATTGTAGTTCCAAAAGGAATTATCCTCATTAAGAGAAGGCTTTTAGAAAGAAGGTCAATTTAAATTGGGGACGTCTAGAACAGAACGTGCAGAGAAATCCCAGGGACGTCTGTCTCTGGTTGATTTCAGAAACATAGATATCCCTGCTGTGGACAATGCACGTGGGAATAGACATCCCCATTAGGGACACTTGGGTCAGGAACATCCATCTCAGGCAAGCTAGCATAAGGGGATTTCCAGAGGCATAGCAAAGTGAAAACAGGAGTCCCCATTCACCATTAGTGTTCATTAGCATAGTGTAAAATACAGGGGGTATTAGTGTAGCTCCTTCTCCACACCTTCCAGACGTTTGCCTGACAAAATGAGCACTTTTCAGATGTCTCTTTGTGCCTGGATCAGGTTTAATGTTAGGTGTGCTTCCGGGTGTCCAGGGCATTTCTGAGATCAGGCAGGGACATCCAGTTACTTAGCAATGCCCTGGTCATGCCTCCATCACGCACCTCTTTGGACTTGGGATATCCAGAAACTCGGCTTCTAAAATTGCTCTGGGGACGTCTCTGTGATTTGGACGTCTGCATGCCCATTTGCTGATGCCCAAATCATGAATATTGCTGTTAAAAGAACATCCTAAATATACAGTGAAACATAAACAACATCCATAAATAGCTTGAGCAGTAGCTGGAAATCTCCCATAACACTGTGCATCCGTCATGTTACCTTACTGCACTGTTTGAGTAATGTGTGAGATCTAGGCCGAATGGGCTAATGTACATGTATTTCCTTACCTGCTGATGATGTGATGTCACCAGGCCTACAGACATGATGTCAAGATCTTTTTTTTTTTTAATGTGATCTCCAGGCCTTATAAATGGCTTATTTTTTTCTTAATGTTGATACCATTTGTTACCAGATATCTTAAAATCATAAGTTATTATTAAAACTCCTTGGTATCCTAATTATTATCTTTTTCTTTAGGCTTCCAGCTCAGTCATAGGTGGTCTCTGTTGGGCTACAATGCCATGAGTCTTTCATTCATAACGATTTGGAAGCAAAGTTGTTGCGGTGATTGTCCTCAACAGGAGTTCACACATTTTGGCATCTTCTGTAATTTGTTTACCCTGTGTCTGGTCACAACATACTGCCTATATAAGACTCCTCCCTCTACCCCATCCCACCCCACCTCCAGGGTCATGGGTGATGCCTCTGTGACATCTCCAGTCATGGCTGGCATAGGAACGTAAGCAATGTCCCAAGAAATGAGCTTAGGTCACTGCATGGTGCTCTGCTGCACTGTAGGAATGTGCACTGCTGAAAGGTTTTGGTTCATTTTTGGAATTTTCAGAAAATGTCTTGAATCTCAGGTGGGGGAGGGGTTGTGTTTGTTTTACACATTTGATTTAATAGATGTTTAACATGCATTAGAACCTTTTAATACATGAAAACTGATTGCTTGCATGCACATTCATTCAGAGGTTAATACACATTAAATTAATTTTGCACATACTACATTGTTAAGGTACATTAACGAACCAGTTGTGGGCTAACAAATGAACCTCCCTATAACACTGCCATATAGATGCTTGAGGGCATGTTTACTAGCGTGTGCTAATGGTTAGCAGAAGGTTTAGCCTGCGATGCTAACGGCGCAGGCCCTATACTAACAATCCGATACTAACCAGACTGGGCAGAATGTGTCAATTGATGATACGTCACAGTTCACATGGGCATTTTGGTTGAACGCTAACTGCAAAGGTTGCTATTAATGTGGGTTCACTTAACGCCATCTCAATGGGTGGCGGTAAGTACATCCTCAAGTCCCATTATGAACATCCTAATGGCAGGAGGATGAACTCACATGCCCTTAAAGTTAGCATGGGCATCCACACTAACTTTCAGGCCTCAACACATGCTATAGCCATGTTCCTTAGTAAAAATGTCCCTTGGAGCAGTAGACAGAAATGAATTAATAAGGTGTGCAGGGATTTCTTTAGTTTCATTATTCATTTTACTTTGTTGGAGAAAGAAGGGGTTTTACATGTTCTCTTTTGCTTGGATTTTCTTTAGAGCAAGAATTAAATGCATAGAATATGGGGTGGTCTGGTGGTTAAACAGTGGGCTGAGAACCAGGGAAATCAGAGATCAAATTGTGCTCACTTCTGTTGGTTCCAAAGTCTTTCTCCCTTGAAGCCCTTTTTATGGTAGTAAAATGGAGACGCAACTGAGTCATTAATCAAAACATGAAATAGCACAAGGTGTCACTAGAATTCTTTTACAGAGTAAGAGCTGATTACAGTGTATTCGATGAAATTTACTTGATTATGATAACAATTATTTATAACTGCAGAATTGCAGAAATCACGCAGTACCAGCAGTGACCTATAGTTGACTGTACATTGACCTATGGTTGTACAGTTCATAGCCTATGTTTATACTTTATGCTTACGCTAACAATGTTCTTTTAGCTATTTAAGAACAGTTATCTGGCTCTCATGATCTTGATATCTTATTTAAAGAAGTAGGTGAAAAGATAAACTTGTGAGTGATGGTTATTCATACCAAAGTTCAACTAATCAGCATATTTTAGAGATCCGTATCAAGAAATTCATCTATCTTCAATTACATATTGGGGATTCTGGTATCCCTGCATCTGTCCATTCCTACCCTTTTGACCTTGCTGAATCCACTTCATCCTCCATTCTCTCAGGTAAAACATTAGATTGCAAGCCCTTTGGAGAGGGGGGATACCTACTGTACCTGAAATGTAGCTTACTCTGAGCTGTCAATAAAAAGTGGCAGCCAAATGCAAATCATTAAAAAAAATGTTCTTTTTTGGGCAGATTTTCTGTTTGTGGAAAGGTAGGAAAAGCATACAGTAGCTTGTATCTGTAGATTAAAAAAAAATAATAATGCATGTAAAATTGAGAATTTAAATTGCTAAATAGCCTGATTTTAGACAGATAATATACAATGTTCCCACCAAGCTACACAGGAGTCCTGGGCCAACACGGCCACTGATGGAGGTGTTGCGAGGTCGCTTTTCTGCTGGTGCCTCAGTAAATTGGTCAGTCTATAAGGTGCCACCTGTCTCTATCATTTTTGCAAGAAGGCAATCAGTTTATTTATTAGCGAATCTATTTATTAATTGATATGTCTTCCATTTTTCGGGAAGCATTTTGAACATGAACTAGAAATTGAAAGAAAAAATGTCTGAGATCAACATATGGGCATGGTAGACTCTGCTGTTTCACATTTTTATCAATGGAGAAATCTTCCAGCAGGCAGATTACTTCTGTCATCTTTGATGGTCTTCCTGAATGCTGCAGTCTTTGGATTTGCACGAAAATGTTTCCTAAGGGCACTTTTAACATCCGCGTTCCTCAGGCTGTAAATAATGGGATTCAGCATGGGAATCACAGCCATGTACAGCAAGGAAAAGAGCTTGTCCTGGTCTGGTGACTGCAGTGACGTTGGTCTCATATACATGCAGATAACGGTACCATAGAATAGAACGACAACGGTTAAGTGGGAGGAGCAGGTAGAGAAGGCCTTCTGCCTGCCCTTGGCAGACCGGATCCTCAAGATGGCGGCAATAATGTAGGCATAGGATGACATTGTCAGCAGGAATGGGATGAAGCCCATGAATATGCCTTCAATAAAAATAGTGAGCTGAAAGCTGTGAATGCTGCTGCAGGCAAGTTCCATCAGTGGCGGTAAGTCACAGAAAAAATGGTTGATTATGTTGTCATGACAGAAGGAGAGTCGGGAAATGAAGACCATATATGGCACCGTGTCCAGCAAGCCAGTGATCCAGGAAGCAGCAGCCAATAGAATGCAAATTCTCTTATTCATGATGAGAGCATAACGTAAGGGGATGCAGATGGCAACATAGCGGTCATATGCCATGGCGCTGAGCAGAAAGAACTCTGTACTTGTGAAAGACAGGAAGAAGTATAACTGTGTCACACATTCCATGAAGGAGATCACGTTATTCCCTGATAGGAGGCAGATCATCATTTTTGGGATGGTGATGGAGGTGCAGCAGAGATCCAAAAAGGAGAGGTTGCTGAGGAAGAAGTACATGGGGGTGTGGAGACGGGGGCTCAGACATACTGTTGTGATTATGAGGAGGTTTCCCAAAAGCGTGATGAGATAAAGAAGAAAAAATCCTAGAAAAATAAAAGGTTGCAGCTCTGGGAGATTGGAGAATCCCAGAAGAATAAATCCAGAGATGGAAGTGGCATTGTCCCATGCCATCTTGTTCACTGAATGACTAGAGGAAGATTGTCTAAAGAGAAAATAATCTTGCATATTGAGTTTAAAGAAGAGAGACAGAAACTGCTTGCAGTTCAGCTTTTGGAGTTTTCATTTATTTTAAAACAGAAAACACAAAATAACATACATCAGAAGGTTATGGACAAAGAATTGGAGCTCTCTCTCTAACATAGCAATCAGAAAACTCCACTAGGTGTCACTGTTCCTTAATTATATGTGCAATATATGCTATTTGATGCACTTTACTAGGAATGTGCAGTCATTTTAGAATGATGTGACCATATTAACTATATTTGATATATTACTTTGTTATTTCCCATCCATACTGATATTAGAAAAAGAGGAAATATTATGCATTAAGGATGTAAACTTCATAAATTTTCATGTCGTTTAGTTTGCAGAGTTGATTTTATTGGGTAATTTAAAGCTTAATTCTGTTTTATTTTTCAATTTTTTCATGTCCACACTACAAAATGTCCACCAATTGTGTCCCCACCAATTAAATGCATCAGAAAACATAAAATTGCATCCCCCAGGCTTTCCTCCATTTTGCCCTCTGCGCCCTCCTGGACTGGTCAGGTGAATGTTATTCCAGTTGCCCCTGTTCCACTAACACAATATTCAAAATGCTACTTGGCAACCTGAGACCAGTGCTGTCTTGGAGTACAACTGCATTACAAAATTAATGCAGCCTTAGACTGGGCAGAGCTGTTCTGAGGCACTGCAGAAATGCTTGGACCCCTGGTGGTGTAAGATGCTGACGGGATTCTGGAGGATGGAAGAATGGGGCCCTTTTACTAAAACATGGTAAGCTTCTGGACTTACAGCACATTTAGCACAAAACGTAGTGTACGTTAAGTGCAAAGCTTCCATGGTAAGTGCCGTGAACGTGGTGTGATAAAATAAAAGAAATGATATACTTTGCATGGGAAAACTAAAAAATCTAAGCATTATAAAACATAAACACAACGACATAGTAACACATAAAATTATTTTTCATACAGATCCTTAAATCTTTCAGCAGCTTACCTTAATTTTTCAAGGGGATGGGGTAGAGTAGCGGTTGAGTAGGTGCTTATAGAAAGGGGTTGTTGGAGAGATGAGCTGCTTGGAGAGGATCTGGTCAGCAGAGGAGCAAAGTAGAGCAGCAGATGGGAACAGAGCAAGAGTTCCTGCAGAAATGAGCTGTCACGGGGGCTTTTGTAATAGACCAAATAAAACGGAGTGAGGGGCAAATGTGATCCACAGGACAGAGATTCTCTGCCCTTAGTTTACTGTGAAATGCAACAAAGTATGAAATACACCTTCTTCTCCACAGTTTCTTCTAGGGACAATTGATATGGGAAGATTTTGAACACTCTTTACAAAAAAAAAATCAAATATATATACGTTACTCTAAGGTTACCAGATTTTTTTGCAGGCAAATCTGGGACATTTGTCCAAAGTGTGTGTATGGAGGGGAGGGGTGGAAAGGACACCTTAGTTCCAGGTTTGAGCAACAAGGTGTGGAAGAGGGAAGAGGAATAATTACCTTTCCCTCATCTCATGACAGCAACAATATCACTTCTAAGTAGGCAATCAAGTGATGCATTTCCCCCATACAGTGCAAAATATAAAGATAATGAATGTAAATTCTAAAAACTGACACATGAAAATCACTAAATGTAAAATACAATTTTTTCTACCCCCCTCCCCTCCCCCCTCGTTGCTGGAATTAGGGACAGAAGGCTGCCAACCTTGTGGGAGTCGGGGACACAGCTCGAAAATTGGGGATAATCCTAAAAAATCAGAGATATCCGGTAACCTTTAAGTTAGTCCCCAGATCAGAATATCAATGTTTGAAACATAGACCTGAGATGCTGAATTTACAAGATATTTAATATTTGCATTAGATTTTGTATTTTAATAGCGAATGAAAGAACAATGTGGCGGCTGATTTATGAACCTATGACGTAAAGAGGTGCCGTATTCCAGTGTTATATTCCTGTCGGAATTACTGGAATAATGGCAGTATTGTGATATTAGTCCTTTCCTCTCTGTCTCTACTACTAAAACTTGTGTCCACTCCCTTATCTCCTGGCTTGATTACTGCAGCCTCCTCCTTGCCGGTCTCCCTCAATCTCATCTTTCCCTCTACAATGCATTCAAAACTCCTCTGCAAGGTTAATTCTTCACCAGCCACATTACTGTCCTATTACTCCTCTTCTAAAGTCCCTTCACTGGCCCCCTATCCATTACCACATTCAGTACAAACTACTTATCCTGACACAATAAATGCATTCACTCTGCTGCTCTCCTTACCTTTCCTCTCTCCCTATATCTCCGTTCCTCTTCTACCTCCCTTCTCTCTAGGCCATTCTCTTCTGAACTCCAGGCTTCGTTCTTTGATCTTGCTGTCCCATTTGCCTGGAACAACCTGCCCCTGTCCTTGCATCAAATCTCTTCCTTTGCCTTCTTCAAGTCCAAGCTCAAGACTCACCTCTTTGAGACCGCCTTGATTCTTAATCCCTTCCCTTGTGTTTCAAGTCCTATTGCCCTTAATTCCCTTATTCTTAATGCATTATTTTGTCCTGTATGTTTGTCTTCTAGATTATAAACTCTTTGAGCAGGGACTGTCTTCCTTTCTGTCTGTACAGTGCTGTGTATGCTTGGTAGTGCTTTGTAAATGCTTAATAATAATAATCTTCCAAAAAAGTTTTTTTTGTAAAGAGTCACAGCACGTGCTATAGATAATCATAAAACAGAAAGTCTTAGTTGTAATAGTGGACATTTGGAATTATACAACTGACCTGTTTGGAATTTTTGCTTAAATACATGGAGGGGTGGAGATGAAGTAATGACAACTAGCCCTTGTAAAGTCGCTAGCCATCACCACTGAATATAAAGACTAAATATTCAATGCGGGGCCATATCCAGCCGCCAACATTGAATATCCGGGTCCGCTGGATAACAGCAAAGCCAACTGTGTAGCACCCGTATTCAGCCATTGCCCAGTTAGCTTGTACAGCAAAAGTAAGACCAGGTTTTAACACTGAAGCACACGCAAATTGTTTGTACACACCATAGCATACTTCTGAATCAATGCAGATGCGATAGATATGTGTGTGCTTAGAAAACCTCTCATGTTCATACAATGCACACAGAACGCTGAAGTGAAACAAACATGGAACATGCCCGAAAATCAGTAAAAAACAAAAATGAACCTGCACCTTTAACCTGAGGTACCTTTCTCTTATACCCAGATTACCAGGAATGTTTCTCTGCATCCGTTATTGTGTTGCGCACAAGCATGTCGTTTCTCTCCTTGCTTATTCAAAACAAATACATAAGTGAACACCCACGCAGGCATTCGATGCACACGCATACAAACACACTGACACATACATGTACAGTATCTATTACACCTTATGAACTTTAGGAGGCAGCACTCTTTGGAGTATTATAAATGCTGAGATGAGTACTTACAGTAAATCTGAGATCATTCCCAGTATACACTGGCTTAGGAGAGAGATTCATTCCTGTCAGAGTATGCATGAAACTGAGCCACTTAGAGACTCATAAACACTGAGAGACACCCGTCTTTATCACTGTAATGAAATGAGAACTATGTGGCTGTTCAAAGGTGATCTCGGGCGAGAATACGGGGAGTTGCCTTTTCCACCTCCCTCAGCAGGATCTACCACTCTTCCAAAGCCAGAAACACCTCAGTCCTGGACAACCCCAATCAAGCCCTGCCTACCCCTTGACGGCCACTGTCCTTTCCTCCTTCTTAATCCCGTTCTCCTTTCTTCCATCTCTTGCTTTCCTTTTGCTCGGTTTCCAGAGGTAAACTCTGATTTTCACTATTAATGGGAACCAAGTATCATCTCTATGTCATTCTCATGCCATCAATCACAGTCCAGATCCATCAGAAAGAAGCTGCAGTATCACACCTGTGGCATCAGCAAGTATTTTTTGCTTACACTTAGGACATCTTCTGTCAAATTCTTACCTGTCTTGGTCTTTTTTGTGAGGATTTTGGGAGCTTTGGTAATTTCTTCTTAACAAGCAAAGCAAGTATGAATTAAACCAGATTTATACAAGCCACCTCATTGTAGGCAAATGATTAGAAGGAAGAATGTGTCCTTGCAATCAGACATCCACTGAGAGCTCAGTCCCCAATGTGCCCTACTGGAAATGTTTCCTATTGAACATGGCATCAGTGGCTGCAGCAATGGGGGTGAAGTAGCTCCAGATTCATGTCTCATAAATATATACAGCCCCCCTCCCACCCCATCCATCCCCAGTAAGTACACACAACAAGCAAAGAGGGATCCATAAAGTTTCTTGACCCTTGTGTGTATGTGTGTGACAGAACACCCTCAACAGTTTGTATGAAGTCGCTTTTTAGATACTGTAGGATGCGATATGAAAACTGAGACACTGAGGTATTTTAGGAATGTGGAGCCTTTTCTGAAATACACTTCCATGTAATGGAGGATATCCAGCAATATACATGTGTAAATTCCGGCGTTTCGCAACAAACACATGCAAGTATCAGCACCTACATGTGTATCTGGGCCTTTCTGCAAATTTAGATGTTTAAAAGCTCTTGATTAATTACCGAGGACTCTATCTTGACCCCAATTCAGTTTGGAAGGGAAAATAAACATTGTGGGATTAAGGGGTCCCCTTAATCCCTCCTGTAAAGTGATGGCCAAAAGGAACAGTCTTTAGATCCCTATTTGTGTCATGGAGCAGGAGTAACCACAAATGCCATTCGCAGATGTCTCCAGTACAGGGGCGTTCAAGTAGGCACAAGGGTGTGGTGGAGGCATGTCTGGAGAGGGGCAATGGACTTACACATCCTTGTTCTATCCCAGAAGTAGTGGAACAGTCTGCAGGCATGTGCAAGTTTATTCCTGCTCCAGGCACGAACACACACACCAGGAAAGTGTTTGTTTTCACTTAAAACAGCCAGTGAGTGCAGAAAAGATAGAGAATAAATTGACTAGCTTTTGATAACTAAGTTCCACACTGGGGCTTGCACCTTGGCCACCCAGCTCTTACTGTAAGTTACTACTCTAACCATTAGGCTATTAGACATCTTGACTTTGAGCTGCCCTCCAGGGTACATCTATATAGACATTTGATACGCATGCAGACCAGGCACGTCCACGTTACTGAAATTGTGCCTGAACTTGCACGTGCCTGCCTTCCTTTTCAGACTTTCTGGCTCTGTTGTCCCAGATTACACTTGGACGTCCCATTTGAAATGTGCCTCTAAATGAAATGGGGAATGCACGTGTATTCTTTTGTCTCCCTCCATGCCCAAACCACACCCCTGATGCACCTTTGCGTAACTTCAACGCACTAAGAACATCCACGTGTAAACTGGACACCTTTAAAATGGATGCGATTTCCATATGTGACGCCCTCCTCCTGCCTTCCTCCCCACACATTTTAGTACTCTCAGTTCAGAGTGGCATTGGGAGAATTTTAAAGAATAATGTGAATAGAGATTTTCTGGCAAAATTGCTAAAATGTTTGCTTCATTTCAGCTTCTCCCATTTTTCCATGTTCACGCATGTGCAAATAACAAGCACTATGGCTCAAGAGCATGCAATATTGCCAAAAAACAAAAAGTGACAACATTTAATTAATTAATTAATTAATTAATTAATTTCTTTATTTATTTATTAATTAATTAATTTATTTATTTAACTGTATTTATATCCCGCTTTTCACCGGGTCAAAGCGGTGGGACACACAACATGGGGGGGGGGGATCAAATGAGGGGGGGGCCATCACCAGGGGCTCAACATTGATGATTTTAGGGTGAACATAGAGACTGACAAGATAGCATAGTTCTTGGTCCGGAGTTCTTGGAGAAAATGGGGGGATTCCTATTCAGAGATGTTCTGGGAATAGGATGGTTTTTAGCTGCTTTTTGAATGATGGCAGATCACCGTTGTTCCTGATGTGGTTTGGTAGAGAGTTCCAGAGGGATGGGACATAAAGTTCAAAGGCTCTGTTGCAGGTCCGTTGTGTTGTCTTGGTTCTTTTGTGAGAGTTGGCAATGGAGCTGTTGGAGGATTGTCTGGTTGTTTTGCTGTGGGTCGGACGAGGCAGTAGGGCGCGGAGTGGGGTGGCTTGTGTTTGGTGGATGGTTTTGTGGGTGAGTAGAAGAGTTTTGTACTTGATTCTTGCTTCGATGGGGAGAATATGAAGGTCTCTCAGAATCGGGGTGATGTGGTCTCGTTTCTTTGCATTGTGAATTATTCTCGCCGTGGTGTTTAGAGCAGTTCGGAGGGGATTGGTCTGTGTGGCAGGTAGGCCATGGTAGATTATGTTGCAGTAGTCCAGATGAGGGAGTGTCAGAGCCTGCATTACTGTCCTGAAGTCTTGCGGTTCGAGGAGGGGTCGGAGACGTTGTACCGTTTTTGCCTTGTGGAATACAGTTCTTGTGGTCTTGTTGATTTGCTGCTTAAGGGTTAGGGCTTGGTCGATGATAATGCCGAGATATCTTATGTGAGGTTGTATTTGGATTTGCGTGGTTCCCATGGTGAGGTGAGTGGGTGGTTTGAAGTCTGGGTCTTTCGTCACTATAAGAGCTTCGGTCTTCTTTATGTTAATGGATAAGTTGTTCTCTTGTAGCCAGTTGGACACGTCGGCAAAGCAGGCTGATAGCTGGTCGCTTGTTGGGTCCGTGGTTGTAATTGGGGCGTAGAGCATTATGTCGTCGGCGTATATGTGGAAGTTGACATTGTGAGTGCGTATGACTGAGCAGAGTGGACGGAGGTAGATGTTGAAAAGCATGGCTGATAATGTGGATCACTTGATCTTTATGTTATAAGGACACTGTATATTCTTTCCATCTTTCCTTGATCTTCTCAGCATCATTCAACATGAATCCTTAAACATCTTGACGTATTTCAAGTCAAGGCTTGGATTTTCTCTTTAACTCTCGCAGCTTTAGGAAAGCCAGACTTGTTCTTCCTCTCATAGTTTCTGATCCTATTTTCTTGCATGCGTCACTGTAGTACTTCTTGTCTCATCTTGCTGCATGTTGGAAATTTCTGAGTTCTGTGATTGAGTCTCTTTCTCCTCTGGCTTTAGTTTTTTTGCATTTTTGAACAATTTTCAGAGTTTCTTCAATCATACATTTTGGCTGTTTTTGCTTTTTCACCTTTTTTAAGAGACATCTCATGTTCTATGAGCACAAATTTCTTGATTTCATCCCATAATTCTTCTGGTGCTCTGTCAGTTATATCCAAAGCAGAAAATCGATTTTGCAGGTAGCTTTTAAATTCTAGTGGTATATTTTCAAGGTCATATTTTTCTACATGCATGAGTGGCTTGCTCTTTTTCAGCTTTAGCTTAATTTTGTATACTAATAATTGGTGATTTGTACCACAGTCAAGTTTTGTCTTTGTTGATGTTATTGAGTGTTTCCATTGTTGCTTTCCATAGATGTGATCAATTTGATTCTTGTACACTCTGCTGGGTGAAGTACACGTGAATAGTCACCATTTGTGTTGTTGGAAGAAGGTGTTTGAGATGAATAGATCATTGGTCTTTCTCTAGCTCTTGCTGCTAAGTCCATATTTTTCAACCACTTTGGCATCTTCTTTGTTGCCAGCTTTAGCATTCCAGTCACCCATGACTATCACATTTCTGTAAGAATGGCAACAACACTAGCATTACCTGCACGGAAGAAAGGCCTGACAATCTACTTCCGTATCCTGCCACAGAAACCCAATGGATAGTCACAAGAAAATAAATTGGCTGATTAAAAATGTTCATAAAATGATGACTATGTAATAGGTTTGGAGGAGTAGACTATAGGGCTGGTACCTTTTCAGAAACTAATGTCTGTCTGAACCAACAGCATGGCTTCCTGTTCACCTTTGAGTTGCCCAGCTTGAAGAGAGGCATTTCCTCCTTCTGGAGAGCTAACTCAGCTTTAAAGGTTTTCAAGTGCCCCAGCAAAGCCCATTCTTTCAATTCATCCTGGGCTTTCTCCTCATGTAATCTAGAATTTTCCTCTGTCAATTAAAATCTAGAAGTTTGAGCTGCCTGACGTTCTCTCTTAAATTCTTTCACTTGCCCATCCAGAGCAGCAAGCTGCTCTAGTAACTCTTAGCATTTTTCACACTGAGAGCCATGCATAACTGGAGAGGGGGGTGTTCCTCCCCATCATGCTCATGTGACGGGGCATCTCTAGCAGCTAGCTGCTGTTCTAGATCAGTATTTCCCTGCTCGAGAGTCCTTATCTGAATTGTGTCCTCTTTTAAGTCAGCCAAACTTAAATCAAGTCTGTCTCGAGCATGCTGTAGAGCTTCTACAGATTATGGGGTATGTTTACTAAAGTGCGGTAATCGTGAATAACGCGCGTAAGGTACGTTTACCGATCGTTCGCACGTCTGAACGCGCGTACTGACGTGCGAACGATCGGTAAACGTACCTTACGCGCATTAACCGCAGTTAACGATCGTAAACCTCCGCGGCACGTTAAAACAGCGCGGAAGGTGGAGAGTGGGCGGAGAGAAGGGGTCAATGGGCGGAGAGTGGGCGGGGAGAGGCTAACGCACTGATTTTCAGAGCTGAATTCCAACGCGAATGAAAACCTGTCGTTAAAGGCATTTAAAGGGAAGAGAAACGATTTCCGTCAGCAATGTACAGAAAAACCGGGGAAACCTACAAAACGTGAGCAGTGTGATATATGTGCACTGAACAAAATAGCAAATAGTCATGTAAAAAGACCACAACCAAATCCGGAAGAACGACAAACAAGCATGCCAACAGTGATATTAATGGGAAACAATGAAAATAAATGCCAGGAAAGCCCCAAAAAATAAAATGAGTCGTGGCCACGGAGTGTGGACCCCTCCAAAGATCATCTTTGAATCCTAATCCTGAGCGCTCCTGGGACTGTGTTCCAGGGTACCCCAGTAATATCACAATTGGCCAGCCTGGTTATGTCCCCATCCTCTCATTCGGAGGTCATAGTTGGTGGTTATGTGCACCTATGTCAGCAGACAAGGTGAATGAGGCCAAAGTAAAAATGTGCAGAGCAGAGACCAGACTCGCTCAGCCAGGTGTCCCATCAGCAGGGACCTCACTGACAGTGTGGTGCAGTGGACATAGCCAATACCTGTAGGACCAGAGGGTCACAGGTTCAAATCCCAGCTGGGGCGCTGCCAACACAGTCACCATATTTTACCCACCACGAAGCAGAAATAGTAAAGACACCCCTTTATTGCAGAGAACAGAGGCATCGTGCAAACACCAATATGTTACCCAACACCGCACACACCCCATAACAATGGCCATTACCAACAGCTGAGTCCCCCAAATGCAGTCCTAGAGTGGCACACCTGAATCAGGTTATATCCATTTCCCAAGATAAGGACATGTCAGCATGTTGGCGGAAGGGTACAGGTGATGGAGAGGGCAGTGGCTGCTAGTCCCAGCAGACAGTGGCAGAGCTATGTGCAGGCTGCCACATCCACAGCAGCAGACAGGACCTGTTGGATGTACAGTCATGGACCACCCAGGGAACACAGCATATCTGTGGCAACATGGTGGTGCAGTGCACACAGACAGTGTGTGCAAAAACAGAAGGTCACAGGTTCAAAGCCCAGTTGTGTCAATGTCCATTCTAGTGAACATTTTTCCCCCCAACTGTACCGTGACTGTAATGACAAACATGTAGTGCTACGAACATACACAGGGTTACTACGCCTATATATTACTACTCCGAGCACAGACACCTGAAACAGCCGCAGTACCTAGAGCAGAGCCCCCCAAATGCAGCCCTGGAGTGCCACACACCATTCAGGTTCTATGATGCCTCCAATGAAGATGCCTGTGCTGCATAGCTATGCCCCACCCCCATGGCATGCGGATGTAGGCCATGCATATGTAGGTGGGACAGCAGGGAAACCTGAACAGTGTATGACACACCAGGACCTGACCTGGGAACCTCTGCGGAAAAGCAACAGCCAACAGGGCCAGACACACCCACAGGTGCCACTGGCAAATGCCCCCTCGAGAGCCAGGACATTGGGCCCTGTGTGCATCCACCAATACTAGCACAGACATACCCTAGTAATGCCACCCTACACCTGGGTATATGGTATGCACCTATTAGACAGGTCGCATGATTACCGGTAGATATCAAGTCCTACGTCAAGCACAGTGTGCTCATCGAGCCCCATCAGAACAATCAGTCAGATGTCTGCGGGGCATGCTACAGGTCAGGCCACGGACAGTGTTTACCACCCTGGGGAGCGACGGCCAACAGTAGTGTGGATCATAGCCATGCCTGGGCTGTGTCCAGGACTGGTGTGGGGGGCAGGGCTGCTGGACCCCCTCCACAGTAGCAGAATGCTGGCAGAGGTGTTGGAGTGTGTGTCTGTCTCTACAGTGTGTGGGGGCTGCAAGCACCTTACATAGGCCACACGCACAGCACTGTTGCCAGTATTGGCCAGCAACTGTGCATAATGAGGAGCAAGGTACCATGGGTAGAGGCCAGATATGGTGGCAGGGGCAGGCTGTATCTGCACAGCACACAGGGCACCGACTGCGGCATAGTAGTGCCCGGCCACCACCTACACAGACAGGGTGACCGCTGTATGTCCTGCAGGGAGCTCAGTCTCACCCTGACTGTGCAGTGACCACAGCATGGCTAGACATTCCCATCGTGTGATATTGTAGTCTTGTCAGATGATATGTATGTGTCTTCCTATGGGGACCAGTCACTGACCTCTTTGCTGGTTGTGTATGCTGCTATCCCAGTCCAGTTATGGGTGCATGCAGTTCTAACAGGAACATGCAGCATGGACCTAATAGCAGACTGTATGCAGCTGGTACATGTCCAGATGGAGAGCCTGGCAGAGTGCATTGGCTGAAGGCCTGGTGCTGGACATTATCATATAGTGATGGGGTGCAGCCTAGCCTATACAGCTCTAATGTGTGCATGCTACTGTGCTATGGATATGTTGAGAGCTGCAGGAACTGGCAAGAGGGGTGTCTGACCCACAGCAGAACTGGGGGTGATGCCCCTTCCACTGCCATCAGTGCAGGGAGGGTGAAGGTGGATGAGGTGATGGGAGACTGTGTTTACTACCAGAAGCCCCCTAGGGACCACACCTGACTGATCCAGACAGATATATCCAAGGTCTTTGTGCAGAAACTACCTATCCCACACAGAAACAATGCTGTGGATGGCCAGCATGGCCTAAGTCTGCCATGGATGTTGCTGTGGACCTGCTGCTTTATGCATCACATCACCCTCATGGTGAGCACAGTACCCGAGAAATGTGATGGTGTGTAGGTACATTGTTCCAGTACAACACACGCTGAGACACCCCTACCATGCCTAGCTGCTGTGGGGGTGCACATGTTCAGTTACACCACCAGGCCAAGGTGCTGTGGGTTTGCTTTCCCCGTGGTGTGTATCAGTGAAAAGCTGATTTGCATATCAAGTGCATCATGGGTGTGACCTGGCCAAACAAACCCTGAGCACCACTGTGGATGGACTGTGTGGTGAACTGACGTCCCTCTGTAGTCAGTCACTCATAGAGAAGTAGATACAGATACAGACAAAACTGAAACCCACTGTCAAATGCACCGACAGTGGAGCCAGAGGCAGTGGGTACGACCCCACTGTGCTGATACGTAGCAGGCCTGTCAGATGCAATCACTCTCCGAGCAGTGGTGTCTTTAACAAACCATGACCTCAGGTGCCATAGAGAAGCAAAGCCCATGGTCTATGCCCAAAGCCCAGAGAGGATATAGTCCAAACGTCAAAGAAAACACATGGAAATGAGCAATGCCACGCTATGCAGTCCCAGAAAGTAAACCTCACAGCACCCACACATGTCCCCCAAAGCGAACCTTACTGCTAATTAAACTGTGACTCCCTCTGTGGCCCTGTCATCACACATTCCCCTCAATACATCAAAAGAAAAGGTACATCACGTATGTCTGATACAGCTCTATGTCATGGGCACCTCTAGGCAAAGGAAGGTGAATGTATGCAAATGTGACATGGGTGCAGCAGAAGGGGCGAGGAACCATAACGCAAACCCTGTAATGAGCAGAGTCCAAACAACTCAACCTATGAGATGTAGCAGCAGTACTAAACCCTGGGAGCTGCAAATGGAGAGCCCCCGCAGGTAAGAACACACATACCCACGCACGCTTCTACGCCCGTAGGAACGCACGCTCTGACGCCCATAGCAACGCACGTGGCTGCGCCCGTAGCAACGCACGTGGCTGCGCCCTTAGCAACGCATGTGGCTGCGCCCGTAGCAACGCACGTAGCAAGGCATATCTCATTCCCCAGACATGGCTTCAATGTCGAGGAAGCCAGCCTTCAATCAGCGGGAGCTCTACCTGCTGACAGAGCTCTTCTGCCTCAGGCAGAGGCGCCTATTCCCCGGATCCTCGAGGAGGCAGAATCTGGGAAGGGTGCGGAGAGCCTGGGAGCGCCTCACCATGCGCTACAACCGCAGCGCAGACTAACCACGTGAGGTAAGTCCATGGGAACAGGCACTCCAACCCAGGATGTGCAGAGGAACACCATGCAACCAAGTCAGCAGTCACATATGCACAGATAGGGACTGCAAGGTGTCTCCACATCCAGCTGTGAGTGAGGCCTGTCGTCCCCCCCCAGATACTCCCCAAAGCCCCACCTCAGGGGCCCTACCCCGTCCTGGTGCCCTGGTATCTGCCCCTGTCTGTGATCACAAGATGTAGCTATAGCCCAGGGATGCAGTAGGCCCCAAATGAGGGCTCTCCCCAGTCCCTGTGCCCTGGTATCTGTCCCTGTCTGTGATCACAAGATGTAGCTATAGCCCAGGGATGCAGTAGGCCCCAAATGAGAGCTCTCCCCAGTCCCTGTGCCCTGGTATCTGTCCCTGTCTGTGATCACAAGATGTAGCTATAGTCCAGGGATGCAGCAGGCCCCAAATGAGAGCTCTCCCCAGTCCCTGTGCCCTGGTATCTGTCCCTGTCTGTGATCACAAGATGTAGCTATAGCCCAGGGATGCAGCAGGCCCCAAATGAGAGCTCTCCCCAGTCCCTGTGCCCTGGTATCTGTCCCTGTCGGTGCATACAGGGAGGAGCTATAGCCCAGGGATGCAGCAGGCCCCAAATGAGGGCTCTCCCCAGTCCCTGTGCCCTGGTATCTGTCCCTGTCTGTGATCACAAGATGTAGCTATAGCCCAGGGATGCAGCAGGCCCCAAATGAGAGCTCTCCCCAGTCCCTGTGCCATGGTATCTGTCCCTGTCGGTGCATACAGGGAGGAGCTATAGCCCAGGGATGCAGCAGGCCCCAAATGAGGGTTCTCCCCAGTCCCTGTGCCCTGGTATCTGTCCCTGTCTGTGATCACAAGATGTAGCTATAGCCCAGGGATGCAGCAGGCCCCAAATGAGAGCTCTCCCCAGTCCCTGTGCCCTGGTATATGTCACTGTTGGTGAGTAGAGGAAACAGACCTCAGCCCCAGGATGCAGTAGGCCTAGGGGTGCCAACTGTTTCACCGAAAAAACCCGACACCTGTGGCTCGCCATGCTCCAACCATGCCCCGCCCCGAGCCCCACCCATGCCCCTCCCCCAGCCCCACCCACAAAAATTACCGGGGATCCAGTCACACCTCCCCTCAGTGCTGGTTCACTCACCCCCTTCCCCGCAGTGCTGGTTCACTCACTCACTCCCCCCCCTTCTGACTCACTCATCCCCTTCCCCTGCTGGTTCACTCACTCACTCACCCCCCCTCCCCTGCTGATCCACTCACACCTCCACTCCCCCCCACACTGCTGGTTCACTCACCCACCCCCCTCTCACCTACTCACCCCTGCTGGGTCACTCACTAACCTACCCCCCCTCCCCTGCTGGTTCACTCACACCTTGGCCCCCCCCCTTGCTGGTTCACTCACACCATCAACCCCCCACCTTGCTGGTTCACTCACACCTCCCCCCCCCCTTTGCTGGTTCACTCACACCCCCCCCCCCCACTGCTGGTTCACTCACACACACACACACCCCTTGCTGGTTCACTCACACCATCACCCCCCCCCCCTGCTGGTTAACACAAACCCCCCCCCCCCCACCTCTGCCCAAGCCGCCCCCATGACATCACCTCCTCGGGCTCTGCGATGACCGAAGGACTCCTGACACAGTTTCTCTTTACTTTACAATGTAAGTGTAGTGCAGCCGCTGCTCTGTACAAAGCAGAACCAGCGGCTGCACTGCTATAGGGAATCGCGATTGTGTTCGCACCGTGGACCTCGGCACGAAAGCCAGTTTCGTGCTCAGGCCGCTCCCGATCTTGCGGCCACTGCAAAATCCCGGCTTTTCAATGGCCGGTTTTACAACTGTGCCGGCAGCCGGCCTGTCCATGGAAAAATCGGCCAGGCCGGCTGAACACCGGCCGGTTGGCAACCCTAAGTAGGCCTGACCCCAAAGCCCCACCCCTCATCCTGGTGCTGTGTGGAATGCCCCAGTCTGTGATCATGGGCCTAGCCATGTTGCACACTGCGAAATATATATGTGTTCTGTAAGAGGTAACGAAATGGCGTCCGTCCCCTAATGTCAATATCTGTCGTTACTCCAATAGGTCAAGGATCTCCGTAAGAAGGCGCGGGAGCTGAGGGCCAAATACCCGCGATTCGTGGAGCGTGTTCGGAGGGAGCGGATGGCCCAACAGGACGGTGCGTGAGGTGACATGGCCCTGTGGGGCACTGGCTGTCCTGAACACAGGATGTATGTGAATACTGTGGCTGCTGTGTGACTATGGCAATGACACTTGTTCCCCTTTCCCACAGCGGATGCACGTGCTGCTGAGGGGCCTGGGGAGCAGGATGCGGGCCCCAACGAGCCGGTAGATGATGATGGCCAGGAGGAGGTGGCAGGCCCAGGGGTGGAGGACCAAGGCACACCGCAACATGGGGGAGAAGAAGAAGACGTCGTGGAGGGGGAGGAGGACGCAGAGGAGGGGGGGGCCGGGAGAGGAGGGAATGGCTAGGGCGGGGGAGGCGGTGGGGGATGGGGAGAGGGCAGAGGTGGTGGGAGGGCAGGGTGAGGAGGGGCGGGTACAGGTGGCTTGGGAGGGGGGGACCCTGCTGTGGGGGGACAGGGGCAGGAGGGGGATGAGTCGGGGAATGCACAGCTGGAGGGGGATGGGGCGGGTGCGGGGAGGCCTGGTCCATGTGGGTCATGTGCCCATCTGCATGGGCTGTCACAGGGCGATGGGGGTGCCAGCCACCTGCACCGTGGTGAGGCCGATGCGTCCCCTCTGGACGTGGACATGGCACACATAGCTGCTGACAGGCGCACCGTGGATGCAGCCACACAGACACGGGGAGACCTGTGTCTGTGTGGCTGCATGTGCGGACTGCGCGTGGCAGTGGCTGTGCGTGCGCATGCACACGCCCAGAGGCAGCACGCCCTCATCATGGGGCAGGTCCTGGCGACCCTGACCATGGTGGCTGACCGGCTGCGCTTGCTGGAGGAGCGCGTAGCTGGGGGTGCGCCGGATCAGCCACCATGTGACAGGGGTCCCCGAGGTGTGTAGCGTAAGGATATGCAATGCACACCCGCCCTGTGACAGCCCATGCAAAGGCCTACCCCACTCAGGGAGAGCAGCAGGGCTGCATGACGGGGATGCCGCCATGGTGGACATTGTCTCATCCACCACACCCTGTGCATGTTTGAATAAAGTTGTTCATTGCTATCGTTACACTGTGCTGTCCAGATATCCTTCTTTGCTATGGGTCAGTGGTCTGTGAGCGACACATGAGGGCACACACATGTGTGTCAGTGTACGATACAAAGGGTGTGTGCAGTGTATTGTACACGTGTCATGCATCTAGCGATACTATGGACATTACATGTGGTATTGCCTCACATGTCCCAGAGCACACACATGTAACAGTGCCCAGGGACCAGCAGTGGTGGAACATGAAAGGCTATGTGCAGCATCTGTGATGGGCGCAGTCCTGGGTGGAGGATGGCAGGGACACAGCAGGTGGGCGAATGGACAATGAGCGTAGATGTGCACAGGGCTATGGGTGGACATAGTGGACATGGCCACAAGGTGACATGGGCTGGGCCACATGTTGTGTCCATTACTCTTGTATGTCATGGTGTCGGGGGGCATTGTGCAGGTGATGCACATGGGGGTTCCACTGCATAAAGGCTGGCCCGTACCATTCGTTGATATATGATACATAGCATGGCACGGAACACAGGACAGCAGCATGGACATTGACCCTTGCAACCACATGGACTGTCCCTACACACATGTGCCTGTGGGGCATCCCAGGAGGGTATGGATAGTATGCTATGTGCATGATGTTAGTGGCACGGGAGGGGACGGACATGTAGTTGGTATGTGACGAAGGCTAACCGTGTGCTGTTCTGAGCGCTACACTGATGGCTGACCAGAGGCCACAGGGACAAGTATCGGACACAGTGGGATGCGTAACAGAGAGGACAGGCAGTCTGCCTGCCAGGCGAAAGGTGCCTTTGGGACTGTCTATGGTCATTGGAGCACGGCGCAAAGACTCAGTAGTGCCTGTCTATGACTGAGGGTGTACTGTACCTTTGCTAAAGCTGTGCCCGCAGTCTGGGTAAGTGTATGTGCTGTGCCCTGCTCCCTTTGGTGTTCCCCGAGACCTGGATATGTAGAGTCCTATCCTGTTAACATAGGGGATAGCAAAGCATGGTGGGTGGGACATAGACACCCCAGCAATGTACTGGTACCCCAGCAAGTCAGGTCCTCCTACGTGTACCCATGTGATATCGGACATAGCCATTGTGTGGAAGCAACCTGGGCACATGCCATACCCTTGCTCAACCCACCCACCCGGATATCTGTCACCCTCCCTCCCCTGGGCCCATGTAACGGCCATGCACCATCATGGGTACACTGTGTGTCACCCACCACCACCACACATCCCGAGTCAGAGCCAATGAAACCAGCCCTGAATTGGTGGCGGCCCCATCAGGTCATTTCCACCATGCCACTAATAGGCCATTGCCAGACCTTTCCCAACAACAATCATCCCGCTGCACATTTCAGGTCCTGCCCCCCCCATCACCCACAGCCCACATGATGCCATGCCCTGTCCCCCTCTATGGCCCATGAGCACTCGCTGCAAACCCTCAGCCCCCTAGCTCACGGGAAACGGATGAGGCAAACAGATGCTGGCTGCAGCTGCTAGACAGTGTGTGCCTGCTGGCGTGCACCCAAGAGCAAGTGGGGCATCCCATGCTGTCCACAGCAGTGTCGGTGGATAAACCATATGTCAAAATAGTTAGCAGCGCCCATGCCCCAGGGTCATGCATGTGTGGGCTGTGCGTGATACAGGCCCCCACAAGAAACATAGGAGACGTGGGGCGGAGCCTGATGTCCAACGGGGTAGACGCCTTGTGCTGAAGCTCCCGAGAGGCCTACACAGAATCCTGACTGAACTCCTGCAAAACTTCACTATTTTGCTTTAAAATCGCCGGGGCGCATCGGAGGGATGGCGGGACCTAAACCACAGCGCCTAGATTTCGGCTCCCCCACTTCGTCGCACGGCAAACGCTCCAAAACGGAACTGCCTTCCCCGCATAAGATGGCGCCGCTCTGTGAGAGCCCTGAAATGCAGCGGGTGATACTCGAGGAGATTCGTGGTGTAAAGGAACTGGTACAATCCAATGGAGAAGCGATCCGCGCCATGCGTGAGGACCTTACCATGATGCAGGAAAGGCTCGAGGGCCTCTCGTTGCGCCAAGACAAAATGGCGGAGACTCTTGAATCGCACGCGGTGCGAATGGGGAAGATCGATAAAGCTGAACGCCAGATTTTGCTCCTTCAAAAGGAACTTGAAGATAGCAATAATAGAGCTCGTCGCAATAACATTCGACTCATTGGAGCTCCAGAGGGCGTAGAAGCAGGAGATCTGCGGGAATATCTGGGCAATATTCTACCCTCTCTATTGAAGACGACGTTTCTTAAGGACCTGGAGATAGACCGGGCGCACCGTGTCCCCACTAATATGGCGCTCAACCGGACGACTCCCAGGCCCATCATTTTTCGGCTACTGCGCTATCAACAAGCTGAGCAAATTCTGGCTGCTGCCCGGGCTAATCATCACCTCGAGATAGATGGGCATAAAGTGTCTTTCTTCCCTGATCTCTCTAAGCCCACGATGGACCGCCGAAAGAAGCTTCTTGCTTATCGCCCTCGCCTTCAGCAACTGCAGGCCCGATTTGGTCTCCTGTATCCGGCAAAGCTACGCGTTACGCTGCATAACCATACCAGGACCTTCGAGGATCCTGACCTCCTCGCTGCATTTTTGGACTCTAAAGAAGCTGAACTGATGCGTTGATGTTACCATCAAGCTGTGTTGCTGTTCAAAGCTCTCTTAAATCTCTACCTCATTGGGGCCTATCGCAGTGATTTCGCTGCGGACGCGGTTGGACTGCTCTCCTGACCTACTTCTTTGAACCGCCATCCTGCTTCTCTGCACCCTTCGGTGGCTCCCGGGACTTGTTCCTGCTGCAGGGAGTATGGCCAGTATCGGGCCTTCTCTGGGGCTTCCCCCCGCAGACTCATGGTCGCCAGTAATAGTTGGGGTTTTGCTTCTTCTCTAGTGCACTTCGGTGCCTGTCTCTTTTTTTTTTGGGGTTATTTATGCTTTCTACCAAAAGTTTATTATTTCATGTCGTGTGTACAGTCATTTGCTACCAATATGCATAGTTTAGGGAATAATGTGCAACTTCATGTTCTCTCAGAATTTTGTATATTACTAGATGGCTTTCTGTAAGCTCTTATCATTGAATGTCAAAGGTATCAATAGTCCAATCAAAAGGAAGAAAATTCTTAGCTATTTGAATACGGAGCATGCTGATTTAGTACTGCTTCAAGAAACGCATTTAAATGCTAAAGAAACACTAAAGCTTAATGTCAAGCCTTATGCTGTTGTGGCGTATTCTCCCGCTGTTGCTAAACGCTGTGGTGTTGCCATACTTGTTAAGAAATCCCTGCAGGCCACCGTGCTAGATATTAGCTCAGATAATGAGGGTAGATGGGCTCGCGCTCATCTCAAAGTGGGGGATCTAGAATTCACGTGTATTTGTATTTATGCTCCAAATGTTGACAATCCTGGTTTTTTTGCTAAAATTGCACAAGCTGCGCAAGCCTCCGCTCATACCCCACTAATACTGGGAGGAGACTTTAATCAGGTCCTCGACCCTTTGGTGGATCGGCAGCCGCCTAGAACCTGTGGTCCACCCAAGAGTCTCTCCATACTTACAGCTATGATCGCTGATTTGGCTTTGGTGGACATATGGAGGTTATTGAATCCTTCTGATTTGGATTTTACCTTTTTCTCCGCTCCTCACCAATCACAATCCCGAATAGATTTTTTTCTTTTATCTAAAACATTGGTATCGCAGATTGGTATGGCTAAGATTCACCCCTTGCACATTTCAGACCATGCTGCCATATCTTTTACGATACACACTGCTGCGCAAAATGCAAGTCCCCGAGCATGGTCTTTTGATAGGTCTCTCCTAGACCAACAGGATTTTCAAACTGTAATACGGGCTGCCATACAAGATTACTTTCATTTTAACTCTCCCCTTGACACAACGAACTGGGCCTGGTGGGAGGGTTTTAAGGCGTCTATTCGAGCCACGGTGACTAGTTATCAAATCCGTCTTGGGAAACAAAGAAGGCAACAATTGGTGATCCTTGAACAACAGATACAGGCTGGTGAACGTATTCTTACGTCCCGAACAGACCCATGTGTTCTGCTTCGTTTGCAACGTCTCCGTTTTCAGTACAACAAGATTTTGCATAATGCCGCTGTTAGAAATATAGCATCCCAGCAGGGATTGTATTACCGGGAAAATAATCGCGCTGGTAAACTACTAGCTAATGCTTTGAAGGGGAAAAAAGAAGCCAAACGGGTAGCAGCTCTCCGAAGCCCATCTGGGAATGGCCTTGTCACAAAAGATCATGAGATTTTAGAGCTTTTTCGCGATTTTTATGCTAGCTTGTATAAATCTGAATGTGAGTTTGTTCCTGAACATTTCGACCGCTTGTTAGCTGGTGTACAGCGTCCTACTCTCTCGGCTGAGGAATGCACGGCCCTTGATCATTCGTTTACTCTTGTGGAAATACAGGATGCAATTAAAAGATGTGCCTCCGGCCGTGCTGCGGGTCCAGACAGCCTTCCGGCTGAGTTCTTCAAAACTTTCAGCTCTGATCTGGCCCCGTTTTTGCAGCAATACTTTACTACCCTAGTAGCCGACGGATCCTCCCTTGGTTCCTTTTCAGAGGCCAACATAGTGGTCTTTGAGAAGGAGGGGAGAGACCCACACCTGACAGCCAATTACCGACCCATCTCCCTGCTTAACGCAGATTATAAAATCTTCGCCACTATTCTTTCTACTCGGCTCTCTCACAAAATGACCACTTTAATACATCCAGATCAATGTGGATTTATTCCCGGCAGATCAACTGCTGATAATGCCAGGACTCTTTGTCATGTACTAACTAATATGGCCTCCCACGATCGTCCATTGGTTGGCCTTTCCCTAGATGCCGAAAAAGCCTTTGACCGGCTAGAATGGCCATTCCTATTTGCGACCCTCCGTTGGTTTGGTTTCGGCGATAATTTTCTCCGTTGCCTTCAAGTGCTATACTCTCAACCAACTGCTAGTGTCTGTGCCAACACATTGAAGTCCCAGCCATTTTTACTGCAAAGAGGCACCCGTCAGGGGTGCCCACTTTCCCCCTTACTTTTTGATCTTGCGTTAGAACCCCTAATCCTGTTAATCCGTCAGTCTCCACATATCCACGGCGCTCCCTTTCCCCGTCGGGATATAAAAGTCTCAGCGTATGCAGATGATCTTATGCTTTTTGTTTCCTTAGACTCCGTATCTGTTGTTCTGGATCTAATTGACCGCTATTCTCAACTTTCAGGTTACAAAATTAATTGGACCAAATCAGTCGCCTTTCCCCTAAACCACCAGGTTCACCAAGCAGACTTGCAAACCTTTCCTTTTGTATGGCAGCCCCGTATGGTAAAATATTTAGGGGTACATTACTGTTATCCTCTCGAAGAAACCGTCGCTTTTAATGTCAAAAATTTAATCACCAAGGTCCGTGAGCTCACCCAACGTTGGTCTCCACTTACTCTTACGTGGTGGGGCCGTATGGATACCATAAAGATGATGATTGTTCCCAAGGTTAATTATGTCTTAGAAATGTTACCGTGCCTTCTCCCTCGACACACCTACAAAGATATCGAGGGCCTGTTGATCAGATTTTTGTAGCAGAACAAACCGCCTAGAATAGCGAAACATAAACTTCAGTCAGATAAGGAACATGGTGGGATAAGATTTCCTGATTTTTTCAACTATCACCTCTCTTTTCTTCTCAAACAGGGTGCCCGTTGGTTGGACGCTTCTTTCCCGTCCAGACCAATATGGTTAGATATAGAAGAAGACCTCTGTAAGCCCATTCCACTTAGCTATCTCCCTGGAATGACTTTCCCACTGGATGCCCACTATCCACCAATGCTCCTGGATACACTTCGCTCCTTCAATGTTCTCATCAGCTCCCTAGATTCCCTAGCTTGCCCACTAGATAGGCTTCCAATTTGGCATAATGCTCGATTCCAAATTCAACATAAGCCGGTGGCCTGGAGTCCCTGGTATTCCAGAGGCATCTGGACTCCCAATCAACTGTTTCACAATGCTCGCTGGAAGTCCATTAATGAGCTCCATTGTGAGTTTGGCCTTCCTTCTAAATACTATTTTCAACTGCTTCAGTTGCAGCACTGTCTCAAGAGTGCTGGGGTTTTTCCCCCACTAACTCCTCATGACCAAGGGATAACTGAGGTGGTCTCCTTTATTGGGGCTCAGTCCGGTGTTGCTTCCACCTTTTATAAAACTCTTTGTGCTCCTCAGAATGCTGTCCCCCCTTCTGCACAGCAGACTTGGGAGCGAGAATTGGGTGTAACTCTAACCCCTGAACATTGGAACCTCTTCTGGAGCAAAGTGGTTCGTGTTTCCCGCTCGGCTTCCTTAACCCAGACGCTTTTCTTCTTTGCCCATCGCTGTTTCTATACCCCTGATAGACTGGCCAAATGGACTTCCACTCTGAGTAATCAATGTTGGACTTGCCATGCAGCTACAGGCACCCTTACTCATGTCATGTACGAATGCCCCGCACTACAACACTACTGGAGCCGGGTCTGGGGTCGTATTCAATCTATCTTACACTTTACTGAACCACTCTCCTGGAAAATAGTGGGACTCCGTTCTGCAGCGGGCATCCCCTCTCTCCCGAAGTCTGCTTACTTCCTCCTTGACTTTCTAATGGGTATTGCCATATCGTTAATCATGAAATATTGGAAAAATAGCTCTTCACTGAGTCCTCTAGAATGGTGGAATTGTGTCTGTCTATATAGTAAGTTTGAACAAATTCCTCGTAGGGCTACCCCTTCCCTTCAGGCCCGCTACCAGGTGTCTAAATGGAAATTACTCACAGATTTCGTGCAGTCGGCCAAATGCTCGCACTTGACTGTCTAGTTATATCTCTCTCTCGATCCATAGTATATCATGACTGTTATGTTTATGTTCTAACATAATTGCTATGGACCCCATGCCTGGGTTAATATCTTTTCTTTTTTTTTTTTTATTATCTAGAGAAGAAGCATAGGGGGGGAGGGTTGATGGGGTTATTTTCCGGTTTATTCCATTTTATTTTGATGCAATCATCCTTGTTTTATTACTGTGTGTATTGTTATTGTTATAAAATGAAAATAAAAGTTTAAAAAAAAAAAGAAACATAGGAGACATGACATGTTGTACAGCTGCATGTTCATGCGTTTATTTTCCCATTCCCCTGCCCCTGCCACGCCTTGCCCAGCCCCTCCCACCCTGCAATGCCGGTGGCTCTGTTGCCGGCACTGTTGGCGGTGCTGCTGCTCGCACTGTTGTAGGTGGGTCTTGCGGTGGCGGTGGTGGTGTTGGCGGCACCCCCATTTGTGCAGCTATGGCCTGCATGGTGGCCGCCATGCTCTCCGCAGCTGCAGCTACCCGTGGAACCCCCATCAGGACCCTGTACAGCATGCTGTGGTGTCTCCGTACGGCACGTCTCTGCCTCCGCTGCTCACGCAGACGCGAACGCAGCAAATGCCGTAAACCTGTGAAGACAGCAGGTAGTGCATTGTCGTCATGGAATGACAGGACTATCGATGCAGACGCATTGAGAGCAGACAACATTTTGAGAAACACCTCGGCATCCCTGTGTGCCGCTGCGGTGTGGGCCTGCATCTGTACTATGACCTCTGCCACTGCTGCTGGCGTTGCATCCCTGTGATGTTGTCCTCCCTCTGCCGACATGTCCCCGGGCTCCTCACTCACATCTGTCCCCCCTCCACACGGAGGCGGGGTGTTATTGCCACTGTCCCCAACGGGTGTGTTTGGGGGAGCTCCTTCATCCACCGCTATCGGCTCCATCACTGGATCCATGGGTGCGGCTGTCCAGGACTGGCTATCCCCATTCGCATCTGCGGCTGCAGCTATCGCAGCTAGGTCACCTGTGGGACAGAGTATCATGTAGGTTGGCTACAGCACGACTGCCTGTCTGCACGCATCACACTCCCATATGAGCACATGTGTGTGGGTGAGCCACATGGGTCCTGGTGGGGGCCCTTTCGCCCTCCCCCATTCCCCAATGCCTAGAGGGGCTGTTTAGAGGGCCCGTTGCCCTGCCACTTCCACTGACTCTATCCCCCGTGCATGCTACCACACACCCCATGCAGCCCCCTTACCGCTATCAGCACTGCAAACACAGTCCGTGTTCGACACAGGTACATTGTGCTGCCCTGTCGGCCATGTTGCCACATTCGTGGCCATGCTACCTCCTCCAGCACTGCACCCCCTCCACTGCATGACATTTACAGCCTCTGCTGGTACTGTGGGGCCTCTTGCCTTGGCACCGCACCCATACACTGTGCTTTCCTTTTCGCTTCTCTGGGCCAGTCCAGGGAAGGTTAGGTTGTCAATCCCCTTCAGCAGCTGGACTGGCCCGGAGAATACTCAAGGAAAGACAATTAGCAGGTAAGAACTAATTTCATTATGGCACTCCCTGCACACCATGGGCATGACTCACCCACTGGGTCATGGCTCAGAGGCTGGTTACATGGTTGTGCTGCCCCCTGGGTCCTCAGTTTGCACAATCATGGCACCAGACCCACAGTCCACCCTGGCCCACCCCCACACATGTGCGCTTGCATGCTCCCACTGGTACAGCTCACTCACACACTTACCAGCACCTGGGTGCGCGGTGTCCAGCTCAGGTGGAAGGCAATGTATATATGTGGGGCCGAGTCTCTCTGCCAAACGTCTTTCGAGATCGCTGAGGTTGGCGACCTGTGCTGGTCCGCCTCCGGTGCTTTGGGCCCCTCTCCTCTCCCGTGTCACCTCCTTGCAGATATTGCGCTTTATATCACAATAGCGCTTGCGAAGGCTCTCCACATCTCTGCGGGGGCCAGCAGCGGTGGACACTTGGGCCTGTACCTCCGCCCATGCCTTGGCACATGTCGCACCTGATGTGGTGGTGCTCTGCTGCCCAAAAAGTATTTCATATCTGTCCAGGATGGCTGACAGGAGGAGGTCATTCTCCTCCTGGCTGAACCTGGTCGCTCTCTTCCGATACTCCTCTGGTAGTGTGGCCCTGCGCCGCTTCTGACCAGGTGGACATGGGGTCTGCTGCATGCCTGATGGCCCTGGCCTCTCCCCATTAGTGCAGTGGGCGTCCATCCCTGAAACCTGCTCTGCTGCTGTATTGTCCGAGGTCTGGCTGCTTTGTTCCATCATGTATGTGTGTTGCGGAGAGGGCCATGTTGTTCTCCACAGCTTTATATAGGTCTCGTGTGGGTGTGTCCCTGAGCGCGTTGCGTACGCGCGTTCCGCAGGCGCGTCCTGTACGCGCTCTACTCTTGCGCACGCATGGACGTGCGTTACATGTACGCGTGCTATGCGTCACTGGGATCTTGGCATTTTCCATATATGGAGATGTGTATGCCGCGCAAAATCTTTAAGGTATTCTGCGTCACACGGGGACACGGGGTTCGTTATCAGAATGCCTTGAGCCAGGGGCACTGCGGAGGTATGCGCGGTCCTCCGTGCGCTACGCTGAGGGCTTTTGGACCTTGCTGACTACAGAATGTTGGTTGTGCTGGATGCTTCTGATTGACCAGGTGTGTGTTGTTTGTGTGATTTCTGCTCCCACCCTGTACCCTATTTCACAGCCACCTCTCCCACATCCTGTGTCTATCATGGCTCAGACTGTGAATGTAGGTGGTGCAGTCATTGCATTACTGCAGCTAGCTGAGCAGCGCTTTCCGGCAGAGGGAGATGCTGGTCCTGGGGCTGTGGCCCTGGGCATGGGTCCTGACCCGCTGCAACACAGGTCTGCAGCTGTGGAGGGTCCACATGCGGGTGTGGTGGAACAATGGCGCCGTAGGCGTCCGGAGGGGCGGCCACGCCTTCAACGCCTCTACAGGCCCAGGGTCCTGCTACAGGACCTCAGGGAGGACCAGGTGATCTCCCTCTACCGGCTGGACACAGGGGCTATTAGGGAGCTCTATGAGGATCTCCGGCCTGACCTCGAGCCCCTGACTGCACGGTCACATGCTATACCGGGAATGGCCAAGCTCCTTGCTGCCCTACATTTCTTTGCCTCTGGCTGTTTCCAGACATCAGTGGCTGCAGTGGGTGGAATGAGCCGGCCAACGTTCTCTCGCTGCCTCCACCAGGTACTGCGGGCCATGGTCAGCCGGGTTGGGAACTACATTGCCATTCCCAACAGGAGGCAACATAGGGTGGCCCTGGGACATGCATTCCAGCAGATTGCAGGGATACCACATGTGATGGGTGCAATAGATTGCACACATGTTGCCCTCATCCCGCCACGCGACAGGGAGGTTGTGTACCGCAACCGCAAACACTTCCATTCCCTCAATGTGCAGGTTGTCTGTGATGCAGGTATGCGTATCATGAATGTGGTCCCGCGTTTCCCAGGGTCAGCCCATGATTCCTATATCCTGAAGAACTCAGCACTCTTCGGAATGTTTGAGGCCGGTCAATATGAGGACTGTGTCCTGCTGGGTAAGTATTTTACACATCCCGTGTGGTGCGACCATATGTGTTTCACGTGGGCACCATTGTCACCTGTGTCCGCCGCATGCAGGACATGGTGCTGTAGTGTCCTTGTGCTGACTGTTCATGTGCTGTGGCCCCAGCGCACCTTGTCACCTGGGCTGTGCTCACATACCTCTGCACATCCACACCCATCCCCTTGCCTACCATGTGCCTATTCGTGCTCATCTGTGTGACCACGCACCCATGTGTTGTCATCTACGCCTGGCCCTAGATGTTTACATCGCTATCAGCCTTTTCCATGGTCAATCAGGACATGCATGGTGCAAAGGTTCCACATATGTCATCCTGTGTCTGGTTTCCATCTCATGCCCAATGTGCCATGGGACTGTGCATGTGGCAGCCAGGAGGGGGAGGCGGTTTGGGTTACAAGCGGAACAGGACCATAGACGAGCTGTACAGTGTGTATGTGACCTACTGATCCACCTTGTCGGGGGTTGCACGTGTCAGAGTGTATGTGGGAACCTGCTATCACACATGTCTGCTGCATGACTGTTTGCTTTCGCCTGTCTGCGCTGCCACCCCCACCTTGACAACCCGGGTTGTGGTACACTGACATATCACCTGTGTGCCATATCACATCCTGACCCAGCTATCTGCACACCTGACCATCTTTGTAACGGCACATGTGCTCCTGTTCTCCCAGATGCAGTCTCTAGTGCACCACAACTGTGTGCAATGCTGTGCCATCATGTGTGTGTGACCATGTTTCCCTGCTGTCCATTTGTGCATTGCTACATCCGGGATTTCATAGGTTCTTCTTCTCACATGTGCCTTACCTCCATTTCTGTTTGCAGGTGATGCAGGATATGGGTGTTGTGCCTGGCTTCTGACCCCTGTGCGTGTCCCTCGGACAGCTGCAGAGATGCAGTACAATGAGGCCCATGCCTCCAGCCACTCTGTCATTGAGCGCACCTTTGGCGTTCTCAAAAGTCGCTTCAGGTGTCTGGATAGGACTGGCGGGGCCTTACAGTACGGGCCCTTGACTGTGGCAAAGATCATACTAGCCTGTTGCATCCTACACAACATTGCTCTCAGGCACAATGTTCCAGTCGATATTAATGAGGATCTTGGGGTGGATCCCGTGTGCCCTCCTGCACCTGGACATGTTGACACACGTGCTGGGATGGCGGCCAGGCAACGTCTGATCGGGGAGCTCTTCTCCTGTAAGTTCAACAACTGCTGGTGACCTTTATCTAGGTTGACCATGTGTGGACAGGTGTGTCATTTGTGCAGCAGTACCGTGTCGTTTGGCAACATGTCAGATGTGCTTTTGCCTCCCCAGGATGAGCTTCTGCCTTACGGGACCCCGGTACATAACTGTTCATACTGCCCGATGCTGTGCTACATGTGATGTTTCTGTGTGAACAACTACAACAGGCAGCTGACTCGGGTGAGTTGCAATACAGTGCATTTTCCATTGCAGTCGCCATGGTGTGACCCATATATGTTGCTTACTCTCCACTGCTCACATGGTGCTGCACTGCTCTCGGGCCTACGTCCCCATCACCCTTAGGATAGGTTTGTCACACATGTGGCGGGGCATGTGACAGGCCTGCCTGTTTACTGTTACCGCTGATGCCGTTTGGTGCAACCACCATGACTCATCTGTTCTGTCAGGCACATGCTCCTCTTACGTTCCCTTGTCCCTGACCACGGCCCATCCACATGGCTCTCCATTGCCCTGTCCCCTTCTGGCCCTTTCTTGTCGCTCCCCTGATATATTGGATTTGGTTTGCACTGCATAATATTTACGGGTCGTGTATGGACCGGTTGATATGTACCTCCCATCCCACCTGTGGACTGTGATATAGTCTGTGTACCCCTGCTCGGAATGTGATTTGCATCCTGTTTAGTCTTTGGGGTGCCCTCACCTGGCACACAGCTGTGTTTTTGTATGGTGAAATGCTGTGGTCCTGTCTACATCCATTTGTGTATGCCTTCTGGTGTTACGGTAGTTATTATTTTCCAGCTACACTTTCCATCCTAGTGATCATGGCTCTTCACTCTCTCTGTCCCCATGTCGTTATGTCTTTCCTTCACTGGTACCTGTGGTCACGGTAACAGTCACCTATTTGCTTATAGCTCCTGGCCTCACTTATCACCGTCATCACCGTTGGGTATCTTCCTTTGGTGGGTCATTCTGCATCAGTGTGATGTGACATGTCCAGTATGTTGCTGTGCACTGTCACCCCGTATCCTGCACTGCTACCCTTGTCTGTATTTCATCTCTCTGTTTTTGGCGGGCGTGTGACTGTTCTGCATAGCAAGGCCACCCCTCTGGCCACCTCCGCCTATACACAATCATACATTCTCTCCACAGCTGCCACACACTTTTGCTCTATTATACTGGGTGGGCAACACACTTTGTTATGTTGCTTTAGGCAGCGACATGTTTGTCTGCACTTCTTTATAACACATGGGATGTCCACAGGGATGTGGGTCCAGTAACGCAATACTGTCCCTCGGTCAGTCACCTCTCCATTTATCTTCACCGTGGGTTCAGTGTGGTGTTCATACTACATCTATCTGTTTTGCACGCAGGTTCTGCAGTCCCTGCAGACACCACTTGGAGTCCCTACGGCACACTGACCGTGTCCCACGTACCCTTTTTGGGGCACCGTGCCACATGGTTCTGTGAGCCAGGGTTCCATCTGACCTCTCCTATCCGTGTGTACCTCATATCTCACTTAGCATTGAGCCACCCTTCTCGGGAGCATACTGGTCATCTTTCTCATACTTCCTATTGGGCACACTGTTGGGCTACTGTCTTTTCCAGTTATATTGCAGTGCGCACACATTCATTTGACCATCCCTGGGACTGCACTGTTAGGGGTGACTACCCCCTCATATGTTCCTCTAGACTCTGCTGATGTACATGTGCAGTGCACCATGCATGTTTTCGCTTACACCCATATCCTTACCCCCCAACGAGCACTTTGGGTGGTGGCATGACACGCTTGCTTTGCACAGTCTGGAGGTTGTGGGTTATGGTGGTGCAGCCATCTGCATATTCTTTATGCACATATTCATAGTATTGTCGTGTTTCCTTTAGATATCGCCAGTGGCTTTCACTTCATGGAACAGGTCTATGATGTTAATGGGCCTTCTATATTTGGTAATGATCTTGGCCTCGGTCTGGATTGTGTTTGCCATATGCCCTTGTTTGCTGAGACCTTGTTTTGTTTCATTGACACACTTTCTTTGTATGTGCATGCCGCAATTGCTGGGGGTCTGTTGTGGTGATTTGTAGCGTTACACAGTTCTGCTCCATGGCCTTGCCACCTCATTTTTCTGACTGTGTACTTTTCAGGGACAATTTAGCCATCTAGCTATTTCATTACCTGGGGGGGCCCCATTGTCATGGATTGCAGACCACATATGGAGGGTTAGGTGACCCTTTGCACGGCATCTTGTAGTTGTACATTGCATTGGTGATGACAGCAGCAGCCCCCTCACAGTGCAGACCCCTCAGGGAGCCTCATCGGAACACCTATGGCATGACCTGTGGTGCTCTCTGTCACACGCCCTATTGGGTGCACGGGCAGACAGTGCACATTTAACTTTACCCAATGGTGTGACTTGTAGGGTGCCCTATACAGCGCCCTCGGGGTATAGCCGTGTGAGTGTGTGCTTGCCACCTGCGCCTGTTAGACGTACAGGACAGGCTGCTTCTGCCATCACTATATTGGTGTGTGAGTGATGTCGCTGATGCCTTCACAGATCCACCTGCCTGTCAGGTACACATTCACATGATACAGGGCCCAGAGTTGGGCAGACATATGCATGGCATGGTAGGGTTCCCTACAGGGGTACTGGGGCATGGCAATTCTGTTCCTGCCTGCCTTGTTTCTAGATCTGTTTGAGGTTTGCTTTCCTTCATTACATGATATGAGGATATTGTAGAGTATGTACATCTCTCAACCACGGTTCTGGGTACACATTCACAATGTTTCCTTCTTGTGAGGGCTGGCGCTCTCTGGATTGTACGGGCCCTACATATGGGGGGGGGGGGCACTTTCACCAACCTCTCCGGTTGTTTATCGCCGACAAAAACTGGGGGATATATATGGCTTCAAAAGTGTACTGACTGGTCATCCACGTCACTGACTGTGGATTGCAGAAGGTACTGTTGCAGGCAGCTTTTGTCCTTAGGACCATGGGGGGGGGGGGTTTGAACACACAGACCTTGCACCATCTGCCAGTGTCTTACCCATTGTGCTACAGATCTGGCTACCTTAGGGGACAACATTTATAGATTCTTATGGGGCGCCCTGTTGGGCTGATGTCTGTTGCTATTGTGTGACAGTGACACACACTCATTTCACCCTCCTGTCCCAGGTGGCTATGTGGGTACATAGCCCTTGCTGTGTTCATCTCTGTGCCGCTGCTCTTCCTGTGCGTTGCACCATGCGTATGTTTGCTTTGGGGCAGATCCTAGCCATCACAGCGGGCCATTTTGGTGTTACCCTGCTGCCCTTCAGGTGACAGCCAGGGGGTTGTTCACAGCTATGGGGCTGCTGCCCGGTGGTCCGTCCCCGGCTGTGGGGCCAGTGGTCATGAGCTCATAGCACAGTGGGCTTTGTTTGTCGGACTGACTGCAGCATTGCATATATTTTTGGCGCATTGCTGCTGCCAGCAAAACCCCATCAGCATTATGCCACCTTACAGTGCCTCTGGGGCGCCCCATGCGGCACCTTATCTGGCACCCTTTACATTGCTTGCTATGGTGTTCTATAGGTGACATTTTGGTGGGCCTCTGTGGACAGTGCACTTTCTACTGTGGCCCGTGTGCTGCATTATGGGATGCCATCTGCGGCACCTTTGATTGCACCACTGTGCTGGTGTGTTTGCTGGCAACAGTGCTGGTGGTAAAATATGAGACCTTGCCTCCTCCTCATTCCCTATGTTAGGGAATGAGGTGGGGGCAAGGTCTCATATTTTACCACCAGCACTGGGACAGCCTTCTACATTGTGCATACTGGGGAACCAGGGGGATTCGAACCCATGCTGCCTGTAACAGCGGTCAGTGAGCGAACCATTGTGCTACAGCTCTGCTCTTGTGTTTTGTATCTGTATGCTTTTTGGTGCTTCACGCGCGGTAACGCGCCACCGCGCCCTGTTACGTTCGTTAATTTTTGGAATGCGCGTTGTCCGTAACGATGTACTGCCTATGTCCTTATTTGGGGGTTTCCGTCTGTACCGCGGCTCCTACCGTGAATCACACTAACGCACTTTAGTAAACATACCCCTTAGTCTTAAAGATATGTATCGCACAAGCATTTTTGGCAAGTAGACTCAGCGTTAATTTGCCTTTATGACCCAGCAATCTATCAAAGACCCCGCTAAAAAATGTTATCTGTCCTTGTAAGCTCATGTGGGTCTAATATGAGGCATTTGCTTGTCTGATTTATGATGGCTCTCTCAAGCACTCTTGCTGAGTGAGAAAGTCTTGTAATCCAAAAACTTGTGTCCCTATGTTGGTAACAGGAACAGATTCCAGGCAATATTGTACAGATCAGAAAATGCCTCATATTAGACCCACAGGAGCTTACAAGGACAGATAACATTTTTAGTGGGGTCCTCAGTTAGTGCAACAGCCTAAAACCTGAGATATCAGGACGCAATTCCTACTGGCACTCCTTGTGACCTTGGGTATGTCACTTTTCTTTCTATTGCCTTAGAAAAGGCCTGTCAATCTACTTCTGACCATACCTTACCAAGAAAATCCAGGGGTTGTTTTGTTGTGAGGAGTCAACATTGACTTGACAGCAGTTTGAAAAAAAGAATTACAATAAGCACACAGAACCAGCCTGGACAGCTGACAAATCCTACGAAGAAGGTGTGAATGCTCACATATGTAATAAACTATGCACACATTTCCCAACTCCATTCCCTTCCAGCCAACGTATGTCCCCAGGGATGCCTACACCAGGTGTCCATATAAGTCTGTACCATCTTATCGGTGTGCAAAGTTATATGTATGTCACTGGCCATGCAATTGGAAAGTGCTTTACAAATTTACACAATTGTAAAGTATGTGAATACTTTGAATGTGCATGCAAACAACTGATTTTCATAGAGAGATATTCAGGTGGCAAATTTCTGAAAAAATAACTAGCATATGTGCTCTGAATATGCCCATGTTCTTGCATCCGATATTTGTGAAGGTGACAGATAGGCGTACAATAGCATGTGTACTTTTCAAAATCCCATATACAGTACAGTGCACGTGTCATTTTCTCCCCCTACCTTAACATACCCTCAAAAAAAAATTGTTGTTTTATCCTGACTCTAAGGGGCATGTTTACTAAAAGGCGGGAGCTTACCGTATGCTCAGCCCCAAATATTAGCATGGGGTGGCACTGGACATGCACTAAAAAGTGAAGGCATGCCCAACATGTGACGGGGTAAGTCTTCACTTTTTTCTTACTAATCACATTCAAACTAATTAACCAGATAGCACCATCCTACCTATCCACATTGATTCATAATCCCTCAGATAACAGGATAAGACGTAGGAATAACCTCAATACCATCTTAGTGCCCAATTCAATCAGAAAAACAAAACATAGTACAAGCAACACAGCATTCTCATTTGTAGCCCCTTCATTATGGAATAATCTCCCTGCTCAATTAAGGGAGATAAAAGACCTAAAGCAATTCCGAAAAGACTTAAAAACATATCTATTTCCTCAATATTACTCTAACATAGATAATAAATTAGACAAGGCCTCCCATCCTCCATAAATCACCAAGGCTCTCTTCTGCCCTAATAATCATGACACTACTCACATAACTGAACACATGATAAAACATGATGTATATATTGTCATGAGGCTGGAGCTAGAGAAGAAACAGCCTTGAAAAAAACTCCTGATTTTCATGGAACTCAGAAAAGGCAGAGAGCGCAGTTCCAGTGCAGCTCAGCCAGAGGGCGCATGAACAATTACACAGTACCTGAAGCAACGTGCTCAAGCACTGAGCACCTTAATGATAAGTGCTTTCACCTGTCCTCAAACTCACAACGTGCAAACCAGAAATCCCTTTATAAGGGAAATCAGATGAGCAGAGACAGAGTAACAGGAAGTGTACCAAGGAGAACAACAGGAAGAGTACCAGCGAGGGTACCAGAAAGGGTAACAGGAGAAGGAAGGAGAAGAACGGACACAGACGAAGGCAAGACTCAGTCCTGGGGAAGTGCCAAGGGCAAGGTCAGAAGGACCGGCAGCACAAGCACTGAGAGAAGCCTGGAACAGGAAAGTTTCCAGCTGCAGCCAACTCAAGGAGGCAGAAGCCAAAAGAGGTAGTACTCCATGGGATAAAGCCCAGAGAAGCAGCTTGCCTGTTGAAAGAAGTTCTCCAACTCCAAGTAAGTCTCCTACGCTAAAACAGAAGGGCCCAAGGAAAGGAGATTCCTTTGGCATTGATCCTCTTACCCTGAAACATAGAGAGTGGAAATCCACGTCTGGCTTTCCTAGCAGCCCTGATTATGGAGCCGTGCACAAGACAGCTTGTCAGCATGAAAAGCTACGTCGTAAGCTGAATCCTGGGTGTGGCACTCCACAGAAGCTAAGGTATGAAAAGCCTTTCATTCTAAAGGAACCTTTAAATGAGGAAAATCTTATGCAAGTAGATAAACCTCAGTATAATAGAAGAAATAAAGCTAACTATTTAAAACCACTTCCTAAAAGTATAGTAAGGAAGTTGTATGAGAAACCAAGGAACCTCTGTGAGGAGTTGAGAGACACTGAAGACATTCTTAGCGTTGAAGAGGGTAGTGATCCAGAATCAATGGACTTTGGTTATGAATCCAGTGTTCCCATTCCTCAGAGTGAACCAATGGAATGTAACTTTTGCTCAAGAAGTAGTTTGCTTGCCATGCTAATTGTGTAGCGAAGAACTAAGTCTGCTATTGTTTTCTATTGTTTTGGAAAAACCCTCAACCCAGCTAAACAGTTAATTGTAAAGCCTACAACCTTTAACTGTTTAGGCAATGGTGGAACCTTTTTGTTTGAGGAAAGCATTACCTCCACTTTATGTTGGTGTCCCATTGAACCTAGAGCATTGACCGGGGAAATAAAGCCTTATTTACCCTACACTTGGCGTAGTTATTCTTTATAAGGAGTTCTGCACTACAAGGACCACAATCCTTTTGGTCCTTCAGCTTAAACACTCCTTAACACAAATTAAATGTCACCGGACGCCCTTATTTTACTACGCCAGTAGGGGCGCCTGGCGACAATATATGTATATAAATATTGTAAAAAATCTGTAAATAGTTCAAAATATGCTTATACATATTGTTTTTAGTTCTGATTACCGTTCATTGTACCAGTTTTATTATTGAGCTGTTCTATGTACTTCTTATTGTTTGATGTAAACCGCCACTGATCTTGGGAAGTGGCGGTATATAAAAGACTTACAAATAAATAAATAAATAAATAAATAAAAATAAATAAAACATGTCTCTATGTAGCTAACAGAGCTTCTATGTCACCCCGTGTTAAGTATAACATAGTAATATAGGGCCTGATTTTTGAAGGCAGTTACATGGGTAACAACTCATGTTACCCGTCTAAATGGCTTAACTGGAATTTTCCAAAGGCATCTACACGGGGTGGAACAGAGGCGGAGAATGGCATTAAGTGAATAACAGTGATTTCGCCTATCTTTAAGGCACTGGGGCTAAACAAGCAGCATCAAAAATCGGTGCTACCCGCTTAGCCTCAGCAGCTGACGGCCTGTGCGGCGTGGCCCGGATTTTCATTTCCGTCACCATGGAAATGGAAATCGGGGTTAAGGGAGGTCAGTGGGCAGGCTATGTGCCTACATGGCGCATAACCTGCCTAAATAAAAATTGGGCCCCTAGTATATGATGGCAGATAAAGGCCATTTTCGGTTCATCGAGTCTGCCCAGTAAGGTGGCTAGAGTGGTTGTTTATAACTGCTGCTCCGTGTAGGACATCCCCTTCTTTGAAAAAAGTTTGTTCATTAATACTCTTTAAATATTTAAAGGTTTGTATCATATCTCCCCTGTCCTCCTCTCTTCCAGGGTATACATATTTAGGTCTTCCTCTTCACATATGTCTTCTGGCACAAGCTTTAAATCATTTTAGTCGCCTTCCTCTGAACTGTTTGAAGTCCTTTGAGATACGGAGACACATTTTACAATGGGACGTCCAAGTGCAATCTGGCATATCAAAGCCAGAACATCTGGAAAAAAAAGCATGCACATGCAAGTTCAGGCATGATTTCGGAAATCCAACATCTATATAAATGTCCCCAGGAGAGCAAGTCTGCATCATGACGTCTAATAGCATAATGGCTAGAATGCTAGCTCAAAGGCAATGTACTGTAGTTGGGGTTCAAATCCCAGTGTGGGTCTTTGTGATCTAAGGTTAGTCACTTTAATTCTTTCTGTTCTTGTCACCTCTGACTGCTTTAAAGTGAAAACAAACACTTTCCTGATGTTTATTCCTGACTGGAGCAGGTATGGACATGCAAGAAGATGACGCCAACATTTCTGATAGTGAATGGGAATGTGTAAGTCCATTGCCCCTCCCTGGACATATTTCTGTCATGCATAACATAAAAACATAAAATTACCGAGCCAGCCCCTCCAAACAAACATAAAATTAAATGTAGGCTTCATCTAAAAAACGGAAGCTTACATTTAATATTAAATAAAATGGATGTTGCTGCCTGGAGGGGTTAGAGTGCCGTTCTGACTTTCCCCGGCTTCATCTGACAAAAAGATGTGAACCACGTTTTTGTTTGTTTGGAGGGGCTGGCTGAGTAATTTTATGTTATTGATGTTTTAGGTATTATCGGAATCTAGGGTGAGAGGTGATCTCAAAATCTAAGCAGGATCAGGCCTGGCTAATACTTTCCAAGAGCGAGAGGTCAATGTACTGTACAGGTCAGAAGGACTCAAGGGAGCTTAAAAACTTAAGATCTCCTTTCTAAGATTCATGCAAGATATGAAATGGATGAAAGCAACAGTTTAATTAGCTGTCAGGTGAATCCCCATGACTCTGAAATCTCCAGTGTTTCTATTGACCAAGTCCCAGAAGACTTTATTCTTTTAAATGTGAGGATTTTGAAATGTGTGAGTCCTTAAAGAAGAAGTGGCTGTCTGCTTTGCGGCTGTATACTCTGCTATTCTGGGATGCTTTCAGAATGTATTAGGCATATAATAAAGTTATAAGTGTGGATTTCACAAAGACGTACAGGCTAGGCTCTGGAAACACTCCATCAGCAGCAGAATTCAACCATGAAACTACTTATTAGGTATAATATTTGAATGTTTCTGAGTTGAAAATACATTGCTTGTACAGTGTGGGTCAAATTATTCTGACCATATAGCATATTTTACTGTTAGATATCATGTTTTTGAATAATTGTATCACGCTTTATAGAATATTTTATTGAGTGGGCAATTAGGCTTCTTCGGATTGGAGATGAGTCATCTAAGAAGGGATTTGAGAGAAGTGTATAAAATCAAGAGTGGGTTGGAATAGAAAATGGTCATGCACTGAGATTAGGAAGCATGACATGAAACTAATAGATTTAGATCAAATAGGAGATTTTTTTTCCATGAATGCACAAAAATATATTTTCAAAGGAATTGGTGGGGGCATCTGTTTAAAAGGTGTTTGGGCAAAAATTCATAAGCAGTTATTGGTCACATAGATCTGTGAAATCCACCGCTTTTCCTTGGGAAAGCATCTAGCGAACTTCTAGGCTATTTTCCTAGTGAATGGACTGGCCACTGTCTGAGGCAGGATGCTGGGCTGAAATTGACCTGTGGGTTTGACCCACCATAGCACATCTTCTGTTCTTATGATGTAAATGTTCTCTCATTTTTCTATTTTGAAGGGGGAAGTGATCAGAACGTTTTCTCAGAGCTCATGAACATTTGCTACCTGCGCCAACACTTTTAAGGCAAAGTGAGTGTCTTGCTCTTGAGTCAGTATTCATAGAGACAGTTTCAGGTCAGATTCCTAGAGGATCACACAAAATTGTCCCACCATTACATGTACCCTCCCGATTTTAAATGTTTATCTTCACTTCCGCTTTTAGCCCGGTCTTTCTTTATAAATGACATTGCACTCTATTTTTTTTTTAATACCTATACAAGCCTTGTTTTTCTGTCACTCTGACAGTCACTATTTCTTCTGTTATCCTATAGCAATTACTTGCTACTTGGCCATTTTCATGTTACATCTGGGTAACTCCTTTAAACCCTTCTGCAACCAAATTATTTTCATAGATTGAGCTTCTGCATAGCTAAAAGGTTTGTTTCCTGCTGGTTTTTTGTTTGTTTGTTTGTTTTGGGGGGGGGGTGCATTTTCAGACCGCTATTTTCTTAACTTTTTGTTTGTTTAGAACCCTATTTTATTTTGTTTATATTTCCCAATTAAAGGATTTAAAATCTTGATGGTGTGAAAGGTAGTGAAGGGAAAGGAGATATATTCTCATTTAAATTGCTCATTGCTTTTAACATTTTTTAAATTTCCACCTATTCGCTAGTAATGTCAGCCTGAATCCCCCAGTCGAAATGATGAAAAATTGAAAATGCATTTCAGACAAATCTGTTTGAAATGAACTTGGATCAAGGTTGACCGCAGATTTTCTGCATAACTTTAAAAGAGCTTTCCTTTTTGTTCTGTTGGCTTTTGAAAAACTAGAGTTTTACACAGATGGAACATACTCCCAGTGGAGCTGGAGAAGAGGAAGATATTATCTGAACTAGAAGGCCTGGGATGAGCCCAGAGGACCTCGGAGGAAGAGGAAGGGCTTGCAGAGCTTAGTAGTTAGTATGAATGGGCAAGCTTGATAGACTTGATGGTATTTATCTGTCATCATTTTCAGTTTCCAGATTCCTACTGCTCAGATACACACAGAATCAGCAGACATCAAGCCAATCATTAGTTTATCTAAGTGCTGAAATGAGGACTATTTGGCAGGATTAGAATTGGATAAACTGATGTCTTCTGGGGGCTGCTATAACTAAAAAGATAGTGTCCGATATTCAAAGGAACAGCAAACCTCATAAAACCCGCTAATCTTAATATTCAGCAGCACTAACTACCCAATGCCACTGAATATCTCCACCTTGGCACAGTCCACATAGGGGTGGTCGGGGGCAGGGCTGGGGCAGTCTGAACACCTGTCCGATCAGTGGTGATTTTCAGCTCACTAATTGGATAGGTCACCGCAATAATGTTAGGACAGGCCAATGGTTGTCCTAACTTTATAACCAAAGTTGTTGTTTTGCCTGTAGTGGTCAGGCGCTGTAGAAATGCTTCTCGCCTCAGGCTTAATATCAGGCCCAAAGATGTATTTTCATGGAATTGGCTATTTCCATTGCTAGGACATGCTATTCAGCATGGAATTCAGAACCATTTGTCTAAAAGAACTCCTGTTCGGGTATCTGCCTAACAAAATTCCCCATTGGCGGATTTAGTATCAGCTGTCTGCTATACGTAATAACAAAACACTCATCCAAATGTATACCAGTCCACCATTTACTACATCTAATCAATTCTACAATTTAAATACAACAGTATATTACAGACCTTCATATAAGAAGAGGAGAGGCTTGCACTTTTTTCAATCCAAGTTGTATCCTATAGCATTATAATCGTTGGTCCACATAGAGTCAGAGTATAGTGCCACATCCAGCAAAGTTCCTTTGACTATTAGGATCCCCGTCTTCAAGACCAACTTACATGTGTATTGTATGCTTGAAAAATGGGTTGCTTTGGTGCAAATTTGAAATTTACCACTATTATGTACTTAACTTACAGTGCCTAAAAATGTGGGTGGTCCATGGGAGACAGCATGGGGGAAACAAGTTAGTTTCCCAGTGCTGAATTTCAGCACTATGCGCCTAAACTTGGGAACCTAAAGCTAGATGATTGAATATCGGACCTAAATTTAGGAAATGCCTAACCCTTTTTTAAAAAGATTTGACCCCCAATAAGACTATATCAAATCAAAGTGTTTCTTTTTATTGCACCATATGAACTTTGCTTGGTGTTCACGGAGGAAAAGAGTAATGCTGAGTTTAAAGAAAGTTCAGATACATTTGTTGAACACAGATCAACCGTGGGTCATTTAATATAGTTCATGATGCCAGCTTTGGTCCAGTGCATTCCTAAACAATGACTGCTAGAAACTGGAAGGGAATAACAGTGGATAAATGGCTGCATCAATCTCCTACCCCTTATACGTGTATGAAGTGCCCTCAGTTCACTGCTGTTGGAGACAGGATGTTGTATTAGATGGACCCAGTTTGGCAATTCTTCTAATGATCTATGAGAACATGTACAGTCTCTTGATGTTTCATTTTATGCATGTTTTGTTTATTTTTCTGGTACTTATCATGTCTTTCCATCATTCTATGAAATGCTAAATATGTAGTAGTTATAATAAAAGGCATAAAACAATCAGTGATCTACAATATGTATTTTATGTGATTACAGCTACAGTATTTACATTTATTTGGCTGCTTGTCTCCCTGAATTAAGAACCCTGACCGATGGGAAGGGGAAATAAAACAGAGTTCACTCTCTTGGGATTCTCCGACTATCCTCATCTCCAGTTCTATATTTCCATCACAGTTTTCCTCATCTTCCTCATCTCTGTACTGGGGAACTGCCTCTTTCTGACATTAATGTGCACGGACTTTCATCTCCAAAAACCTATGTATTTCTTCCTTGGCAATCTGTCCTTCCTTGATATCTGTAACACGTTCGTCACCCTGTCTTCCATGATGGACAACTTTTTAACAGGGAATTCAACTATTTCTTTCCCTGCATGTATGACGCAGCTCTATTTTTTTATGGCTTTCACCAGTACAGAATTCTTCCTTCTTAGTGCCATGGCATATGATCGATATGTGGCAATCTGCAATCCCTTACGCTACACAGTCATCATGGATCAGAGAGTCTGCGCCATGTTGGCGGCTGCTTCCTGGACGGTTGGTTTTCTGGATATGGTTCCTGTGTCGATTTTGACTTCCCACTTCTCTTTCTGCAATACCACCATAATTAACCACTTCTTCTGTGATCTCACAGCACTGCTGAAACTCTCCTGCAGTGATAATCACAACATTCAAACTGTGCTGTTTGTAGATGGGTCGACAGTGGGCCTTATTCCTTTTCTAGCTACCCTGGCATCTTACGTCTACATCATCTCCACCATCCTGAAAATACGTTCTTCAGAGGGAAGACGCAAAGCCTTCTCCACCTGCTCCTCCCACCTCACGGTTGTTCTTCTGTTCTATGCAACCACTATCTGTGTCTATATGAGACCAACCTCAATGTACTCACCAGACCAAGACAAAGTATTTGCCCTCCTGTACACAGCTCTGATTCCAATGCTAAACCCTATTATATATAGCCTAAGGAATCAAGAGGTGAAAAATGCCATAAGAAAAATCATAGGTGGGAAAAAATGCATGGGTATGAGGAAAGAAATTCTGTGCTAAAAAACATCCATCTTTATCGAAATTCAGCACACATGGCATGCAGAAAACTGAGTTCAATATTGATCCATGCAGACTTGATTTTTGGTGATATACATTTACTTCAAGTCTCTAATATATTTGTATTTATCTATTTACAAGGGTTTATTATACCGACTTTCAGTGGCATTGTGCATGCTGCCTGCAAACATTTGTGTCCACACCATTGGCTGCAACTTTTAATTTATATTCAAATAGTTTCCGTTTTTGTATACTTGTAGTGTTTTTTTTTTATTTTGAGGGTATATTACCTTCTACAAGGCTATTGCTGGACTAAAATGTAAATCGCAGAAGAATAAGAGGCCGGCGTGGTCTCTAAAGCTCATGTAAAACATTAACTTTGGATAATTTTTACTTTCTTCCAAATGGAAAAATTGTAACTTACAAAGAATTCAACATGCTCTAAGAACTCTCCCTAGACAAACAGTGTAAACCATAAAATATATATTTTGCTTTGAACTGTATGTGTAAAACGTACTGCAAAGTATAAACGTAAGTCAGTATTATTCGATGTCCTCTGATGTTTAGAAAAATTGATTCTTAGGTAGCTTAAGGTGAAAATGAGTGTTAACTTGTGCTGATGCCATCTGAAATGGATCTATGAACTGAAAACAGAAAATAAATAACACATTTTCTTCTTAAATTTATTTATTTATTTATTTTTATTTATTTACATTCTCTTATATACCGCGCTATTCTGCATCAGTGCGGTTTACATTGAACAAACTGAAATTACATTGAACAGGGCATTATAACTTGGAGATAACTATTTTACAGAGAACATGGGCTATGGAGGGTTAAGTGGCTTGCCCAAGACCACAAGGAGCACCTTTAGTCAGAAACACAATAAAACTATTTTTTCTCAAGCTTGCCCTCCTTTCAGACTGCACATAACTTCACATGCAAAAGCAATTCTCAAAGGTCAACATACTGGTATTTGTAAGAGCTTGCCTTTATTAAAAAATAACCTGGTTTTCCCTTGACACTACATTAACTTAGCATTGCATTCTCTCTCTTCACCTGTGAAGCATTTTTTATTTTCCTTTCTCAACACTTTGGTTCAGTAAACCCACACATACTCGCCCTTCATTATGGATACAGAGTTTCAAAAAAATCGATCTAATATACTCAGAAATGCAGAGGTCAATATATTTTTAAAATATTTATCTGGTTAAGTGGATGAGTTATGCTTTATTAAAAATGGTCTTGGGGCTTGATCACTTAAATTTTGAGCCGATAACTCCATTGTGTGGTTAAAATTTAAGTGGTTAAGTGAAGGAGGGGCAAACGGCTTGACGGCGGCATCACTAAATTCCCAGCATGTCCCCTGCAGTAACCACACAGACAAGGTCTTACAATTGGCATGGCTGCATTTAATATCTCCTCTTGAGGAGGCTGTAATTGCGCTTTTGTTATTTGCGCAAGTGACCGCATGCCGAAAAGTTCCATGTGATAACTCGTTGTACAGTTCACACTTGTTCTCTGTCCATAACTCATCTAGTCCCCACCCCATAACACTGCATGCCGTTAGCGCACACTTTAACATGCACTATGATGTCAGCAGAGTGACAGTCACTGTGCGTACAAGTGAAAAGTGCATTCTGATTCATGCATTAATTGCTTATCGTACTTTCATACCCAGGCCTCTATGTGTCTTTTAAAAATTATCCCACCAAAGCAACTGAAATCATGAACATTTAGGCCAATTTGGAAGCAGGGGCAAATATTTGCATATAAAGTATGTGCGCATGCATCTGTTTTTTAAAACACACATACAAATTGACGCCACCTCCGATCTTGACTCAACTGATGTCCTTTGTGTTTCCTTATCATTCCCTCTAGATGTATCCCATGTCTACAGCTACTGTGTTGTCTGCCTTTGCTAGATTGTAAGCTCTGATGAGCAGTGACTGTCTTTTACATGTGTCTGTGCGGTGCTGCGTACATCTTGTAGCGCTGTACAAAGGTTCAAACGTAGTAGTAGCACTAATGTTCAGCACCATCTGGCTAAGTTAAATCTGCTTAAATCTGGTTAAATAATGCGTCCCAACCTTAACATTATGTCCTGTTAATCTTTCAAGGTATTTTCAAAAGCTCAACTTAGGGGCTAGTTACCATACTAAGAGGAGTGGAGAAGTCGCCTAACGGCTAGACATTGGTTTGGGACCTGAAAGAACAGGCTTCAGTTAGCACTAGTACTCTGTCGCCATGGGCAAGTTACTTAACTTGGATAACTTGGATTTTGATAACTGGGATATTGATAACTTGGATTTTTCTGAGGCAATGTCCCTGTTTAACGTATGTTACCAAGTTTAAAGTTACAATGGAAACCAGTTTGATTGAAATGATAAAGCAATGTGAAAAAACATCTTAAATAAATAAAAAGGTTCTCTCATGTCAATGTAAATTAACTTGCATTAATTAATAGCTAAGTCCCATTGGACTTGTACTAAAATGACCTACAGTATGGTGACTTGTTAAACTTAGCACACGCTTGTAATTAGCCCCTTCAACCAATCATCTTTTGGAAATCTGGGTACATGCGGTAGGAAGATAACTTATTTGACTATCTCTAACCCAGTCATCAACTAAATATCAGCAACCTAGAATACAAGTAAGGGGTATGTTTACAAGGCAGCGGTAGCGGCCTCCGTGCGATATCGGAGTTGTGGCCCCTTCAATGGTGCCACGGCTCCGATATTGCACTGAGGCCGCTACCGCTGCTTTGAAAACATACTCCTAAGAGATAATCAGGCTGAATTAATTACTGCAAGCTGAATTAATTCCGGCAAGCTAGAGGCTGAATTAATGACTGCAAGCTAGGTGCTTTTAAAGTGCCTAGCATCTGCCACTTTAATACATTCAAATATTTAGCACCAGAATGTATCTGGGGTCTGGTGATGCAGGTTTGCTAGTCAGTGCATCATTATCTGGATAGAAGTTCTATTCACCCGCCCTAACTTTAACCAGTTAGGCTATCCACTTAATGACTGAATATCGCCACAGACTGGATAGTGATTGGCACCGCCCCTGATCCGCTCACAGACTGTCCCAGTTCTAACTGGGTGGTTTTTTACCAGTTAGTGCCATTAAACGTTGTGCTCAGCATGTTTTAGCTGGTTAGCAGGTTTACTAACTGGCTAAACACTTTGAGTATCCTCCCACAGTTTTTATATGCACATGTCAAAGTTCTTCAGGCCACTTTAGTATGTGCAGATTAAAGGATAATTCTGTAAAGGATTCTTTGCAAATAAAGCCTGTTTTGCATGTGAAAAAAGGCTTTTATAGAATTGTACAGCCCTACAAACACATAGAAGTTTGCCTGCTAAAAAGAACGTGCAAATCTATGTGAGCTCCACACAGAGGAATTTCCTAGGGGTATAGTTTGGAGAAAGACACATACATTGCAACTACGCCCTATTTTATAAAATGCATGTGTGCATGCAAGGACCACATGCATCTACTCACACCTTCCTGAGAGCAGGGGCAAATTTGTGCATGACATTTTGTGGCTAGCTCTGGCTGCTTATTTTACAAAGGCATAACGGTGCTTCTATTGCCTTTAACAAATAAGCATAGTATAGGCGCCTTTATATTAGTTTGACATAGGATGTCCTCATAAAATTGCCCCCACATCGGCAGTTTTATAACAGAATTTCTAGGCAGGAAAGGCTTATTGGCACATATGTTGGAGCTATTTTATAAAGGCTATGCAGGTACCTTTGCACCTTTATAAAATGGCCTTACTGAAAGTTCCTGTTTTTACATGTATATGCTAGCAGGAATCAGCACATATGCGTGCATTTTACAAGATAAGATAAATATTATGGGGGGGGGGATTTTCAGTGGTGGCAGCCAGTACACTTAAAGCGGCTGGCCATTGTTGCTTTAAAATCTCCCCAGATGTTCAATGCCAAGGCCACATCTGGGCCCTGGCATTAAATACCTGGGTTGCCTGGATTGCGACTTTGTAATCGAGTCAGCGGCTATATTCCCGTTGGGATTTCTATCCCTGCTATTTGCCCCCCTGCCGGCTCCAGCAAAAGCCTCCCTGTATGAACAGTGGGTTTGTATGGGGAGGCCTAGATGGGGGTGGGAGGGGGCATTCCAGAGGTGGACCGAGGGCAGGGCTTGGGAGGCCTTGTATGTCCAGGGCTTCGGAACTAGACGGGGACTTATTCCACCTCAGAGATGGAATAGGTCCCCCTGAATGCGGCGTTTCTTTGGCGGCCGATGTGGACAGATGAGGCAGTGGTGGAGGAAGTTCCCCGCAGCTGGATCCTGGCCATGAAGGGCGGATTGAGGGTCCGGCTGTGTGGAAAGTAGTTTATCTGTAGTGGCTGGCATTTGCGGCTCCTGAACAGGACGCCATGGCTCTGCGGTGCCATTCAGGAGCCTGACTGCTACACGGGTAGTCGCTGGGACATTCAGTTGGGCAGAATTGGGTCCTCACCTGCATGCCAAGGCGCTAGACTAAATTCTGATCCCACGGGGGCCACGGGATCAGAATCGGGTCTAACTTTGGACAGCCTGATTCTGCCCGGACATAAAGGGGATGGACAGCCTGATTGTAATAGGCTTCCGCATTACTCCCTTTGAAAAGTCCCCCTTTGTGTAATTTAATGAGCATTAACCTGTGAATTAACATGTGTACAACTGATCTCTGTGCATTAAAATGTTAAAACAATTATTAGGATAAATGAAAACATTAAAAACAACTGAAAAAAGACACATTTTCCAAAAATAACACTCTGCCTGTGCATGTTTCTACTTATTTATTTATTTATTACAGGCTCTTATATACCGCTCTATTCAGCATCAGCGCGGTTCATGGAAATCACTCCCACTGGCCCACTATCACTATAGCAGAAGAGCCCTGCACCCTACTTTAAAGTGACTGGAAAAAACAAATTCACTCTGTCTATGACCATTGCACAGAGCAAAGACCCTTGTTTCCAAATGCACATTTGTGCCTGGTAGGGTTGCCAACTTTTTGAAAGAGAAAAACCGGCCACCTGTGGCTAGACGAGCTCTGCCCAAGCCTACCCCTGCCCTGCCCTTTCCCCACTCCCTGTCCCCCAAAAATAATTGCAGAGAGGGCAATGTGCAAACTGAACAAGCAAGATTGCTACACATTCTTAAACATAAATTTGGCACTAACAGAATACCCAGCATTGGTTGTACACACACACACATACCATACAGGCTGGCCTTCATCAATAAATGAGCACAAAACAAACAGAAAAATATATAGACATAAATTAAACTAATAACTCAGAAAGACAGACACTGCATGTTGTGCAACACAAGAGAAATATAAATGCATTCCCCCATACTGTACAGAAAATTGCAGTGAAAAGGCAAATACATAGTCAGAATAAAAATAACTACTTAGCAGTAAATACTTAGCATCATTCAAACAGGCTATGATAGTCCAAAAAAAATCGGATTCTGGTCACCTCACTAACAGCAACATAAACATTCTCCAGTACCAGGCATATAGGTGAACTAATATCAAACCCTACAAATGTCACCAAAGATCTACAAGGCCAAATCTACCTTACCAAACCACCATAAACTTCCAAAACTCATACATGGATTTACCTAGATAAAAGCATCACCATAAATATTGCAAAGGGCCCTTGAACATCTATACGCCTATTTGAAAAGCTGAACAAATTACAACAGTACAGTATAGATCCCTATGTACAAATGCCATGTTAACAGAACATCTGGCCTCAGTCACATCCTCAGAACACAGATTTTTACCACATACAGAATAAATGACCACAACGTAAATTAAAAATAAAAATATTAGACAAAAATTAAACTGAAACCTCAAGCCAGTGCAACATTAGATAAATAAGATGTGGTTCCCCATACTTTGTAAAATATATAAAGATAGCACAAAGTCCAGTCACTAAATTGAAAATAAAATTATTTTTCTACCTTGGTTGTCTGACCATTTTATTCTCTGATCATGCTAGTCCCGATCTGAGGTTTCTGCTTTCCTGTCTTCACTTAGCTCTCTTTCTATAGTCTTTGGTCCATCTGCCATTTCTTATCTCTTCTTTTGTTTTCTTCACTTCCTTCCATCAGCCTATTTCCAGCCCCTACACTCCCCCCATGTCAGCTCCCTTCTTGCCACCTCTTCCCTCCTCCATGTCAGTTCCCTTCCAATCCCCACTCCCCCTTGTGTCAGCTCTCTTTCTGCCACCTCTTTCCAGCCTCCAGCTTCCCCCATGTCAGCTCATTTCCAGTCACCTTCTTCCCCCCTCTATCAACTCCTTTCCAGCCCACTTCCCACTTTTTCAGCTCCCTCCCTGCCACCTCCTTCCTCCTCCATATGAGCTCCCTTCCAGACCCCACCTTCCCCCATGTCAGCTCCCTTCCAGTCACCCCCTTCACCCCTCTGTCAGCTCCCTTCTAGCCCTCACCTGCCCTATGCCAGCTCTCATACAGCCCCCACTTTCCCCCCTATCAGCTTCTTTCCTGTCACCTCCTTTCCCCCATATCAGCTCTCATCCAGCCCCCACCTTTGCTCCCATGTCAGCTCCCTTCCAGTCACTTCCTTTACCTCCCTGTCAACTCCCTTCTAGCCCTCACCTGCCCTGTGTCAGCTCCCATTCAGCCCTCACCTTTTCCTCCCATGTCGGCTCCCTTCCTGCCACCTTTCCCCCCACCATGTCGGCTCCCTTCTTGCCACCTCCTTCCTCCCCCCATGCCAGTCCTTTCTTACGACCTCCTTCCTCCCCCATGTCAGTGCCTTCCTGCCCCAAAGTCAGTCTCTTCCTGCCACTCCTTCATTCCCCCTGTCAGTCCCTTCCTGACACCTCCTTCCCCTTGGCAGGCGCGGCTCCTGCTTCTTACAGAGCTGTGGCTTCAATACCGCTAATAATTTAAAATCAAAACAAAACTGGTGCAGAGCCTTCCGGCCCTATGGCACCCCTGCTACTGTGTCCTACCCCCTCTAGCCTAAATTCCTTTTGAGGGTGAGACGCAGCAGCAGGGGTTAATTTTTTTTTATAAATCTAGGCGCAGGAGTTCTGGTGTAAGTGATTCCCAGTAGCTCTCCTTGTGGCCTTGAGCAATTCACTTAACCCTCCATTGTCTCAGAAAAGTCCAAGTTATCAATGTCCCTATAAGATGGCAAGGAGTGGTAATAAAATGCAAAGCCTGCTTCCATGGTATTCAGCTAACTGTTCTAACCATTGGGCTACTCTTCCACAGGGCAGTTGTGTGGTTAGTATCTGGAGCATAAGCGATGGGATGAAGACTGTGCTGTAGATGAGAGAAGGTATATAGAATGTGTGGTTGATGGAGGAGGTGTGTTGGATCTGTGGCAGGAGAGGGAAGTGTAGACTGTTGTGAGGGAGACGAAGTGTGTGGGTTGTGGGCTGGGTTAGGAGGGTGTATGAAGGGGATGTAGTCTAAGCAGTGAGTGGGAGGTATACTGGTAAGAGGGGCATAGGCCATGTGGTGAGTGAGGAGATAAATGTGGTGCTTGGAGGAGGTGTAGGATCACTGCACACACCACCTGCATGTACTGACAGATGGACAGAGGGCTTCTGCTATTGTGTATATAGTAGGATGTGCATTCAATTAAAATGACATGGGAAATGTTGACAATATTTTCTATGTTGCTTTATGTCATTTTTAACCAGAAGCAACAGGAAAAACTCCAAATTTTAGTTTATTTTCTTCTGTCGTCAATAGTGTGTGCTATTATGCAGTAGTATGCCTTATTGCTCAATAGCGTACTCTGTTGCATAATAGTGCACCTAGTGCGCACTTTTACACAATAATGAATACTATTGATGACACTGCTCACAGAATTGAAAAAAAAACAAGAATCCCGAGTAAAACAAAACAAATTGCATAAATGACATCAGAAACTAAGCAAAATGAAAATTCTTTGTCTGCATGCCCCTAATATATAAATGGCCAACATTATGCTTGGAGAACTCTTGAGGTGGGCCAGTAATAAAGGTTGAGATGTACAATAAATTGGAGAGAGATCCTGAGTTTTGCAAAACTTTAATTTCAGGTAGCAGTCACCTTTCACTCCAGTTTAGTTACGGGAACCAGAAAATAGACTCTATAACCACTAATCTGAACATGTGGACAATTGGAGACTATAGTTCAAATCCCTACAATGCATTTTAAAATGAGTATGCAAGTGAAGTGTCGATAAAATGCAAACAGTTTTAAACAGCCACGGGATGGCAGCAAACACCCATCAGTGATTCACAGAAGCACGCTTTAATGGCAGTGAATGTTAACCTAACTCCGCAGTTCTCAGTCTAATCCTTTGAATCTGTTCATCAGGTTGAGTTTTTAGGATTGAATGAGACATATATTTATTGAGAACAGAGGCAGAGAGTATTCATAATGGATATCCTGACAAACATAAACAAGCTGACGTTCTCAGGAACGATTGAGAATAATTTAGCTGACATGAAAAATATCTTGCAAATTTAGAAGCAGTAACTTTTCTGGAATGCATGGAATTCCAATCATATTTTACATATAGTAAAATGACATTAGGTGTCCTATTCTAATGTAACTACGGTCTCTCTGGCAGGTTTCCCTTTATGGTATACAGAAGTCTTCCTCCTGGACTCTAACCATCGAGGGCAGCAGGGCTAGCACTAGTCAACAGCACACAGAGCTGCAGTGCTTTTCTAAAGTCCAGGACCTGGAGAGTGGTGACAGCGGGGGAAGGGGTGGGAGCAGGGGAAGCAGCAGGAATGAAATGCACCTAGGACATCTGATATCCTTGCAGCAGCCCTGGAGGACAGTGTTGCAATGCCACAGCATCAATCGCAAGGGGCAGTAAGATCCTCCCGGTATCCTGCAGAGCTTTTCTGTTCTTTGCAATTGAAGCCTTGACATTATTGCATCACTTCTGGTGACAGAAAGCAGGTGTCGGACTCCTATACAATTCAGAGGGAATTTTGCTCCCTGGCCAGAAGTGGCCAATGTTTTTCCAAGTGCCCAGCCGCTGCGGAAAAAGTGAAACTGGATATTTAGCACCTGATTTTCTCCAGAGCTGAATTTTATTTGTTTTTTTGTATCACATTATCATTTCAGTCAAAGCAGTTTATATTGCAAGTTAAACTTTGTAATGCACATTAAACAGGGACATTGATAATTTGGATTTTTATGAGCTAATGGAGGGTTAAGTGACTTGCCTAAGGAGTGCTAGTGGGAATCAAGCCCTATACCTCTTGGCTTTTAAGCCAGTGTTCTAACCATTAGGGTACCCCTCCATTATTAACTTCAAGAGTGGCTGTCATGACTCTTCAGATACTGATGATATTCACTGACTGACCAGATAGCCAAACTGCATGTAGTTAACCAGAACCACTAATCTGCTCTCACTTCACCCATAGGCAACCCCAGCACTGATAGTGCCACAGCTGTTAGAGGGAATATTCAGCAGAACTGCTGAACACGGGGCTCATCTGGATTAATCCAGTTAGCGGGGCCTGATAATGGTAATGATAATGATAATAATGATAACGGAGTGGATGAATAGCCTAATGGTTAAGAACACTAGCTTAGGAACCCAGTAGACCAGGGTTTGATTCCCACTAGCACTCCTTGTGCCCTTGGGCAAGTCACTTAACCCTCCATTGCCTCAGAAAAATCCAAGTTATCAATGTCCCTGTTTAATGTACATTACCAAGTTTATGTTTCAATGTAAACCGCTTTGATTGAAGTGATAAAGTGGTATATAAAACCTGTTAATTAAATAAAATATACGCCTTTGATATTTACCTTAGGGGATTCAGCAACTGTGCCAAACAGCAAGAGGCACCGACACTATACAGCCCACCCCCAAGAAAAATAAGAGGGATTCAGCAGCCCCAACATAACACCTTCCATCCCCAAAATGACCCTACCTCTATCCCCTCCCAATGCTCTTTCCCCTGCATACTGTTCCCAACAGCTTCTTCCTTTCTCGCTGTCTCAATCTCTCACCCATTGCGCTTTTCTCTACTCTTGTCTACCATCCCTTTACACAGTCCTCTCCCTTAATCTGCTGCCCCTTTACCTCCCCTCTGTTTACATCCACCATCCAATCCCCACTACCTTTTCTTTCTCTCTTATTGTCATACCCAATATTCTTAGGCTGAATCCCACCTCCCACTCCTCTCATTCTTGTGCCCTAAACCTTCCTCACTGTGCCTCCACCCCCTCTAGCCCTCTCTTTTCCCCTCTGCTTCTCACTTTCTCTCCAGCCACCACCCAGGTTCCTTCGCTCTTCCCCTCTTGCCACCCCCTTTATGTCTCCACCACACCCCTTTCACCTTTTTGCCCAACTCCTTCTCTAATCATTACAAGATCCAACCCATCCTACACTCACCTCTCTGTACCCCACTGCTCCCATCGCTTCTCTCTTCCCTGTCCTGCTCCATAAAATTTCCCCTATCTGCTATCCATAAATGACTAGGCTAAAAAAAGGTGGCATGTGCCTTCTCCTCGTACCTCTGTGATGATGATGATGACCCAGCCCAATCCGAGCAGCTGACAGCACAAGCATAGACTACAGCACAAGCTTAGAGGAATGTTGATAAGCCGAGTCAGTATAGTCACAGGACCCATGAAAAGAATGGCGATGGGCTCAGGATTGGACCTGAGACGTGGATGTTATTTGGGTCAGAAAAGAAGCATAGGGCTTCCTTTTCATCTCCTTGTCAGTGGCACTGAATTACCATGAGGAGAACAGGCTGTGTGTCTCTAGCACTGTGGGCAGATAGTTATATTTGTACCCACCCTCCCCCAATACACACATCACCCCTGGTCCCCTAACCTTCCTCCAGATAGTCTGAACCTAGCTGACATCAGGAGAGCACAGTTGAAGGCAGAGCAAATGGGGGCATGGGCTTTCCACAACCTTGTATGTCGGGGGCCGGGAAACTGGATGGGGGTCTTATTCCACCTCAGAGGTGGAATAAGTCCCCCTGGATGTCAGGGGATGGCAGGCCCAGGTAGCATTGGAAAAGTGAGGGGGTGCAGGGGATTTCCCACAGCCCGACCCTGGTCATGGAAGGCCAGATCGGGGGTCGGGCTGCGGTGAAAAAAGATTGCGGTCGGTGGCCAAGGATTGCGGCTCCTGAATGGAACTGTGGTGCCATGGCAATGGGACAACATGGCACCACAGCTCCATTCACGAGCCTGACTGAGGTAGCTGGGCAGTTGGCTGTATATGCAGGCCAATCAGATACACAGGGGCCTGGACGTATACATTAGAATGTGCCATCACATAAATATTTATACAATTGAGGCCCCACGGTGAGTCTCTGCTCATGGCCCCCCATGACTCTCAGGCTGCCCCTGTCTAGCAGTAGTTTCATGGTACTTCCATTAGGTGTCAGACAGCCAAATATGCACCATGCCAAAATGGGTTAGGGGTGAGGGTTCTAGTTTGGGATGTACATTAGCCCCTTTAAAAGATTTGGGACCTACTTTCTTTGTGTTACTGAAGTTGGAAGCATACAGTGTTCCCAGCCACAGTAAAGCAAAATACTGTACATTTACTGTGAAATTTACTAAAACATAGTACAGAGGTACAATGGATTAGTGAAGTCCATGGTAAAGGGATGCACAAATATGATGTTTACTGCCTAACGGGCTGATGCAGAAAGACTAGCATGGACTTTGTGTGCAGATAGCGCAACTTAAATGCACATATTCCATCATGCCAAATACAGAAAAAAGATTGACATACGCGTAAGCAGCAAGAAAAAAATTTGTGCACACAGAACACTGAGTGTATTTAAATGATTGAAAATGAGCTGTACCTATTCAAATGGAATGTTAATAAGGTCTGTGCCCAATGCAGAGAAACATATAGAGGATTGCCCAACCAGGCATAAAGTTCAAGTGTGCCATTATCTCTATGCCCCGGTATGAGGTGATGTAAAATTCTTGCACTTTGAGACCCACTGTTTCAACATGCATGCTTTGAACTGTTCCCATTGGCGTGGCCATCTTCAGCATGCATAACAAATTTGACGTGTATCTTTCAGCGTATAAACAAAAGTTTGGTGTTTGAGAAGAAATGTCTTTTGCTTCTTATCCTTTAGTGGCTTTTCTGCTTGTGAGAGCTAGCCAAAGAAAAGGAGAACAGAGATGTGAGCATGAGAAAGGAAGATGAGGAGACGCTTCATCATGTGGCCCTTCAGACAGCGCTTATTCCAAACAAGGGCAGCACTGGATGGACTCCCAGAGAGTCATGTCATGCATAACTACCGTTTATGCACACAAGCAATTTTACCCTTGTATGAGGAAATTAAAGATGATATAGATCCAGCCACTGATCGTGGGCATGCCATACTACAGCTGGCAAAGTTACTTGCCCATTAAATATTTTGGGCATCAGATCATTCCAAAATGTTGTCAGGAATGGACCAGTCATCATTTTCCAGGCATTTCAAGCAGGTGTTACAGGCCTTGAAAAATCAGATTGGGGAGCATATCTGGTACCCAGAGCAGCAGGCAGAATGGCAGGAGTTGAAGGAGGACTTTTTAAAAATACTGCTGGAGTGCCAAATGTGATAGGAGCAAAAGATTGCACCCATATAGCTCTAACACCCCACTCAGACATAGAAATGGCATTCCGAAACAGAAAAAGCTTCAACTCCATAAATGTTCAAGTGGTGTGCAGCACACACATGAAGATCCTGAATGTGGTCTCAAAGCTCCCAGGCAGCTGTCATAATTCCTATATCCTCTCCAACTTGGTACTCAGCTGTAACTTTAAAGAGGGAAAGTACGATGAAGGTTGGCTCCTGGGTAAGTGTCGCATAGGTGTTTGAAACTTTGGGGAGGGGGAACATTGATATGTTTCTGTACATTGCTATGCGGTGTGTCATAGAGCCATCTTTGGGGTCCTCAAGAGTCGTTTCTGTTGTCAGGTTCATTCTGGGGGGGGGGGGGGGCTGCAGTGCAAAACACACATGAAAAGGTTGGGGACATTGTTGCAGTGTGCTACATGCTGCACCACATAGCCCTGATTTATGGTTGAGGCACTTGATATACTGCCCTTTATTATGTGTATCTTCTCACTTGGTTTGCAGCTTGTAATACTGTGAGGGCTTGTGTACATCAGTGATATTGATGGCTAAGCTATCGGTAACTTAACTACTGGCAGTGTCTCCCAAGATGGACAGATCTCAGCTGAGGTGCAAGACCAAGACAAACTACCCAACTGGGCAGCAACAGAATGGGACAGTGTTGTGGTGGAGGACCGCATTTCTGTGACAATGGCAACAGCACTAAATTAAACTGCATGGAAGAAAGGCCTGGCAATCTACTTCCATATCTTGCCACAAAAACCCAATGGATAGTCACAACAAAACAAATTGCACTATAGTGCTGGAAAATGAGACCCCCCAGGTTGGAAGGCACTCAATTGGCTACTGGGGAGGTGCTGAAGACTTTTCAGAATAAAGCCAGCATTTATGATGTGGTTGGATCAAAGTACTTGGGACGTCTGACTGCTGATGTAGCTGCACATGAAATGAGAGTCAGAAGCTGCAAAGATCTCTTACATATTGGGACATGGAACATATGAAGCTTGAACCAAGGGAAGGTGTAGGTGGTCAAGAATGAAATGGAATATGTACAATTCCATCTATTGGGTATAAGCGAACTGAAATGAACTGGCATTGGGCACTTTGCATCTGATGATCACATGGTCTACTATGCTGGAGATGAAAGACAAAGAAAAAATGGTGTTGCATTTATAATTAAGAAGAAACTTGCAAGAATTGTAATGCAATACAGTGCAATCAGTGAATGCTTCATTTCTATTCGTCTACAAGGAATGCCAATCAACACAATTATAATTCAAGTACATGTCCCAACAATAGCTGCAGAAGTGGATGAAATTGATGAGTTCTATGAACAAGTACAAGCTGAAATTGACAGAAATGCAAACAGGATATCCTGATAGTCATGGGTGACTGTAATGCAAATGTTAGCACAAAGAAGAAGGCAAAATGGTTGGAAAATATGGATTTGGCAACAGAAATGAAGCTGGAGAAAGATTGATAGAATTCTGCAAGACCAACAATCTATTCATCTCAAACACCTTCTTCCAGCAACACAAGTGGTGACTGTACACATGGACTTCACCCAATGGATTGTACAAAAATCAAATTGACTACATCTGTGGAAGTCAACGATGGAAAACCTCTATAACATCAACAAAGAAAAAAACCTGGAGTTGACTGTGGTACAGTTCACCAACTACTAGTATGCAAACTCAAGCTAAAGTTAAAAAAGAGCAAGCCACTCATGAATGTAGCAAAATATGACCTTGAGTATATACCACTGGAATTTAAAGACTGCCTGAAAAATCAATTTGCTGCTTTAGATACAAAATGACAGAGCTCCAGAAGAGTAGTGGATGACATCAAGAAGGTTGTTTTGGAAGAAAGTGAGATATCTCTATAACAGATGAAAAAGCAAAAATGGCCAAAGTGGATGATGGAAGAAACTCTGAAAATTGCCCAGAAACACAGAGAAGCTAAAGCGAGAGGAGAAAGAGAGGCAATCGCAGAACTCAGAGATTTTCAATGTGCAGGAAGACAGGACAAGGAAAAGTACTACAATGACGCATGCAAGGAAATTGAAGCAGAAACTATTAGAGGAAGAACAAGATCGGCTTTCCTAAAACTGCAAGAGTTAAAGAAAAAATTCTAGACTCAAATTAGAATGTTACAAGATTCTCAAGGATCTATGCTGAATGATGCTGAGAAAAAAGTGGAAAGAATATACAGAGATTTATATGATAAAGATCAAGTGGACCAACAGCCATTTCAACCTGTACCTTATGATCCAGAACCATTGGTGATGAAAGAAATAGAAGCAGCATTGAAAGCGTTATCAAAGAAAAAAGCACCAGGCATTGATGGCATTCCCATAGAAGTATTACAGCAATTTGATGCAGCTGTTCCCATACTTACAAGGCTCTGCCAGGAAATTTGGATGACTGGAAAAGATTTGTGTTTATACTAATACTGAAGAAAGGTGACCAGACTGTGGAAATTTTAGCACAATCACTCTGATCCCACATGCCAGCAAGATTCTACTGAAGATTATTCAACAGAGACTGGAACAAGAACTACCTGAAGTGCAAGTAGGGTTCAGGAAAGGGTGAAGAATGAGAGACATCGCGGAAAAGACAAAAGAATACCAAAAGGATGTCTATTTGTGATTTATTGACTACAGCAAGGCTTTTGACTGTGTAAAACCATGAGAAAAACTGGGCCACATTAAGAAGCATGGGTATACAAGAACACCTGATCGTTCTCTTGCACAATCTGTACATTGATCAAGCAACAGTTCAACCTAACAAAGAGAGACAAAATGGTTTAAAATCAGCAAAGGTGTACAACAAGGCTGCATACTTTCCCCCTACCTGTTTAATTTATATGCAGAACAAATCATCAGAGAAGCAGGATTGTATGAAGACAACAGAGGTGTGAAGACTGATGGAAGACTCATCAACAACCTTCACTATGCTGATGATACCATATTACTGGCTGAAAGTAAAGATGATCTGAAACATTTGCTTCTAATAAACAAGAAACATAGTCTTAAAATGGACCTGCACCTTAATGTAAAGAAGACAAAGATCATGACAACTGGCAAAATCAATTAATTGTTCATGGAGAAGAAATTGAAATCATGGACAACTTTAACCTACTTGGATCAACTATCAATAAAGAAGCAACAAACAATCAAGAAATCCAACGATGCATTGCTATTGGCAGAATGGCTATGAAGGACCTAGACAATATTCTGAAGAGCAGAGATGTCTCCCTCCATACAAAGATTTGACTCATTCAAGCCATGGTATTTTCAATAATATATGAATGTGAAAGTTGGACAGTGAAAAAGATAGGAAGAAAATTGATGCCTTTGAATTATGGTGCTGGCAGCGAATACTGCGTATACCATTGACTGACTGAAGAACAAACTGGTTAGTATTAGAGGAGATCAAACCTAATCTTTCTTTAGAAGCTCAGATGACAAGACTTCAACTTTCATACTTTGGACACATCATGCGAAGAGAGAGATCATTAGAGAAAGACATCATGCTTGGCAAGATAGAAGGTCAATGCAAAAGAGGAAGGCCAGCAATATTTATTTATTTATTAAAATTTTTATATACCGCACTATTCGTTATCAGCGCGGTTTACATGGAACAAAGAACCTCAGCCAAGATACAAATATCTGGTTTTTACAGTTAACAGGAAAATCAACTTGGATAACAGGATAACAGTTAACAGGAAAATCAACTTGGATAACAGGATAACAGGAGTAACTATATACAAGACAACTATTTACATCAAAGTGTCAGGGTATGAAAATTGTCATGTAAATCTGTTGAAGTAGTTTGATGTGCTGATGAGACATATGATGGATCAATACAGGAACAGTAGCTACAGGTGCCAGTCTGTCAAAAATGAGCTGCCTGATTGAAGACCGAAAACAATACCGACTTGATGGCACTTAACAACAACAACAATACTAACAGCATTTACTAAATCCTCTGGTAGCAAATTCCAGAGTTTGATTACACGTTGAGTGAAAAACTATTTTCTCTTATTAGTCTTAAATAGGTTATCCTGTAGCTTCATTGCATGCCCTTTAGTCTTTCTATATTTTGATGGTGTAAACCAGGGGTTTTCAACCCAGTCCTCTGGGAACCCTAGGCCAGTCAGGTTTTCAGGATTCCCAGAATGAATATGCATGAGAAAGATTTGCATGTTCTGCCTTCATTGTATGCAAATCTATCTTATGCATATTCATTGTGGGAATCCTGAAAACCCAATTGGCCAAGGGTTCCCAGAGGACTGGGTTGAAAACCTATGGTGTAAACAATTGATCTACGTTTACCCATTCCACTCCATTCATTAATTTATAGACCTCTATCTTATCTCCCCTCAGCCGTCTCATTTCAAGGTTGAAGAGCCCTAACCTTTTTAGCCTCTCTTTATAGGGGTACCCTTCCATCCCCTTTACCATTTTGGTGGCTCTTTTCTGTACCTTTTCTAATAATGCTATATCCTTTTTAAGATACATCACCCAGAATTGCACACAATATTCAAGGTGCGATCACACCATGGAACGATACAATATTTTCCATTCCTTTCCTTATGATACCTAGCATTCTATTTTCTCTCTTGGCTGCTGCTGCACACTGGGCAGAGGGTTTTAATATGCTATTCATGATGACGCCTAAATCTTTTTTCTGGGTGATGGTTCCTAATGTGGAACCTTACATTGTGTAACCATAGTTTGGGTTGTTCTTTCCTAGGTGCATAACTTTGCACGTGTCCACATTAAATTTCATCTGCCATTTGGATGCCCAGTCTTCCAATTTATCAAGATCCGCTTGCAATTTTCCACAATCTTCTTGGGTTTTAACAACTTTAAATAGTTTTGTATCATATGCAAATTTGATAACCTTACTCATTATTCCCATTTCCAGATCATTTATGAATATATTAAAAAGCAGCAGACCCAGCACAGATCCCTGGGGTACTCCACTGTTCACCTTTCTCCATTGGGAAAATTGGACATTTAGCCCTACCCTCTGCTTTCTGTCTTTTAACCAGTTCCTGATCCACTATAATATACTGCCTCCTATCCCATGTCTTTTTTAATTTTGTCAAATGTCTCTCATGAGGGATCTTGTCAAAGGCTTTCTGAAAGTTCAGATACACTATATCAACTGACTCACCTTTGTCTATTTGTTTTATTAACACATTCAAAAAAAACTTAACAGATAAGTAAGACAAGACCTTCCTTCGCTAAAGTCATGTTGGCTTTCTCCCATTAAGCCAAAACTATTTCCTTCCTTCGCTAAAGTCATGTTGGCTTTCTCCCATTAAGCCAAAACTATCTACATGTTCAGTAATTTTGTTCTTTATGATGGTTTCCAACATTTTTCCTGTACTGATGTTAGGTTCATCGGTCTGTAGTTTCCCGGATCACTTCTATAATCTTTCTTAAAAATTGGTTTTACATTGGCCATCCTCCGATCCTCCATCCTCGATGTAGCAATATTTGTAAAAAGTTTACCACTGTTATCCAAGTTTATGTAGTAAGTTTGTAAATAGTTACCCTTGTTATCCAAGTTATTTGCCTTGTTACCTGTGAACTCATACGTGTTAATCTGTACTGAGCATTTCTGTTCCATGTAAACCGCGCTGATGCCGAATAGTGCGGTATATAAGAGACTTTAAATAAATAAATAAATAAATTACAGATGATTTTAATGATAGTTCACAGATTACTAATAGTAGGTCTGCATTCTCATATTTCAGTTCTTTCAACACCCTTGGATGTACCATCTTGTCCAGGAGTTTTTCTACTCTTCAGTTTATCAAATAGTTGTAATACATCTTCCCGGTGTATCAGTATTTATTTAAATTCTTCCGTAGCATCTCCTTTAAATACCATTTCAGTCATGGGTAACATTCCTACATCTTCCTCAGTAAAGACTGAAGCAAAGAATTCATTCATTCTCTCCGCTATGGCCATGTCTCCCTTTTAGTGCCCCTTTTACCCCTCTATCATCTAATGGTCCAAATGACTCTCTGACATGTTTTTTTGCTATAAATGTACTTGAAAAAGTCTTTATTATGCATTTTTGCTTCCACAGCAAGTTTCTTCTCAAATTCTCTTTGCCTGTCTTATCATCTAACTTGCCAGTGCTTGTATTGTTTCCAGTTTTTGTCATTTGGCTCCTTTTTCCATTTCCTGAAAGATGATTTTTTGGCAACAACAGCCTCTCTGACCTCACCATTAAACCAAGCTGGCAGTTTTTTGGAGTTCCTTCCACTTTTCTTAAAGCATGGAATATAGCTGGTCTGGGTTTCCAAGATGCAATCATGCACCAGATCTTGTGTTCCACTAAGGACTAGGTCCAAAATGGCTTCCCCTTTGGTTGGTTCATGAACCAACTGTTCCAAGAAGCAGTCATTTATTTTATCTAGGAACTTTATCTCCCTAGCATATTCTGCCGTGACACTGACCCAGTTGATACTGGGGTAATTGAAATCAACTATTACTATTACTATGTTGTAACTTTTGTTGGCTTCCCTGATTTCTTTGAGCATTTCTTCATCCATTTGTTCATTCTGGCCAGGCAGTCAATAGTATGCCCCCACTGCCATCGCCTTCCTCTTCCCCTTTTTACATGGAATTTCAATCCATAGTGATTCTACAGTGATTTATTTTTTCCTGCAAAACTTTAATCCTTTGTGGCTCAATGCCCTCCACCAATTTCACCAGCTCTATCATTATGATATAATTTGTACCCAGGTATCAGTATCCCACTGGTTGTCCTCCTTCTACCATGTCTCTGAGATACCAATCATATCTAACCTCTCATTTCTTGCTATATATTCTAACTCACTCATCTTATTTTTTAGACTTCTAGCATTTGCTTACAAGCATTTTAGAGACTGTATTTTAGTCATATTAATCTGGCTACTGGTAGGCAGGGGTAATTTAGAATCTTTAAGCTCTGTCTGCTCTGTACTCATGGGCATTTGGGCTATTTTTGTCTTTATTTGAACCTCTCTACTGATATGCCCTAACTTCAGTCTTTTGCTAGTATCCTTTCGAACCATGCTCTCTTGGGCGATTGTCAGCTTTCCCATATTAAAAGCTGCTCTATCTCCTTTTTAAAGGTAAATGCCAGCAGCCTGATCCTGGTTCCATACCGGTTAAGATGAAGCCCATCCATTTGGAAGAGCCCCTTTTTTACCCAAAATGTTCCCCAGATCCTAACAAATCCAAATCCCTCATCCTTGCACCATCGTCTCATCCACGCATTGAGACTTCAAAGCTCTGCCTCTCTTTTGGGTCCTGCACGTGGGACGGGAAGCATTTCGGAGAGCGCTACCCTGGAAGTTATGGATTTCAACTTCCTACCTAAAAGCCTAAATTTAGGGATTCCGGTGACGTCAGACACCGAATGGACGCCTGAAGACCGCGCTCCATCTCGGACGAGGGAAATAATGCCCTAAGTAGTTGAGTAAAGCCCCAATTGCAGCCCCAAACTTGCTAATTAAAACCATCTACTATAAACTTAAAACTATTCAGCACCTAAGGCCACTCCTTGAAACACAAGATTTTAGATCTGTAGTGAGTACACTAATCACCCCCCACTTCGACTATTGCAATAGTCTCTTAATAGGCCTCCCACAAAAAAACACATACCTTCTCCAAAGAGCTCAGAACATCTGTGCAAAAGTAATTGCTAAAGCTCGACTAACAGACCACGTAACCCCAATACTGCTAGAATTACACTGGCTCCCAATAAACAGCCGAATCAGACACAAAATTATCCTAACAACCTTTAAACTCATAAACGACATAGCCCCCTCACACCTATCCACACTACTACATTCACCAACCAAAACTAGATCACACAGACAAAACGCAGCCCACTCCCTTATCACACCAAAAGCTTTCAGGAAGACTAAGAAAACCACTAGCTCCAGAGCATTCACATTCATTGTCCCTACGTTCTGGAATGACCTCCCAATAAACCTTCGCATCATAAAAGACCTCTCTCAGTTCAGGAAAGAACTAAAAACTTACCTATTTACTGAACACTTTGAAATTCCATATTCCCCCAAAGCCACCTCCATAACAACCATGGACTCACATGCACAAACCCCCGTAATCAAAATTAACTAACTCCCTGTTTGTCCACCCCCCCCCCCCACACACACACACACTTCTGACTTACGTCATAAAAGGAAATAAATTCCAAAATATATATCTGTCCTACACACCACACACTCCTGACATACGACATAAAAGGAAATAAATTCCAATACCTAACTCACATGCCCTACACACAACACACAGCCACTGTAAATATCCAATGTAAATAGTTTAATGGTTGTTTGTATTAATATCTTATAAAGTTGAAGTTTATTGTTCAATGTAAATAGTTGAATCTATTTGTTCAATGTAAATAGTTGAATCCGATTGTTCAATGTAAATGTATACAATTGTATACAATTGTGTACAATTGTTAAGATGTTCCATGTAAACCGCCCTTGATTGCTGGAAGGGGCGGTATAGAAGAAAATAGATAAATAAATAAATAATTCTGTGGAGCTCTTCATAGAGGACAGATGGCTGGGAAGAAGGCGAGCGTAGACCTGAAAGCCTACTCGTTTAAGGCTTCGGCGGGGACACGGACACCTGAGGCTAAGATGGCGTCTGGCCGGGGTGAGTCTAACGGAGCAGGAGAATCTGGGGAGAGCGACGGTGGGCCGAGTGAGATCCAGGTGCTCCGTGTGGACTTGCAGGGGTGGTTTGAGTCCACCAGGCAGGACTTTGAGTGGCTCAATGAAGTTAAAAGTGACCTGGCAGTGCTGGGGAACCGGCTGGAAGAGGTAGAGACGCAATTGGAGGAGCACATGGGCCAGTGTGCGTTAACAGATCAGCGAGTGGACTCACTGAGCATACTACAGGATGAGTTGTGGCAAAAGATTGAAGACTTGGAGAACCGGTCCTGCCGGGCCAATTTGCGGATTAGAGGTATGCCAGAGCAAGAGGGCTCAGTGAATTATCTGAGGCTGGCTGAGGAGTTTTGTGGTGCTGTGTTAAGGGTGGCTGAAGTAGAGACAGAAGGAGTCTGCCTCAGAGTGGAACGGGCTTACCGGGCGCTGGGACCCAGACGGGACAATCAGCCTCGAGACATTATTATCTGTCTGCACGAGTACAGAACTAAGGAGTTGGTTATGGCTGCTGCAAGGAAACTGGGGAAGATAAAGTGGAAGGAGGCTGAGGTGGAAGTTTTTGACGATATCTCCAGCATTACTATGAGAAAGCGTAGGAACTACCAAGTGGTGACGAAGAAGCTTAGGGATGAGAACATCCAGTATCGCTGGCTATTCCCTGTGGGCCTGCAATATGCAATTAACGGCAAGCCTTTTGTGGTGCACTCCGTGGATGTGGCGATTCAGAGCATGAGACATATGGGGTGGTCGGACATCCCGGTGGTCCTGAGGAGTGTAAACGGCGGCCCTATGAGGAGCGGACTCCATAAAAAAAGTCACATGCAATGGAGTCGTGCAGCTGGGGGAGACAAGTGCCTGAGGCATCAAAAAGCCACTAAGGACTGTGCCCAAGCAGACACTTGAACTCTGTGGTGGTGTAAACACTCTTTAAGGTTCTTTGAGGGGTGCTAGGGTTGTATTTGTTTATATGCATTTCTACCCATGTTGAATTACTGTGTGGGGGAGGGGGCTGGAATGTGGGAGTTGTGTTTTGTGGTGGGGAGAAGTATGTGGGGCATTTTGAATCGTTTTTAAGGGCGGGTTGGAACATATGGGTGTAATTATGGGGGAGTCCGGGTCTGATGTCACCGTGACGCAGATCTACTTAGTGGATCTGGTGGTGATGAGGGGAGGGGGTGGGGGGAGCAGGGAGGAGCAGGGGGGGTTGGAGAGAGGGAAGGGAGAGGAGGGGGAGGGGGAGGGGGATGGGGGAGGGGGTGGAGGAAGGGAAGGGGGGAGAAGGGATGTTTGCAGTCGAAGACGTTTGCATCTGGGGAATATAGTCATGGACATGGCTTTATTTAATTTGGTAACGATGAATGCCAGAGGCCTTAACTCCTTTAGGAAGCGTCAACTCCTTTTCAAGGAATGCATTAGGATGGGGGAGATATTATTTTTGTACAAGAAACACACCTCCGGGTGAAAGATGAGAGATGTATGGGACATAGGCAGTACCCGCAGCAGTATTTTGCTTCCAATAAATTAGAGAAGTAAAAGGGAGGAGTGGGGATTCTCCTATCCAATAGAGTCACAGGACAGGTGGTTGAGTGCATAAAGGATAAAGGGGGAAGGTATGTGATTATTAAACTTAAATTGGGTGGGGACCTATTCACGTTGGTCAGTGTTTATGCCCCGAATACTAACTAGGGGAAGTTTTTTGCGAACCTTCAGAAGGTAGTCTCGGGAAGGGTAGAAGGCAAGCTGATTGTGGGGGAAGACTTTAATATAGCTCCAAACCCATTGGTAGATGCATCTAGAGGGGCTGCGTCTATCTCCAGAACTCATTGGCTCAGACTGAAGCAGTTGATGGGTAGGTTAGATTTGGTGGATGTGTGGCGTGAGGTGAACTACGGGCAGAGGGACTATTCTTTCTACTCCCCGGTACATGAGACATTCTAGAATTGATTTATTTCTTTTGGATAAGACTCTGGTAGTGGGGGTGAGGGATTGTGAGATAAGGGAACGAACCTGGTCGGATCATGCTCCTTTGACGTGTAATATTCAGCTAGGTAAGCAAGGTCCTTGCCAGGCATGGTGGAAATTGAATGAATCCTTGTTGGATGACCCTGAGGTGGTGAGTCAGGTTAGAGAAACAATATCTGAGTATTTGTCTTTGAATCAGACGGGAGAGGTTTACCCGGGGACGCTCTGGGACTGCCTGAAAGCAGTGGTTCGGGGGAAATTGATAACGGTAGGGACCCACCGGAAAAAGACCCAGTTGAGTCAGCAAGGGAAGGTGCCCGACTCAATAAGGGAGATTGAGAATAAGTTAAAAGGGCATCCGACCAATGTGGAGTTACCGGGAATTTTGCAGGGCTTGAAGAAGGAACTTTGTGAATTGCACTTACATGAGATTCAATATAAGTTGAATGTGTTGCGACAGCGGAATTTTGAATTTGTCAATAAGGCGGGGAGAATTTTGGCATGTAAAGTGAGGAAGTGGACCGCGCGTAACACTATAGTTAAGATCAAGGATGAGAAGGGTAGGCTGATGTGGCTAGGTAAGGAAATTGAGGATAGGTTCATTCAATTTTATCAAACCCTGTACACACCTGAGCAGCAGGTGGGGGAGGAGAAGTTGTTGGATTATTTAGATAACATACAGTTACCACAACTGTCTGGGACAGAGAGGGAGGAGATCTCTAGGAGAATAAGTGAGCAGGAAGTGCTATCGGTGATTAAGGGCCTGAAATCCCATAAAGCCCCAGGGATGGATGGGTTTTCAAACCAGATTTATAAAGTTTTTGCGGGCCAATTGTTGGGGCCACTTACCGAGATGTATAACTCACTTGGAGAAGACGAAGCGCTGCCAATGTCTTTGAGATTAGCTGGGATTAGCATTTTACATAAAGAAGGGAAAGACCCCACGGAGTGTGGCTCCTATAGACCCATCTCCCTATTGGGCAGTGATTTAAAAATCTTTACGAGGCTGTTGGCGAATAGACTAATGCCCAGTTTGGGAAGGTTGATACATCCAAACCAATTGGGGTTTGTGCCAGGTAGATACACATCCGATAATATCCGACGCGCATTAAACTTAATTTGGCAGAGTACACGCAAGGGAACGCCATTGGCGCTCCTGGTGGTAGATGCAGAAAAAGCCTTTGATCGGGTGAGTTGGCTTTTCCTGTTCAAAACACTGGAAAAAGTGGGGATACAGGGTTCATTCCTAGCATGGGTAAGAAGCCTGTATAACCAGCCGCTGATGTGTCTGAAAATTAACGGTGCGGTCACTAAGGCTTTTGAATTGCGGAGGGGGACGCGGCAGGATTGTCCCTTGTCTCCACTGCTATTTATATTGGCTATGGAACCAATGGCACAGCGTATCAGGGACCAGGTGGAGATTCCGGGGATTCAAGTAGGGAAGTGGCCTCATAAAATATCTTTATTTGCCGACGATGTGCTCTTCTTTATAACAGATCCAGAGCGTTCTCTCATGGCGGTTCAGGAGGAATTATCTTGGTATGGAGAGGTGTCCGGGTTCTGGATGAATGCTACTAAATCTGAATTGCTTAATATTTCATTATCTCGGGAAGAGGTGGAGAGGGTGAAACAGTTATTTCCCTTTAAGTGGGCGAGAAGTAGCATTCGGTATTTGGGGCTTCACCTCTCAGCCCAGTTGGGGCAGCTTTTCTCCGCTAACTACAGGACAGCCAGTGCTAATCTGTTTAGGGAGTTGGAGAGGTGGAAAAGCTTTGAAGTGTCTTGGTTGGGAAGGATTGAGCTGTTGAAGATGATAGCTCTACCTCTCTTCTTGTATCTGTTTATGAACCTGCCAATGGAGGTGCCGAGGCCTTTCTTACAGAAGATGCAAGATAGATTTCTGAAATTTGTTTGGAAAGGGAAGAGGCCGAGGGTTGCGCGGAGTGTCCTCTGTGCGAGCAAACAGGTAGGGGGTTTGGGGCTGCCGCTGTTATCCCGGTACTATGAAACGGCGAGGGTGTGGGAGGTCTTTGAATGGGTGATTAGGGAAGGAGCTGAGTGGGTGGAATTGGAGGAAGCTGAACTTGGACAGCAGGTAAACCTTGTGGCTTTGTTATGGAGCAAGGGTGTAGGGGGTGGGGAGAAGTGGGAGAACCCCTTTTTACGCTATACAGTGTGGCACTAGTGGAGATGGCAACTGAGATGGTATGGGGGGCAGGGGTTCTCTAAATTTATGCCATTGGTGGGTAATCCTGAGTTTTTACCAGGGATCCAGGACTCCACCTTTGCCCGGTGGGCAGAGCAGGGGTTACGGTATGTTGGCCAATTCCAGGAGGGGAGAGAGTGGGTGGATTTTGAGGACTTAAGGAGGGAATTTAAGTTGCACCCGGAGGATAGATACCGCTATCTGCAGGTGATCCATTTCTGTCAGTCGCTGGAAAAGAGAGGGAGGGGAGTGAGTGGGGAGGCTGTGGATGAGATATTCGCTAGGGGGAATGTTAAGGGGTTGATCTCTAAAGTGTACAAGTTGATGGAGACTGCGAGGTGTGGGGAGTGGACCCATAGGCGGGCCTGGGGAAGAGATTTGAATCGGTGTTGGGATGAGAACCAATGGCAGAGCTTTGTAAAGGGTTGTTCAAGGGAGTGGTGGCCAGCAACATTCTGGAACATAATTATAAGATGCTGTATAGATGGTATTTGACCCCGCAGTGCTTGCAAAAGTGGGTGGGAGGATCAGCACTTTGTTGGAGGGAGTGCGGGGAAGTGGGCTCTTTCCTTCATATTTGGTGGGGGTGCCCCATTATCAGGGTACTTTGGATTGCAGTGGAAGAGTGGATGCGTGTGATAGTGGGGCAGGAGGTTCCTTTGGGTCCCTGTATGGCACTTCTAAATGTGGGGAATGTATCGCTTACGGGTGAAGTAGTGGGGTGGGGTGGAATAGTATGTGTGGTGACACGGCAAAGTATTGCTAGGCAATGGAGGAAAGTGGAACCGCCATCCTTGAAGAGTGTGCAAAAGCAAGTAGAACATTTGCACTTGATGTATCGCCTTACAGCACTGAGATTAAAGAGACCATTGAGATTTCAAAAAATATGGGAACAGTATCATGAGTGGTGGAAAGGGAATAATGGTTAAGGGAGGGGTGGAAGGAGGTGGAGGAGGTTGTGGGGAGCTGTGGCGTCTGACACAGGTTTCTTGCGTATTATAAAGTGAATGTTCTTTTTGGATCACGGTCCATTTTTTGGCTGATTGTTGTACAGTGTATGTAAAGTATGGGTGTGACAGTTATTATCCGACTATACTGAGACATTAAGGGAATTAGGGAGGGGGGTGGGAGGGTGGGGGTGAGGTATTGAGCTGTTGTTGATGTATTGTTATCACTGTGTTATTTACTATTTTTTTTGATAAACAATAAAGGGGAAAAAAAAGCCTAAATTTAGCCTCCAGAACCTCCCTACCACACTTTCCTATGTCATTGGTACTGACATGTACCAAGACAGCAGACTCCTCCCCAGCACTATCTAAGACCTTGTGTAGGTGGCGTGTGAGGTCCGCTACCTTCACACCAGGCAGGCATCTACATGCCTAATGATCGAATCACCAACTATGATTGAATCACTAACTATGACAGCTGTCCTAATCCTTCCCTCGTGGGCACATGGCCCTGGAGAAACCTCCTCGGTGTGAGAGGGTTTTACATCACTTGGAGGACAGGTCCTAGCTACAGGATCACTTCCTACCAGGGTGATGCTCTCCTGTCACATGATCTCTGTCCTCCATGGCAACAGGTATGCTGCCAGACTGGAGGTGGGACTTCAGTACTATATCCCTGTAGGTCTCGTCTATGTACCTCTCTGTCTTCCTTATGTCCTGCAAGTCTGCTACTCTAGCCTCCAGAGATCAGATTTATTTGAGCAAAGCTCCTTGCACCTAGTGCACATGTAAGACCCCTCATCAACTGGGAGAAAATCATATATGTGACCTTCAATGCAAACAACTTCAAAACCCCCATCTCGCTGCTGGACTGCTGCCTGCATCTTAGTTTTAAGGTTGTGTTTAGGTATTTAAGTTCTTTACTTACTAAGGGTTTCTAGGGATACTTAAACTAATAAAACTATACCTAATATGTATAAAGATATGATTATCCCAGGGGTGGGTGAGTGTTGGGGAGGGAGGGAGGGAGGGAAAGAAGACATTAAAAACTGGCTGCTACACAGTATCCTGTCCTGTGTTTCTAAGGTAATCTGTGACCAATTCTCTGGGTGATTTACACAACCCTTGCTTGGATTGAGGGATCTTGGGTTCTAAAAAAGTTCAGGACATCACTCCCAGCAAAACATAACATTGGAAACAGCTGCAGTATTAACCCTGGGAGTAGCGATGGGGTCAAAAGTGGCCCCATTGCAATTTTCACAACGCGTATCTCGGAAACTAGTTGTTCAAGAATGCAATCTTTTTATGACTTTTCACATGTCAATATTCTCTTTATATTGCGCCATGAGAGGAATAATTTTCATCCGCTAGGTGACGCTAGTGATGAATTGCAGCACAGAGTACCAGTGGGGTCATTTTTGACCCCAGTTGCTTATGTCCAGTTTGGATCATGATACAATTTGCAGTTTTGTGAATTTTTTTATCTGACAAAGGTATTTATCATTAATTATGTATAATTTATTTTTTGTACTCTTATTTTATGAAAATTACACATTTTCTGTAATTGATATCATACGTTCTCTCATTATTTCTGATGAAATCGAAAGGCTTTCAGCTCGTTCATCATGATTATTGTACACCTATAGTAAAACTGCTCTGCGTTTTATTCAACTTTATCTTTATTTATTTTAGGTTATTGTTTATAATGTCAAAACAAAAGTATTCAGATGCCCAAGCAAGAGAAATATTGCAACGAGATGCTGACAGTGACGGCTCTGAGTCGTATGATGATGCAGCATATTCAGCAAGTGAAGAAGCATATCAGCCAAGTTCGGACGATAAATCTGATGACAGTCATGATTCAGATGGAGACAGCAGTTGGTCGCCAAGTGAATGTGAGACTGATGTTGAGCCGGTAACATCGCCTGCAGCAAAGAATCAAGTTACAGGTCGAGGCAAAGGTCGAGGCTGTGCTGGACGGGGAAGAAGGCAGGAGTCCTCGGTGTCAGTATCATCTGTGAGGAATCTTAGTTGTGGTCGTAAAGGAGCTAAGAGGTCATCAACTATAAGCACAAATGTTGCCATTGAAGCCTGTGTATCTAAGGAAGCCACATCATGGAACAGGAAACCTATAAAGCAAGCTGCTGGAAGATACGCCAGAGCTAATGTCATTCCCGTACAACAAGGTCCTACAAGGTATGCTGTACGAAATGTTGATGGCCCTCTCGCAGCATTCCACTTGTTCATGAGGAAGAACTTATTGAATGAAATCATGATGTGGACGAGCAAACAAGGAAGACACATTTATGATGACACCTGGAAAGATTTGACAGACGGAGAATTTCAACATTTTCTTGGACTTCTGATCCTCTCAGGCGTGTACAAGTCACGAAATGAATCCATAGTTCAGTTGTAGAACCTTGAAGATGGTCATTCTGTTTTCGGCAAAAATATGGCCCGTAACCATTTTCAGCAAATTTCTTGTGCTCTCAGATTTGATGATGCAACCAACAGACATGAACAACGAGGCATGGATAAGCTTGCTCCAATCAGACACATTTTTGATACCTGAGAAGCAGCTCTAAGTGACGCCTTTGTTTCTGGTGAAAATGTTACCATGGATGAGCAACTGCTTATATTTCTTGGCCGTGTTCCATTCAGAGAATATATTCCCAGCAAACCTGGGGAATATGGCATAAAGCTATGGATGTTGTGTGACAGTGCAACGTCATATGTTCTGCGTCTTCAAGTATATGCAGGAAGGGAACTTGGACAAAACAGGGAACAGAATCAGGGTGAAAGGGTTGTTCTGCAACTCACTGAAGGATTAACGCGATCTGGCAGAAATGTTACTGTTGACAATTTCTTCTGCAGTTTATCCCTGTCACGGAAATTGCTAGAAAAACAAATGACACTTTTAGGGACAATTCAAAAGAACAGAAAAAAATTACCTCCAGAATTTGTAACAGCAAAGGGCTGAGAGGTATTCATTTCACTGTTTGCCTTTCGCGATGACGCCATAGTGGTTTCCTATTGCCCGAAGAAAGGAAAAGTGGTTGTTCTTCTGAGCAGTTTGCATGATCAAGATGAAGTAGATAACACACGTCCAGACAAAAAAACCGCACATGATCTTGGACTATAATTCTAGTAAATGTGGAATGTTGCGCACGTATACCACAAAACGAATGACAAGACGCTGGCCAGTGACAATCTTCTACAACATGTTAGACATCCAGTGCTTTGAACGCCTTCATTGTTTGGATGTCACTAAATCCAGAATGACAGTCCAAGTCAAAGCACAGACATCGTCTATTCCTCTTGGAATTAGGAAAGCAGCTGCTTCAGAGTAATTGCAGCAAGACTTCTTCTAGCATTGAAGAAGCCACTGATGCTGTTTGCAATGTCGGGTTCCCAAAGAAAAGGGCAAGGTGTCACTGCTGTTCCAGAGAAAAAGAAAAGAAAAGCAACATAGTTTGCACCTCCTGCAAGTGCAATGTTTGCAAAGAACATTCAGAAATTGTCTGTTTCTCATGCAAATGACTGTAGTACTTTACTGTGTTCATCAAGTGCATGCAAAAACTGCTTTCATGGCAACTCTTCTTCATGTAATTTTATGATAAAGCATTACATTTCAAAACATTTAACCTTCATATAATAAATAATTAATTCAGAATAATATTTTGTCTGTTTAGTTTAAAATTTTCATGGTTAACAATTAAAATTTGTCGTGGGGTCATTTATGACCCCAACGGTATTCAGTGTGTGCAAAAAATCTCGGTAATTCCAGGGTTAACCCAGCCACAGTATTAACCCACACATCAATGTCAATTGAGAAGAGGCATGTAAAACAAAATCTATGCAAAATACAGGCAAGCTGGTCAACAAATGTTGGGAAGGAATGAGCACAAATGCTCAAAGTCTAGCCAACAAGGTTCCTGGAAGCCCTAATGGTGGAAATGGACATGGACATTGTGACCATTATAGAAACCTTGTTTAATGAGTCACATGAATGGGATATAGTTATAGCTGGCTATAATCTATTTAGAAGAGATAGAGAGGGTAGAAAAGGAGGAGGAGTTGTCCTGTATGTCAAAAGCAATATTAAAGCTGCTGAAATGCAGGGGACATGGGGAAAAGAAGAAGCACTGTGGATTGTGCTGGAAAGTGGAGATGGCACTATCATTCATACTGGTGTGGTCTACAGGCCTCCAACTCAAATCAAAGAAATGGATAGCAAATTGATTATTGATATTGCAAAGATAGCCATGAAAGGGGAAGTGAAGTGATCATATTGGGTGACATTAATCTACCTGATGTGGATTAGAGTATTCCTTCTGCAAATCTAGTCCCACAGGTGTTCCTTGTGGTCTTGGGCAAACCACTTAACCCTCCATTGCCCATGTTCCCTGTAAAATAGTTATCTCCAAGTTATAATGCCCTGTTCAATGTAATTTCAGTTTGTTCAGTATAAACCGCCTTGATATCATGGAGTGTAGGAGTGGCCTAGTGGTTGGGGCAAGGTACTTCAGGCTGGAAGGTCAGGGGTTCAAATCCCCCTAGAGGACAGCAACCTTGGGCTGGAAGGACTGGGGTTTCTAGTCCCACAGGTGCTCCTTGTGGTCTTGGGCAAGCCACTTAACCCTCCATAGCCCATGTTCCCTGTAAAATAGTTATCTCCAAGTTATGATGCCCTGTTCAATGTAATTTCAGTTTTTTCAATGTAAACCGCACTGATGCAGAATAGCGTGGTATATAAGAGAATGCAAATAAATAAATAAATGAAAGGCAGTATATAAGAAATGTTAAATAAATAAGTAAAAAAAAATTGTGGATGCCTTCCAGGATGCATTACTTAGACAAATGCCAGGTAAAGCTCAATGCTGGATTTAGTACTCACCAACGGAGATAGCGTGTTGAATATCCGGGTGGGCGCCCATGTGAGCAGCAGCGTTCACCACACGGTGTGGTTTGAGATAAAAGCCAAGGCGGAGTCCAATCAAAGGAAGCTCAAAGTCCTAAACTTCAGACATGCTAACTTCAGTAAAATGACCAAGTGCCTGAAGGAGGAGTTGGCAGGGTGGGATAGGATAGGGAAGTAGAATTGTAGTGGGCTAAACTAAAGGAGGCAATAAAAGGGCAACATATACATATGTAAGGAAAGTAAATAAAAGCAAGAGGAAAAGAAAACCTATTTGGTTCTCCAAAGAAGTGGCTGCACAACTGAAGGCAAAAAACACAGCTTTCACAAAATTCAGAAGTTTGCAAACAGAGGAACACAGAAAAGAATACAGGATAAAACTAAAGAGACAAAAAAAAAGAAATAAGGATAGCAAAATCCAAGGCAGAAGAAAATATGGCTAAAGATGTGAAGTGTGGTGAAGGACACAGGACTGGAGAAGGACTGATGTGGTATCTCTTTACAAAGTAGTAACAGGGAAGAAGTGACAAACTACAGACTGGTAAGCCTTACCTCGGTGGCGTGAAAAGTAATGGAGGTGATCCTAAAAGAGGGAATAGTGGACTTTCTCGAAACCAACAGGTTGTATGATCCGAGGCAACATGGTTTTACCAAAGGATGATCTTGCCAAACAAATCTGATTGAGTTCTTTAACTTGGTGACCAGAGAACTAGATCAAGGGCATGCGATGGATGTGATCTACCTAGATTTCAGCAAAGCCTTTGATACTGTTCCTCATAGGAGGTTTATCAATAAAGTCAACAGCTTGGAGGTGGGTCCCAAGGTGGTGAACTGGATCAGAAATTGGTTGACTGACAGATGACAGAAGTTGATGGTAAACAAAACTCACTTGGATGAAAGGAAGGCGATTAGCGGTGTGCCCCAGGGTTCAGTCCTGGGACTGGTACTGTTCAATGTATTTGTGAGTGATATTGCTGAAAGACTGAATGGAAAAGCATGTCTTTTTTCAGATGGCATGAAAATTTGCAACAGAGTGGACTCCTCGGAGGGAGTGGATAACATGAGGAAAGATCTACAAAAACTGGAAGAATGATCTATTTCTTGGCAGTTAAGATTTAATGTGAAGAAGGGAAGCAGAAACCCAAGGGAATTGTATGTGATAGGGGCGAGAGGTTGGTGTGCACAGACCAGGAAATGGACCATGAAGTGATTGTTTCTGATGATCTCAAGGTGGCGAAAGTGTGACAAGGCGGTGGCAAAAGCCAGAAAGATGCTGGGTTGCATACAGAGAGGAATTACCAGCAGAAAGGAAGAGGTACTAATGCCACCGTACAAGTTGCTGGTGAGGCCTCACTTGGAATATTGTGTTCAATTTTGGAGACCGTATCTTGCAAAGGATATAGAAAGATTGGAAATGGTTCAGAGGAAGGCAACCAAAATTATTTGGAGCCTGCGTCAGAAGACGTATGAGAAGAGACTTCAAGACCAAAATATATACACTCTGTAGGAGAGGAGGGAGAGGGGAGATATGATTCAGACCTTTAAATACTTAAAGAGTATTAATGAACAAACAAACCTCTTCCAAAGATGGGGAAGCAGTAAAGCTAGAGGGCATAACATGAAGCTGCAAGTGAGTAAACTGAAAGGCAACATCAGGAAATACGTTTTTCACTGAAAGGGTGGTGGATGCTTGGAATGCCCTCTCAATGGAAGTGGTGGGGCAAATGCAGTGAAAAATTCAAAGTGGCTTGGGACAGATACAGTGGATACCTTTATAGCAACAGGATAAAATCAAAATAAACATAACTCTCTTATATCTCAACAAATAGGGGGGACCTACAAGGGGCGGTGGGTACACCCCTAAACAAAGGCACGGGGAGGGGTGACTTGCATGGAGCAACAAGGGCACCTACTCTTATCACCTTTCTGGGCAGACTAGAAGGACCATACTGGTCTTTATCTGCCATCATATACTATGTTTCTATGAGATAGATTGATACAATAACAGTAACTATGAGTTCCAGTCGGTTAACAATGAGACACCTGACTGAAGACCGAACACAGTTTAGGACAACTATCCAGAGGGTTGCCATGAGTTGACACAGACTCAACAACAACAACACCATGTGTATCAGAACAGTCACATACACTTAAGTGTACCTGAGGCAATGGAGGGTTAAGTGGTTTGCCCAAGGTCACAAAGAGTAGCCATGGAACTAAATACCACAGTCCCTCCAGCCTGTGGTTACTCATCCCTATGTGGGAACTGAATACCTTGCACTCTGGCCTGAGGTAATCTGTTCCAACCACTGAGTCACTCTTTCCTTACCAGAGCTTCTCATCTGTGCCTCTGCTTGATCTGATGTCACAAGGGGGAATGAGATCAAAAGAAAACTTATAGAGGACTACTTTTCATGACTTATATCATTCTGCATTTCTTGTTATGCCTCCTTGTTGTTTTTGGTGAGAATAGTGTTGATTAGGGATGGGTGCCAACAGGCTTACTGATCTTGATTTTGTTTCCACATGTACACATGCCTGCAGATAATATGGTATATGTGTACACATGCATGCATATGATATGCTGTGGGGTAGCACGTCAGCCCCATGTATTTAGGGACCACCTGCCACTCTCTTCCCTACCTTTGCTGCTTGACATGCATGCGGAATCCACACAGATTCATGTATGTTCCACGCAGTACATGTATGTTCCATGTGCATAAACGTGGAACTGCCTCTACTAGCAAAAATGGCAGCAGTGGCCCCACAAGCAGCAGCAGCACCACCACCCAACCTATGAGGAAGCCCAACGTCCACTGGGAAGATATAGAGTTGTTGGTTACATGTATTGTGGCCAATGAAAATCGCCTCTTCCCCAGGCAAAGGAGGAGGCACAACTATAAGATGTTGTGGTGGGCATGCAGCGAGTCCATTTTGCCTTCAATGAAAAGGTGGTGTTCCCTAAGGAGGTGAGTGTTTCAGGATATAGGCATTTCTCTTTTTAGGGTGGGTTACCAGAGCAGTCTAGGGGTTGGTTGAGGGCAGGGTTGGTTTTGTCTGCATGTTCTGCTGCTGTTAGAGATGTTATGTTCTTGTTCTTCATATTGAGAACCTTAAGAAAAAGGCCCATGAGCTCTAGCAGGACTGAGTTCCTAGAGTGGCCTCAATGCACATGGCAAATCTCATCAGGAATGCACCATAGGTTTTGGAGGCTGTTGCACTCAGTCCAGTTTCTACTTTGCACACTGCTTTACCTGGCTGACATGTGCTTTTCTCTTCTTTTGGATAAGGAGGAACCGGGACCCCCATGCTGCTCACATCCATGACCTTAGCCAGCATGGTGGTCATAGTCACAGCCCTCTGATATCCCACCCTCTAATACCCAACCCGCTGTCCATTCCCTGATGCCAAAACCCTTGATGCTTGACCCATGTATCACCAATGATGTCAAACCCCTGACGTTCCAACCCCATAGCCAAGGGTTATTCAGTATGCCCCTCCCATCCCATGATCCCCCACAATCCAGGAGGAAGGGGATCGCAGGGAGCCACATGTTGCATCACTCCCTTCTGGGCTGCAATAGGCTGTTGTGATACTTGGGAACACAGTTCAAAGGAGAGAAGATAGTCATGTGCCTACCAGGCTCTTCAGCCAGCAGGAATACAAACCAAGTTGTTGTTATACTTAGCGCAAAAAGTGAGCACTCCAAACCGGATGTTATTATCCACTTGGGCACAAATGACCTGGCTAGAAACAGTGCCTCTACAGCCCAAAAGGACTTCCAATCTCTGGGAGAGAAACTCAAGCCCATTGTTAACACTGCTGCATTCTCAGAAGTTCTACCTGTTCTTGGTAAGGGGACAAAAAGGCTGCATCGCATTAACAACTTTAATACATGGCTCCAGACCTGGTGCAAACAAGAAGGATTCAGATTTATTGGCAACTGGGGCAACAGATGGACCAACAAGAGACTATACTGTGCTGATGGACTACATCTCTCTGTCGCAGGGAAAAGAAACCTAAGTGAAAAATTCAGGCAGTATGTGGATATGCATTTAAACTAGGAAAAGGGGGTGACGGATGTGGAAGGTCAACATCTGCATGCCACCCCCTGCAAAAGCAGAACAACATCAGAAACAGCCACACTCTTAAACCACACATCAAAAACAAGTGGGAAGAAGTGGGCAGAATAAAATCAATGCAAAATACACACAATCCAGGTAAATGCTGGAAAGCAATGAGCACAAATGCTCGAAGCTTAGCCAAAAAAATTCCAGACCTGGAAGCCCTAATGGTGGAAACGGATTTGGACATCGTGGCCGTTACGGAAACATGGTTTAATGAATCGCAAGATTGGGATATAGCCATAGCTGGCTATAATCTATTCAGAAGAGACAGAGAAAATGGAAAAGGAGGAGGAGTAGCCTTGTATGTCAAAAGCAGTATTAAAGCTACTGAAATGCAGGGAACATGGGGAAAAGAAGAAGCGCTCTGGATTGCGTTGGAAAGAGGAGATGGCACTGTCATCCATATTGCTGTAGTCTACAGACCTCCGACTCAAATTGAAGAGAGAGATAACGAATTGATTATAGATATTGCCAAGATAGCAACAAAGGGGGAAGCGATCATATTAGGTGACTTTAATCTACCTGATGTGGATTGGATTACTCCTTCTGCACATCTGGAAAGAAGCAAAAAAATTGTGGATGCTCTCCAAGATGCATTACTTAGACAAATGGTGATGGAACCAACCAGGGAAAGCTCAACGCTGGATGTAGTGCTTACCAACAGTGATAACGTGTCGAATGTCTGCGTGAGTGCCCCTGTGAGCAACAGCGACCATCACACGGTGTGGTTTGAGATAAAAGCCATGGTACAGGCCAATCATAGCAAGCTCAAAGTCCTAAACTTCAAAAACACTGACTTCAATAAAATGGCCGAGTACTTAAAGGAGGAGATGACGGGGTGGAAGGAGATAAGGGAAGTGGAATTGCAATGGACTAAACTAAAGGCGGCAATAAATGGGGCAACAGATAAATATGTAAGAAAAATAAATAAAAATAAGAGGAGAAGGAAACCTATTTGGTTTTCCAAAGAGGTGGCTGTGCAAATAAAGGCAAAAAACACAGCTTTCGCAAAATTCAAAAGCTTGCAAACAGAAGAACACATAAATGAATACAGGATCCAACTCAAAGAGTCTAAAAGAGTAATAAGGATAGCAAAATCAAAGGCAGAAGAAAAGATGGCTAAAGATGTTAAGGGTGGCAACAAAACTTTCTTCAGGTATATTCAGGAAAGGAAGAAGATCAGAGTTGGAATTGCAGGACTCAGAAGTGCTGGGAAAGGACTCGTGGAAAGTGACACTGAAAAAGCAAAATTGCTAAACAAATACTTCTGCTCTGTTTTTACTAAAGAAGATCCTGGAGATGGACCAGCTGTGACTCCCAAATATAAAAATAGGACTGAAGTAGATACCACACCATTCACAGAAGATGAGGTGTTAGAACAACTTGCTAAACTGAAAGTGGACAAAGCCATGGGACCGGATGGGATACATCCCAGGATACTGAAAGAGCTCAGAGAGGTTCTTGCAGGACCATTAAAGGATGTCTTCAACAGATCCTTGGAAACAGGAGTGGTTCCTCAGGACTGGAGAATGGCTAATGTTGCACCTCTACACAAAAGTGGTGACAGGGAAGAAGTGTCAAATTACAGGCCCGTGAGCCTTTCCTCGGTGGCAGGAAAAGTAATGGAGGCGCTCCTGAAAGAGCAAATAGTGAACTTTCTCAAAACCAACAGGTTGCAAGATCCAAGGCAACATGGTTTTACCGAAGGACGGTCTTGCCAAACAAATCTGATTGAGTTCTTTGATTGGGTGACCAAGGAACTAGATCTGGGGCATGCAATGGATGTCATCTATCTGGATTTCAGCAAAGCCTTTGATAATGTTCCTCATAGGAGGCTTGTCAATAAACTCAGTAGCTTGGGGATGGGTCCCAAGATAGTAAACTGGATTAGAAATTGGTTGACTGACAGACAACAGAGGGTGATGGTACATGGAGCTCACTCAGATGAGAGGAAGGTGATTAGCGGGGTGCCTCAGGGTTCGGTCCTGGGCCTGGCACTGTTCAATATATTTGTGAGTGATATTGCTGAAGGACTGAATGGAAAAGTCTGTCTTTTTGCAGATGACACAAAAATTTGCAACAGAGTGGACTCCCCCGAGGGATTGGATAACATGAGGAAAGATCTACAAAAGCTGGAAGACTGGTCTAATGCTTGGCAACTGCGATTTAATGTGAAAAAGTGCAGTGTCATGCACTTGGGTAGCAGAAATCCAAGGGAAAAATACACAATAGGGGGTGAGAGGTTGGTATGCATGGTTCAGGAGAAAGACCTTGGTGTGATTATCTCTGATGATCTCAAGGTGGCAAAACAGTGCGACAAGGCGGTGGCAAAAGCCAGGAGGATGTTGGGCTGCATACAAAGAGGGATTACCAGCAGAAAGGAAGAGGTACTTATGCCACTGTACAAGTCACTGGTAAGGCCTCACTTGGAATACTGTGTTCAGTTTTGGAGGCCATATCTTGCAAAAGATGTAAAAAGACTGGAAACTGTTCAGAGAAAGGCGACCAAAATTATTTGGAGCCTGCGTCAGAAGCCTTATGAGAAGAGACTTGAAGACCTAAATATGTACACTTTGGAGGAGAGGAGGGACAGGGGAGATATGATTCAGACCTTTAAATACTTAAAGAGAAATGATGAACAAACAAACCTCTTCCAAAGACGGGGAAGCTGTAAAACTAGAGGGCATAACATGAAGCTGCAAGGTGGTAAATTGAAAGGCAATGTCAGGAAATATTTCTTCACTGAAAGGGTGGTGGATGCCTGGAATGCTCTCCCAATGGAAGTGGCGAGGGCAAACACGGTGATGGAATTCAAAACGGCATGGGACAAACACAGTGGATCCCTTTACAGCAACAGGATAAAAGCAAAATAAACGGTACCATCTAACTTCTGAACTATCTAGCGTCTGAACAAATAAAGGTGTCCTACATGGAGTGGTGGGTTCACCCCTAAACAGAAACAAAAACATGGGAAGGGGTGGCCTGCACAGAGCGACAGGTGCACCTACTCTTGCCATCTTGCTGGGCAGACTAGATGGACCATGCTGGTCTTTATCTGCCGTCACTTACTATGTTACTATGTTACTATGTTAGGAGGGGGTCTACAACATGATGGCAGACCTCAGGGGCCAGTTGATTGCACTGGACAATATGCTCAAGTGCCTCATCGAGAGCATTGACCATATTGTCCTGTGTTTACCGCACCCCCACCAGTGATCATCCTCCCCTTATTTCACTATCTGGGTTTTTTTTCACAATTGTATTAGCCCTCCCCCTACTGTACATAGTTCATTGTGTATGTATGTATGTATGTATGTGTATATATATATATATATAACCATTTGTAAAACATTTCTATAAAATATTGTTTTCTGCTATTTGTCCTGCCTATTTCTCAGTGCCATCCCTGCTCTATAGTAAGGGGGTGTGCATGGGCACAGGGGTGATGGGCTTTTTTAGCTATATAACATCTTTATTTCGACAATTTCCAGTCACCATCTTTTTTTTTTAATTTGTCAATCATTTACATCTGTCTTTTTTAATTTTTAAATAACTTATATGCTACGAGATGTTCTCACTTTTTTTGGGCTACCCTATATATATATACTATAGAACCAAAATATACATACATTTGTTTTCCATGCAGAGCTGAAAATGTTAAACAACTGTAAAACAAATAAAAACGCAGCACTAAACAATAACCAACACTGGAATTGTGACGGATTGATGGCTGGATCTGGTGAAGAGGGAAAAGATGGAAGGAAAGAAGAGACTTGTTAAAAAGCAATGAGCAGAGTGTGGTGAGGTCTCCAAAAGCTGACGTCTATTTACCAGGCACAGACGCTCACCGGTGGGCACGTCTACGTGAGACTTTAGCTGCCCGGCAATGTGACCTTTTTGGTTTCACCAACAAAAAGCAGGCCCACTAAACTGTGTAGCACCTGCCTATACCATGTAGCTCCTGCCTTATAATGTGTAGCTTCTGCCCTATATGTTGTGCTTACCCAGAAGTGCAACATTCGCCTGCTCTTGCCATGTAAGCACTTGAGCTGCCATCTCTTGCAGAGATTTTGCGGTCGCTGCCTGCGACTTCTATGGCTCTCTGTTGTTAGATGGTGGTGGGAGCTCTGGTAGGGGAGAAGGGCACTGTTGAAGAGCTCTTAGAGGCAGAATTTGGAGAGGTAAATACTACAATAAGAAATAGAGAGGGGGACAACTATTAATAGAGCCAGCCTCGCAGGCCCCAACTCAAAGATTCCCAAGATAATGCTGGGGATGTACTTAACGGCAGAGGAGGAGGGCACTGTCGAAGAGACAGACACTGAAATAAGACATGGAAAAGGGACAGCTATTAATTGTGCTGACTTCATAATCTCTGCACCCAAATACATCAGGTACTTCAAGATATGCATTCACCAGCTTGCACGTCTGACCCTGGGGTGGGAGCAACATACTCTGCTGAGTCCGTACAGCCAGACATACCCATTGATTGTCTCTGGCTGTAAGTTGGTTATGATTAGCTGCCTCATTGGTGTCGGCTGGTCAGTGCATTGAGGACCCCCAATCTGCCGCTATGACTTTGATGGCTATCATTTTTTTTTTTAACGGCAAAACATTCATCACTCCACAGGTACTTTAACTGCTTAACAGAGTACATCTTCACGCCCAGGAAGCTCACCTCCACAGCTATTTTCTCTCACAGTTTAGCCCTTTGTCTTGCTGTAATCTTTGCTGCATATAGATTGTGGTGGTTGGCAGACACACGGCAGTACAGCAGGTCCTTCTCTTCCTCAGAAAAGTATGCCAAGTGGATGTGCTTTGCCTGGCTGTTCCATCTTAGTGCCTGAACTGGAATCATGCTCCATCTCTCCGATACAATACAGCCAAACATGACAACAGATGGACAGCAGAAATGGCCACCTTGCTTGTGAGGTGCCTTTACATACCCTCGGTACACAGTACTTTTACATCTTTTCCTCCCTTTATAGCAATGTTGCAACACGGTGATGTCATCTTTATATGTCTGATATCACTGCACATGCTCAGACTGCTTATAACACTTCTATTGTATGCACATGCGTTGCCTCCTGCTTTATGCCAAAGTTTTGAGCTTATCTAATTTGCATATGAACCCCTTTCTGCATGCCAGCGCTGATGTTGCGTGCTATTGGCATGTTACATAGATGTGTACATAGCTTGTAAACCGCTTTGACCCGGTGAAAAGCAGTATATAAGCAAGGCTAAATAAATAAATAAATAATAGTGTGCAACTTCAGCATCAGACGTCTGCATTGGCCTTTAAGACTGTATCCGAGGCCATGGAGAGTGAATTGATTTGCCCAAAAGCATCAACAAATTTGAACCATTCTAATACACATGTGCAGTTATGCATAATCAATGTTCTTTCTAAGTTCCCAAGAAATCTTCCACTCATATTCCTATCATCGAGAGCAGTGCAGAAACATTTCCATTTTAATATCAAGGGCTTGTCCATTGCTCGCAGGAAGTAAATCTGGCCCTATTAATTAATAACCGTTTAAGTGAGGCCAGGCTGAGTATGTGGTTTATGGTTTATTTTATTTGATATACCGCCTTTTTCAAAGCAAACAAAAGTATTTCAATTCCAAAAGTCAAAAATAAAAAGTTGTGAAAAGAACTCTAAAATGTTGACAGGAGAGAGGAAAAGATGATAGTAAAGAACCACCCAGTCAAACAATACACAGAGATTATTTGCACACATACAGAGAACATTCACTTATCCCATGTAGGCACCAGGAGGGCTCGCTTGCCCCGCTTAGGGTGTTCAAAGGCTTGTTTGAATAAGTATGCTTTCAGATATGCTTTAAAGAATAGGTATGAGTCTTAGGTGTTCTGGTATATCCATGCTTCTTAATATGTCCCAAAACCTCTCATGGTTTACATTGATCATGAAGCAACAGTTCAAACGGAACAAGGAGGAACTGAATGGTTTAAAATTAGTACAGATGTTCGACAAGTCTGCAAATCTTCCCCCTATCTGTTTAATTTATATGCATAACAAATTACACAGGTACACTAAAAAAATTTTTTTTTAAACTGCCTCTAATGTTTCGATTGATTTTTACATTTTTTGGTGCGCTGAATCCAAATCTGGTAACCAATTTGCTCCATCACGTACAGATTTTTTGCTACATTGGGTTAGCAGTTTGAGGTGAACGTTTCAGATTGAGTGCGATCGAGATAAACGTTTCTTGGATGAATTCTTTATACTAATTGTTTAGTAGTTATTCAAATAAGAATAAAGAAAATTGTAACAAGGCAGCACATAAGAATAGAGTAATGTCAACAAAACACACTGTGATGGTAGCAAAATTGTCTGCACTTAAAACAGCCACATACATGTGCACAAACATTGAGCATATAAGAGCGAGGTTAGACACAAAGCAAAGCAAAGAAATGTGCAAAAAATGTTGGACAGGTATGTATGTAAGAATAGAAAACGCAAACCGCACCATTACAATACATGAAGACAAACACCCGATGGTGTGAAAATAAAATTCTATTAAATGAGATCCGACACTGTGGTAATAACTAGCAAATTTTTATTTCAAAGTTTAGTAAAAACACGATATTTGTCAACACAGTTTAGATTTTAAAGTCATTCTTGGGTCAATCAATCTCCTGGTGGGCCCGTTTCTTCTTCCCCCAAATGCTTCTCTTGGTGCGCTGCTTGGCGTATTTTTCATCTGGGGTTTCCCGCAGCAGCAACCAGCAGAAATCAGCCATCATAGTGGTGTTCCATCTTCCTTGGTACCTTCTCTCTGCGTCCTTGATGTCCTGGTGAAACCTTTCACCTTGTTCTTCACTGTACGCCCCCAAGTTTTCGGGAAAGTAGTTCACATGGGAGTGCAAGAAATGGACTTTCAGGCTCATGTTACAGCCTTGTTCTTTGAAGGCATTGAGCATCCTGGCAACAATATCCTTATAGTTCTCATCCCGCCTGTTCCCCAAGAATTTGAGAACAGCATCCTTGAAGGAATCCCAGGCTTCTTTTTCCTTCTCAGACATCGTTTCAGCGAATGCTCCATCTGAAATGAGTTTCCTTATATCAGGGCCAACAAACACTCCTTCCTTTAGCTTTGCTTCAGAAAGTCGGGGGAATTTTGAGCAAAGGTACCGAAAGCACTCACCATCTTTTGGAAGGGACTTGATGAATTGCTTAATGAGACCCAACTTAATGTGGAGAGGTGGTAATAGAATTTTATCACGAGGTACCAAGCTCTCATGAAGAACATTTTTCTCACCGGGTCTCAAATACTCCCGAATTGGCCAGTCTTTTTTCCCCCAGTGTAGGTCGCGGGCCCGGCTATCCCACAAGCAAAGGAAGCAGGGATATTTGGTGAAACCGGATTGCTGCCCTAATAGCATGGATAGAATTTTAAAGTCTCCACAAATCATCCACTTATGCTCATCATAACGAATCTTCTGAAGAATCAGGGCCAAATTCTCGTATTTTTCTTGGAGAATAACAGAGTGAGCAATAGGAACTGAAGCGAATGTGTTGCCATTATGAAGAAGAACACCTTTTATGCTGTCTTTTGACGAATCAAGGAACAGCCGCCATTCAGCAGGATCATACTTGAGTTTAAACTTTTCCATCACTCCGTATATATCGTTGCAAAATACCCAATCTTCCTCTTTGCTGAAATACTTCAAAAATTGTGTCTCGCGGTTGCGGTACCAATAAAAAGTTGTTCCTGGTGACAATAGATTTTTCTGTTTAAGCCGAGAACCTAGCAGTTGGGCAGCATCTTTTGGGAGTCCTAAATCCCGGACTAAATCATTCAATTCAGCTTGAGAGAAAAGTTCAGGTTTCGTATCTGGTTCAGTTTCAAACTCGGAAGTACTGGACTCATCGGGAAAAGCCATCTGATGAGTCTCATCATGATCAGAACCATCCACACAAATATGATCCAAAGATTTTGGTGGTTCAGGCACAGGTACTTCATTGCTATGAGGCATAGGCCTAATTGCTGAGGGAAGGTTGGGGTAACTTATTACGTTCTTATTTTTTAAGTTGTATCCCTTCACAATGCAAGAGCAAAAATAGCAGTCACTGCTGTGGTCTCTTTGTTCATGCCACATCATAGGTATTCCGAAACGAAATGCTTGTTTTTTACCTTTCATCCATAAGCGTAGATCTTCCTCACATGTCTTGCACACTTTGTGAGGAGCCCACGGTTTGTCTTGATCGCCTAACTTCAAACCGAAATAGGCGAAATATACTTTTTTAATAAATGCAGAAATGTTCTTCTGCCGCTTTTTCACGGTATATTCCCCACAAATAAAACAAAAACTGTCCGGAGAGTTGACGCAACCTCTGGCTCTGTGAGCCATCACAAATACACAGCACTGCAAACTACAACTGTAGTGAACCACTTCGGAATAAAGCTGGATTACGACTGAGCAAACAAAAGGTAATAATGAACTTGCAAGAAACTGAAATTTGACAGGAACGTTCATGTCGCAACCACCGTGTTTGAGCGAGCGAACGAGGCGAGGCGAACAGGAAAGAACATGCGCCAACGCGAGTACTGGATTTAGCCCCCCGCCTCCCAATTGTTCTGTTAATGTATAAAATGAATACAAAACACTCTAAAATATCATGAGGGAGTGTTTCTAGTTAGTTAACCATTACAACCTCTATTTTGGGCCAAGAAAATAAACTGCAGTCGGCTAAAAAGAAATTATGTGAACATTCCTTATATGGGTAAGAAATCTAATTTTGCAAGAAAACGTGACGTGATGGAACATTTTGGCTATTTTTCCTGGATTCAGCACCCCAAAATCTATAGGAATCAGTTGCAAAACTGGAGGCAGTTTTTTGGTAGTGTACCTGTGTTATCAAAGAAGCAGGACCATATGAAGACAACCGAGGTGTGACGATTGGTGGAAGACTCATCAACAACCTTTGCTATGCTGATGATACCACATTACTGGCTGAAAGTGAAGATGATCTGAAACATGTGCTTCTCAAGATTAAGGAACATAGTCTTAAAATGGGCCTGCATCTTAATGTAAAGCAGGCAAAGATCCTGACAATTGGCAAAATCAATAGTTTCATCATTTATGGAGAAGAAATTGAAATAGTTGAAAGCTTTAACCTACTTGGATCAACAATAACTAAATGACAAGCAGTCAAGAAATCCGATAATGCATTGTTCTTGGCAGAATGGCTATGAAGGACCTAGACAAGATTCTCAAGAGCAGAGATGTCTCTCTCCATACAAAGATTCAACTTTATTTATTTATTTATTTAGACAGACAGACAGACTTGTATTCCACCTTATCCTACAATCAGAGTGGTTACATCACATCACAATTGGGGTTACTTTTAACATGTGGGTGCTTTACAACATTAAGACAGCACAATTTGAGGGTTACAAGCCATGGTATTTTCAATAACGTCATAAGTTGGACAGTGAAAAAGATAGAAAGAGAATGTATGCCTTTGAATTATGGTGCTGGTGACGAATAATGTGTATACCATGGACTGCAGGAAGAACAAACCAGTCAGTCCTAGAGGAGATCAAACCTAACTTTTCTTTAGAAGCTCAGATGACAAGACTTCGACTTTCATACTTTGGACACATCATGCGAAGAGAGAGATCATTAGAGAAAGGCATCATGCTTGGCAAGGTTGAAGGTCAACGCAAAAGAGGAAGGCCAGAATGAGATTAATTGATACAATAACAGCAGCTATGAATGCCACTTTATCAACAATGAGCTAGCTATCTGACTGAAGATCGAACACAGTTTAGGTCAATTATCCAAGGGTCACCATGAGTTGACACCGACTCAACGACATTTAACAACAACAACAACATGAATCCTGAAGCTGAAGTTGCAATAGGAGGCGATTCTATAGCAGTGGTCCTAGGAAGAAAAAGGCTCATTTCCTAGTTAATTCATAATGTGATCTGGCTGTGGAAGGTAAACATATATGGTTACCCTGCAACGAATTCAAAGATCAAGTGAGGCAATATGGGATGATTAAGGATGGCAAATACTCCAGTGCATTTAGATGGAGTGCCTTGTGGGTTAATATTAAGACTTTATATTGAATGTGTTCTGCAACTTATAACCAGTGAAGTTGAATTAGAAGCGGGATCACGTGATCCTGCCTCCTGGCATGAGAGAGAATTCAAGTGGTGGTATTTTGGATAGACTGTAATCTTTTTAGTGTATAGTTGGGTAGACCTGCATACGCAGCATTGCAATATTTAATAAGACTAATGACTAAGCTAAGCACAATCATAATCTGGGCTGAATAGTTCAGAAATGGGTGAATGGACCGGAAGAATATCATGGCATATGTGCTTTGATGACTAAGAATGTGGGTGTATGCATACATATGAGAGAGGTTTTTTGGGAGGGAGAGGGGAGATGCTTCCCCTTCTGCAACTGGCAGTGGCGGCAGCAGGAGATGAGGGCAAAATAGAGGGGCATCCTGACTAGAGCTACATTGGTGTTTTTTTAAGCACTCTAGCAGCCGCGGAGCTTGTAGAAATTCCAAGTGGCTCCATATTTTCATGACAGGCTGATCCACTCCTGATTTTCCCCATTTCCTGCTATAGGTTAATACAGGCAGTGAAGTCAAAACATTATTGGCTTAGTCTGTTTTGAAAATCTAGATCCAGTAGGCAACCCTGTGTAACGGGACATAGGATTTTGTGCCAGCACACTCCAGTTATGTGAATAACCTCTTGACACTCAGGAAAGGCATTGTGGAGGCAATAAGGGCAATTGCACTGGAGTCCCACAGCACAAGGAGCCCCACACATGCCTCAATATGAAGGAGGAATGGCCTGAAGGTGGGCTTTAGAACTCCCTCTCCCATTTCTGTCCTGGGCCCTTTCAGGTTTAACACTGGCCCTTTGATACTGTCCCCTTGCAGTCAATCAGGAACTCCAAGAGTAGAGAAGGGGGGTTAAGTACAATAAACCTGGATTAAAGATAACCTGAGCAAGGAAAAAAAGGAGTGATTTTATTTAAAATTTAAAAAAGTACTTAGCTCAGAGTCAGGGCCAGCCCATCCACTAGGTGGGCTAGGCGGCTCCCTAGGGCGGCAGATCGCTGTGGGCGGCAGGCCATGTGCTTCGATACACATGGCCTGATGCCCTCCTGCGCTGCCCTCCCTCCCCATGCTGAGCAATGCTGCCCCCACTGCTGCTGATTCCGATGGCAAGGGGGTGGGGGAAATAGCTAGGCTCGGCAGCAGGTGATGTGCTTTGGCACACATGGCCTGCCATTTCTGAATTCCTGAAGCTATGTCGGAGGTAGGTCAGAAGTGACAGGCCATGTGAGCCAAAGCACATGGCCTGCTGCTGACCTGAGCCCTGCCTCCCCCCTCCTCCCCCTCGACCCCACAGCTGGAATCAGCAGTAGCGTAGCTCAGCATGCAGGGGGGCAGCATGGCTTGGGGGGGGGGCAGCACAGCCGGGGTTTCTGCCTAAGGTGGTAGAAACACTTGGGCCGGCTCTGTTCAGAGGTAATGGGATAGCAGGTGGTGTTAAGGGTATCAGGGGTACCTTGCTGACTTTATTTCCATCTCTCTCTTCCTCTCTCCTCCCTTTACCTTCTCAAGTAATTGTGGATACCCATCTGCATTTTACTTTTCCCCTCCTTTCCCAAGCCATATTAGGGAACTTATCTGTTAATCAGAAAACTTGGTGATTTTCAGTGGGCCTCACACCGAACAACTAAGTTGTTTACAATCTATTAATACAAAGAAAATACAAAAGAACTGCAGTGTATTGGGATAGAGAAGCTTGAGGTAAAATAAATATGATAGGCCAGTAAGACATGAAATAAATGAAATGAATTAATAGAAGCAGTAGATATCTGCCTGCTCCATTGACTCTCAAACCCACGCCTAGGATCTATTGAACGCTAATGTGCACTAACTAGCATAGATTTAGAAATATGCTGAAAATGAGTGTTTTCCTTGCAACCTTAGCCATTATAAAGAAACGTATTGTTCTCCTCTTCTCTGAAGTGGCTCGGATTACAGCTAGGGCAGTTTGAGGTGGACCTGCTTCCCCGCCTTTGCCTACAGGAGAAGCTGAAACCCTGTGTAATTTGAAATGAAGAGAGGCGATTAAGAGTATTGATAACAGTTGTGAGCTACATGTGAACTTTTGCATTCATGCACGGTGAAGCTAATTTTCCAAGGGAGAATATACGGGTCTTTTCCCTCTGAAAATGAGCTGCACACACGTACTCGACACCTGACCTTTCTGTGGACAATGGATCAGTGGCGAAACAGTATGTGTACCTTTGAAACTACAAATGTGTCCATTCACTTGCCCTCGTTCCCTTTGATCTGTGCCCGGTGCTGTACATAATTCAGTTTGGTTCATGAAATCAATAAACAAGGAGGGGACAGAGCAGGAAAGGGTCAATTAATCTGATTAAAAGCAAGTCAGCTTTCTCCTTCTAGCAGCAATTAAGGTTTTGACATTTGGCTCCTCCGGGATTCTCTTTGTAACACAGCACCAGCAGCTCTTATAGTCATAGTTAGCAGAGAACAGGATTAATTACCCATGTATCATAATTGCAGTTCAGCATTCATTTAGCATGCAGCTGATCCCCGGTGGGGTTTTCCTATCAACCTTCAGTTTGATGCATAGTTTGAACTGTTCATGACAGTGTCAGTCCAGGTGCATATGTGAAACTGGAAAAACAAGCTTGACGCTTGACCTGTATGTCGTTCCCCATTTCAATCTATTTCACTGAATTTCCTTCTATATTATCACCAGCAGTTACATAGTAACGTAGCATATGATAGCAGATAAAGACCAGCATGGTCCATCTAGTCTGCCCAACAAGGCGGCAAGAGTAGATGCACCTGCCACTCCATGCAGGTCACCCCTCCCCAGGCCTTTGTTTAGGGGTGTACCCACCGCTCCATGTAGGTCACCCCTATTTGGCATTTCTAGTGCTTCTGTTAGTATTTGCTAAGTGACATTAAAATAGGATAGCATACACTGTATAAATACTGGTGCTATTGCTCAGAGGAAAATGAGTTTCATTCAATTGTGAGTTACGGCTATTATATTTTTATAGAATGGTATAACTGTTTGGCTAGAACAATCCTGTCTACACTTATTAACAGTCCTCTATATTGATTGAAACCCAATGTCTGTTTCTTCAACCTTTTCTACCTAAAGGTTTGCAGCTTATGAGCTGTGTGCATGATGATGAATGAATGACGCAACCTTTATTCATGAGGGCACACAAATACACAGCTGTATATATTTAAAAATAACATTAGTCCGAGATGGTTCAACCTCCTTCCTCAAGAACAGATAAGTGGCAGGTTGCAGCAAAGTATAGACTTTTGACCTGACAACTGTAACTTCTGCTGTAATCTACAGATGATGATAATTACATGTTGCTTGGGCCTCCATGGGCTTTGTTAACTTCTCAGAGTTCAGGTTCAGACTTCTTTAATTATACCTCTGGCCTAGTAACTGCTCTGGGGCCTATTAAAAGTTTTCCATTATAGAACCTGTACATATGGCTGAAATTAACTCCTTCTGGTTAACTGTGTTACTTTCATCATTTTTAGGGAAAATGCATATTTAAAACCATTGCAATAAGACAAAGTGGAATAGAAACCGTGTTTGCTACCATTTACCCCCTTTTATATGCATTATGGAGGGTCATTTAATGAAGCTTTTTCTTTGTGTACAGGCCTTTTCAGTAGATTTTTCTTAAAGATGCCAAGATAAATATGTTTATCAGCCAAAAAGTACCTTAGCTCAAAGTAACTTTACATAATGTTAAGGACCTTCAAAAATCAATGAGAGAGCAGAGTGATTATCGATCATCATGTCTCTTAGATTTCCTCATCGGTCCAGCTATCATTCAAGTCCATATTTTAGAAAAGTCTCAATATTTCATTAAAATTCAAATTAATTCTTATACATTCCTCATATCAAATTCATAATATTATGCACCAAGATGTTTTGTTGGTAGCGCTCTGATAAAGTATGATGTATATGGGGTGAAGATGTTAGGGAACCAAAGATTGAGAGCTCAAAGCTCATGTCTGAAGCAGAAGATTAAGGGACCAATATTTAGAACCCTTAGCTGGCCAGGGAACAGAAGGCTGTCCAGTTAAGGCTGCTAACTGTGATATTCAGCGGCATGGTCAGGATAGTGTTACTGAATATCTCCACAGATCACTCCAGCACAATATGGTTAGTGCAGAGGTGGTCTGTAGTTGAAGAGTGGTCTTGCCCAAGGAGGTACAGACAGGCCAAGGAACACTATCGGTATCATGGGAAGTTAAGCAAGTTTGTGAATCATGCCTGCCTTCATTGCTGTGATTCCTTCCCTCACAGGTACCTCCCCTGTTGATATCTGATTAGTTGCCTCCCAGAAAACCGGAAGTGACGCGACCACGCTTCGCAGGACCGCATCCCTTCAGGGTGCCCAATCCTGCATAAATTGTACTATGGTGTGGCGTCCTGTGCCATGGGTGCATGCCCAAGGATCAGGCAGTGCTCCTTGAGGGGCTGGAGTCCAGAGTTATCACTTTCCCCAGCCCCCCCGCCTCTCTGGGCCTGTCTTGGCTCATCACTCCTTCTGCTCCAGCTTATGATCCTCAATGCTATTGCCACCAGTCTCCAGGTAAGTCACTTCTCCCAGCTTTGGTTCTGTTGGTTCTCATTCAGATTTTCCTTCTCCCTACAGTTATGACCACTATCCTTGTGCAATGGGGCTGGAGGCCAACTTCCCCTGTCCCTGCCCCCCTGGGTTCTCTCATGAGAAACATTTCCAACCTTGTCCCTTGTTTCCTTCCACAACTCCCTCTTCTAATGGCCCTCTTTCTCCCCCAGTGCTCTTGATCCTCCATCTGGCACTTTTGAACTGTTGCTCACTCTGTGCTAAATCCATTCATGATCTCATACCACAACACTCCCTCGAGTTTCCTCTTCCTTGCAGATACGTGGTTAAAGGATGGATGGTAAGGAGCCTTTGCTCAATCGTTGCCTTTCACCTGGCTACTCCGCTCTTTCAATCCCTTGGCGGGGCAGGAGTAATGGGGGGGAGGGGGTTGCAGCAATATATCATTCCTCCCTTCCTGTCCAGGAGTTGTTGCCCTCTGCACTTCACTACCCAGAACCCCTTCTCCTCCCCCCCTTTCTACCTGCTTCTTATCTATGCTCCCCCCTCCCTGCAGCCCCAACTGTGAGAGTCCCTTTTGCTAACCATATCTGAGATCTCCCTCCTCTACCAGCATATCCTGACTGTCCTTCTACCCACCAAGACTCTGCTTTCCTTTCACTCCTTTCCAATCTCTCTCTCTCCAGCAGCATGTTCAGATTCCCATGCACTCGGCCAGCCACAATCTGAACCTTATAATCTCCCACTCGGCCTCCCCCTTTTTCCCTGTCTCCCTTTCAGTCCTGCCCGTCCCCTAGTCTAATCACTTATGCCTGCTTTTCTTCTTTCCCTCCCCCTCCCCTCCACTCCAATCACCCCAGGAACAAGTTCCCACACCGCCTTCCCAGGCTTGTCTTATTAATCCCAATACCCTCCTTCAGCTTCTCTCCTCAGATACCCTCTTTCCTATTGACTTCCACTTACTTCCTGCGACCTCCAGGATCAGTCTTGAAACTCGACGCTCATGTCTGCCCTTGACAAGCTTGCTCCCCTCCAGCCTATTGCCCCTCCTTTCGTATCCGTCAACATCCCTAGTAACATCCAAGCATCTTTCTCCATCGCTTATATCTTCGTCGTGCATAAGAACATAAGATATGCCATAGTGGGTCAGACCGAGGTCCATCAAGCCCAGTATCCTGTTTCCAACAGTGGCCAATCTAGGTCATATGTACATAGCAGTTTCCCCAAAAGACACGGGTTCCACAATGCTTGTACTGGGTCAAGCATTGATATCCTGGGTCCCTTCTTAATAATGGTTTATGGACCTTTCCTCCAGGAACTTGTCCAAACCTTTTTTAAACCCAGCTACACTAACAGCTTTTACTACATCCTCCGGTAACAAATTCCAGAGTTTGATTACACGTTGAGTGAAAATATATTTTCTTTTATTAGTCTTAAATAGTTTACCCTGTAGCGTCATTGCATGTCCCCTAGTCTTTCTATATTCTGATAATGTAAATAATCGATCTACGTTTACCCATTCCACTCCATTCATCAATTTATAGACTTCTATCATATCTCCTCTCAGCCTTCTCTTTTCCAGGTTAAAGAGCCCTAACCTTTTTAGCCTTTCTTCATAGGAGTATCCTTCCATCCCCTTAACCATTTTAGTGGCTCTTCTCTGAACCTTTTCTAATAACGCTATATCCTTTTTAAGATACGGCAACCAGAATTGCACACAATATTCAAGGTGCAGTCTCACCATGGAACGATATAGAGGCATTATAATATCTTTTGTTTTATTTTCCATTTCTTTCTTTATGATACCTAGCATTCTATTTGCTCTCTTGGCCACCGCTGCACACTGGGCCGAGGGTTTTAACATGTCATCCACAATGACGCCTAAATATTTTTCCTGGGTGGTGGTTCCTAATGTGGAACCTTGCATCGTGTAACCATAGTTTGGGTTGTTCTTCCCTAGGTGCATAACTTTGCACTTGTCCACATTAAATTTCATCTGCCATTTTGATGCCCAGTCTTCCAATTTATCAAGATCCTCCTGTAATTTTCATCAATCTTCTTGGGTTTTAACAACTTTAAATAGTTTTGTGTCATCTGCAAATTTGATAACCTTACTCGTTATTCCCCTTTCCAGGTCATTTATGAATATGTCAAAAAGCAGCGGACCCAGCACAGATCCCTGGGGTACACCACTATTCACCTTTCTCCATTGGGAAAATTAGCCATTTAACCCTACCCTCTGCTTTCTATCTTTTAACCAGTTCCTGATCCACAATAGTACACTGCCACCTGTCCCATGACTCTTTAGTTTTGCCAAAAGTCTCTGATGAGGGACCTTGTCAAAGGCTTTCTGAAAGTCCAGATACACTATATCAACTGACTCACCTTTGTCCACCTGTTTATTCACACCTTCAAAAAAACATAACAGATTAGTAAGACAAGATCTTCCTTGTCTAAAGCCATGTTTGCTGTCTACCATTAGGCCATGACTATGTACATGCTGATTAATTTGTTCTTTATGATGGTTTCTACCATTTTTCCCGGTACTGACGTCAGGCTCACCGGTCTGTAGTTTCCCGGATCACCCCTGGAACACTTTTTAAAAATTGGCGTTACATTGGCGATCCTCCAATCTTCAGGTATTACAGATGATTTTAATGAAAATTCACAGATTACTAATAGCAGGTCTGCAATCTCATATTTCAGTTCTTTCAACACACTTGGATGTATACCATCCGGCCCAGGTAATTTGCTACTCTTCAGTTTATCTAAAAGTTGTAATACATCTTCCTGATGTATCGATATTTCCTTCAATTCTTCCGCACCTTTAAATACCACTTCAGTCATGGGTAACATCCCTACATCTTACTCAATAAAGACGGAAGCAAAGAATTCATGCAGTCTCTCCGCTATCACCTTGTCACCTCTTAGTGCCCCTTTAACCCCTCTATCATCTAATGGACCAACTGACTCTCTTACAGGTTTTTTGCTACGAATGTACTTGAAAAAGTCTTTATTTCGCGTTTTTGCTTCCCAGCAAGCTTCTTCTCAAATTCTCCCTTTGCCTGCCTTATCAATGCCTTGTATTTGACTTGCCAGTGCTTGTCCTGTTTCCAGGTTTCGTCGTTCGGCTCTTTTTTCCATTTCCTGAAAGATGCTTTTTTAGCAACAACAGTCTCTCTGACCTCACCTTTAAATCATGCTGGCAGTGTTTTGGACTTCCTTCCACTTTTCTTAAAGCGTGGAATACAGCTGGTCTGGGCTTCCAAGATAGTATTTTTCAACAACACCCAAGCTTGATGTAAGTCTTTGACCTTTGCAACTGCTCCTTTTAGTTTTTTCTTAACTATTTTCCTCATTTTATCAGTCTCCCTTTCGAAAGTTAAAAGGTAGTACTGTGGATTTCCTTACTATCTTTCCTCCACTAATTAAATAAAATGAGATCATGCTATGATCACTACTGCCAAGTGGCCCCAACACCCTTATCTCTTGCACTAGATCTGGTATTCCACTAAGGACTAGGTCTAATATGGCTTCCCCTCTGGTCGGTTCATGAATCAGCTGCTCCAAGAAGCAGTCATTTATTTCATCTAGGAACTTTATCTCCCTAGCATGTCCTGCTGTGATACTGACCCATTCGATACCGGGGTAATTGAAATCACCCATTATTATTACTGTGCTGTAACTTTTGTTAGCTTCCTTGATTTCTTTGAGCATTTCATCATCCATTTGTTCATTCTGGCCAGGCAGTCGATGGTACACCCCCACTGCCATCGCCTTCCCCTTTTTACATGGAATTTCAATCCATAGAGATTCTACAGCAAATTTTATTTCCTGCAAAACTTTAATCCTTTCTGACTTAATGCCCTCTCTAACACAGAGTGCAACCCCTCCACCAATTTGATCCGCTCTATCATTACAGTATAGTTTGTACCCAGGTATCACAGTGTCCCACTGGTTGTCTTCCTTCCACCATGTCTCTGATATTCCAATCATATCTAACCTATCATTTAGTGCTATATATTCTAACTCTCCCATCTTATTTTTTAAACTTCTAGCATTTGTATACAAGCATTTTAGTGACTGTATTTTATTCATATTAATCTGGCTATTGGTAGACATCGGCAATTTGGGATCTTTAAGCTCTGTCTGCTCCATACTCGAGGGCATTTGGGCTACTTTACTCTTTTTTGGAACCTCTCGGCTTTTGGTAGTATCCTTCAAGGATACATTCTTCCAAACTATGCGCTCTTGTGCGACTTTCGGCTTTCCCCTATTATCTAGTTTAAAAGCTGCTTTATTTCCTTTTTAAAGGTTAATGCCAGCAGCCTGGTTCCATCCCGGTTAAGGTGAAGCCCATCCCTTCGGAAGAGCCCCTCCTTTCCCCAGAATGTTCCCCAGTTCCTAACAAATCCAAAGCCCTCATCTCTGCACCATCGTCTCATCCACGCATTGAGACTCCGGAGCTCTGCCTGCCTTTTGGGTCCTGCACGTGGAACGGGAAGCATTTTGGAGAATGTTACCCTGGAAGTTCTGGATTTCAACTTCCTACCTAAGAGCCTAAATTTAGCCTCCAGAACCTCCCTACCGCATTTTCCTATGTCATTGGTACCGACATGTACCAAGACAGCAGACTCCTCCCCAGCACTATCTAGGTGGCACGTGAGGTCCGCTACCTTCGCACCAGGCAGGCATGTTACCAGGTGATCCTCATGTCCACCAGTCACCCAGCTATCTACATGCCTAATGATTGAATCACCAACTATAATGGCTGTCCTAACCCTTCCCCCATGGGCACATGGCCCTGGAGAAACTTCCTCGGTGCGAGAGGGTTTTACATCACCTGGAGAACAGGTCCTAGTTGCAGGATCACTTCCTGCCACACCAGGGTGATGCTTTCCTGTCACGTGACCTCTCTCCTCCATGGCAACAGGGATGCTGCCAGACTGGAGGTGGGACTTCAGGATTATATCACTGTAGGTCTCGTCTATGTACCTCTCTGTCTTTATTATGTTTTCCAAGTTTGCTACTCTAGCCTGTAGAGAACGGACTCGTTCCCTGAGATCAAAGAGCTCCTTGCACCTAGTGCACACGTAAGACCTCTCACCAACTGGGAGATAATCATACATGTGACACTCAATGCAAAAGACTGGGAAGCCCCCATCTCGCTGCTGGACTGCTGTGTGCATCTTAGTTTTAAGCTTGTGTTTAGATCTTTAAGTTCTTTACTTACTAAGGGTTGCTATGGATATTTATACTAATAAAACTGTACCTAATACTTTTAATACACCTTGTTCACCTGAAGCTTAATTAATCTCAGGTCCTTAGTGTATGACTGATTTGGATAACGAGCTTCACCTGAGAGCACCTCCTTTCCTTTAAGATATGTAAGTACCAAAAAGCTACGATTATCCCAGGGGTGGGTGGGTGTTGGGGAGGGAGGGAGGGAAATAGCACTTATTAAAAGAGGGCTGCTACACAGTACCCTGTCCTGTGCTGCTGAGGTAAGCTGTGACCAACTTCCTGGGTGATTAACAGTCCTTGCTTGGATAGAAGGAGTCTTTCAAAATGGCCTTTTGACCTGCCACCTGGTGTTAATACCTATTGAAAAGGTTTAACAGGTCTCTTGCCCCCTAGGTAGAAGGCCTCTTTGTAAAGGTCTCTAGAAGACTTTATTTGTTGCTCAAAGAGTACTGACCCTGCTTTGTCTTTTATGCTAAGCTATATTCTGATTTAATCTGAATTACAGCTCTTTGCTGCTGCTAGGCTCTGACTTATTATCAAATTTAAACTACAAGCTCTCTGCTGGGTTCCATATTTTACCAGAAAGCTCTCTTCTGTGTTTTAAATTTAAACTAAAAGTACTTTGCTGATACTAGGCCCTGAGTGACTATTACATTTAAACTACAAGCTCTCTGCTGGGTATGAATTGTTAGCAGAAAGTTCTCTTCTGTGTTTTAAATTTAAACTTAAACTGATGCTACTAGGCCCTGACTGATTTAACAAAAAACACTTGGTTCACAGATTAATTAGCTTTAATACAAAGAAGTCCTTTCAGAAAATTCCCAGAAGTATATACTCACAATTGCATATCTCTCTCCAGAAGTAGCAGTCCCTTTTTCTAGTCCTTCAGAGCGTCACTGGGGCAAGCATCCATCCCCAGACTCCCTAGCTCTCTTTCGCTACTGCCATCATCACTACCGTCTTCTCCTTCATTCTGTTAAACATGACTATTTCTCTAACCTCATCTCCTTCTCCGCTAACTCCTCATGTCAGCTCTACTCCGACCTCCGCTCTCTCTCCGCATCCCATTCCTTGGCCTCCTCCCCCCTTCTCCCATCTCCACAGAGCCCATTCTTCTGGCTTTGCACTTCACTGACATAGTGCACTCTCTCCATCTTCTTTCCCCCACTTGTCCTCCCCCTCTCTCTTCTCCCCCCATGGATCTCCATCTGCCTCTACTGCCCCCCTCTCTCCCACCTTTGTTCCTTTTTCCAGTCCGTTACCCTCCAAGAACTGTCCAAGGCCCTTATCTCCATCCACAAGACCACCTTCCCTTCTGACCCCATACCCTCCCGTTGGCTGCTAGAGCCCTCCCTAGCTCTCTTACCTCAAATTCTCTCTATTTTCAACTCAAGCCTCTTGCATGGTATTTTCCCTTCTCTGTGGAAGCAGGCTCTGATCCGTCCCATTCTAAAGAAGGGCTCCCTAGACCCCTCTGCTCCTGCAAACTGGAGTCCAATCTCTAACCTCCCATTTCTCTCAAAGCTCCTGGAAAAATTATTCTTTGCCCAGCTCTCCTCCCATCTCAAAGCTTCTCTAGCCCTCCACCCCCAACAGTCTGGCTTCTATCCTGGCCACAGCACAGAATCCATTCTTCTCTCTCCTTAACAAATTGCATGTTGCACATGACCGAGGCTCCTTTTCAATTGCCATTTTACTTGATTTATCTGCCGCCTTTGACATAGTCGACCACCATACCCTCCTTACACATCTCCACAGCATTGGGATCTCTGCACGGTGGTTCTTTGGTTTTGTTCCTTCATCACCAACAGGTCCTTCTCGGTTGTTTCAGGCTCTGCTTCCTCCCCCAACCCCCTTCACTGTGGTGTGCCGCAGGGTTCCGTCCTGGCCCCGCTCCTGTTGAACATCTTCCTGGCTCCCCTTACCCTCCTGGTTCAGCAATATGGTATCTCTGCATTTTACTACGTGGACGATATCATCCTTCTTCATCATACAGATTCCACAGCACCTGATATTGGCACCCTAAAATGCCTGCCTGTCCTGTGTAGCTTCCTGGATGTCCACAAATTACCTGCATATTAATCTCTCCAAAACCATGGCCATTTGGTTCACCACCCCCATCCCTGTTGTCCCATGTCTGTGCTATCTAGGTGTCACCCTTGATTCGTCCCTTTCATTTAGAGAACACATATCATCTGTAGTCCAACATTTTTTCCATACCCTGAGGCAACTTCATGCGGTCCGTCCTTTCACCTCAGCACCCTCCCTGACCACATTGCTCCTGTCCCTTGTCATATCCTGTCTGGATTATTGCAATGTCTCCTTGGCTGGCCTCCCTCAAATCCAACTGTGCAGACTTCAACTCATCCAGAACACAGTCGCATGTATCCTGAATCATGCCTCCCATACAGACCACATTACACCTCTTCTTATTCACTTACACTGGCTCCTTGTACCCATCAGAATTCAGTATAAAATCCTCATCTTTGTTCATAAATCAATCCATACCGGTACACCACGCTACCTGTCTGATCTGATCCATCTCCATACCCCCCACCGGTCCCTCAGGTCCATCCACTCTAATTGCATGCCTATCCCGTCCCCGTCTCAGGCCCAATTGGAATGCACTTGGTTCTCTGCTTTTTTTTTCCTTGGTCCCCAGCTCTGGAACTCGCTCCCATCAGCCCTCCACCTGGAACCCTCCTTCAACAATTTCAAAGCAAGATTAAAGACCCACCTTTTCTGTACAGATTTGACCTTCCCCCTTCCCCTGTCCCCTGCCCCTCATTGACGTCAAGTCCACATCCTACCGTCCCTGATGTATGTCTTTCCTTATCTACTGTCCCTCTCTTTAACCTGCTATCTCTCTCCTATCAGAATGTTGGCATTCTGTTTCCTCTTCCTAGCAGTATTTTGAATTTTACCAATTGTAAACCGCTCTGGTACCTTGTGTGTGGGTGATATATTAAGCTTTTGAATAAAGATAAAAACCTAGAGGAATCCTGGATGTAGTCCTGGAAACATAGGAAGAAGAGCAAACTCCAGGAGAAAACCTAATGGACTATGTCCTGCAGATGATGGAACAGCTAATAAAATCTAGAGAGGCCACCAGTTTATGTTTTCAAAGAGCTCAAGGCTTACAAGCGTGAGATACAACCATTCTGTATTCCCATGGGTCTTACAATTAGGAGGTCAAGTTCTGGCGCTGTGTTACTACTGTCATCGGACAGAAAACTATTGTGTCAGTGACAAGGCTCTCGTTAAATGACCGAGAAGAAGGGGACTGTAAATTACAAGGTAGCCCAACCATACAAGTGGAAAATGTGAAAAGTCCCAAACCTTCCACCTGAACCTCTGGAAGAAGTTGATTTCTGCAACCTTTGCTCTACTCTAAGGAGAAGACTTTGAACCACAAATTCCATAAAATCTCGATCTGAGATAATATTGTGATCTACAGTGTTGCCTGGGAAACTCATTTGAACCAAACTGCTCTTACAAGTTTGGAGAAGTGACTGTGGTGCTGTTTTATTAAAGTGTGTTAGGTTTTTGCCTTTACCACATGATTAGTGCAAAAACGAACATATGTTAGTGCAAAGGCTCCATGATAAATGTCAGAGGTTTGGTCAGGATGTTCCCGATATTTAACCCTGGATGTGCACCCTAATGCATGGCACACTTACTGTGGATGCACCTATTGAGCTGGCGTTGAATGTACTCATGCTAATAGCAACATGGAACGCTGGCGTGTGATATGTCCCCCTGTGCTCACTATGCCCACTCTCCACTACTAACCTGCCCATTTACCATCCAAATGTGTGATTGGCAGTTAGCGTGAGAATCAGAAAGCAGTAACACTCATACCCCCATGTGCCAAAATGCATGCTAGCTAAAAGCAGCTTAGTAAAAGGGCCCTTCGCTACGGGATTGCTATTCAGAAGGGCTTATGCTGTTTACAGGACCTGGTCTGCCTGACATTCAGTGGCAGTTAAGGATTAGTGTCACTGAAAATTTCCACAGACCACCCCACCACTGTTTAGTTAGTATTAGGGTGATTTGTGGATAGACTGAGGGCAATCACAGTATTTAACCGGTTATCTGTGATATTCAGCCACTAACCGGATAGGCAAACTGCACATCAATGCAAACGGCAGTAAAAATGGATATTCAGCACTGGGTACTGGATAGGCTTTGGTTTTGAATATCCAGTTTCATTTTAGCCTGCGACAAACAGTAGCTTTAGCCTTGCTGACCGCCATGGGCTCAATATCGGGCCCGACATGGAAAATAAAAACATTTCCTGTTTCGTTTCATGTAGTTTTTAACCTAAAATGACATAAAAATTGAAGAAATGTCAAGTTTTTCCTTTTGTCATTAATGCGTGCTATTGTGTAATAGTGCACAGTATTTCTGAATAGTGGTCCTACTGTTCAATTGTGCACACTATTTCAATAGGCAGAACACTGAAGAATAAAGCACACAATTGATGATATTGTCCCCAAAATGGAAAAAAAGAAAGGAAATGAAAAACTATGTTCTGTGCTGCCTCCCCACCCTTGCAATTGCAAATGGGGAGAGAGGTTACATACTTTGTGCAAACAGAAAAAGAGAGGTAATTTGGGGGGTAACTTGGATTGTTGCAAACCACACACACACACTTGTCTTCGTGCAGTTCATGGGTAGCTAATTTTCCAAGAGAAACCAAAATGAGCAGTAGCTGTGTGCACAAACATCATTCACCCACGTGACTCCTGTTATTTCTATAGACAATAGATCACTTGAAAACCTTTGCGTGTACTTTTGGAATTGCGCAAATATGCAAGCAGGTCCCTCTTGCCCTTGATCTGTGCTTTAAACTACCCTGTGAAATCGTTTGAGTTCATGAAATCAATAAAGAGAGGTGACAGAACCAAAAAGTGTCAATTGATCAGATTAAAAGTGAGTCACTTTTCTCTTTCTAGCAGCAGTTAAGGTTTTGACTTTCGGCTCCTCGGGGATTCTCTCTCTGGCACAACACCAGCAACTCTTACAGTCTGTTATAGTTAGCAGAGAACAGGATTAATTAGCTGTGTATCATAATAGCAGTTCAACATTCAGTTTGCTTCCAGCTGGTCCCAGGTGGTTTTCCCTGTCAGCCTTCAGTTTGAAGCACAGATTGAAGTCCTGGCTGCCAGCTTTAGAGCAGGCAGATACCTTAAACCAGTAAAACAAGTCTGACCTCTCTGTTATCCACGCCCCTTCAATCCAGAACACTCAATTCCCTTCCATGATATCCCTGGCAATTCCAGCCAATTTTAAACAATGGTCTACTTAATGCTTTGTATTCAGTTTATGGGTCTGACAGGAAGAGTAAACAGCATCTGTGCGGCCAAAGACACACATCCTGTCTACCCTTATTGTCAGTCCCACCAATTGATCTATTTTTCATTTTTTAATTCCAGTTTGCCAGCACGCTCACCCTGCAACAGAGTTTGCCAGCCCCACACGATACAGAACATTCATTGCTCTTATCTCCCCTTCAGTGTCTGCACCCCCCTCCCCCCCCATAAGTGTGATGAAAATGCACCCGCCATTGCAATCTACAAAGAGCAAAGCTGATGTCTGTTTCTTCAACTTTGTTCACATAAAAATCTTGCTACTTTGGAGTTGTGTATATGTGTGACGGTGAAAGGAAAAGAGCGACCTTTTTTCACTAGGATATATAACTACGTGGCCTTGGACATCTAAACCGCCCCCCCCCCCCCCCCCAAAAAAAAAAAAAACCCTAGTTCAAGATTTTTCAGACACTCTCTCCTCTAAGAAAAATGAAGGTCAGGTTGTGTCAAAATATAGACTTTTCACTTGAGAAATGTAACTTCTGCTGTAATCTACACATGATAATTGCTGTATTCTGTAGGCCACTGTGGACTTTGTTACCTTGCCAGATTTCAGACTTCTGTAATTATACCTCTGACATACTGATTGTACTGGGGCCTATTAAAAGTTTTCCACTGCAGAACTTTGTACATGCTAGCAGAAATTAAACCTTGCTAATCATCTGTTTCCTTTTTTTATGAGTTAAGGAGAAAGGGGTACTGGCCCTATATTCAATGGTGGTGGTGGCCATAGCTGTTGAACTTAAGACCCGGATATTTAATGCCAGGGCCTTATCTGACCACCCACATTGAATTTCTGAGTCAGTCAGATAGTGTTGAAGTTCAACTGTGTTACTGCTGCTGAATATCCCACTCAGAGTGACTAACACGGTTATTAAGTCTGCTAATTGCATTAATCACTTTGAATATCAGGCCCTATGTCTTTAAAATCATTGCCATAAATGATGACATGGAATAGAAACCCAAAATCTGCTGTTTTATACCCAGAAAGCACATCACTAGCTGGGGGGTAAAGCCATCTCCCCTCCTATATGCACTATGGAGGTAATTTTATGATTTCTTTTCAAGTGCAGAGTCTGTTTTACACAAGAAAAAGGATTTTAGTAACATTGCACGGCTGGATGTGTGTGTATAAGTATGTGCACCAAGAAGATCATACGTACATAAGAACATAAGATATGCCATACTGGGTCAGACCAAGGTCCATCAAGCCCAGTATCCTGTTTCCAACAGTGGCCAATCTAGGTCATATGTACCTAGCAGTTTCCCCAAAAGACACAGGTTCTGCAATGCTTGTACTAGGTACTTATATGGACACCATACGTAAACATTTCTGGTGGTGTAGCGTGAGCAGAACGGAGGAGGAGTTCTGATGTTTGCATGAATTTGTGAAATAAACAGGGAGATGCATAGAGTACACACATGAGCGCAGCATCCAGAGTACACAGTGGTGCATATGCACCACCCACTCAAAAAAGAGGTGTACCATGTACCACCAATTGACGACACAATGTTTATTCCCGGGCAGCACTTCTTCATGCTGATTTCATGAGATCAGTATCAGGTCCTATTAGCCCTCCATAACTGAATCTGCTCACATCTTGATGCCAGCATTGATAGTGGAGAAGTGTGACAGTAGTAGGCTTTTGGCGCTCCTCTTGACGGATGTGGTGACAGTGCTGTATCTGAAGTTCCATTTTGATTTCTTCAGCTGGTGGAGTTTTAGGATCCCTACCAGTGAAGGTATATATGTGGAGGTGGGAAGATGCAGGGGCGGGGGTACAAGAAGCCAAGAGCAATTGTCAGTGGATCAAGGAGGACACTTAAAATAAGCAAAGAGGTGAGGCTCACCAAATGCTTACGTGTAAGGTATTTTCATTGGTTTTGGGGGAATTTTTGTTATAATGATTGAATGGAGGGGTAAAGGAAAATAAGCAGGGAGAACGGATGCTGGGAATGGGGGAGACAGACGAAAGGGAGGATGTTGAGAAAGTAGAAAAGAGGAGTAGATACTAAGGGGGGGGGGGGGCACTTACAACAGCAGCAGACAGAGCTGTTAAAGTGGTTGGCTGTCACTGCTTTAAAATAATCTGAATATTCAGTGCCATAGCTTATCTGGTGACCGGCACTAAATGTCCAGGTTGCCCAAATTGCTTTTTTGCAATCCAATTAGCAGTGATATTTATGCACTAACTGGATTTCAAGACCACCTCAAGCTAGGGCAGTCTTTCGCCTTTCCAAACTTTAGGTGGTTTCACTAATACTTTAGCAGCTGAACATCACCACTGATGTTAGATCATGTAGGAGGGGATATTCAGTGAGATTTATGCAATTTTCAGGTCTACATTCCACATAACTTCCTTTGAATATGCCCCCCTCCCCAAGGATGTAGGGTTGAGGGTAGAGTAGGGATGCACAATTACATGGGGACTAAGGGATTAGTTAGGAAAACAGGAAAAGGTAGATTCAAGAATTGGATGGAAATTGTGAGCAAAATGTGGTCTCGGGGCTTGGGTGATGAATTATTGAGGTTGAGGAAGAGTGGAGATTAAGAAATTGGGTGGGGGTATGAGTAGGGGTGTATTGGATGGGATGTACGATGCATAACAGAGTGAAGAAAAAGACCTGGAAATGCTGAGGAGGTGTTGGGAGTAAATAAGAATGAGACAGGAGGTGTTGGAAGGAGTGAAAAACAAGAGAAAGAAGATGGGTCTTTGAAGGGGTGAGAAAGGTGAAAATGGAGGAGGTGAAAGGAAGAATGAGAGACTGGGTAAGGAATAAGAATGAAGAAAGGGCAGAAGGCCATGGAGGGAAGGAGTGACAGGAAAGGAGCTGGTGCTGCTGAGGGATGAGAGGCAGAGGGAACTAAGGGAAAGTAGAGTAGGTATGAGGGTGAGGTTGGAGAGAGAAAGAGTGGGCAATGGGAGTAGGAGCACTAGAGATTTATTTATTTAGCTGCATTTATATCCCGCTTTTCACCGGGTCAAAGCGGTTGGGGGATACATTTAACACGAGGGGATATGAGACACATACACTAATACTTACAGGGAACATGGGCAATGGAGGGTTAAGTGGCTTGCCCAAGACCACAAGGAGCACCTGCGGGGACTAGAAACCCCAGTCCTTCCGGCCCAAGGTTGCTGTCCTCTAGTGGGATTTGAACCACCGACCTTCCGGCCTGAAGTACCTATAGTGTAGTGCAGTGTAGTGTGGCTGTTAGTGTAGCTGGGTTTAAAAAAGGTTTGGACAAGTTCCTGGAGGAAAGGTCCATAAACCATTATTAAGAAGGGACCCAGGATATCAATGCTTGACCCAGTACAAGCATTGTGGAACTTGTGTCTCTTGGGGAAACTGCTAGGTACATATGACCTAGATTGGCCACTGTTGGAAACAGAATACTGAGCTTGATGGACCTTGGTCTGACCCAGTATGGCATATCTTATGTTCTTATGTTCTTACCTTGCCCCAACCACTAGGCCACTCCTCCCTTAGAGATGGGTTTAAGTGGGAGATGGAAAACTGTTAGGTAATAGAAAGGTAAAAAGGAGGTGACTGAGGACAGGGGTGAGAGAAAGGGAAAAGGAGGGGTAAAATCTAGATATGAGTAGATAGAGAGATAGATAGAGGAGAGAGATAATGGGAATTGAAGAGAACAGAAAGGAAAGAACAATGCAAATATATAGAGAAGGATGTAAAGAAGACAGAAGGAGAGAGAACTGGTAAGGAGATACCGAGAAGATGGAAACAAAGAAAGTAGAAAAGAGAGGCGTGAACCAGCTCAATTAGAAAAATAAAATACTAAGAAAACAAAGGGCAAAAATTATAAAAAAATATGTGCATATTTTATGGACTGGATTCTGTCCACATGGAGAAATTTGCACCCTTTTAATTTTTTGCATAGTAAGGAACATATTTCTATTTCTCTTTTTCTAGTATTGTACGTCTCACTCTGGCTTTTTGGGGTTTGTATTTCAGTATTGGGCTGCATGTTTCTGTTTTAATTTCTGGTCCTTTATTCTGTATTAGCTGAAGATCTGTCCATGTTCTCTGTGAGGCTGAGGGGTATGATTACTAAGCGGCAGTAAGGGCGCAAAGATGCAATTAGCAGGCGTTATTAGTGTCTGCTAGCAGTTAACACAGCAGAAAGCACCAATCTGCCCAGTTAACTCCCCTTCTCCACCCTTTGTATCTTAACACCCAGTAACAGGCTACAGAAGGGGAGTTAACTGGGCAGATTGTGGGCAGAGACAGTGTGCATTCTCTTAACACCTGGTGCTATTAGCATGCGTTAGAGGTGCAGTCCACGGATACCTTAAACTCTTCTCAGGCCATGCTGGTTGACGTCGGCACCCTCCTTTCTGCTTGGAGCCCCTCACTGCATCCAGGTTCTTTGGAAATAGCTGTCGAGCCTTAGAGTATGACATAACATGGTGCATGAGAGTCCCTGACCAATAAGTGCATAACAAAAGGGCCAGAGGCAGTATACCACACCAACATGCTGCAGTTGTACAAGGTACAAAACTGTTAGCATGACAAACCACAATCAACGCCTACAGCACTAGCCATGGGATAGATCTGCTTCAGAACCTGAAGAAACCATTTATTGTGGTGCTTGGTCTGGGGACCAGGTGATGTGTGTCCTTCCTCATGTTCAAGGTGGCTGGTGAAAAAGGACACTTGCACATGTGGCGGCTGTATGACCATGAAGCACACAATGTGCCTACACATTCCAGAGCTGATGTGATGGATTGCTGCATTCTCCATGGGGCAAAAGAAGCACACAGGTGTTCAGATTGTGAGGAGCATCCTGGAAAATAAAGGTGCTAACCAATCCCAGCACACATAGCCCACATTGCAGGCATAGTGGCGATCCTGATCACTAGAGCATTGCCCAGTACCCCTCTCTGTTATTTCTTCCAACTAGCTAAGTGAATGCCCTATCTCTGTCCTGTAGTTTATTGTAGATCCTTTTCCTTTCTGGCCTCAGCCACTCTCAAATTTCCTTTTTTTTGTATTGTTAACCACCCTGATGTAATAAAAGTGTGGAATATCAAATACCAAATAAACATAAACATGAAGGAGCAAGTGTGCATGGGCCCCCGGAGAGGGCAGGATGATCTGGGATGGACCTCATGGGTCATGAATGAGCTTTGAGTTTGGTGTACTGTATGTGCAAATGTACTTATCTTGTAGTGTACAGCAGGGTACGAGGGAATGCACTCCCACCACATGTAATGCCTCAGGGATTCATGCCACAGTACAACCCAACAGACCTCTGTGTGAGAATGTTGTTTCTCTTAGGCAGTACTGTGGAGGGAACATAAGAACATACGATATGCCATACTGGGTCAGACCAAGGTCCATCAAGCCCAGTATCCTGTTTCCAACAGTGGCCAATCTAGGTCATACGTACCTAGCAGTTTCCCCAAAAGACCCAGTTTCCCCAATGCTTGTATTGGGTCAAGCATTGATATCCTGGGTCCATTCTTTTTTTTTTTTTTTTTTTATTTAAATTTTTATTAGTATTTATAACAGTTACATTTGCATGTGAACAACAGCTCCAAGGCATCAAGGGTTCCGCAAACAACACAAGAGAAAACCCTGCAACTGACACACAATACCTATTACATAGATCCCATCCCATCCCTAAACACCCCCTCCACCCAGTCGCCCCCCTCCTCCCCTACCCAAATGCCCTGGCTCAAGCTATGTAACAACCAAATAGGAAAGCCAAACAGTGTACCGCCCATGTGGCTTTCTCAATAATCAACGTACACAAGTCATTTCTCCCCCTATATACAGTCCCCCCACCTCCTCCCTACTTCCACCCCTCTTCACTCAGCCATCTCCAAACCCCTGCCCACCGCTTCTCCATTTGCTCCCCTCTCCCTCCCCTCTCCCCGGTCAGTTTATACATGGCATAGAGATGCGACACCCTGCGTGCATAACTCGCTATGGAGGGTAGAACTGGTCTATTCCAATACCATGCAATTTCGCACCTAGCCGCTGTGACACAATACCAAATAATTTTCCAATCCCCCTCCCATTTCCCATCTGGTCTATGCAGGAGACACATCTCAGGTCCAAGCTCAAGGCTCGCCCCCATCATTTTATTAATGTTTTCCCCTATGCGGTGCCAGTACTCTCCCACTACCGGGCACGTCCACCACATATGCAACCAGGAGCCACGCTCCCCACACTTTCGCCAGCAGTCATCCGTTTGCAACACCCCCGCTTTGCACAACCGCTCTGGTGTGAGATACCAGCGACTCAACACCTTAAACCCATTCTCTCGCAGTGACGTGGCAATGGAGAATCGTGCTATGCCTAATGCCACAGCCTCCCACTCCTCCACCCCCCACGTTACCCCTAAATCCTTTTCCCACGCTTCCATGTATTTCAACTTACCTTCCCCCCGCGCTATCAGCCCTCTATAAATCCGGGAGAGCATCCCCTGTCGTCCCAGGGATCCCAGGCAGGCTCCTTCAAACCATTCACCTCCCCCCCATCCCCCTTCCCTTTGTACTCACTACCGAGCAAAGCTGCCGATACGCGAACCTGTCCACCTCCCCCAAACGATAGAGGTCCCGGACCCCCTCAAAGCCTCGACAGTGTCTTCCTACCACGATCTGGGACACCTGGGACAATCCTAACGCCGCCCATTTACGGAGCACTATGGCTCCCGGTCCCCCGCTCTCCGTACAGCAAGCTTGTAATGACATGGTAACCGACCATCGTTTGTCGCCCACCAACCGCTTCCTGTACTGCTGCCACACTTGCAGGGTATGCCCCACAATGGGGTTCCTCCCCTTCTCTCTTCTCCCCTCCCATACTATCCGTTCAAGTTCACCCGGCCTGTATTCGGCCAGCTCCACCTGTACCCACTGCTTCTGGGGTTCCCGCAGCCACGCGTATACTGCTCTCAATTGTGCTGCCGCATAATATAGTCGGAAATTGGGAACCCCCATCCCTCCTTCCCGTACTGCTACTTGCAGCGTCCGTGCCACCACCCGTGGGCGCCTCAACCCCCAGATAAGTCGCTCGACCTGTTGCTGGATCTTCCTCAACACTTTCGGCGGGATCGGGACCGGCAAAGCTTGAAACAGAAACAGGAACTGGGGGAGAAGCATCATCTTGACCGTCGCTATTCGCCCAAACCACGAGTAATACCCCCTGCTCCAGCCCTGTAACCTCTCCTCCACCTGCCCCACCAATTTTTTGTAGTTTAGATCATACAACTCCTCCAAGGTTCTGCCAAGGTGCACCCCTAGGTAGCGGATCGATGTCTTTGCCCATTTAAATGGGAAATTCTGTTGCCAGTCACGCTGTTCCTCCCTCTCCCCCCTATACTCAAAATCTCCGATTTCCCCCAGTTAATCCGGAAGCCCGCCCTCTCGCCGTAGTCTTGGATCTCTCTCATCACTGCCCTCAGAGACTCGCTAGGATTTGTGAGTGTCAACAGTATATCATCTGCAAAGAGGGACGCTCTACACTCCTGGCGTCCCACCTTAACCCCCGTAATATCGGAGCTGCTTCGCAACTTTGCTGCCAACGGCTCTAAGGAGAGCACAAAAAGTAGGGGGGACAGTGGACATCCCTGCCGCGTCCCTCTTTCTAGGGGGAAGAACCCAGAGTACCCCCCATTCACTCGAACACATGCCCTCGGCCTAGCATAAAGAGCCCTTATCCACTGCATGAACCCAGGTCCAAACCCCTGGGCCTCCATCACTGAATACAGGAAATCCCAAGACACCTGATCAAAGGCCTTCTCTGCATCCAGTGATACCAACAAAGCCCCTGTCCCGCGCCGCTGCGTCGACCACATCACATTTAATACTTTGCGGATATTGATCCGCCACTTGCCGGCCCGGTACAAATCCAGCCTGCCTGGTCCTCATGCACCAGTTTACCTAACACTCCATTGAGTCGCGTCGCTAGTACTTTCGCCAGCAATTTCGCATCTAGATTCAGTAACGAGATAGGGCGGTAGGACGCACACTCCTGCGGGTCTTTCCCCTCTTTGTGGATAAGCGTAATGCCTGCCCAACCCATCGTTTCAGGCAGGGCCTCCCCCCGCCCCGGCCCATTGAATACCCTAGTCAACGGGTTCAACAGGAGGCTTCCAAAGCGTTTATAAAAATTTGCCGTCAGTCAGTCCATCGAGCCCTGGGGCCTTACCATTTTTCAATCCCTTGATGGCCTGGCTGACTTCTTCAGCTTGTATTTCCCTATCTAACCCCTCTTGATCGTCTCCCGTCAGAGTCGGAAGCCCTGCTTCCCTCACATATTCCCGAATGTCCTCCCCCGACCTTGCGGCCCGAGCTGCATACAAGTTGCTATAAAAGGACACAAATTCCTCCCTTATTCGCGGAGCCTCTCGCACCACCCCCCCCCTGTACTCCTGATCTGTGTAATCCTATTCCACTCCCTCCGCTTCTTCAGTTGTCTCGCGAGAGAAATTTCCCAGCTTTGTTCCCCCCTTCAAAGAACCTCTGTTTTAACAGCTGCAGGCGGAATTGTATCTTCTCCGCTTCAAGAGCATTCACTTGGGCCCGCAGTGCCAGCACCTCTCCCCGTACCTGTCCAGTTCTGTCCTGTCCGTCTCTTTCCTCCAACTCCCGCAATTGCCGGCGGAGCTGGTCCTCCCTCCCCGCCCGCTCCCGTTTTAGACGGGCTCCCCACTTAATTAGAACTCCCCTAACTACAGCCTTGAAGGCATCCCAGACTGTTCCATCCATAACCTCCCCACCGCCATTTTGATCAAAGTACTCCGGGATTAGACTTTCAATCTCCCGCACCACCCTCTCGTCCTCAAGGAGCCCCTCATTCAACTTCCAGAACTGACGTCCCCTATCTTCCCCTTCCACCCGCACCCGTACCACCACCGGGGCATGGTCGGACCAAGTAATGGGTTCCATCTCGCCCCCCAGGAGCCTCCCTGTTATTTCCTTCCCCACCCATATGGCATCCAACCAGGAGTAAGTGCCATGCGCTGCGGAGTAAAAGGAAAATTGCCTCCGCCCCGGGTTTAGGGTCCTCCATACATCTATCAGGCCATTCTCCCTCACAAAGCTATGGTAGTGTTTCCTATCCGTGCCTCTCCCCTCCCTTCGCCCAGTCGTGTCTCTCCCTACCTCCCAGGCCACATTGAAATCCCCACCACAAATTAGGACCCCGTCCCCCATTGCCGCCACTTGCTCACTCAATGCATTCCAGAACTCAGTTTGCGGGCCCGTAGGAGCATACACATTTACCACGCAAAACCACTCCTCACCGATCTTTACCCTCAGCAAGAGATACCGCCCCCCCCCCTATCCCGGGATATCACCTGAACTTCCATGGGGACTGCCTCCCTGAGGAAAACCCCCACCCCGCCTTTCTTCTTCTCTATAAGATTAGAGGCGAACACACGATGCTTGTACCCCCGGGGTTGCACCAATGCCTCATGCTGTCTCAGTAGATGTGTCTCCTGCAGCAACACTATATCCGCTTTGTGTCTTGTTAACTCCTTATATAATTTCTGTCTTTTCATGGGCGAATTTAATCCTTTCACATTTAAAGTAAGAATTTTTAACTCCCTTCCATCCTCCAGTTCCCCGCCTCGCTCCCCTAAGTCCCTCCGCCCCCACCTCCCACCCTGACCCCCTACTCCCCCCCCTACCCCCCCTCTCCTCCCCCCACCCCCCTCTCCCCCTCCCACTGCTCCCTCCCCTCCTCCCTCTCCCCCCCTCATAACTCTCCTCTGCGGAGATGCAACTTCCATTTCGGTGACCTTCTCCCCCTCCCCACCTACCCACCTCAACCGCCCCCCAGCCCCCCCAGCTCACCAGCCCAACCCCCCTCACCACTATCTCTCTCCCCACTAAACCCCCTCCTCTCTCCACCCTCCGTGGACCTTCTCCCTCTCAGCCTAATCCCCGCCTCGTCCCCCCTCCCTGGGTCCATTCTTAATAATGGTTTATGGACCTTTCCTCCAGGAACTTGTCCAAACCTTTTTTAAACCCAGCTACACTAACAGCCTTTACTACATCCTCCGGTAACAAATTCCAGAGTTTGATTACAGGTTGAGTGAAAAAATATTTTCTTTTATTAGTCTCAAATAGTTTACCCTGTAGCTTCATTGCATGTCCCCTAGTCTTTCTATATTCTGATAACGTAAACAATCGATCTACGTTTACCCGTTCCACTCCTTTAATTAATTTATAGACTTCTATCATATCTCCCCTCAGCCGTCTCTTTTCCAGGTTAAAGAGCCCTAACCTTTTTAGCCTTATTTCATAGGAGTATCCTTCCATCTCCTTTACCATTTTGGTGGCTCTTCTCTGAACCTTTTCTAATAGCACTATATCCTTTTTAAGATACAGTGACCAGAATTGCACACAATATTCAAGGTGTGGTCTCACCATGGAATGATATAGAGGCATTATAATATCTTTTGTTTTATTTTCCATTCCTTTCCTTATGATACCTAGCATTCTAGTTGCTCTCTTGGCCACCGCTGCACACTGGGCCGAGGGTTTTAACATGTTATAAACAATGATGCCATAATCCTTTTCCTGGGTGGTGGTTCCTAATATGGAACCTTGCATCGTGTAACCATAGTTTGGGTTGTTCTTCCCTAGATGCATAACTTTGCACTTGTCCACATTAAATTTCATCTGCCATTTTGATGCCCAGTCTTCCAATTTATCAAGATCTTCTTGCAATTTTCCACAATCCTCTTGGGTTTTAACAACTTGAATAGTTTTGTGTCATCTGTAAATTTGCTAACTTCACTCGTTATTCCACTTTCCAGGTCATTTATGAATATGTCAAAAAGCAGCGGACCCAGCACAGATCCCTGGGGTACACCACTATTCACCTTTCTCCGTTGGGAATATTGGCCATTTAGCCCTACCCTCTGCTTTCTATCTTTTAACCAGTTCCTGATCCACAGTAGTAAACTGCCTCCTATCCCATGACTCTTTAGTTTTGCCAAAAGTCTCTGATGAGGGACCTTGTCAAAGGCTTTCTGAAAGTCCAGATACACTATATCAACCGACTCACCTTTGTCCACCTGTTTATTCACACCTTCAAAAAAAACATAACAGATTAGTAAGACAAGATCTTCCTTGTCTAAAGCCATGTTGGCTGTCTCCCATTAGGCCATGACTATCTACATGCTGAGTAATTTTATTCTTTATGATGGTTTCTACCATTTTTCCCGGTACTGACGTCAGGCTCACTGGTCTGTATTTTCCCGGATCATCCCTGGAACCCTTTTTAAAAATTGGTGTTACATTGGTGATCCTCCAATCTTCAGGTATTAGAGATGATTTTAATGATAGTTCACAGATTACTAATAGCAGGTCTGCAATCTCATATTTCTGTTCTTTCAACACCCTTGGATGTATATCATCCGGCCCAGTTGATTTGCTACGCTTCAGTTTGTCTAATAGTTGTAATACATCTCCCTGATGTATCAATATTTCCTTCAATTCTTCCGCACCTTTAAATACCACTTCAGTCATGGGTAACATCCCTACTTCTTCCTCAGTAAAGACCGAAGCAAAGAATTCATTCAGTCTCTCCGCTATCGCCTTGTCGCCTCTTAGTGCCCCTTTATCCCCTCTATCATCTAATGGACCAACTGACTCTCTCACAGGTTTTTTGCTACGAATGTGGACAGGTTCAAAGTTATGCACCTAGGAAAGAACAACTCAGACTATGGTTACACGATGCAAGGTTCCACATTAGGAACCACCACCCAGAAGAAAGATGTAGGCGACATCATGGATAACATATTAAAACCCTCTGCCCAGTGTGCAGTGGCTGCCAAGAGAGCAAATAGAATGCTAGAAATCATAAGGAAAGGAATGGAGAATAAAACAAAGGATATTATAATGCCTCTGTATTGTTCCATGGTGCATTGACATCTCAAATATGGTGTGCAATTTGGGTCACTGTATCTTAAAAAGGATATAGCGGAATTAGAAAAGGTACAGAGAAGAGCCACCAAAATGGTAAAGAGGATGGAAGGATATCCTTATGAGGAAAGGCTAAAAAGGTTAGGGCTCTTCAACCTGGAAAAGAGGCAGCTGAGAGAAGATATGATAGAAGTCTAAAAACTAATGAATGGAGTGGAACGGGTAAATCTAGATCAATTGCTTACGCCATCAAAATATATAAAGACTAGGGGACATGCAATGAAGCTACAGGGTAACCTATTTAAGACTAATAAGAGAAATATGTTTTCATTCAACGTGTAGTCAAACTGTGGAATTGGTTACAGGAGTATGTAGTAAAAGCTGTTAGTGTAGCCGGATTCAAAAAAAGGTTTGGACAAGTTCCTGGAGGAAAGGTCCATAAACCATTATTAAATGGGACCCGGGGTATCAGTGCTTGACCCAATACAAGCATTGTGGAACCTGTGTCTTTTGGGGAAAGTGCTAGGTACTTGTGACCTAGATTGGCCACTGTCGGAAATGGGATACTGGGCTTGATGGAGCTTGGTCTGACCCAGTATGCCATATCTTATGTTCTTATTATAGCACATTGGGTCTGCAAGGATTCACATTCCAATCATACTCATCTGACAGTATGACTTTATTGGCTCTTCTGCAGTACATTGCAAAGGGTCATGCAACCTGACCCTATAGATGCATGAAACATGAGTTATACATGATTAGAAATGTTTGTGATAACTGTGAATGAATATCTTTTGTTCCATCACATATATGCAGTACATGCAGGCATGTCACACTCTTGGGTTTGCCAGCTGCACATACCATCACACGTCCTTACTTGCTCTATATGGTCAATATGAGACACATCAGTTCAGAGACATGAGTGGATGACAGATGTTTAACATCATGTGGGTGATCTTGTTCCAGAAGACAGTATGAGTGTAGACCTTATCTGTACAAGAGAACTTTGCATTTGCATGCAGGTTGTGTAGATGTGTGGCTGTTCTGTCTTTGGATCATAGACTACTTACTTGTGCAGTTAAATGTATATGTGTTCGGAAGATTGTATGATAGTTAGGAAAAAACTAAAAGGAGCGGTTCCAAAGATTAAAGACTTACAGCAAGCTTGGGTGTTATTTAAAAATACTATCCTCGAAGCCCAGACCAGCTGTATTCCACGCATTAAGAAAAGTGGAAGAAAGTCCAAAAAACTGCCAGCATGGTTTAAAGGTGAGGTCAGAGAGGCTGTTTCTGCCAAAAAAGCAACCTTCAGGAAATGGAAAAAAGAGCCAAATGATGAAAACTGGAAACAGCACAAGCACTGGCAAGTTAAATGCAAAGCATTGATAAGGCAGGCAAAGCGGGAATTTGAGAAGAAACTTGCCACGGAAGCAAAAAAACACGAAATAAAGACTTTTTCAAGTACATTCATAGCAAAAGGCCTGTGAGAGAGTCAATTGGACCATTAGATGATAGAGGGGTAAAAGGGGCAGTAAGAGGAAACAAGGCTATAGCAGAGAGACTGAATGAATTCTTTGCTTCGGTCTTTACTGAGGAAGATGTAGGGATGTTACCCAAGACTGAAGTGGTATTTAAAGTTGATACTGCAGAGGAATTGAGAGAAATATCGCTACACCGGGAAGATATATTACAACTATTTGATAAACTGAATAGTAGCAAATCACCTGGACCGGATGGTGTACATCCCAGAGTGTTGAAAGAACTGAAATATGAGATTGCAGACCTGCTATTGGTAATCTGTGAACTTTCATTAAAATCATCTGTAATACCTGAAGATTGGAGGGTCGCCAACGTAACACCAATTTTTAAAAAGGGTTCCAGGGGTGACCCAGGAAATTACAGACCGGTGAGCCTGACGTCAGTACCAGGGAAAATGGTAGAAACCATCATAAAGAACAATATTACACAGCATGTAGATAGTCATGGCCTAATGGGAGACAGCCAACATGGCTTTAGACAAGGAAGATCTTGTCTTACTAATCTGATATGTTTTTTTGAAGGTGTGCATAAACAGGTAGACAAAGGTGAGTCGGTTGATATAGTGTATCTGGACTTTCAGAAAGCTTTTGACAAAGTCCCCCATCAGAGACTTTTGGCGAAGCTAAAAAGTCATGGGATAGGAGGCAGTGTACTACTGTGGATCGGGAACTGGTTAAAAGATAGAAAGCAGAGGGTAGGGCTAAATGGCCAATATTCCCAATGGAAAAAGGTGAATAGTGGAGTACCCCAGGGATCTGTACTGGGTCCGCTGCTTTTTGACATATTCATAAATGACTTGGAAAAGGGAATAACTAGTGAGGTTATCAAATTTGCAGATGACACAAAACTGTTTAAAGTTGTTAAAACCCAAGAGGATTGTGGAAAACTGCAGGAGGATCTGGATAAATTGGAAGACTGGGCATCCAAATGGCAGATGAAATTTAATGTGGACAAGTGCAAAGTTATGCACCTAGGAAAGAACAACCCGCACTATAGTTACACGATGCAAGGCTCCATATTAGAAACCACCACCCAGGAAAAAGATTTAGGAGTCATCGTGGATAACATGTTAAAACCCTCCGCCCAGTGTGCAGCGGCGGCCAAGAAAGCAAATAGAATGCTAGGTATCATAAGGAAAGGGATGGAGAACAAAACAAAGGATATTATAATGCCTCTGTATCGCTCCATGGTACGACCGCACCTTGAATATTGTGTGCAATTCTGGGCACCGTATCTTAAAAAGGACATAGCGTAATTAGAAAAAGTACAGAGAAGAGCCACCAAATTGGTGAAGGGGATGGAAGGCTACTCCTATGAAGAGAGGCTAAGAAGGTTAGGGCTCTTTAGCCTGGAGAAGAGACGGCTGAGGGGAGATATGATAGAGGTCTATAAATTAATGAATGGAGTGGAACGGATAAACATGGATCAATTGTTTACGCTATCAGAGTATAGAAAGACTAGGGGACATGTAATGAAGCTACAGGGTAAACTATTTAAGACAAATAAGAGAAAATATTTTTTCACTCAACGTGTAATCAAACTCTGGAATCTGTTACCGGAGGATGTAGTAAGGGCTGTTAGTATAGCTGGGTTTAAAAAAAGTTTGGACAAGTTCCTGGAGGAAAGGTCCATAAACCACTATTAAAAAGTGACCCAGGATATCAATGCTTGACCCAGTACAAGCATTGTGGAACCTGTGTCTTTTGGGGATATTGCTAGGTACGTATGACCTAGATTGGCCACTGTTGGAAACAGGATACTGGGCTTGATGGACCTCGGTCTGACCCAGTATGGCATGTCTTATGTTCTTATGTTCTTATGTGAGAGCAACTGAGACAGCTGTGAAACGTAAATAGATGGTATTAGACTTCTCTGTGGTACAACATCTATTTTTCACATACACTACAGCTGAGATTATCTGCACTTGTGAGGTCACATCAGGTCCATTGGGGAAGCAAGGCCATACAGGACTCTCATCTACCCCCATCCATCCTTTGGTCCAACCATCAGCATATATCCATCATGTTCCCACATGTATTCTCCTGTCAGTTGCTACACCCTGGTCCACACTGTTGCATTTTACTCATTAGGGCGTATCACTCACACTTCACCTGTAGCTGATGTGCAGGTCACCACTGCCGCCCAGGTACTCTTTCTATGCCTACATCATGGCCATGGTGGCTACTCCATGGCATACTTTTACCTATTCCTATGCCACCACTGACATCACAGTGGCTTGCATGAGCATCCCTTACTGATACAGTCTGTCTCCCACATTATCCACACACTCACTGTCTCACACGTATGTAACATATGGATGTGGCTTGTCCATCACCAAGTCCCTTTGTTTCCACCCAGCACCTCACTTCTGACCTCTCCATAGGCACCCGCTGTCTGCTTAACGACTGCTAACTGGCCGCTAGCACCCTTTGCGCAGGAATGCCTCCACCTCGCTCCAGTCTCTAACACGCTGCCGTAAGCACATGTTAAAGGGCGCATCCTTAATGGTCCTTTGTAAATATACCCCTTAATATATGCATTTTATTGAAGCACCATGGTCAGCATTTAAAAATAATGCCAACCATGCAGTTTAAATATTGGCACATAGGTGTTTAATTTTAAAGCTAATTGGGTGTTTTGAGAGGGTGCCAAAATTCTGTTTAGTTTGGTAAATTCACATCACAAAACTCAAGATTCTCCTTGTTTTACTTGGTATTTTATTGTTGTGCAACCACAGCCCTCTCTCCTGATATTTGTCCTTTTCTGTCCTGTGCTGTCATCTTTAATTTTATTTTTTTAGATGCTCTCCAAAATAATTGACCTCCATTGTAAACCACCTTGAATTATCTTGACAACTGTGTGGTGTAGCAAATCTTTGCAAATAAATAAATATTGTTTTGATGTTTTTAAAATGAATTCTATTTGTACACGCCTTTTCTTAAGAATCTGAGAACTGTTATGCAGTTCCCCCCCCCTCATCCTCCCTGGCAGTCACACACTCCCCCCCCCCCCTCTCTCTCTCTCTCTCTCTCTCTGCCTCTTACTGATTTTACTCTCCTGTCACTGACTTCAACACACTCTCTCACTCTCTCAACACCTAGCCCCCCTCCCTTACTTGACCCCAGTGCATGCTCCCTGCTCTCTTAATGGACATATACTCTCCTCCTTTCATTTATGGCCGAGCTGCAGTGGTGAAAAAAAACATCTTCCAGACCAGCAGCTGTTGCATCAGCCTGAATTAGGAAGACAATGCAGCAACCACTGTCTCCGGCTATGGCTTGTGGGACATAATGGCAGTAATAGAAGCAGGGGTTGAACTTAAGTAGCCTGGTTGCTATTTCATTATTCTGACCACCAGACCATATATTCTTTCCTTTCTCTCCGACGCCAAACTAGTGACCCACCCAGCTGCAACAGTGAAAGGCTCTGAATTGCCTCCATATATCTACGGAGTCAAATAGTTTTGCATCCCTCCACAAAGCCACCCTTTGTGTGAGTAAGAGTAGGAGTCGCCCGATGATTATAACAGCAGTCTGGTGACCAGAAAGACCAGGGTTTAAATCCCCCTGATACTCCTTGTGGCCTTGGGTAAGTCACTTAACCCTCTACTACCTCAGGTGCTGTGCAAACTTAGATTGCAAGCTCTCTGGGGATAGAGAAATGCCTACAGGACCTGTATGCGACTTGCTTGAACTATCACTGAGAAGGTGTGAGCTAAATACTTAATAATGATCTAAACTGGCTATCCTCATGCAGTTTCCATACAAAGAAAAGAATATAAGACCCCAGCATGAGTTTGAGGGGAAATAAAACTTCTCCCTAACCTAACTGTCTCACTCTATACAGGACTATGGGTCTATGCATAACAGCAGCTGCTATAACATCTGCATTCTTGGGCCCACACGACTGATGACAAGATCTCCTTTTTCTGCATGATCGCAGCAGGGAAACCATGAGCTATTCCAATGATGTCATCTGGCTGCAATGGCAGCAGCTAGTGACATCATTTAATTACTAAGGTGCACTAATGTTATTGTTCCTTAATTCACCATTTACATGTGTTACTTCAAGAGAGGCCCCATGTTATTCAATGGGGCCTAGTTAACCATAACACATGTTAATGGTGAGTTAGCACACTTAATAACTAGACTTCTAAGAAGAACCCTTAAGTGGTACAACTCTGGTCCAATTTTTCACTAAAATAATTATGAAAGCTCCACTAAGGCCTGATAAACTGCAAAAATCAATCGATCAGACAACCAGATTTAACATCACAATGGCTAACAGTAAGATCCTTTTATTTTTCCCCCAAGAAAAACCCAAGTAACATTCCCAACTACCAATCACTTGTCTAGTTACAATTTTTCCATGCAATATATATCAATAGAACATATGATCATACTGTCTGTAATAACATCATGATGACAGAGCAGAAGGGAAACAGAAAGGGAACATATGGAACCAAAGACCAATTGATACTGAAAATAGTCATCCTCGTAAAACAGGCTAGCATCTCAGTATAGGCTAGATTGACTACACAAAAGTTTTTGATAAAATCCCATACTCTAGGATAAAAAAAATCCAAATTTTGTATAAGGCATAAAAGTAGAAGAAGGATGTCCCTGTCAAGACATTCACAACTCAAAGTGTATTTTACAGAAGACTTGCTAGAAGTGGAGCCTTTGGTTAAATACCTATAAGCAGGGCTCTTTTTGAGGGGGTAATCAGTGGTACTGAGTACTGCCATCTTTTTTACTGCCTGCTAAAATTAACCCATTGTCCTCATGTATTAATGAAACGGTTCTGCATGAGTACCTGTGCCCTCTCCTAGAGGAACTCCCAGTCAGTCAGGTTCTCAGGATTGTCACAGTGAATATCTATATATGATACAGTTCTATACAATAATCCTCTAGTGTATGCAGATAAGAATGTAAGAAATGACTTACTGGGTTAGACCAAGGTCCATCAAGCTCAGAATCCCGTTTCCAACAGTTTCCAATCCAGGCCACAAGTACCTGGCAGGTTCCCAAAGAGGCACACAGGAGCAAGTAGTCGATTTCCTGGCTCTTCTTTAACAATGGTTTATGGACCTTTCCTCCAGGAACTTCTCTCAACCTTTTTTAAATCCAGCTATACTAACAGCTTGTCCTATATCTTCCACTAACAAATTCCAGAGTTTGAATATGTGTTGAGTAAAAACATATTTTCTCTTCTTAGTTTTAAATAGGTTACATTGTAGCTTCATTGTGTGTCCACTAGTTTTTCTACTTTTTGATGGTGCAAACAAACCGATCTACATTGACCCGTTCCACTCCATTCATTATTTTATAGACCTCTATCATATCCCCCCTCAGCTGTCTCTTTTCCAAGTTGAAGAGCCCCAACCTTTTAAGCCTCTCCTTTACCATTTTTGTCGTTCTTCTTTGTACCTTTTGTAATTCAGCTATATCCTTTTTAAAATATGATGACCAGAATTATGCATGATATTCAAGGTAAAGTCGCCCCATGGAATGATAGATGCATCATAATATCCTTTGTTTTATTCTCTATTCCTTTCCTTATGATTCTTAGCATTCTATTAGCTTTCTTGGCTGGTGCTGCACACTGGGTGGAGGGTTCCAATGTATTATTCATGAAGACGCCTAAATCATTTTCCTGGATGGTGGTTTCTAAGGTGGTACCTTGCATCATGTAACCATATTTTGGATTGTTCTTTCCTAGGTGTATAACTTTGCACATTTGGACATCAAGTCTTCCAATTTTTCAAGGTCCTCTTGCAATTTTTCACAATCCTCTTGCGTTTAACAACTTTGAATAATTTTGTGTCATCTTCAAATTTGATCACCTCACTCATTATTCCTATTTCCAGGTCATTTATGAATATGTTAAAACATGGCAGGCCCAGCACAGATCCCTGGGTTATTCCACTATTCACTTTTCTCCACTGAGAAAATTGTCCATTTAGCCATACTCTCTGCTTTCTATCTTTTAACCAGTTCCTGATCCACAATACTGCACTGCCTCCAATCCCATGACTATTTAATTTTGCCAAGAGTATCTCCTGAGGGACCTTGTCAAAAGCTTTCTGAAAATCCATCCACGCTATTCATGCCCATTCCCACTGATGGCTAACTTCCCCGCTGGTTGTATGGGGAAGTTAGTTGGGGGTGGTGAAGGGGTGGATCAGGGGCGGCGTTAGGGCAGGCAGTGGGCGGTCATCAGCCCTGGACGTACAGGGCCGATTATAATGTCGGCTCTGTACGTCCGGGGCTGGCGACCTGTACAAGGAAGTTAGTCCACCTCCGAGGTGGAATAACTTCCTTAGACATCAGGGTTCGGTGGCCCGGAGCATGGATGAGGCAGGGGGGGCTGAGGACATAACCTGCAGCCTTAGGAGGCCAGATCGGGGATTGGGCTGTGGGCTGCAGGGAAATCAATATGAAGTCTGGATTTGGCAGTGGAAGAAAATGGCATAGAGAAGCAAACCAGTGGAAGAGCGGAGTTCACAAGGAGGGGTGTAGGTAGAGAGGAGAGAGGAAAGGTAGTGAGGAGCAGTAGAATGAATGCATTTATAGGTTAGAAGAAGTTTGAATTGGATATGGAAAGGGAAGGGAAGCCAGTGAAGTGACTTGGACAGAGGAGTTATATGAGTCTATTGAGGCTGGTGGAAGATTAACAGTACCGCAGAGCTCTTAACAGATTGAAGGGCAGAGGGATGACTCTGAGGAAAAGCAGCAAGGAGGAGGCTGCAAGAGTGAAAACGGGAGGTGAGTAAAGAGTGGATACGTGTTTTAGTAGTGTGGTCAGAAAGGAAAGTGCAAATTTTGTTACTGTTATAGAGAAAGACACAACAGGTTTTAGCAATCAGTTGGATGCTTGTGGAGAAGGAGAGAGAGGAGTCAAAGATGACACCAAGGTTGCGGGCTGAGGAAATGGGAAGTAGAACAGTGATCTCCAGGAACAAGTAGGAATGAGTCTTCACATATGGGTATCGTCGGTACCGACGGAGCTTGCGCGGGAACGCTCCCCAGCGTCCAAAAGGAAAGCTTTTGGGAGCATTCCACAGTGCCTGTGTGCTGCCTTCCCGCCTTTCCCAACCGTCTCTCTCCAGTTCTTCTTTTCCGCGGAGCCAGCAAGTCGTGTTTCCTGTCACCGCTGAAGAATTTCTTATTTTCTTATTTTCTTGTTCTTATTTTCTTTAGTCGCGTGTCTGCCTTCTCGAGGACCGGTACCGCCGGTCTTTTTTCTCTTTCTTTACAAAAAAACGTTTTCTGTTTCAGTGCTTTTTCTTCTGTGGCCCTAGGCCTACAGTCTTTTTCCTCATGGAAAAGCCCGCCTCCGGGTTTAAAAAGTGCACAAAGTGCAGTGGCACTATTTCTGTCACAGACACCCATGACTGGTGTCTAAAATGTTTAGGTCCTGACCATTCCATCGCGGATTGTGAGTCCTGCTCCATGATATCTAAAAGAGGGTTACAGAATCGGGCAGCCAAGCTCAGTACCCTGTTTCCCTCCGATGCAACTTCGGTGGCATTGACGTCTTCCAGGGCTTCTTCGTCATCCCATGGATCTCAGGTAACAAAACTTAGTCCAGTCGGTCCTCAAAGGGTACATCTCCCTCTAAGTATCGAGATGTTCCCGACATCACTATTGAGGAATCCACACCGGCAAAATTACCCCGGCGGGAGGCTCCGGCTTCCAAAGCATTATCTATGGGGTCACAGGTTGACATCGATGGCACGGCCTCGACCGATCACCTGTTACAATGTTCTGGGGTACCGGCGGTTCCCGGTACCGACATCCAGACATTGGTGGCATCGATGGATCAGAATGTTCTGACCATGCAGCATGCCATTACGGCCTTCATACAAGCTGCGATGCCCTCAGTACAACAACAAACCCCGTTGTCGATACCGATTCCGGTTCCGGATCCAGCTCCGGTTCCGATACCAGTACCGCTTGCATCGACGTCAGCATCGAAAGCAGCGATACAGTATCCAGAGATGCCTGTTAGTACCGATTCGGTACCAATGACTCACAATGTCGATACCCCTCGGTACTCGTTTCGGGTTCTGCGAGAGCATCCAGACAGTCGATACTTTGATTCCTCTGAAAAATCTGATGCATCAGAGGTTTCCATCGAAGCATCGGAGATTCGTCCTCAGGAACCCTCTTCTCCAAAAAGGAGAATGTCTCCTCCTGAGGACTTGTCTTTTCAGGACTTCATCAGGGAGGTAGCCAGAGGCCTGTCCATTACAGTAGCCTCTGAAACTGAGCCCAGAGCCAAAAAATTGGATATTCTTCAATATCCTAAGGCTCCTAAAGAGGCAGCCATTTTACCAATACATGAGATTCTTTATGACCACATGTTAGGTATATTGGAAACTCCTCTTACCACCTCTCCCTTTTCTCGTAGGTTGGACACCATGTATTGTGTTCCTCCTTGTCCTGGATTTCATAAGACTCAGCTTCCTCACCACTCTATTGTGGTAAAGTCTGCTATGAAAAAGATCAAGAGCACAAAAAGACATTCCTCTGCTCCTCCAGGAAGAGAATGCAGAACCTTAGATGCTTTTGGCAGGAAAATCTTCCAGGCCAGTATGCTTGTAGCCAGAATCAACTCCTATAGTCTCTATATGGGGATGTTTCTGAAAGAGGTTACAGACCATCTACACACCTTATCTCCTTTTATGTCAGAAGATAAGAGAGAAGAATATATTACCTGGCTTAAACATGCACAGGATGTATCCAAGTTTTCCAACCGTGCAGCTTTTGACTCCTTTGAGGGTGTCAGTAGAGCTTTGGCTATTGCCATAGGCGCATGCAGAGTAGCTTGGTTACAAGTCTCTTATTTGGAATCCTGGGTACAGGATGGTCTGGGCAACCTTCCCTGTACAGGGGAAAATCTGTTTGCTAAGGATTGGCAAGCAAAAGCCACCCAGATGGATGCTGAAAATTCTGCTTTAGATAGACTTTCAAAGTCTACTACTACTCCTTTCAAGAAGAGGTTATTCAAGAAAGGATCTATCCCAAAAAAAGGGAAATTTTCTTCTGCTTATGCTCATACCTCTTCTCAGGGTCGTTTTGCTACAAAGAGACAGCAACAACCAAAACAGGCCAAGCCTCAGGCTGCGAGGACTGCTACGGCCCAACAGCCTCAGCCTCCTCAGGGCCTTTGACTTTCCACTAGAGAACTTAGCATTTCTGGCTCTAGAACATCCAGAGCCTCTCACCATCCCAGGAAGGTTAGCTCACTTTGCTCCCAGATGGGAACAAATCACAGCAGAGCACTGGACCCTCTCCATTATAAGGGAGGGATACAAGCTACATTTCTCAAACCTTCCTCCTCACACCATGGTGAGACAGTTCAACTCTCCAACATCTCTTCTCGACCTTCTAGGTCAGGAGATTGCTACCCTTCTTGCCCAAGGGGCAATAGAAGAAGTACCCCTTCTTCAACAGGGCTCAGGGTTCTACTCCCCCTATTTTCTCATTCCAAAGAAAACAGGGGGTTACAGACCCATCCTAGATCTCAGAGAGTTGAACAAGTTTCTATGCAAGGAGAAATTCAAGATGATTTCTCTTGGTACTCTCCTTCCATACCTTCAGAGTCAGGACTGGCTTTGTTCTCTAGACCTCAAGGATGCGTACACCCATGTCCTCATCCATCCAACACACAGAAGGTTTCTTCGGTTCCTTTACCAAGGAAAGCACTACCAGTACAGAGTGCTCCCTTTCGGTCTGGCCTCTGCTCCAAGAATGTTCACATAATGCATGGCAGTGGTAGCTGCATTTTTACGCACTCTAGGGATATTCGTATTCCCATATCTGGACGACTGGCTCATCCGAGCTCCATCCCAAGCAGAGGCCCAGACTTCCCTGGCCTGCACAAGGCGTGTTCTTCAGTATCTGGGATTGGTAATCAACATTTCAAAATCTCATCTCACCCCTACTCAGTCTCTAGAGTTCATAGAGGCCTTACTGGATACCACAACTGCAAGGGCCTATCTTCCCCAGGCCCGTTGCCTAAGCCTAATGCAGTTAGCCTCCCAGATTCAGTTAAAATCCCATTTAACTGCTCGAGAGATGTTGCAACTCTTAGGCCACATGGCTTCCACAGTTCATGTGGTTCCTTATGCTCGCCTTCACATGAGGGCAGCTCAGTGGACTCTATCCTCCCAATGGACCCAGGCATCAGGTTGCCTGTCAGACAAAATAGAAACCTCCAGTCACCTCTTTTGGTCCCTCCACTGGTGGAAGTCCACTCAAAATCTGTTGTTGGGGTCCCCCTTTCAACAGGCGCTATCCCAAGCAACCCTTACAATAGATGCCTCTCCAAAGGGTTGGGGAGCTCATCTTCAAGATCTCTCCACTCAAGGCATCTGGTCTCCACAGGAGACATCTCTTCATATCAACCTCCTAGAGCTCAGAGCAATCTTCTTGGCTCTCAGAGTATTTCACACCGTGCTCAGCTACAAGACAGTCCTCATACATACGGACAATCAGGTAGCCATGTTCTATGTGAACAAGCAGGGGGGGACAGGCTCTATGTCGCTCTGCAATGAAGCTTTGAGATTGTGGGCCTTCACCAGAGAGCATCAAATCCATCTCATGGCAATGTATCTTCCAGGAGTTCAAAACTCTTGGGCAGACAGACTCAGTCGAGTTCTGCTTCCACACGAATGGTCCCTCCATGGGGACCAGATAGCCAGGATCTTCCGGATTTGGGGTACCCCAGACATAGACCTATTTGCAAGTCCGTGGAATGCCAAACTTCCCCGGTTTTGTTCCAGGATTCCATGTCAGGGAGTTCAGGCCAGGGATGCCTTCCTCCTTCACTGGGGGCAAGACTTCCTCTATGCCTTTCCACCTATTCCCCTCATCCCCAAAACTCTGTTCAAGCTTCAGAGAGACAAGGGGTCTATGATCCTCATAGCGCCACATTGGCCACGCCAAGTGTGGTACCCTCTACTTCTGCATCTCTCTCAAGCTCCCTCCCTGGACCTGGGGTCTGCTCTAGATCTCCTCTCCCAAGAGGAGGGAACCCTGTGGCATCCAAATCCTCAGTCTCTTCACCTCAGGGCCTGGTTGCTGAAGGTCTAGACCTTCAAGGTTTATACCTTTCTCAGCAAGTGAAGGATATCCTTCATGCTTCCAGAAAGCCTTCTACCAGACGCTCTTATGCTTTTAAATGGAAAAGATTTTCCATTTGGTATGCAGAAAATGGTCTTAACCCTTCTGCAATACCTTTGAATTCGTTACTGGACTATTTGCTGCATTTATCCCATGCAGGCCTTAAAACAAATTCAATCAGGGTCCATTTGAGTGCTATTGCAGCATCCCTGAAACCTCTTAATGGACAACTTATTTCCTCTCATCCTCTTATAGCAAGATTCATGAGAGGCCTTTTTTTTAACTAAATCTCCCATTAGACCACCCCCAGTGGCATGGGACTTAAATCTGGTTCTTGGCCAGGTTAGGAAGCCACCCTTTGAACCCTTAGCCACTGCCTCCTTGAAATTCCTTTCCTGGAAGGTTATTTTTCTCATTGCACTCACTTCAGTTCGCCGTATCAGTGAATTGCAAGTTCTAGTGGCTAATCCTCCTTATACAAGATTCCATCATGACAAGGTAGTTCTTAGAACTAATCCACACTTTATGCCTAAAGTGGTCTCACCTTTTCATCTGAACCAGGAGGTTTATTTACCTGTCTTCTTTCCAGGACCTCATGCATCAAGTGCAGAAAGGAGTCTTCATACCCTGGATTGCAAAAGGGCACTTGCTGTCTATTTGCAAAGAACACAGCAACATAGAAAGTCCTCTCAACTTTTTGTTGGTTTTGATCCTTCCCATTTAGGACTTCCAGTCTCTAAGAGAACTCTGTCCAATTGGATTGCTCAGTGTATTTCCTTCACCTACCAGAGTAAGAATCTTTCTCTTGAAAGCCATGTCACAGCTCACAATGTGAGGGCCATGGCAGCCTCTATGGCTCATCTAAACTCTGTGTCCATCGACCAGATCTGTCGAGCAGCCACCTGGGCCTCGGTTCATACCTTCACAGCCCATTACTGCTAGGACAAGGATTCCCGCCGGGATGCCTTGTTTGGTCAGGCTGTTCTCAAACACCTGTTCCATACCTAATCAACTCCTGCCCTCCATCCCTGACTGGATGCCTGAGATTCATAGGTGGGGATGGAGCCCTTCAGGGGCTCACTATCTGGGTGATCTCCCAGGCACCTCTAGCTGGGGAGTCCCCATATGTGAAGACTCATTACTTCTTGTTCCTGGAGATAGCACAGTTACTTACCTGTAACAGGTGATCTCTGGGAACAGCAGGAATTAGTCTTCACAACCCTCCCACCTCCCCTAGGAGTTGTATCTCTCTATCTATCTTTCCTTTCCTCTCTCTCTCTTTGTCTCAGCTTTAAAACTCGAACTGGAGAGAGACAGTTGGGAAAGGCGGGAAGGCAGCATGCAGGCGCTGTGGAATGCTCCCAAAAGCTTTCCTTTTGGACGCTGGGGAGCGTTCCCGCGCAGGCTCCGTCGGTACCGACGATACCCATTTGTGAAGACTAATTCCTGCTGTTCCCAGAGATCACCTGTTACAGGTAAGTAACTGTGCTTTATCTACAGAGATAGAGAAAGCAGGAAGGGGGAGGAGGGTTTAGGGGGAAAATAAGTTCAGTTATAAGTGATGGATTTTATAAATCGGGATGTCCAAGGGAAACTATTTATTGAGCTCCTAAACACTAATTGTTGGTTTATGAGATGTTTTTAAACACCAGAAAGATCCTTACAATTGCCCCCTCAATCACTCCTCAACAGCCTAAGTGAAAATGAGAATTTAGCTGATGGTAATTACGAATGACTCCATGCTGATGGGCACATTTTTTAATAGTATGTGTGTATTGCCACTGCAAAATGGCTATTGGGCTTGGGGAAAGTAGGTGGCGCAGCATCTCTTGTGTGCTCTGTATTGGCCTGGGTTCTGTGAGTACTAGGGGGAGTGCTGTAGGGGTCCAGGAAACAGGGATTAGCCTGGTTTCAGAAAGAGCAGACCGGGGAAGTGATCCAAGCCTGTGGAGAGGTTGGGAAATCACACATTGAAAGGTGAGTTAAGCCTACCAGTGAAGAGAAGTTTCACCTCAGAGGAGGGCTAAGGGGTAGGGAAGGGTGAAGGGATGGGTGAGCCAAGCCTGGAGATGAGAAGAGAGCCAGCTAAGGAGGGGTGAGGAGGAACCAGCTGGGAAGCAGACAAGGCTTGGACAATGGTAATTGAAGAATAGAGTAAGCCAAGGGGATGCAGGAAGTGCCCCTAAATATGTGAAGGGTAATTTTTAATAAACTGCCTATGTGTGAAGGCCAAGTAGGTGCCTACTCTTAAGTCACTTAACAGCAAAGTGGCAAAACTTTTGACTGTATCAAAGCTATGAAAATGTATATCTGTGTGGGTACAGAAGCCCTCCACCTATTCACTGACCCATCTTACACCCCCCCCCCCTTCTTCCCTGGTCCTAGGTGATTATGCAATCTCTATAAAAACTGATGTTAAATGCCTAGGAGTAATACTTGATCAGCATCTCACCTTTCAAGAATACATATGTAAAACAATTCATTCATTTTTCTCTAAGATCAGAACATTGAGAAACCGTTGCCCTCTATTTAAACCCACCATTTGCCAAGCTCTTACTACCCCTACCCTTGCAACCTCATATACTATGGCCTCTCAAAGCATAGCATCCACCCCCTCCAATCAGCCCAGAACACAATAGCACATTTAATCTCCAAGACCTCCAGAAGATCTCACATTACCCCTATACTTCAACAACTCCACTGGCTCCCTATCCCTATCTTATCTTATCTAGAATAAAACCCCTCACTCTAATACACAAAGGAGGGTTTAGGGGGAAAATGAATCTGCCCCTTGCCTTCGCTCACCCCTAACCAAGCCTTCCAGCTCTAGATCTCTGCAAATCAGTCCAAAAACTAAAAAGCTCACAAGCTACCTGAAATTGTACATTCTCCCTCTAAGCCCCCACAGAATGGAACGCCCTCCCTCCTGACCTTCGTAATTGCTCTGATCATGCAGAATTCTGCAAAAAATTAAAACATTCCGTTTACAGGATTACTATAATATCACTCCACATCAGCCAACTAAATGCCACCTAGACTTAGTTAAACCACTACCCTCCATTCAATATCCCCCTCTTCCCTGTATCCTCCCCCCCCTTCCCCTATTAATGTACATAGTTGCCTCTTCTGGCATTATAACCGACTTTTACCTTTGTGTTCTCTAAGTTCTTGTTCTATGTAAAACAGATGTATCCACATTGTTATTTTTGAGTTCCAAGTAAACCATCTTGAATTGTAGAAAGACAGCATATAAAAAATGTTGAATAAATAACCATGACCTTGACAGAATTTTGGAGAACGAAAACGTGATCACATGGGACATTCCCATTCTTACATATAAAAAGCGTGAAGCAAGAAATTGGGACACGGTGGTAAAACAATAAGGTACAAGAAAAACATTATTAAAAAAGTATCGGTGCAATATGACTCTTCTGTGCTATGTGTGGAGAACGAGAACATCCTCAAGTACTAGCCAGTTCAATCAGAGACCAAGAAAATGTAATGGACTGATACACTAGCTAAATTAAAAATCGTCTCCAAGCGCATTTAAATGGCATTGGAGGAAGGGAGCGGGCAGGTAAGCCCCTCCCTGCTCCCCATCACTAAGGCCAATTGGGACCCCCGCAACCCTGGGTAGAAATTTCAGCACACTCAGGCACCAGGATACACCGGCCAGGCCCCAATGGCATTGGAGAAAGGGAGTGGGCAGGTAAGCCTCTCCCTGCTCCCCACTGCTAAGGCCAATCAGGCCCCCGCAGTACCTCATACAAATTTCAGTGCTCTTAGGCATGCCCATGCCTAGTGGGCCCATGCCAGAGGGTCTTACCAAAGGGCCCTTTGGTATGGCCCTTCAGCATGGACTAAGACTACACCCTATCAAACCCGAACAACCCATCGGACGCAGGCCAGACACTGGCAATTAACTCTCAAGGACGGCACCAAACCAACCAAACAGCTCTCTACTGCCATTACAACCAGATACCAGCACCAGAACTTGTACCACTCTCTGTCACATTAGAGATAAGCTCCTCCTCCCACTGCTGACATGCTCATATTGTTGTCCCTCGGGATTAACAGGGCATCAACTTTGCACTGTTCAAAGGTGTGAATTCAGAGCGCTCATTTACACACACACACGCACACACACACAAACACACACACGCACACCAGAGAACCACTCATACAACTGCCATTTGCATCTACTCAGTGACCATTGCACTCAATACTGTCATTGATAGCAAGAGAACCACAACCTCCATTCAAAGTTCATAAGGACAGAAAAGAAAACAAGTGACTTGACTCCTACATAACTCACAATGGCAAGAACAAGCCTTCAGCACTGACAATCCAACACAACCTCATAAGATAACATGCCACCATTCTACCTAGCACAGTATGAAATGACCCCCATATCCCTCCCAATTCTCCTCTGCCACAACTGCACAATTCCTTCCCACCTACCTCAACCATTCACACAACATGCCCTATACATGGACCCAGTGTCTGGTGAACTCATATCCATACCCATTATATCCTCCCCCTTTTCAGGCCCCTCAGCGGTGCTTGACTCTACATGAACACTCCACTATGTGCTTATAAACACCCACTCTGTGAGGAATAAAGTACCCATCATCAGAGACCTCCTCTCAACCCATCAGATATATATACTCTGCATAACAGAATCATGGCTCTCGGTCACAGACTCCATCCTCATGAAACAGCTCCTCCCACATGGCTACAGTCTTTTTCATTGCTCACACTCCCTCAGCAGAGGGGGCAGTGTGTTCATACTTGCCAAAGTGCACCTCCACCTCTGATACTACTCAAAGGAAAGCATCGAAGAAACAAACATCCTCACCGTCACCAACAAGCAACTCACAATTTGCCTTATTTACAGACCATGAACAGCAATCTCCAACCTATCTAACATCCTAAAACAAGCAGTGGACATTTCCAATGCAACAAAAGATCTGCTCATCCTTGGTGATTCCAACCTCCCTTCTATTCAAGACAGACACGCTACTGCCTTCATTGAAGCCATGGAATCCATGGACTTCCTACAGAAAATCCAGATGCCAATTCATAAAAGGGAAATACCGTAGACCTAATCTTCCTAAACTCCCATTACACACATACAGGTAACACACTTAAACCACAGACCACTCCCGCACCTAGGCCAATACCACTGTCTCATCACCTTCTTAACAACCAACCAACCTTACATCATCAACACCAACAGCCAAGCAAAGAGGTGGTTCAAGCCCTTTGACAAGGATAAATTCCTCCATGACATTTTACCCACTTGGGTACAAATGACCTGGCTAGAAACAGTGCCTCTGCAGTTCAAAGGGACTTCCAGACTCTGGGAGAGAAACTCAAACCCATTGCTAACACTATAACATTTCCAGAAGTTCTACCTGTTCATGGTAAGAGGGCAGAAAAGCTGCATCGCATAAACAACTTTAATACATGGCTCCAAACCTGGTGCAAACAAGGATTTGGATATATAGGTGACTAGGCAAACATATGGATCAACAAGATACTATACTGTGCTAATGGACTACATCTCTCTGCCACAGGGAAAAGGATCCTAAGTGAAAAATACAGGCAGTATGTGGACAGGCATTTAAACTAGAGAAAGGGGGTGATGGATGGAAAAGGACAAGTTCAGTACGTCACTCCCAGCAAAAGCAAAACAACATTGGAAACATCCACACTTTTGAACAACACATCAATGGCAAGTGGAAAGGGGAGTGTAGAACAAACTTCATGCAAAAGGCAGGCAAGCCATTCAATAACTGCTGGAAAGCAATGAGTACAAATGCTCAAAGCCTAGCCAATAAAGTTCCTGATCTGGAAGCCTTAATGGTGGAAATGGACTTGGACATTGTGGCCATTACAGAAACATGGTTTAACGAATTGCATGAATAGGATATAGCCATAGCTGGCTATAATCTATTTGGAAGAGAGATAGAGGGTAAAAAAGGAAGAGTAGTCCTATATGTCAAAAGCAATATTAAAGCTGCAGAAATGCATGGGCCGTGGGGAAAAGAAGAAGCACTATGGATTGTGTTAGAAAGAGGAGATGGCACTGTCATCCATACTGGTGTGGTCTACAGGCTTCCGACTCAAACTGAAGAAATGGATAGTGAATTGATTGTTGATATTGCAAAGATAGCCATAAAGGAGGAAGTGATCATATTGGGTGACTTTAATCTACCTGATGTGGATTGGAGTATTCCTTCTGCAAATCTGGAAAGAAGTAAAAAAAATTGTGGATGCCTTCCAAAATGTGTTACTTAAACAAATGGTGATGGAACTGATTAAGGAGAGCTCCATGCTGGATTTAGTGCTCATCAATGGAGATAGTGTGTTGAATATCCAGGTGGTTACCCATGTGAGCAGCAGTGATCATCACAAGGTGTGGTTTCAGATAAAAGCCAAGGTAGAATCTAATCGCTTCAAGCTCAAAGTCTGTGATAAGGAAGCTTATCATAGCTCAGGTAGGAGCTATAGAAAAGATGATGTGACTCTGAACAAGCAACCTGTCAGTTCTGGTAGAAGCAAGAAAACAGAGTTTTCACATAAAAGACTACCAGTCCCAGAATGCACCAGGTTTCCAGCAGCCATGAGAGGGGCTGAAGTGAGAGAATGTGTGTGCAATCAAGAGAGCTATGAGGTAATCCCTAAGCACTCATCTCAAAGGGCAGGGCCTGATTCAACACAGCTGCGCTGTGTTAGGGAGCAGCACACATTAGAACAGGATAAGAATAGAGCTTATTCTTCAGATAATAGCTTCAAGGAGAGTTTGAAGAACAGCTTCAGCAAAAGCCACGCAGATAGAGAGAGAAGGAAACTCTCTGGAAGGAAGAGAAGAAAGAAAGGCCATTGGAAGGTCTGGGAGATTCCAAGGCAGTACTCATACTGGGAGATATTCCAAAAGCCAGCAGAGTCCATTGGACTGGATTCAGCCAGAGGAATGGAGTGGCAGAGATAGGAATCACCAGTGGCTACCTGGAAGAGAGAAGACTGCACGTGGAAGGGACTTTCAGACCAAGGCCAGAAGGTATGTGAGAGGAGATCCAGTGTCCAGGGATCAAGATTGGAAGGCTGGACATCAGAATTGGATTACATATTGGCCAGGCTTTACAGAGAGGAATTATGATGGCAGGAGAGGCTCAGGTATGAACACTGATCCAGACCCTATCTATAATAGAGAATGGCAGCCAGGGAATAAGCATTCTCATGATAGTGCCTTAATGAAAGACTCGTCTGTGCCAATGTATGATAGTGACCATATGCTGATTGATGAAGAGGGAGATACAGCAGATGAAAATACAATTTATATGGACTGTTCTCTATCTAAATGCTATTGCTAGTTTTCTATGAGCAAACACATCAGCCATCACAAAGAAACCTAACTTTGTTCTTTATTTCCACTGCAAACAGCTCTTAAAGCAGGATTTGGGCTCACACAGTAGCAGCCAGCCAGCTAAAGGCTTTCAGCTGGTCCATGGATAGTAATTAGGGCTGCACCTGATTGTGTGTGTGAGCAAGGGAGAATCACTGCTGAGATCTGCATGGAAAATAAGCAGAAGTTAACCTAACCAGCAAAGTTTATTCTTTTCTTTGTGCCTTGGCATTTGGTAATTATTTGCTAAGAAAACATTAGCTAATTGCCTGACAAGCTGAAGGTTGTTTTCTGGTTTATTTTGTGATTTTTGTTATCCATTTTTAAACACTGCAAGCAAGTAACCTCATTTATAGTGCTATCAAGCATACATGTGCTGGGTGAATTAAACCCCATCAATAAAAGAAGTATTTTATTGATCTTACCACTTGGTTTCACAACTCAAATTATTGTCATCAGCTGTGTTTGGGAGTGAATGAACTACAATACCCACAATACCTTGCAAGAATCATATGAATATATGCATCGTCAAGATTGTGTAAGTTCTCACCCTAGGCAGCCGTCTGACAAGTCCTAGACTTCAAAAATGCTGACTTCAGTAAAATGGTCAACTACCTGAAGGAGGAGTTGGCAGGGTGGGAGGGGATAAGGGAAGTGGAATTGTAATGGGCTAAAATAAAGGAGGCAATAAAAGGTGCACCAGATACATATGTAAGGAAAATACATAAAAACAAGAGGAAAGGAAACCTATTTGGTTCTCCAAAGAAGTGGCTGTTCAAATAAAGGCAAAAAACACAGCTTTCACAAAATTCAGAAGCTCGCAAACAGAGGAGCAGAGAAAGAATACAAGATCAAACTAAAAGAGACAAAAAGAGAAATAAGGATAGCAAAAGCAAAGGCAGAAGAAAAGATGGCTAAAGATATGAAGTATGGCGACAAAACGTTTTTTAGGTATTTTCGGGAGAGGAGGAAAATCAGAGGTGGAATTGCAGGACTTAAAAGTGCTGGGAAAGGATTCATGGAAAGTGACACTGAAAAAGTGAAAATGATAAACAAATACTTCTGCTCTGCACTAGAGAAAATCCTGGAGAAGGACAACCTGTGATTGACAAATATACAAATAGGAATGGAGTAGATACCATACCATTCACAAAAGATGATGTGTTAGACCAGCTTGCAAAACTGAAAGTGGACAAGTCTATGGGACCAGATGAGATACATCCTAGGATAAGAAAGAGCTCAGAGAGGTTCTTACATGGCTATTAAAGGATGTTTTAATAGATCCTTGGAAAAAAAAAGAAGTTCCACAGGACTGGAAAAGGGATTATGTGCTACCTTTCAAAAAACGTGGTAATTGGGAAGAAGAGACAAACTACAGGCAGTAAGCCTTATCTCAGTGGCGGGAAAAGTAATGGAGGCACTCCTGAAAGACCGAATAGTGGATTTCCTCAAAACCAAAAGGTTGCATGATCCAAAGCAATGTAGTTTTACCAAAGGACAATCTTGTTAAATAAATTGGATTGAGTTCTTTGACTGGGTGACCAGAGAACTATATCAAGGGCATGTGATGGATGTGATCTACCTAGGTTTCAGCAAAGCCATTGATATTATTCCTCATAGGAGGCTTATCAATAAACTCAACAGCTTGGGTCCCAAGATGGTGAACTGGATCAGAAACTGGTTGACTGACAGACAAAAGAAGGTGACAGTAAACGGAACTCATTCAGATGAAAGGAAGTTGATTAGCAGTGTACCCCAGGGTTTAGTCCTGGTACAGGTACTGTTCAATATATTTGTGAGTGATATTGCTGATGGACTGAATGGAAAAGTCTGTCTTTTTGCATATGACACCAAAAATTGCAACAGAGTGGATTCCCCTGAGAGAGTGGAGACAATGAGGAAAGATATACAAAAGCTGGAAGAATGGTCTAATGCTTGGCAATTAAGATTTAATGTGAAGAAGGGCAGTGTCATGAATTTGGGAAGCAGAAATCCAAGGGGATTGTATGTGATAGGGTGCGAGAGATTGGTGTGCATTGACCAGGAGAAGGACCTCAGAGTGATTATTTCTGAGGATCTCAAGGTGGCAAAATAGTGTAACAAGGCTGTGGCAAAAGCCAGAAGGATGCTGGGTTGCCTACAGAGGAATTACCAACAGAAAGGTAGAGATACTAATGCCACTGTACAAGTCTCTGGTGAGGCCTCACTTGGAATATTGTGTTCAGTTTTGGAGACCATATCTTGCAAAGGATAAAAAAAGGCTGGAAGTTGTCCAGAGGAAGGTGACCAAAATGATTTGGAACCTGCGTCAGAAGACTTATGAGAAGAGACTTGAAAACCTAAATATATACATTCTGTAGGAGAGAAGGGACAGGGGAGATATGATTCAGACCTTTAAATACTTAAAGAGTATTAACAAACAAAGCTCTTCCAAAGAGGGGAAAGCTGTAAAACTAGAGTTCATAACATGAAGCTGCAATTGGGCAAATTGAAAGGCAACATCAGGAAATACTTTTTCACTGAAAGGGTGGTGGATGCTTGGAATGCCCTCACGATGGAAGAGGTGGGGGGTAAATACAATGACAGAATTCAAAATGGCATATGACAGACTCAGTGGATTCCTTTATAGCAACAGGATAAAATCAAAATAAGCATATCTATCATATCTGAACAAATGGGGTGACCTACATAGAGCGATGGGTACACCCCTAAACAAAGGCATGGGGAGCGGTGATCTGCACGGAGCAGCAAGTGCACCTATTCTTGCCGCCTTGCTGGGCAGACTAAATGGACCATATTGGTCTTTTTCTGCCATCATTTACTATGTTACCCCAACTCCAAAATGAATCATCTGACCCCAACAAACTGGTCAACGACTGGAATGACACTATCACCAAAGCAGAAACCCACAACCCCCTAAAAAGGAATAACAGATATCCAAAAATGCACTTCTATATCCCCACCTTACTGAGGATCAAAACACACCTACAGAGATTAGAGAGATGATGGAGAAAAACCAAGCTTGACATTGATAGGACGAGCTACATGGAAAGACTAAACTACCACACAGAAATTGATGATGCAAGAAGGAACTACCTCACTAAACTACTCAATGCAACCATCAACCAACCACGTGAACTATTTGACCTAGTCAAGCAACTAACCAAGGCATCCACAACCTCCGATCAGCTGGATCAAAGCGGCCAAACGGGACCTAAGCCCAGCACTCACCAACCTCACCCAAGCATCTCTTCAAAGAGTCTGATATTTGCCTGCCTCAAGACACCCACCATCCACCCTACCCTCAGGAAACCTGACCTAGACCCCTTGGACCCCACTTCTTACTGATCCATTGCGAACCTAACATTCACAACAAAGATCATTAAGAAAACAGTGCAGCAACAACTACAAGACCACATTGACAGTATCAACCTCCTTGACTCCCAACAGCACGGCTTCCGATCATTCCATGAGGTTGAAACGCTCATGGTTTCCCTCTTGAGCACGTTGATAAAAGGAATACAAAATAGGCAAAATGGATATATACTAATATTTCTCGACATCTCTGCTGCATTTGGCACATTCTCCCACAACATCCTCCTCCACCATCTGCTAGCTACTGGTATACAAGAAGCGGTACTGATGTGGTTCCAATCATATCTGTAACGGGTCTGTTCCTTGTTGGTCACTCCAGGCCAGGGAAGTCGCGAACCCTCATCTGTGGTATGCTGCTCATTCTAATTAGCAACTGCCTAAACAAAATATAGGTAAAGTCCTTTCAATATAGACTAGTGCTTCATGGCATTTTATAACATCAATCCCAATAGGAAGGAGTATGGCTTCTAACAATATCTGACCAACAAAACCCAACAAATACAAACATGATCCTGCACCTCAGCCACTTACCATCAAACTCAAGGAATATCCCAAGGCTACACACTATCAGCGTTGCTTTTCAATATTTACCTACAACCACTCTGGCAAATAATAAAAGCACGCAACATGAACTTCCACATATACGCGGACGATATTATGTTATGTGGACCAATAACCAAAGACCCTACCAATCCTCAGCTCCTGCAATGCCTCACCAATGTCTCCAGATGGCTCCAAGAAAACAACCTCACCATAAACTACAAGAAGACGGAAGTACTATACATAACCAAAGACCAGGCCTTCACATCACCAAATTGTCTCATGCTGGACGCAACCCAGATAAAAGTACAATCACAAATAAAATACCTGGCCATCAACCTCAAGCAAACCCTCATGCTCAAATAACAAAAACCACAAAAGCAATATACCTTAAAGCCAGAACCTTTCAACTCCTCTGCCCCCTCCTAGACCCACACAACTTTTGCATTGTGATACAAGGCGTGACCATACCTCTCCTTGTCTACTGTAATGCTATATAGCAGGGGCCCCCCCACTCCTCCCTCCTACCCCTTCTCACTGCCCTTCACACAACTGCACAAATTATTCAGAAAGCAACAAAATACGACCACATCATGCCTATCCTGAAACACCTTCACCTTCTTTCCCTGGAAAGCCGCATCAATTACAAAACACTACTCTTTTTTTTTTATTATTTATATATGCAATTTCAAATTTTACACAAGAAAATACTTGTTACATTAAAGAATACAATACAGGAAAAAGAAAACATGCAAAGAAAAGGGAAATACACCCTTATCTTTACACTCAATATAAACAAAATTAGGATTCACTAGTCCACAGTTTGAGAGGAAAGCAAGTCACAATTCAAAAGAAAAAATTCAGAAAAAATAGACATCACACTGGTGTAGAATTACTAATACACAGACCAACAACCGCTCCCCCCTGAAACCAAAGGAGGAAAGTAAAACAGCTCAGCTGCTATGCAGAGGAATATCCTTACTAATAACAAACTGAGTTAAATATGCTGGCTCGAAAAAGGTAGAACTAATTCCTTGATATTTAATTAAATATCTACACGGATAGCGTAAGAAGAACAAACCACCCAGCTGTAAGACCCGAGGTCTTAGTAGAAGAAATTTGCTGCCTATGCTTCTGGGTAGGTTTGGAAACGTCTGGAAACATCCTTATTGCCCTCCCCCCCATGAAGGTCTCGTTCCTTGCCTTGAAATAAAGTCTCAAAAGCAAATCTCGGTCTGGCTCCAAGAGGACCCTTAGTCACCGCAGCCGTAGCCGCAGGTAATGTCCAGCTTTTGGCTTTCCTTTTGCGCAGCATTTGAAGAGAGAGGAAATACAACACCGACACAGCCGGCGGCGTCTAATGCGTATCAGCCATCTTGCTTTCCCCGTGTCCACAAAACACTACTCTTAATTCACAAAGCCATCCACCAACAAAAGACATCCCACCTGAGCGCTCTCCTCCAACAATCACAATCTGCCAAAATCACAAGGCAGACCGCAAACATACTAACTATCCCCCATGCAAGGACAAAGCACAACAGCCAAGCCTGTGTACGTTCCTTTGACCTATATGCTCCCTCATTATGGAACTCACTACCAACCAAAACTAGAAACACCACCGACCTCCAAGCCTTCTGGAAACAACTAAAGACACATCTATTCATAGAACAATTTGGCACCAAAGAGTAAACCTCATAAATTGACTAGAAAGCACTACCCACCATGTAAGGAAACAACCTCAACGTGATTGCCAGTTTATATGGTATATAATGTAAATAAATTAATTTCTTCCTTTAACTTATTCCTCCCTGCTGTATTATAAATAAGTTAAGGAATCATTGAATATATAACTTGTTGTTTAATGGAAACTGCTTTGGTCCGATAAAAAGTGGCATATAAACACATCTAAATAAATAAATGTCACATTTGACAAATTTCAGATGAAGACTCTCTTCAACACAGCGAACGTTTTGAGACAAGCATACCATAGGCATGGCACCATTAATGCTGTAGCCTTTTCCCTCCAGTGCCCCCTTCCCTTTTGCCCCCTACATTCTTCTTTTACCATCCCTTTGTGTAGAAAACTGGCCACAGATTTTTTTAATACAAATACTCCAAACATTTTTAGAATGATCATAAAACCCCAACAATTTCCATAACACCATTTACTTATGAAAAACACCTCACCAGCTCAAAGGGGGTGGAACCCTTCAGTTCAGGCTACTATTTTGCTGGGATCTGCTCTTCAGTCTCCCTCCCCCTCCACTCCCCCCACACACACTCACTCCATGGTGGGAAAGACCAATCAAACCCCCACTCTGTGAGGTCAGCCTGGCCCATTTTACTGCCTCCCCCCCCTTCAGCCTATTCTGCTGAAAGAAGGGGGTACCATGGAACCAGATTCTATAACGTGCATGCCCGGCCCACGGACACATGTAAATTAAAAAAGAGTCCCATTTGAACCTAATTCTGCATCCGTGAGTCTGGACATGCCTGTGGGTCAAGAATCAGGGAGATAGACGTGTTCAGCGCGGCACATGCAAGCACTATTCAGTCAGCCCGTGCACGCATCAGAAACATGTCCCATCAATATTATCCAAGCGGGTAAACCTTTATCATGTTATCACACCCACCGTATTCTAAAACATTACACATTTCAAATCCTGCCTGTTCTGCGATGTACCTGTGGATGCCACACCCCTTGGGAAAAATGTGCATTTCCTAAGCTGCACATCGGAGACAGTAGTTTGTTGATGCACACTAGACATAAAAAACAATGAGAAGTGACAGCTGCTGCAACCTAAATCACATACCAGTCCTCCTCATGCCCTGAAAAGCTCTAGGTAATCCCAGTGTACTCCAATTGTGGTGCCGTGGCGCCCTCCTAGGCGGCTGCCTAGTGGGGGAGACCGGTCATCACACTTGATTCTATGCTTCAACGTAGTAGCTGAGGCCCTTCTAGTGTAGTTGTGGGCTTATTATAAAGCAGTCCGAGTGGATGAGGCTGACACAGGAAAATTTGTTATAAATTTTTTTTATTTTTCTTTGCAGCGTCAAATTGGCAACTGGCCTTGATAAAGGTTCCCAAAACAGCAAACAGAAAGAAGGATAATTTCTCCAACAAAAACTTTCCAAAAGATACACGCCACTGCTTTAGCAAAGCAGTTTCTTCACTCTTTGCTTTTTAACTTAAATTCTTCTTCACTTAAGCAAAACAGTTTAAACTCTGTTACATGCACAGTCCAGCAATCTTCTCAGCTTCTCCCAGCTGCTACAAACCAGCGTGTGATTATGTGCTGCCTCTTAGCTTAGAAACCAACAGCATTTTAACACAGCTCCAGCATTAGTAAAAATGGCTGTTTTAAAGCATGAGGTTTTCCACCTTTTTATCTGCCCTTCTCAATGGCTTTACTTAGAACCAGCACTTCTTATATTTTCACACAGCTTTCAATAAAACTTCTAAGCATTGCTTGTACAAAAACCACATTCCATAGATTCATCAGAGGACACTGGATTATCTTGATAAGACTCAATTTCCATCTCCTCCTCTGTGCTGTAAGGCTCAGGGCTTGGGACACTTTCTGGAACGTTTAGCTGCACTTTCTTTAAAAGTTTAAAAAGCTTTTCCCACTTGAGATTCCTTCTTCCCTTTGGCACTGGGTCAGAACCTCTTGCCCTTCTTCCCCTTACTGAATCAATTACAGGAAATGTTTGGTTTACCTGGCTTGCAGAAACCCTTCCTTTCCAAGGCTTTCTGAATTGTTTGGTTCTTTGCCCAGAGCTTGAGCTGCTGTCCTCAGAGTCAGAAATGTAGTTCTGGAACTCTCCCCAGCTCCTTTCTTTCCTCTGGCCCTGCCACTTGCCTTGGCAGTTATGGCTGGTCCCTTTAGAATCACCAGGTCTCTAAGCCCTGCAGTGCTGTCTCCTCTCCTGGCTTCTCTGGACTCCTGGAATTCCTTCAATTCTCTGCCTTCCTCTGCCTCTCTCCATCTCTCCCTCACTTGCTGAGTGATGCAGTTTAAATGCCTTGTAGCCTGCTTCCTTCTCTGGCCCCACCCTCTCTCTCCCTGCAGCTGCTCTGGAGACTGGGTGTGGCTTCAGGCTAGCTCTGCAAGTGTGTGTTTTAGTTTCACTTTCTCTCTGGGACCTATGCTTAGGTGAGCCCATCCCCCCTTTATAGAAAAAAACCTCTTTTTTCTCTCTTTCACAGGGCTGTGCTGCACCCGCATCACCACACAATGTGGTATATGATAATGTAAATATGAACATGTATGTCAGGATATACCTTGCATCAAATGGTACATGGCATTAGGAACTGGTTGCAGTGATTCCTGCCCTGGTCATCTCTACAAACACGCTTTACCCTCCTGATATGTTCACCCCCTATCTCCTAGTTCTTGTTCTACGTTCTATACTCACTATTCCATGTATAACAAGTTTACTGTTCTGTGTAAATCTTCTTGATAATCTGAAAGGTGGTATAAAAGAAATGTTAAATAAATAAAATAAATAAAGCCCAGAATGAACCTTGCAGTTTCCCAAAGGATGCATAATATTGCTGAACAATAAATGTATGCCATGTTTGTGCCTATGACCTATAAGTGCACTCATTCTGCTGCTTCACACTAGCTTTCCCCTCTTATCTCTCCCTACACCCCTCCCCAGGAACTCCGCTCTTCTGTCAGATCGCTTCTACCTGTGCCCTTCTCTTCAACTGCCAATTCTAGACTTTGGTCCTTTCACCTTCCTGATTCTTATGCCTGGAACAACAAACTACCTGAGTCTGTATGTCAGACTTTGTCTCTGGCCCATCTCAAATCCAGGCTGAGCGCTCACCTCTTTGTTGCCACTGTTGATCCGATCCGCCTAAGCTCCTTTGTGTTTCCTGACCATTCCCCCTGGATGTAACCTGTCCACAACTGCGGTGCTGACTGTCTTGACTAGATTGTAAGCTCCGCTGAGCAGAGACCCATATGTCTGTGCAGAGCTGCATATTCCTTGTAGTGCTAAACAAATGGTCAGTAGTAGTAGTTGTAGTAGGGCCCGCTGGCTATGGCATCTGAGGCCCACCTATATCCATACTGGCATTTCTTACAGCAGCTACACCTGTCCCATCATGGCATATTTTCGGTCTGTATACATCCACTATCTGTGGGGCAACTCTGTCTGTCTTCCCACAGTCTGCTTTGTGGCGCTGCTCCCCTTGTCAGGCCTGTGGGAGCATGGGAGGGGATATCCGTGTGCCATCACACCAAGTATGTTTTGACACTTTGCTATAGTGAACCCTCTCTGATTTTGACTGCCCGATCACACAGGCACCTGGTGATGCTGTGGGTATACATACGATCCAGATACTGGCCAGACATTAATGTTCCCCCAGACACTCCTCAAACCACACACACACACACACACACACACACACACTCTCTCTCTCACTTTCTGTCACAAAAACAATTCTGCCAAAAAGATGCTCTGAACCTATACATAATAGCTATGGCATAACATAATAGCATGGGGTACCAGGAATAAATATATGATCTCCATTTCTCATTCAAACAAGAATTCTTTCCCTGCTCATGCCCATACTATCCCTATATCAGCAGTCCCATTTTTCAGAGCATGGGAATTTTTAGGGTCCCCTAGATTGGCTCCTTTAGCACAAACAGCACATTTAAGCATAGCCAGAATAAATACTACTGCTCTTCTTAATACAGTATTTCTGTAATGGTGTTTATTAATGTTTCTATACCTTCCAATATTCCCTCACCTCTGCTCTCTATACTTTAAAACTGCATCGTGTTTTTCCAGACTGCAGTCAAACCATATCAAAACATACTTTCACAACCATTATTCAATATGGGACACATTGCAGAGAAGAGCACAATTTTCTAAGTCCTGGCCTTATTCCACGTTTCAGCAGGAATAACGTGGACATTTCTGGGAAACACTTAATACATACCTTTCCTGAATATGCTTTATATGTCTCTGGCTCACCACACCTCCGTTCTGTCCTTTCTGGGCACACTCTGAGATCCTCATGCTAGCACCATGGATGTGCATGTCAGTAGTGTTACAGGATACTGTTGGATACGTTTGCAGCATTTAAATATCCCTGTCGCACATACAAATCCCTTATTCATGTTCTGGACTGACCCCCTTAGCCTCCTATGATTTCACATTTTAGCACCGTGGTGCTAATCAGGCCTGGATGCCTCATATATGGGCAAAAATATCAATTTTCCTTAGGTCAGATATTCCCATTCATAGCACCTGAGCCCCCCAAACCTATTTTTAATCTTTTTTTGTTGGTGAGGTCCAAACTGCTGTGACAATCTCCGAGGAGGCCACCTTCATCCCTTGCTAGGATAAGTGAAGGGGGCTATGTTTGCCTTAACTGCCCTTCTCTCTTTGAGTTTCTTTTTATGTTCATTATCTTATTCTTGCTGGACCATCAGTATGCTTTCTAGAAGACTTCATTCATCCCTCCAGTAGATGATTCAAATTGTGTTATTAAGTGCCGACAAGTTAGTGTTGACTCCTGGCGACCCTATGGATAGTTGACCTAAACTTTGTTTGGTCTTCAGCCAAGTGGCTCATTGTTGATAGAGTGATATCCATATCTGCTGTTATTGTATTGATCCATCTCATTGCCGGCCTTCCTCTTTTACGGTGACCTTCTACCTTCCCAAGCATTATATCTTTCTCCAGTGATCTCTCTCTTTGCATTATGTGTCCAAAGTTTGAAAGTCAAAGTCTTGTCATCTGAGCTTCTAAGGAAAACTTAGGTTTGATCTCCTCTAGCACCGACTAGTTTGTTCTTCGGGCAGTCCATGGGATACACAATATTCTTTGCCAGCAGCATAATTCAAAGGCATCAATTTTCTTCCTGTCTATCTTTTTCACTGTCCAACTTTCACATCCATATGACATTTATTGAAAATACCATGGCCTGGACAAGTTGAATCTTTGTAAGGAGAGAGACAGCTCTGCTCTTGAGAATCTTGTCTAGGTCCTTCATAGCCATACTACCAAGAACAATATGTCATCTGAATTCTTGACTGCTTATCCTTTCTTTATTGATTGTTGATCCAAGTAAGTTAAAATTGTCAACTATTTCAATTTCTTCTCCATCAGTGATAAACCTATTGATTTTGCCAGTTGTCAGGATCTTTGTCTTCTTTACATTAAGGTGCAGGCCCATTTTAAGACTATGTTCCTTGATCTTGAGAAGCAAATGTTTCAGATCATCTTCACTTTCAGCCAGTAATGTAGTATCATCAGCGAAGGTTTTGGTGAGTCTTCCATCAATCTTCACACTTTGGTTGTCTTCATACAGTTCTGCTTCTCTGATGATTTGTTCTGCATATAAATGAAACAGGTAGGGGGGAAGTATGCAGCTTTGTCGTACACCTTTGGTGATTTTAAACCATTCTGTTTCTCCTTGTTCCAGATGAACTGTTGCTTCTTGATCAATGCAAAGGTTGTGCAAGAGAACTATCAGATGTTCTGGTATACCCATGCTTCTTAATGTGGCCCAGAGCTCCTCATGGTTTGTAGTCAAAAGCCTTGCAACACACATATGGATATCCTTTTGGTATTCTTTTGTCTTTTCAAGGATCCATCTCAGATTTTATGCCGTCTTTTATGCTTCCTGCCTCGGCGCCAGTCCTGTTAAGCCAGATGCTCCTTTCCCTACCATAGGTATGGCTCCATTAGGGCTATGTGCTTCATCCTCCTGTGCCCCATTCCACCTCCCCCTCCTGCACCCTTCTTTTCCCATCCCCAATGAATATGTGGCCTGTCACCTTTTCTTGTGGGAAAAACTGGCCACAGCTTTTATTATCTTTTCACAAAGACCCTGAAACTCTAGCAACTTCCCTAACACTGCTTACATGTGAAAAGGCCTGATTAGCACCACCAGCAAAAAAGGAGGTGGAATCTTTCTGTTTTGGAAACCAGCAGTTCAGACTGCTATTTACCCGGGGCCTGCTCCTTGATATTCTCCCAAGCTGATCGGTGGTGGGGGAGACTGATCCTGCCCGCCACTCTATAAGGTCAGCCTGGCCGATTTTACTGCCTCCAGCCCATTCTGTTGCAAGGAATGGTATCTTAGCTCTCCACTGTTTAACGTTTTAGGGACTGCAGCACTAACTGGGCCCGATTGCCCCATTTATGGTGTCCAAATCTCTGCTTTTTCTTAGACCCAGACTCTCCCATTCTTGGTGAATGATCCCCCCAAACTTACCCCCCCCCCCCCTTTTTTTCTGCCGGTGAGGTTCCTGCCACTAAAACAGATCAAGGTCTATCCTTGAATACGACTAACTGCCCTCTCTCCTCACTCTGTTCCTCCTTTTATGTTCCTTATCTGTCCCCTTTTGGGCCACACCTGTGCCTGATAGAATAATGCATTCTTCCAGCTGGTGGGAGATTCACGTTCTCTAGCTACCTTCCCTTATGCTCCCAGCCCAGGTGCAGGCCCTGCTAAGCCAGGCATGGCCTCAAACAGGTACCTTTCCCCTTTAGCAGTGATTATGAGAAACAGAGATCTCCAGCATATCCTGACATGAGGTTCATTCTGTCATGGTATGCACAAAATTAGCACAATTGGAAATATTAACTCTTGAGTATGGCTATTCCTTTACATTATACTAATTAGAATGTGACAGTATAGATTCTTCAATAGCAACAAAATATAATGAAAGGAAGGGATTTTAAATTTAGTTCCTGCCTTTTTTCAAAAGCAGATAAAGGTGAGTACAGTAGGTATTTTCCTGTCCTTTGGAGGGCTTGCAATCTGAAGGGGCTAGTTACTACGGTGCACTAATATTAACCCACATTAGTTCACTGTTAATGTGCATTATTGGTAACTAGGTCCCATTGAATAACTAGTGACCTGTGATAAAATATTGTGCAGTACAGTGAATTAACGCAGGTTAATGTTAAGTTTGTATCTAAGGCAATGGAAAACTAAGTGACTCACCCACAATCACAAAGAACAATTTCTAAATTTAGTCCTTTTTAAAATCACCATTTCCACGCAGATGCTATTTCCATCTGTAAATGACGTTACACATGAAATTTCTTCAAAATAACCCCCTTAATATCATAAGCCAACATTCATGAAAAAACTAATCAGACTTCAGTAGTTTTCAGCCTACTGCGCCACCCATTCTGTTTGGTTATGGCATATTCTTAGCAAATATAATACTACTGCATTAGAGGCAGTGGTGGGATTCAGCTGGTTTGGCCCAGTTCACGCAAACCAGTTCCTGCCATGGGCTGCGTTCGCTGAACCATGCCGAAAACAGCGGCCCGATGCTGGTGCTGTATTGGCGGGAATCCTCCCGCCCTCCAGTGGTTTGACGGCTTTGGGGGACTTGCGGCATCGGGAGAAGCCCCCGATGCCATCAAACCACTTGTGGGTGGGTGGGAGAATCGGACCACCAGGGAGTTGCTACACTGTGGTGGCCACCAGTGGCCTGCGCTGGCAAAACCAGCCACGCAAACACATGCCGTGCTTCTACGTCCTCGGTTCAGTCAGTCGCGGGATTGATTCGAACCAGTTTCTGTTCCGATTGAATTCCACCACTGATTAGAAGCCAGTCTGTCTAGCTTTGCACATCAAGCCTAATCCTGCCCTTTTGTTCTCAAGAAAATAGTATAATGAGCGAGTCTACCAGATGTCTATTTTCCACATGTTCTGGATGTTTTTACTTGTTAGAGGACCTACCATGTTAATATGAATTGTGCTGTTTCAGACTTAAACTTCTCTGAAAGTCTGATGCAGTGGGGACATCTTGTGGTTACACTCATGTATATCATGAACTGAATCCAAGATCCTTCTGTAAAGGACTGACCGAAATAAATAATTTTTAAAAGCTGAACCATGCCAGAAAGCAGTGTAAATCCCATTGTGGACAACTGTAGTCATATATGTGTATTCCCTCTATGAAATGAGGGCACACATGTAGATTTGTGACCCACCCAGGCCACTCTCTAACCTTGCCCCCTTGCAATTTCTACATAGTAAGGACATTTATATGTGAATTTAGTCCTTTCTAAAATCACCATTTCCATGCAGATGTAATTTCTATCTGTAAATGATGTTACACATGAAATTGCTTCAAAATAGCACCCTTAATATCTTAAGCTGCCATTCATGAAAACTCTAACCTCCTTAACTCCAGTACCTCAATCGACTGAGCTGAACAACCAAGTCTTTCACTTTTTTTTTAAGTCAGATATTGGAACTCTGCCCAGATATTCTGCAACAGTGAGTTACCATATTGTATCCCATAATATGAAGATTATATCCGACAAACACATTCTATCTGTATAGCTGCTGATGGTGGTACTTGTAAGAGTCCTAATTGTGGCAAATATAAGAGTCATTTTTTAAGTGCTTTCAAGTCAATGCTGACTCTTAGCACTGAGACATAATAAGATAACAAATCAGCAAGATATTGTGAATTCAAGTGGCTTAAACAGTGAAATGCTAAACATAGTACCTTAAATTGCACCCATTTTGAAACTAATAACCAGTGAAAATTTTCCTGTACCAACGTGATGTAGTCTTGAATTCCCTTCCCCATAACTATTCTTGCTATAATATTTTACTCCAGTTGGAGATGTCATACTTGCTAAATAATCAAAGGTTTGCTATGACCATTTGGTATACCAAAGAGTTCAAGTCCATCTGATAAATATATTCACAATTGCTTAAGTTATTAGAGATCACAACATTTTGAATGAACCACTGTCAGTATCTGTGGACTGAGGATAAGTTTGACATTAGTGAATACCACCAAGCACTGATCACTTGCTTAGATTCCACTACTACAACCATTAATTATACAGGATACTGCAATTCCCACCTCTTCCTAGAAACCAATTCAGTTTTTGTGGGAATCAAAATCAATTTATGTTAATACAAGCTCATTATTTCCAAACAGATATATTTCTGAATAGATTATTCTTGATCAACCATATATTTAAGAATAGCTGAATATTATCGGCAAAAAAGTGGCAAGTAGAAGGAAGTCCAAAAAATAGCGAGGCCGCGGGCAGGGTCCCGGCAGCCGGCAGTAGCCAGGCGCATGGCCCGGCGCGGGGACCCTGTGCGCGGCCGAGGCTGGGGGCGCGTGGTGGAATAATTTAAAACTCCCGGCAAATGCATTCGCGCGGAAGCCAATGGGGGAACGATCGAGCAGTGTGGTGGGGGAGGAGTCGAGTGCCGGAGGCCTCCACATGGGCATTTGCATTTGCGGAGGCCAGAGGGGTGCCAGCTTCCCGCCCGCCCGCCCAGGGGGGTTTGTGGGGTGTTTCAGCTTTGGGGGTTGGCGGGATCCTGGAGGTGTACGGAGTCCAGAGCCTCATGGTACACTTGAGCGGGGGTGGGGTCCCCTGACCCGGATAGACCCTGGCTCAACTTTTGCTAAGGCATGGCGAAGTCGGAGAAAGGGTTTAGGAGGCTTGCTGAGGCAAGTTATGGCCGTAGCGGTGGGAATGCACTTTGCTAAGGTATGGCTGGTGCGGCACTGCTCTGATAAGAGTTTTGGTTAAGGTTTATGATGTTGATATATTGTTGAATGGTTAATGTGAATAACGCTGCAACCAGTTTTTGTCCATAACATGGTGTGTGGTCTGTTTTGTGGGAATGGGGTCAAAAGGTGGGGGGAAGGGGTATTAGGGGCCAGGAGCATCGGGTCCGCTTGCCTTGGCTACTGCCAGCATTATATAAAGGTGAAGTCTGTTGCAAAAAACCACATTTTTCAGGAAATGGAAAAAGGAGTCAAATGATGAAAACTGGAAATAACAACAAATTAGATGCAAGGCAAGGCAGACAAATAGAGAATTTGAACAAAAGCTTGCTGTGGAAGCAAAAATGCATAATAAAAACTTTTTCAAGTACATTCATAGCAAACAAACTGTGAGAGAGTTAGTTGGATCATTAGATGATAGAAAGGTAAAAGGTGCACTAAGAGGGACAAGACCATAGCAGAGAGACTGAATGAATTCTTTGCTTTAGTCTTTACTGAGTAAGATGTAGGGATGTTACCTATGATTGAAATGGTATTTAAAGGTGATGCCACAGAACAATTGAAAGACATATCGATAAACCGTGAAAATGTATTAAAACTATTTGATAAACTGAAGAGTAGCAAATCACCTGGACCGGATGGTATACATTCAAGGGTTTTCAACAAACTGAAATATGAGATTGCAGACCTACTATTAATAATCTGTGAATTATTATTAAAATCATCTGTAATACCTGAAGACTGGAGGGTGGCCAATGTAACGCCAATTTTTAAAAAAGATTCCAGGGATCATATGGGAAACTACAGACCAGTGAGCCTAATGTCAGTACCAGGAAAAATGGTAGAAACCATCGTAAAGAACAAAATTACTAAACATGTAGATAGCCATGGCTTAATGGGAGACAGCCAAGGAAAGTCTTGTCTGACTAATCTGTTATGAAGGTGTGAATAAACAGGTAGACAAAGGTGAGTCAGGGGGCTTGGTGCACGGAGTGGCGAGTGTAAGTGTTGACTCACAACATCACCTTTTTGAAGCCCTTTCCTGTTGTAGTAGCCTTGGAAGTTTGGCAGAACCGTTTACAGATAACATTGCATAACAGAACTGGTATATACATTAAAACATGAAAGTTAACTTGGGTGATTTATACCAGAACTTGGTATAATACCATCAGTGGCAATTGACAACATTTCTTATGTTAGGAAGGGTGGTGAGGGGTAAGTTTAATAAGGTGCTGGACAGGTAGTTGCTGCGGAGGCTGCTGGAGGTTGTTTCTGTCTACTATGGTATGTTTGCATAGTAGTGTTTGAATAAATGGGTCTTTAGTGCTCGACGGAAGCTTGTGAGGTCTGAGTTGGTTCAAATCGGTCTTTGGAGTGCGTTCCAGAGAGTTGGTGCATATAAGGGAAGTGTTCAATTGCAGGTTACTTGGTTGCTTTTTACTTTTGTGAGATAAGGATTTCAAGGGTGATTTGCATGTTTTTCCTTCTATTTCTGTTGTTGGGTGTCATGGAAGGGACTTGTTCATATTAAACTGCCATCAGTTAAGGCTGATATGTGTGAAAAATGTTAAATGTATGCATGTTAATGACCAGTCCAAATACCCTCCAGTGCCTCAGCTCATTGAAGATTGTAGAACTGTCTAATTCCTGGATGCTATATTACCCTTGATGATGTTTTAAATCTTTTTTTAAGATGCTAAAACATATCTTTCCATGAATCCAGAGGTTGGAAAAGAATTACAACTACTACTACTGAACATTTGTATAGCGCTACAAGACGGATACAGCACTACACAGACACATGTAAAAGACAGCCCCTGCTCATCAGAGCTTACAATCTAGTCAAGACAGACAACACAGTAGCTGTAGACATGGGATACATCTTGGGGGGATGGTAAGGATACGCAAAAGAGATCAGGTGAGTCAAGAACCGAAAGCGGCAGCGAAGACGTGAGTTTTCAGCCTGGATTTGAAAAGGGCCAGAGAAGGCGCCTGACATACAGATAAAATGGGAAACATCTTTTGTAACTCTTGATGAAATGGTTAAAAATAACAAAAGAAAAGATTAACAGGTTCAATGAAAACTGATTAGCTTTATAGTCATAAGGTGTGGGGTGGAGGAATAGTGGTTAGAGCAACAATAATAGCCTAATACCTAAGAGATCTGAGTTTGCTTCCCACTGGCACTCCTTGGATCTTGGGCAAGTCCCTTCACCCTCCATGGCTTTGGGTACAAATTTAGATCATAAGCCCTTTGGAATGGGGAAATACTTTCAGGTATGTAGGTAACTTTCCTTGAACTACTAGTGGAAAGGCATGACCTCAATACTGATAACACAGGTACACTAAAAAAAAATTTTTTTAAACTGCCTCTAATGTTTCGATTGATTTTTACGTTTTTTGGTGCGCTGAATCCAAATCTGGTAACCAATTTGCTCCATCACGTACAGATTTTTTGCTTCATTGGGTTAGCAGTTTGAGGTGAACATTTCAGATTGAGTGCGATTGAGATAAAAGTTTCTTGGATGAATTCTTTATACTAATTGTTTAGTAGTTATTCAAATAAGAATAAAGAAAATTGTAACAAGGCAGCACATAAGAATAGAGTAATGTCAACAAAACATACTGTGATGGTAGCAAAATTGTCTGCACTTAAAACAGCCACATACATGTGCACAAACATTGAGCATATAAGAGCGAGGTTAGACACAAAGCAAAGCAAAGAAATGTGCAAAAAATGTTGTACAGGTATGTATGTAAGAATAGAAAACGCAAACCGCACCATTGCAATACATGAAGACAAACACCCGATAGTGTGAAAATAAAATTCTAATAAATGAGATCCGACACTGTGGTAATAACTAGCAAATTTTTATTTCAAAGTTTAGTAAAAACACGATATTTGTCAACACAGTTTAGATTTTAGTCATTCTTGGGTCAATCAATCTCCTGGTGGGCCCGTTTCTTCTTCCCCCGAATGCTTCTCTTGGTGCGCTGCTTGGCGTATATTTCATCTGGGGTTTCCCGCAGCAGCAACCAGCAGAAATCAGCCATCATAGTGGTGTTCCATCTTCCTTGGTATCTTCTCTCTGCGTCCTTGATGTCCTGGTGAAACCTTTCACCTTGTTCTTCACTGTACGCCCCCAAGTTTTCGGGAAAGTAGTTCACATGGGAGTGCAAGAAATGGACTTTCAGGCTCATGTTACAGCCTTGTTCTTTGAAGGCATTGAGCATCCTGGCAACAATATCCTTATAGTTCTCATCCCGCCTGTTCCCCAAGAATTTGAGAACAACATCCTTGAAGGAATCCCAGGCTTCTTTTTCCTTCTCAGACATCGTTTCAGCGAATGCTCCATCTGAAATGAGTTTCCTTATATCAGGGCCAACAAACACTCCTTCCTTTAGCTTTGCTTCAGAAAGTCGGGGGAACTTTGAGCAAAGGTACCGAAAGCACTCACCATCTTTTGGAAGGGACTTGATGAATTGCTTAATGAGACCCAACTTAATGTGGAGAGGTGGTAATAGAATTTTATCACGAGGTACCAAGCTCTCATGAAGAACATTTTTCTCACCGGGTCTCAAATACTCCCGAATTGGCCAGTCTTTTTTCCCCCAGTGTAGGTCGCGGGCCCGGCTATCCCACAAGCAAAGGAAGCAGGGATATTTGGTGAAACCGGATTGCTGCCCTAATAGCATGGATAGAATTTTAAAGTCTCCACAAATCATCCAGTTATGCTCATCATAACGAATCTTCTGAAGAATCAGGGCCAAATTCTCGTATTTTTCTTGGAGAATAACAGAGTGAGCAATAGGAACTGAAGCGAATGTGTTGCCATTATGAAGAAGAACACCTTTTATGCTGTCTTTTGACGAATCAATGAACAGCCGCCATTCAGCAGGATCATACTTGAGTTTAAACTTTTCCATCACTCCGTATATATCGTTGCAAAATACCAAATCTTCCTCTTTGCTGAAATACTTCAAAAATTGTGTCTCGCGGTTGCGGTACCAATAAAAAGTTGTTCCTGGTGACAATAGATTTTTCTGTTTAAGCCGAGAACCTAGCAGTTGGGCAGCATCTTTTGGGAGTCCTAAATCCCGGACTAAATCATTCAATTCAGCTTGAGAGAAAAGTTCAGGTTTCGGATCTGGTTCAGTTTCAAACTCGGAAGTACTGGACTCATCGGGAAAAGCCATCTGATGAGTCATCATGATCAGAACCTTCCACACAAATATGATCCAAAGATTTTGGTGGTTCAGGCACAGGTACTTCGTTGCTATGAGGCATAGGCCTAATTGCTGAGGGAAGGTTGGGTAACTTATTACGTTCTTATTTTTTAAGTTGTATCCCTTCACAATGCAAGAGCAAAAATAGCAGTCACTGCTGTGGTTTTTTACCTTTCATCCATAAGCGTAGATCTTCCTCACATGTCTTGCACACTTTGTGAGGAGCCCACGGTTTGTCTTGATCGCCTAACTTCAAACCGAAATAGGCGAAATATACTTTTTTAATAAATGCAGAAATGTTCCTCTGCCGCTTTTTCACGGTATATTCCCCACAAATAAAACAAAAACTGTCCGGAGAGTTGATGCAACCTCTGGCTCTGTGAGCCATCACAAATACACAGCACTGCAAACTACAACTGTAGTGAACCACTTCGGAATAAAGCTGGATTACGACTGAGCAAACAAAAGGTAATAATGAACTTGCAAGAAACTGAAATTTGACAGGAACGTTCATGTCGCAACCACCGTGTTTGAGCGAGTGAACGAGGCGAGGCGAACAGGAAAGAACATGCGCCAGCGCGAGTACTGGATTTAGCCCCCCGCCTCCCAATTGTCCTGTTAATGTATAAAATGAATACAAAACACTCTAAAATATCATGAGGGAGTGTTTCTAGTTAGTTAACCATTACAACCTCTATTTTGGGCCAAGAAAATAAACTGCAGTCGGCTAAAAAGAAATTATGTGAACATTCCTTATATGGGTAAAAAATCTAATTTTGCAAGAAAACGTGACGTGATGGAACATTTTGGCTATTTTTCCTGGATTCAGCACCCCAAAATCTATAGGAATCAGTTGCAAAACTGGAGGCAGTTTTTTGGTAGTGTAACTGTGAAAGGAGAACACATACAGACCAACAGATAATGCAAAGAATGAAACATGTGGCTCATTGGCAAATACACAATTCATATTTTCTAAATAAGTTGCTCAAGAAATGAGTGATTTAAAAACCCATTGCTGAATCCAATTAAAATTATTGGAAATAGCTTAATAATATGAAAGAGAATGAGACATTATAGAAAATAATATTCCACATATGCAATTCTCCATTGATTAATATAAAATAACATTGCGCATGGAAATCACTCAAGAGATTGCATCCCAGTGAGCTCGTCGACATGTATTTAACCTCATTATTCTTATGAAATTATTATGCCAGTAAAGACGCTTCATTTGCTGGATCGGTAGGAAAATATATGGTTGCTTTTATAAGAACATTAAAGATACCCTTTTATATGGTTTATATATGGTCTAGATCACACCTACATTGAACATTTAAAAATTAATAGGACCATTGTCCTCTACTGAATTGAAAATAAGAGACTCAGACAAAATCATAGTCATGCCATATTTCCATATTTATGCTGATCTTTAGATGTTGGCAAGAACAGTACAGCTTTGAAAGCAAATGTCTATTTCTTGCAAGGCAAATTATCTTCCAAAATTCTGGGTTGACTTTACCTTCTTTTTAGTATGTAGTTATCATATATATAGCCTGTTTCTTGTACAATATATTGCGTCAACTTCAACTACCAGTGTTACTACTTACCATTTCTAGAACACTACCAGTTGTACATTTTTCAAACAATAATTCTTTAGGTATATGCACTTGTTAGTGTGCGTTAGTTCCATTTTAGCACCAAAAGATTTTAATGGATTGTAATGCATATACCTAGAAATTAACATGCACACAATTGATAGGTGTACGTCAAATGTTATAGGGCACATATAACATGTGCATTATGTTAAGGGAATTGAGAAAACACGCAAAAATTTTAAAAAGTCAGAAAATGCAGAAATGAACAGAATTTTTTTTTTGGAAGAGCACACGCCTACTATTCTTATGTTTAAACTGATTGACATGCGTGACTAAAGACATGGAAATCGTGAAGTAATTTCAAAATAAGTAATTTCTGCATTAGGTATATAAATGGTCTTCATTTTCATTTCCAGCATGTCTCTGGGATTTAAAGTATTTGAGATTGTACATTGCAATAATGTGAACAACTCAAAAACATTAGCCCTAGTTTTTAGACATTTAAATGTGCCCATCCATACAACTCACTCTTGATCATTAAAATGACAATTTTGGTTCCAAGTGCTTTGTATTTCAAAGAAAATAATTTCAACTGCTCTTTGCTCAAAATGCCACATGGTGAAGTCTGGAGATCTTTCCCTTAGGTCTGTAAACTGTGTGTATTTAATATCTTATTTTTCTCTTTTGTCTCGTTGAAGGTTAAATAAACAATGCTTACATGAGTCACATAAATCAAACCACAGTGACAGACTTCATAATCCGTGGGATTTCTGAGTATCCAGAGCTACAAAATCTCCTTTTTATTATTCTTTTACTTATCTACTTGATTGCCCTGATGGCAAACTCGCTTATCATAACAGTAGTATGTGTTGACTCTCTTCTGCATACCCCGATGTATTTTTTCCTGTGCAACTTATCTCTTTTAGATATGTGTTATTCCACAGTCACACTCCATAAGGTTCTGGTGATCTTCATAACAGGGAACAATACTATTTCTTTCACTGCATGTATGATGCAACTCTACTTTTTTAGTGCTTTTGCAAGTATTGAATTCTACCTTCTGGCAACAATGGCTTATGACCGATATGTAGCAATTTGCAGACCGTTGCATTACATGGTAGTCATGAACAGAAAACTCTGTTGTATGCTGTCTATTGTTTCATGGACCATTGGATTCCTAGATACGATGACCTATCCTATTTTGATTTCCCGGTTGTCCTTTTGCGGCCCCCATGAAATTAACCATTTCTTTTGTGATCTCACAGCTCTGTTAAAATTGTCTTGCAGTGATACTTCAACCATAGAAACTGTACTTCTTTTGGAAGGGATGTTTTTTGGGGTTGGCCCTTTTCTCTTAACTTTGACTTCTTATGTGTTGATCATCTCCACCATCCTGAAAATCCGTTCTGTGGAAGGGAGACGAAAAGCTTTCTCCACCTGCTCGTCTCATCTTGCTATTGTAGTTTTATTTTATGGGACCATAATGTTCACCTACATGACACCTTCATCTATGTTTTCTCTGAATCAAAACAAACTTTTTGCTGTGTTGTACACAACATTGGTTCCCATGTTGAATCCTATTATCTACAGTCTAAAGAATAAGCAGGTGAAAAAAGCCTTTAGGAAAGTGATTGTTAAGATGTCCTTTTGTCGTGCAAGGAGCTTCAACATCTTTTAGGTACAAAAGCAGACCCGAGAAGAATGCAAGAACATGTCTAACTATTTTTGTCATGCATGAACTGCTACAACAGACTCCACTGCATCATTGCCTTCTATTATTAGAAATAGGAAAGAAGAAGAAGAAGACGGAAAATGCTGGACTAATAGCCTGGCTGTGCTCACAATCCATGTTTCTTTGGGATGTGTATTCAGTTCTTTAGTAGGTCTTAAAGAATTTAAGCACAAGTCACCTTCAGAGTCTAATCTCACACATAAAATACAACCCTCTTGTATCTACTGTGAATTCAACGTACACTCATGTTCAACATTCATCTTTTCTTTTCTTTTCTTTTTTACAGCAGATTATTTTAATACCCAAGCTTCAATCACTGTCTCAAACCAAAGCTATTTCAAACTTGTGGAATAATAACAAAGAGTCCATCTGCAAGGGTATATTCATTTATTATTTTTCAGACACATTTCTTTCCTTTGATGCAATCATCAATCTCCAGTTCAGTTCATATGATTTTTATGTGCATTTAAAATCACCAATCATTTATCTTTCAGCCAGTTGTATTAATAAAAATCCCTTAATGTGCATTAGGGCTTTTTGATGTGTGGAAAATGAGCTTACAATAGTTAGTCCAAAAGTTAATGCACGATCGATCAATGTCACTGTAACAAAACACATGCTAGGAAGTGCACATCGCTGTGTAAGAGTTCGATAGGATTCTGAGGGCACTATACACATGCGTGGAGAAATGCTTGTTTCCCCTACAATTGTATGAGGGATATTCAGAATGTTTTAGCAGATTAACAGGACCTGCTAACTGGTTAAGAAGTGTTCAGTCTCATATTCAGCGGCAATAACTGGTTAGTGTTGCTGGATATCTTCACAGAGCATGAAAAAAAATGTCCAGTTAAAAATGGAGTGGTCTGTGGGTGGAAGGGGCAGTGATGGTTGCTATGCATTTAGCAGCAATCCGGAAGTTAGGTCATGTGAATAGTTTTAACTGCTTTTTTGCTATCTGGTTAGTGGTTGCTGCTGTCGGTCAAACTCAGCCCTGGAATCTGTGCTGTGCTGATTATCCAGTTTAGTTAAATGTATAAAAGGTATCTTATTTCCAACTTGTGAAATAAAGCATCCCATACATGTTCAATTTCTACAGAAAGCATTATTAAGCTACAAGCCATTTAAGCATGTAAAGAACCTTTGTTCCAGGATTTGTGTGACTGGCACTTACACACAAAACTTAGCCCATAGCTATGCTGTAAGTACCGTGTAAGACCCATCATGCACATGGGTGGAGCTTGAGCGGAGCGTGGGTGGAGTACAACTTTATCAGCTTAAGTTATAAGATGCTAGAACTTATGCATGCTCTTTAGAAAGCTGGACACGTATGCCCTTATTTCATAATTAAAAGTAGGTGCCTACTTTTGTATATAAAATAGCCTAAGGATGAGTACATTTTGGGTGCCTAAAACTAAACTCCCAATTATAATAATACCATCATAAGGCTCAGAATGAATTAAAGAAGGTCCTGAGTCCCAGGCTCTGGTGTTCCACTGAGGAGATTAAGCTCTAATCAACTTGAGCAAATAGAGCAATATGTTATAAGCTTGAATAGGCACTTAGAAAATTGACCCAGAGTGTATATGGGTATGGTAGTACTTTTTTAGTGATATATAGATAAGTGTTCCCAGGAACAGAGATTGGTCATGCAATTGCCCTTTATGCATGTATTTCACAGAATGCATGCTAACGTGTTGATTCTTACAGGCATGCACTTGAACAAATTTATATCTGCCTTGGAGCAGGTATGACTTTGGGGTCCTTTTACCAAAGAACAGAAATGTTCCACGTGTTCAGCATATGGGTGGCACAATACAATGGAGGCATGTCCAGCATTTCCCCCTTTAGCTAGTGCGGGGTTTAGGCCACCCCTGCGTTCATTTGTTTAGCATGATAAGCACGGGTGTACTTAATTCCAGGTGATAGTAAGTGCACCCATTCTAAGTGCAACATTGCCATGAGTGTACGTCAAAGATGCCCGCGATACCTGCATTGTTCACGCTTCACCCCTGAACTGCTCAGTCTCTGCCCCAACCTCTGCTACTCGGGTAGCATGGTATTAGTGTGGCCACATTTTTGTCATGCAGAAATTTTGCTATTTGGTGCAAGCTGGTAGCGCACTTTAGTAAAAGGAACCCTTTATGCGAGAGATTTTGAGAAGGCTGTTTTATAAGGACATATTGGTACACATCTTAGGCACCCTGTTATAAACTGTTTTTCCTTGTAAAGCTATTTTTGCTAAAATTATGTGAGTCAGATACATGGTTGTATGAGAACTGTTTTGTGCATATAGCCATGGGATAATAGCTTAGATGAAATGGCTCTGATATAAGCATTTTATAGCTAATATGTGACTTTCTGAAAAACTACAGGTAACTTGTCAGAAATCACGGCTCAGTTGAAGTCACAGACATTTATGTCTGCTCAGGAGCGGGGGTCAATGCTCACTCATAATGCGCGTATTCATGGGTGCATTTTAAACAATATGCATGCAGATCATGACTCCACCCATATCTCACCTAGCCTTCAACCTTGAACACACCTACTGTCACTGCATATACTTGTATGCATATAACCTCTAAGATAATTTTTAAAAAAAGCTTTTACCTATGGGAAATGTTTATAAAATTATCCCTTATATCAAGAGTCCCCAAACTTGTTTTACTTTTGATCCCTTCATGGAATCCTTGACCTTTTATTGACCCCTCCATTCTTTTAATTAATAAAACTCCATACAAGTCATCATTAAAAGATGTTTATGTCACCTTATAAAAATATATAAAATAACAACATATTATCATAAATAAACTGAATAAACCTCTTTAGTACTCACCAGACATCATTAATGGGAGGGATGCGGTTGATGATCTCTGACAAGAGCACTAATATTTGTTTGTAGATTGGTGAGCTTTAGTCTTAATTCACCACATTCTTCTATGTTCAATTTGTTCCTCTGCTTTGTTAGGACCAAATTTACATAACTAAAACCCAAATCAACTATATAGCAACTTAGGAATGCAAGTAAAAAAGGGTTCACTGCTGCATAAAGTTTGGGATACTTATTGCCAATATTTACATTGCTACAGACGCTTCTGAAGTTCGTACTTTTGAAATGTGATTTAGCTTCAAGATCAGTTCATCTTGTAAGTTCGATTCAATATTTACATTTTTTGTGGCGTGGTGTAAACCCTATCACAGAAGGGCCATGTCGCAAGCCCTGCTAGATTGTGCTACACACTGGATGGAGCCAGAACTGCGATCTGCAGGGGATATAGTAAGACTGATTACCAACAATTCTTGATTCTTCTCCCCATGAGAACCTGGGTGATTCGGCAGGGCCCTACGACCCTGGAAACAGCTGAGCAGTATTTGGAGGCTGAGGAAAAGGCCCACAAACCAAAATATCATGGGAGGAGAAGGGAACTCTAAGGTTGGGGGAGGGGGGGGGGCAAGGGAAAACAAGGTCCTGGGATTTGGTGAACGTCTGCTGGGACCCTGTGGATAGTACACCCCACCCAAACAATAGAGTTCCTCTGAGATGTTTTTCCTGTGGGAAGGTGGTACACTTTAAAAAGGACTGCCGTCATCTGGACTGCTCCTTATTGGGGATGGGGATAGGTCTTCCCACTACAGAGGGGAGGATGGATCAGGCATTGAGAAGAAGGGTATGGGTGGGGGGAGTAGATCTTATCACACTCCCGGACACTGGGAGCAACCAATCCCTGGTATTTGTACCCTTTGCTGAGAAGCTGGATAGGGATTTCTAGTGGTACAGTGAATGTTCACGCATGCATGGTGATATAGTGAGAGAGCCCATCAACGAAGCTGGGGTAATGTAGGAAGGAAGGACCCAACCCCTAACGGTAGCAGTAGTCCAGCTGGGGAGAGACTGGGAGGGGATGGATGCAGTGTTGGCTCCCAAGGAGAGGCGGGTGTCCACCAGGGCGAAAGATTATCCCACTGAGGAGGAAGAGAGAGTCCAGCTAGGGGATATATTTCCCTTTTCAAATCAAGAGATAATTGCAGAACCGGGAAAGAGTAGGAAGGTCAAAAATGCAAAAAGGCTAGAAAAATGTAAAGGGTTGGTTTCCCCTGGGGAGGTTATGCAGAAGTTCTATCAGTTTACAAAAGAACAGAAAAACAACCCCTTCCTAAAAGTGTAATGGGAAAAATGTGAAGCCACCCAGGAGGGGAGGGAAAGGACCCAGGGCCCTGAATATCGAAAGCTAAATAATATCTTATAGAAACATAGAAACATGATGACAGAAAAAGACCACATGGCCTATCTAGTTTGTCCTTCCATAACAACAACTACAACAGTCCACTTTTTACCTTTAGAGATCCTCTGTGTTGGTCCCATGCTTTTTTGAATTCAGTTACTGTCCTCATCTCTACCACCTCCACTGGGAGACTATTCCATGGATCCACTACTCTTTTTGTAAAGAAATATCTCCGCATATCACTCCTGAATCTATCTCCCTTCACCCTCATCCCATGTTCCCTCATAGCAGAATATCTGGTTATGGAGGGGATCCCTTGGAGTGAACATAAACAAGTGATTGTTCCTGAAGTTTTCAGAATGACCCTCTTAACCCTGGCCCATGCTATTTGGGCAAAGCCAGGACCACAGACAGACTTACCGCCCAATTCTTCTGGCCAGGTCTTTACCAGGATGTGCAGGCCTATTGCCAGCCATGTCTGTGGTGTCAAAAAGTGCCTCATAAGGTCCCCGAAAAGTCTCTGCTCATCCCATTGCCTATAATGGGGCAGCCATTAGATCGGGTAGCAGTGGATATTATTGGGCCCTTAGAGAAGAATGACAGTGATTAGCAATAAATCCTAGTGATGGTGGACTATGCCACTAAGTACCCATGGGTCATTCCCCTAAGAAAGATGAATGAGTGGGGAATAGCTCGAGAATTGTTGACAATTTTCTGTCATATAGGGTTCCATCAGGAAGTCTTAACCGACCGGGAACCGATTTTTTGTCCAATAATTTAAGAGTAGTATTCAAACTCGTTGATATTAAACATTTAAAGACAGTCTCTTACCACCCCCCAGATGGATGGTCTGGTAGAGAATTTCAATCAGACCTTGATCCGCATGATACAGAAATGCCTAGGGAAGAACGTCCAGGAATGGAATATGCTCATCCCCTATGTCCTATTTGGGAATAGGGAAGTGTCCCAGGCCTCCTTAGGATTTTCTCCATTCGAGCTGATGTTCGACTGCCAGCCAAAAGGTCTGTTAGAGGTAATAAAGGAGACCTGGGTGGACGAGGCATGAGCGGTCACCTCAGTTCCTGAATACCTGCAGGACCTAAGGAAGAAACTGGCAGGACTTTGGAAGGCCATGAGAGAAAACCTAATGATGGCAGGCCCACCAAAAGGTGTATTATGACCAAGGTGCTAGGGAAAGGGAATTCCAACCCCTGGACTGGGTACTAGTATTGGTACCCACCTCAGCCAACAAGTTGTTGGCCCGATGGAAAGGTCCGTTTCTGGTAAGGAGGAGGCTAGGGCTGGTCACTTATGAAGTGAACCAAGGCCATAGTAAATATCAGGTCTATCATGTTAATCTGCTAAAAGGCTTGGATAAGCCAGGAAACCCATTAGCCCCGGCGGGCTTAACAGAGCCACGAGAAAGGGAAACTCTCCCTCCGCGGCTCTGAAAAGCCCGCGCTGAGGGATCTGATGCTGCAGAGAGGGCTCTGCCGGGCAGGAGGGCCCCACGGGACACTCGATTCTGCTGCTGCCATGGCGGCAGTGGCAGCTGCAGCCAGGTTTTTTTTTTTAATCTATCTGGGCTGATGGGGGAGGGGGGTTAGCACTGGTAATGGGCTATGGGCTGATGGGGGGTAGGACTGGTAATGGGCTATGGAGTGGGGCTAGGACTGGAAATAGGCTGATGGGGGTTAGGACTGGAGGTGGGCTGATGGGGGGGTGGTTAGGACTGGTAATGGACTATGGGGAGCTAAGACTGGAAATGGGCTATGGGGGGGCTAGACTGGTAATGGGCTGTGGATTGCTAGGACTGGAAATGGGCTGAGTGGAAGGGGGCTTGAACTGCAAATAGCTGATGGGGAGGGTGCTTGGAATGGAAATGGGCTGTGAGGGGAGGGAGCTAGGACTGGAAGGGCTGAGTCGGGGGAGCTAGGACAGGAAATGGGTTGATGGAGGGGCTAGGATAGGACTTGAAATGGGCTGTTGGAGGTGCTGATTGGAAATGGGCTGTGGTGGGGGTTTGGATTGAAATGGATTCATGAAGGGGCTAGAACTGGAAGTAGGCTCATGGGAGACTTGGATTGCAAATGGACTGAGTGGAGGGGAGCTAGGATTTGACATGGGCTCATCGTGGGGCTAGGAAAGGACTAGAAATGGGCTGGTTGGGGGCTGGGATTGGAAATGAGCTGATGGAAGGACTCGGATAGGACTGGAAATGGATGGGGAGCTAGGACTGGAAATGGGCTGATGGTGGGGCTAGGATAGGACTGGAAATGGGCTGAAGCGGGGACTAGAAGGGAGTGGATGCTGGGTGGGGCTTGAACTAGAAGGGAGCTGATGTTGGGGGAGGATTAGAATGGGATGGGGCTGGGAAAATGAAATGGAGAGAAGAAAAATATTTTGTGTGGGAGGGAAGAAAAATCTACATATGGCCGGGTATTGAGAGAGTAAGTGTGGAGCCACAATCGCTAAGATAATCACATCAAAGGGATGACAGAGTGGCGACGTGCACATCAGTCACAGGAGAGGTGTGAGTGATCCATCAAAATGAGAGAGAATGTTTTGTGTGGGGCATGGTGTAGCAGCTGGCAGGAGAATACATTACTGCACAATGCTGGCAGCGGTTGATGTATGGGTTGAAGGAAGGATGGCATTAGATGGGAGTGTGGTATGGCCTGCAGCACCAATGTAGCAGAGGTGACATCACCAATGCAGTTGGAGTGTGTCAGAAGAAACTGTGTCTGTAGCATGGGGAAGGCTCAAAACGAGTTATGTGTATTCCACAGCTGTCCCAGCCTCCCAACCACCAAAGAACTCTCCTGACTAATGCGCATACAACCACTGGACATATAGCTCAGACTGGTCATATGGAGCAAGTAAGGAAGTGTGATGAGCCCTATGTGTGGCTATCCCAGCTGTAGGAAATGGTTGCATGTAATGCATAGATGTGATGGAGCCAAAGCTGTACAGTCACAGTGATGATGAAACAGTTGATTTACGGTTACATTTGTCATGTGTTTTTAAAGAACATGTTTTGCTTATACTGCTGTAGCATGTCAGGCAAAGCAATTCACATTGTAGCCTAAACTTGACAATGAACATTAAAAACAGGGACATTGATAACTTGAATTATTATGAGCCAATGGAGGGTTAAGTGACATGCCCAAGACCACATAGAGTAGAGACCATGCTTTTGGATCCTGACCACTTAGTCGCCTATGTGTTTTCATAGCATTCCCCTAGATATATCCTTGTCCTCAGCTGTTGTGTTGTCTGTCTTAACTAGACTGTAAGCTCTGATGAGCAGGGATAGTCTTTTACATGTGTCTGTACAGTGCTGCATTCTCCTTATAGTGCTATACAAATGATCAGAGTAGTAGTTTCAGTTCCAGATCTCTGAGCTCCATCTCCCGCTCAACTGCTTTTTCGTTTGCTCTGTACGCCTTTTTTCTGGTTCACCTAGGACTCCATCTCCTCCCTGTATTTCTTTTTCCACAGAAGCCCTTAATTGATTTAATATGTTATCATTCACATACTTCTTTACTTTGATCTATGAAATTAAAGATCTTAAATTTGTACCTGTTGTTTTTTGCAGTTTTTCTTGTAGCACTTTTCCTCTTTCTTCCACTTTTGGCAGATTCTTTTTCTATACACTCTTGCTTTAAATATAGTGTTTGTAGCATACAATCAGCAGTATGTTATCTCCTCCTTTTCTGCAGAAGTCCACTTAATTGAAGTTAGTCCTCTGAACCTTTTCATTAATTTCTGTGGTTTATCGCTTGCCACAGTGGGTCCATGAACATGCTCACCATGACCTTCACCTGTGGCAGGGAGGTTACCTGCATCTTCAGAGTCTGCACTATCACTACCCTCATCATTAGTCCTAGTGCGAAGGCTACAGGTTGGTACCTTTTTATCCTGGGCAACATGCGGCCAGTATACATTTTTCCTTTTATTTCCTAAAAACAAAAATCACACCAAAAGAGGGAACCAAAAATATAATGAAATCAATAACCGAAAAAAATTGTACCCAAAAAACTATTCTGGATACAATATTCAATTAAAATCATGAAAAACACCAGAGAGGTCAACATGTGGTCTTATTGGTGACATAAACAACTACCTGCCCCAAGAGGTTAAGTCATCATCGCCCTCTATTGGTGTATACAGAATAAAGGTGCTATCCATTATATGTTGAACTCATCAAATGCAAAAGAGCCACTACAATATGTCACTCATACTGGATATAAGTGTAAAAGTAATTATGTAATTATTCAATCAAAGACACCCGAGTCTACTAATGAAGGAAGAGGAAATATTCCATTGGATCTCAATGGACCTGATTTTATATTGCTGTAGGATGCTTATATGAGATGTCCAAAAGGAAATCTATTTTAAGCCTATTTTATATGGGAAATATAGTAATTTATGTGCCTTTATAAAATAGGCTTCCAGAACCAGCTCCAATACCATATGTGCGCCCATGCACAAATTTACATTTGCTCCAAAGTTCATATAAGACTGTGCACGTGTTTGTGCATTGTTTAAAATACATGCATGCCTCACAATTCTGCCTTCATTCTGCCCAAACTACACTCTCAGATCACGTAAAAGCAGGTGAACACATCCCCTGAATGTACCTTTTTATTCATCTATGCAGAAATGCAATTTTATAAAAGATCTTTTGTACCTGAAAAATAGGCTTTACAGATAGGCAGAACTTTATAAAATGACCCGAATGTGTGCACTTGCCAAATGCTTTCAATTCTATAGTAACTTTGCAAATGAACTGTCATTGAATTTAGTTTAATTTATGTTTTTATAGTCCCTATTTTCCTAGTGCTCTAAGGAGAGAATGGACCACTAGATCAAACAGAGAAAAATAATCCATATCAAAAATGAAATAGCACTAAAAATTGCCATGCTTCATCACGAGTAAATTGAATAAGGACATGTAGAAGGTATGCACCTGAGAAGCACAAAAATAACATGTAAAAATAAAAAAATGAGAAAATATTGATTAGGCATTGATGCCACGTCAAAGGATCTGAATATGATCCAGCAAGATGTTTTAGCTACACTTAACTGACTAGGTTTACATCTGAAAATTAATCTAGTGTAATGCCCAGCTTAGTAGAATGAGCACTCGGGGGCCAAAATGGAAATAGTTGACTATATGGAGCGGAGGACTACGTTGGGGTCTCCAAGTACAGCCAACAACCAGAGAGGAATCACAGGATGAGGGAGGCCCAGCAAAGCATGAACCAAAAGACTAGACTAGGGGACACATGTAGGTTATCCTCTTTATGCCCATGATGTCTTTTGAGTTTGCAATTATGTTATGTAACTGGTTGGTCTTTAACGTGAAGTTCTTACAAGTTCATAATAAAAGTTATGACCATTTGTTCCTACTTACAGAATAGAATGAATCTGGCTGGTGATTTTTGCCTCAGGGATCAAAGACACAAGTAAAGAAAAGGAAAGGCTGGGGTTAGAAGGGGAACAACAAGGTGGAGGGAAGAGTATGGGATGAGGGACAGGGGTGGGTAGAGAAGGAAAGGAGACATGCAGGGCAGATATCATGATGCACATGTTATAGTTTTACCCACATGTAGATTTTTAAAAATTGTTCCTCACACTTGGTGTCCTGGATATTATGCATGTGTTTACTGATGCACAAACCAGTATTTTGAAAAACGGCTCCTCATTCAGCTGAGTCTTTTGTAAAATACAGGAGGGATAGAGCACATCCTGACCTGAATGTCTCAATTCTGCTCTCAGCAACCTAACGATCCCCCCATGTGCACCGCTGTCTGTATATAGTTAACCACCCTGTAAACAGATATCAACCCCCCACACCAATTATCCAATGCATGATGTATATAGTAAAATTGTTTCACTGTAACTACTACCTATTTTGTTTCATGTATACTGTTTTGACCTGGATAAAGGCAGTATATAAATCCAAATAAATAAAATAAAATAAAATGAATGCCTAAAATATCAGCTTTATTTTATAAAAGGTGCATAGGTACCATGTTGCCTTTATAAAATAGAATACTAAATACCAAATCAAGCTTCAGGGGCTCTAATGTTCGAATATAATCACAAAAGATTGTCCCACCTCAAAAAACATCTTTAAAAGAGCTCTTACAGATCAAGAGTGGTAGAAAATATTGTCTGTGGGTCTACAACAAGCAAGAATGAAAGTAAAAACTGATCCAATTTTCAAACTCTGCTCAGGTTATATTCCATTACATGGACTTGAGTTTTCATAGATTGTGGCATCTGTTACAAGACTAATTAAATAGTATCTGAACTTTCAACATTTCAGTTATCTCTTCTTTATCGTGCTGTAGGTCTCTAAAATGGTATCCCATTCTTAAAGACTCTACTGTAGTTTACTCTATGACCAACACAGTAACTACAGTTTTATTCTACTGTGCATAACAATAAATTTAGGTATATGCTGAAAATGTAAACCCTAAATGAACTATTGATTAAAGTATATTGTATAAGGTATTAAAATTGCTGTTAGTGAATTTAATGCCTTATTACATTTCAGTACATTGATCCCTTCACCTGGAGAATAATTTTCGTCTTAATTGTCTTTGTAAAGCTTCTTTGACTTTTTTGTTCTTTAGGCTATAGATAATGGGGTTTAACACTGGGATCACAGCTGTGTATAACAGTGAAAATAATTTATCTTGCTTCAGTGAATATGTTGACTTTGGTCTCATATACAAGGTAATAATGGTCCCATAGAATAAAAGAATGACCACAAGGTGGGCAGAACATGTAGAAAAGGCTTTGCGTCTACCCTCCGAGGAACGAATACGTAAGATGGTGCTGATGATGTAAACGTAAGATGTGAGAGTTAAGAGAAAAGGGATCAGTGTTAAAAATGAACTTTCTATCAAGAGTACATTTTCGACGATGGAAGTATCACTGCAGGAAAGTTTCAACAGTGCTCTGAGATCACAGAAGAAATGGTTAATTTCATGGGTCTTCTGGAAAGATAACTGTGAGGTCAGAACAGTGTATGTTACAGAACGAACAATACTAATTTTCCAGGAAGTGGTTGTCAGCAGAATACAAACTTTCTTGTTCATGATGAGTGAATAGCGCAAAGGATTACATATGGCCACATAACGGTCGTAGGCCATGGCTGCAAGAAGGTTAAACTCAGTACATCCACAGCAGATAAACAAGTAGAGTTGTATCATACATGCTGGAAAAATGATTAATTTATTTCCTGTTAGGAAAATGTCCAAAATTTTATAGAGCGTGGAAGTCGTATAACACAGGTCTAAGAAAGATAAGTTACTGAGGAAAAAGTACATGGGATGGTGTAGATGAGAGTCTAGACATATTATTAGAAACATTGTAAGGTTTCCCATTACATTGAATGAATAAAAAATGAAAACCACCAAACCAATAAGAGTTTGCAACTTCGGATTATCGGAAAAGCCAAGAATAATAAACTCATTCACTAAGGTTTGATTCTTCTCCATTGTTTTATCATCATTGACCTATAAATAAAAAAATATGGGAATTTTAGTTTATTACTGTTTAGCAAATATTGCTGTTATTTACTGTGACATGCATCGACCCCAAATATGCATTCTGTTAGTTTCCTATACCTGATATCATTCATCTGTTCTGTGCAACCTATACAATTCTCATTGCTTATAGAATGAACTGTTAGAGGATCCTATGCAATAAAACGTAGCATGTGCCATAAGGCACTTTTGTGCAAGCATACTGTAGAGTATCATCTTATGCAGAAAGGCCTTACTGTGCATACTAAAGTTGCTTAGAAAGCCAGACATTAGCATGAGTAAGTTAACTTTAGCTTGTTGATGCTTGCCAATGAACGGCTGTCATATCCCAATGAGGGGTTTTCATATTCTTGGTAAATAATCTAGTATGTTCACCCTCTATAATGTTTATGGAGTACATACAAACCAAATGTTTTTTTTTCATTCCTTCCTTAAACTGGTGTTTATATACCAATAATAACATTTTTCTTACTGAGGGAAGACTAGATACCATACACAACTCGGCATGCTTTTGAAAGGACTTTGCTAACTAGAAACAGAGGATATGAAAAATAAAGGCTATGGACAGGAGATGATACTCTAAAACTGAACCAAAGATATTTGGGGATGAATACATTTGATCTCACTTCTTTTTGCCCTAAGAAGACAGTTAACATCATATACTTTTTGAAAGGATTCTTAGACACGTCTACATAGTCACACAAGAAATTTGTCTTCTCAAAAATCGCACAGTGCAGAGGATGATGAAGAGGAAGAAGTGATAGAGGATATAATGTTAAGCACTTCAAATTTGCACAAAGTAAATATGTTTTGAGGATATGGGTTTGCAAATGACCAATTTCTTTGTTAATGGCATTGTTTTGGTGGTGAAAGATCATTGCAGGCATTTAGAGAGTTAAAGATGAACAGCAATCGGAACTTTAAAAACATTTTTTCAGCTATCAAATGTTTTGTTTGAATGTATGCTCATTGCAAGCTTTGGGGCCCTAGAGAACATAAGAACATAAGAAATGCCGTACTGGGTCAGATCAAGGTCCATCAAGCCTTGTATCCCGTTTCCAACAGTGGCCAATCCAGGTCACAAGTACCTGGGCAGGTTCCCAAAGAGGCACACAGGTTCTACAATGCTCATATTGGGGCAAGCAGTGGATTTCCCAGGTCCTCTTTAATAATGGTTTACGGACTGTGTTGAATAGTTACTGTGGTGCCTATACTCTACGGCATTTTTGGGGCAAATTGGTAAGATGGGAATGCCTTTCTTATTCAGAGCAGCCATATTTCTTCCTGGTTTCACCCATGCACACTCCATAGGCATTTGGATGGTAATTTTCAAGATAATTTCTAAAATAATATAGCCTTTTACCCATAGAATCGTTCTTTTTTTAAAATTGTCCATCCTACTGTACGTACAGATAGATGTGTATGTTTAATATCTCTGTGCATGTAAGTTCACCTACAGTGCAAAGAAACATTCCTGAGGGTAGAACTGAGGAGAGGATTGCTCAACACGGCAAGGGGTAGCCAGTCCCCTGGGTGTCCCCACCTCCCCCCATCAGTAATGCACGAGGCTCCTCTTAATGTGTGTAATATAACAATATTTATTGGTAGTTCTTGGATGCAGCAAAGCCAACATTATAAAAACCATTAAGTATCAACAATAAGCAAACATATACGTGAAGTATACATCCTATACAACTATACAGTCCAAACTATGACAAATAACTTATAACAGTCAATGAATAGGATCACGTGAGAAACACAGCCGTACTGCCTTGAGGCCGAGCCATTTGAAACCCGCCACTTTTCTTTCTTCTGTTTCATTATCTGCTTCAGGACCACCCATCTTAACAGTTTGTCATCTTAAACCATTTGTGCTAAGGTAAAGCAGGCCAAAAAAGCATGCCTTAACAGCCCATTTGCAGCAGAGTTGTACCGCCAGACTCTGATCCTGGCCTGTCAAAGGTTGGTTCAGGTCCATTTGCTCATGTGGCGGAGATATGCACTTCTCCCCCTCCCCTCCGCCGTGAAAGCATGGGTGTGTATGGAGAAAATGCCATATGCATACTGTCCCTGCTGCAAACCCATTGGCCCTGCATGGGGGAGGACAATTCTCTCATGGCCACTCCCCTTTTGGTCTATTGCACGGCTGTGTGTCTCATCTTGTGTTCCAAATTACAGCCACGCCACAACATGGCACTATCTAAAGGGGCACAGGTGGGCGGAAAGCTGTCTGGATTCCTCTCACTCTGGAGGAGCAAGAGGGTGACCCAAGACCCCACAGGCTACTAAAATAACCCTCCAAGGCTCATTCTCTTGCCCCTCTGCCCCCTCACATCTTAGCCCTATCCTGTCCCTGGCACCCTCTGCCCACCTGTGTCCCTTGGCCACTATTCTCGGCTGTGGGTGTCTCAACCAGGCAAGGGGTAGCCAGTCTCCTAGGTGTCCCTGCCTCTGCCCCCTTTTGCCACCAATGATGCCAGAGGCTCCTCTTAATGTGTGTAACATAACAATATGTATTGGTAGTTCTTGGCCGCAGCATAGTCAACATTATAAAGCTATTAACTATCAACAATAAGCCAAGCAAACATATACATGAAATATACATCGCATGCAACTATACAGTCTTTCTTCTGCTTCATTTTCTGCTTCAGGATCACAAATCTTAACAGTCCATCATCTTAAACCATTTGTGTTAAGGTAAAGCAGGCCATAAAAGCATGCCTTAACAGCCCATTCACAGCAGGGTTGTACCTCCAGTCTCCGATCCTGGCCCATGATTGGTCAGTTCAGGTCTATTTGCTCATGTGGTGGATATGTGTCCTTCTCCACTTACCATCCACCATGAAAGCGTGGGTGTATGTGGAGAAGGTGCCATATTCATGCTGTCCCTGCTATGAACCCCTTTGACCTTGCATAGGAAGGACAATTCTCTCAAGGCCACTCCCCTTTTGGTCCATTGCATGGCTGTGTGTCCCATCTTGTGTCCCAAATTATGGCCACTGCCCACCGACACCAACTCCTCACTTGTCAATGGGCCTGCACCTAGCACTTAGCTGTGACCAAGCTTCGCTCTGTCCCAGAACAATTCAACCGTGTCCTTCAGCGCACACAGGAATACATACATACTGATGTCAGACAGGTACACTCCATCTGTGCAGTACAGGCCATGGCATTTCTCCTCAATGAGGTCATGCCTGATGCAGTACCCCCCAGTGGCCTCTATAAATCATGTCATCCATCTATTTACCTTGTGGCAGGTTCTTTCAACTGCCTAGTGGGACCTTTTGCCCCTCCATACACTATGTGGTATGATGCAGGACCACACCAGCTGGGTTCCAGGAAAAGTGTCCATCAGTGCCAGAAGGTCCCTCTGCATCTTCCTGGCGAGGTCCATGCTATGTGTACTCACTAGATCATTCCCTCCCTAGAAGCATCATCAAGATACAGGGAGCTCCACCTGTCCTCTTCTTATGCAGAAGGGTTGAGACTTACTGGTCTCACAACATACTGCGCAGGTCCATCTACATGATGAATACCTCCACCGCATTTATCCCCAATTTAAGTCCCTGAGGCCTGACCCTGTGCACGAATGAATGGCTTTCTTGCACCTTGTGGAGTATCTACACCTAAGACAAACCAATCAAGAAGAAAGAGTTAAGGCATAAGGAGGACTTGTGACTTGGACTCATCTATGATATGGGGCTGTCATAGGCCCAAACTGCCACTGGGATGAGGGTCTTGGCCATGTCTGCACTCAATGCACTGGTTCTGAATGTTGACATCTTAAAACGAGAGAGGGCATCAGCAATAAATGGATATGCTCTGCTCCAAAGTTGAGGTTGCGTAACAAGTATAGCAAGACTATTGGGGGTAACACCACCACCATCCCTTGCATTCTGGCATATATCCTGTTAACAGCCTGAACCACTGCCATATTGTCAGTGCAGAATCTAATTACCTTGCTGGTCAATTGTGGGGGACAGAAACAGGACTGTATTTATAAGAAACAATTTGAGAAAGGTGATATTTTTGGTAGCACTGCAGGTGTGCCAATCTTGAAGCCATGGTTCAGAACACCAAGCTCCTTTAAAATATATGTCGAATCCTAATCCACCAGACACATTGATGTATAATTTGAGGTCCGAGCTGAAAACAGGAGGATCCTGCCAGAATGCTGTACCATTAAAAGACTGTACAAAAAGTTCCTAAATGCCCAAGTCCTCATTTATGTCCTTGGTAACCCTGATGTGATGATACTGCTTGCTCACTCCCATTGTTGCCAGGACTAGGTGCCAGCAGAAGACCCGCCCCATAAGAATAACCCTAGTTGTGAAGCAGAGGAATCTGAGCAAAGATTGGAACTGCTCGAACGTTGCTTTCCGCATGTCCCACATTTGTCTGATGACTGTTATCAATTTAGTAACCTTATCCTGGGGCAGCCATGAAACCTAGGTCCGAACATCCAATTCAATACCCAGGAATGTAATTACAGTCAGGGTACTGACGGTCTTGTCAGCCGCCAGAGGTATCCCTTAATGCCGGCAATATGCTGGAAAGAAGTCATATTCTGCTTGCACTACTTGTATCCTGAGCTTATGAGCAGGAAATCATCTACGTAATGAACCACCTTTCCCAGCCCCAAGATTTCTTTGACCACACAGTGCACAAAGGATCTAAAAGCTCAAAGTAGGTGCAGAAGATCGAACATCCCATGGACATGCATTTGTCATAGTAAAATTTTCCCTCGATGCAAAAACCTAGCAAGTGGAAGGACTCAGGATGCACCTGGAAGAGGCAGAAAGCTGACTCAATGTCTACTTTGGCCAAATGTGCCTGAGGGTCCTATCCCCGCACCAATGCTATGGCCTGGTCAATGGACATTTATTTCACCAAAAACAATGTTGGGTCGATATGGCCATAGACAGAGTCACCATTCAGGTGTGACAGGCTGTGTATCAATCAAAATGTACCCAACTTTTTTGGGGAATTATGCCCAATGGGATATGACTAAATTATTGAATGGGGGGGGGAGTCTCAAAAAGGGCCAACTATTCTCCCCAGGGCAGTTTCTTTGGCCGTTTTTTCTCTCACCATGGAGATATTTCAGAGAATAGATGGTGAATTCTGAATTGGGGGCAGAGGGATACTCCTGGGCCCAGCGGAGGGAATGCGGAAACCCTTAGCAAAACCCTCCATAAAGCTGCGTGACTTTCCCTGTATGGGATAAGCCTGCAGCCATGGTCACATGTTGTCAAGGTTGATGGGAGACGGGGCTTGTCTGAGATGTGTGGGTCTTTCCATCCTTGTTAACCAGGTTCCCGGCTCCACATGTGGAGCGCACATGACTAAACTTGCATGGGTTCCAGGTACAGTGTCCATTGTTGGCAATACTGATGCCCAATCGCTGCCAATGATTGCAAGGGATATGCCTGCTTGGCCGAGCGCATGAAGAAAGCCAGAAAAGGTTGGGACCTGCCATCAGGATGGAATGGTCTGTTATGGGCCATCTCATTCAGCCATAGATCGACCACCCAATGATGCCATGTCTGCCACCATATGCTTCCAGAAACTGATGTCGTAAGTCAGCCATGCCCAATCCCCAAAACACTTGTGCATGTGGGTTATGGTGTCGAGATGTCAGATTAAAAATGGGCTGAGTTCGGATTCACGCTCCACAACAACACTCATGAATATATGGAAGGCTGAAACCCAGTTGTGTATTGATTTAGCTATCTCGGTCTTCCTATCCCTCTCTCCGACCCCTTTTTTTTCTCCTTACCATCCTTTTCCTGTCCCTCCTAGTTTCTAACAAGCAAGGAGAAGATGTCAATAAACTCCTGCTTCCATATTTTTTTCTTTAACTTTTTTGAAAACAGGTGTGCTAGCTGTTGCCACTGCAGGATCATGCGCTTGGGTAGCCACTGCTCCCGTGACCGTGTCAGCAATACCACTTTCTCTGTCAGCCAGGCAACCGCCCACGCACCCCCTAACCAGACCCTGGACGCTGAGCTCTTACTACGGCTCTTCTTTTTGTACCTCTTTAACGCAGTTTGCGTGAAGCTAACTAGAGAGAGCTCTCCGTCATTGTCAGATGTGGAGCTTTCAGATGTTGTGGTTGACAGTTCTTGTACCCCTGGACCCACCGCAGACTTATTGGAGGACGTTGCCTGCATGTGAACGTGCCCGACGTTGCTATGCCCACTGACTATGCCATTATCACTATGCCCAGTGGTTATCTCATTGTCCATTCTACTGGATGGAGCCTTGAGGTATTGTATGACTAACCCAGGGCTGTGCTGACTGACTTGCTTGTGGAGGACCCGTATCAGCTCCTCTATTTTGTCGCTCGAAGTTCTCGCTTCCGTAACTTTCTACACTGTAACTACCTGCTTACTGCACCATGTGGGGGTTGCAGCCATACCTTCTTCTCCCTCCCTTTTCTGCACTGCAGTCACCACCCTGGCCTTGACTGTCTCCAAGGCTTAATTCACCCTTCTTCTTCCGCGCTCTGCTGTATTCCATCGCCCCTGCATCTTGCTTTGTCTTCTGCTGTTCTTCCTAGGCGTGCCTGTAGTGGAAAAATGCTAAGAAGAGGCAAAAAGAGGAAAACCAGATCATCGACTGCATGCACTCACCCCTTCAACCTAGAACTTTGAAACTCTCAACCATCGCTTACTGAGCCAGTGCTCTAACCAACTCAATTGAGTTGTTCGCAGTTCTCTGTAAACTGATTTGTCCTAAGGGTGTTATAAAAAACCTCAGCCTGTTAAATAAATAAATAAAAATAAATTAGGCTGCGCCACATCAAATGCCTCCGTGCTAACCCCCATTACCATCAGATTCTTGTACTTTCTAATCTTTTTTTTAATAATTGAAAATACCAACTTGATTCACTCATTCATATCCCTAGCCATACAAACTGCAATTCTCTGAAACTGCCACTAGATGGTAGCCTCCCCTTGCACAGTATATGGAGTTGATCCCTTTTAGCTTCCTATGTTTGTTTTTTTTAACACATCATACATCCTTCATACAGTTTGAATAGGGCTCTTTTCAGCTTGTCTCCCCCCTCCCCCCCCCCACACCAAGAACTGGCCATCCATGCCCTTAACTTACTAACCATTCAATAAGCCCTTTGAGAGAGGAAAACTGGGCTAGCATGCATCCCCTTAGGAGGCACCCTTGAGAACTCCAACATGGCCACTGCGAAAGGACCCGCTCATTGGGCAGCCATCCCTGCTTCTGATGAAAAACGGCTATGTCCCCCTAGTCTCCTGCCCTGAAATGGATTGCACTCTCACCCTCTCCCCGGGACTCACAGTTCCTCCCATCACCCTCTGTAGCGGTGGGGTTATATCGAGCAATGGACTTTGGGGTTGGGGGCACTGTTCCCTCTAAGCTGTGCGCGTGTGCGCGCGCACACACCTCACCGAGCGAGCGTACATACTTTACAACAGAGCGCACAAAAATTACGGTTCTGATTCTGATAGAAAACAACACAGACGTCTTAAAATTTAAAAGTTCTTATGTATTTACGGTTTTCACAAGTTCTACAATGTTTTCTAGTGCAATCAATGTGGTGTACATACTGATGTGTAGTCAAATTTTAAAGTATATAACTCCGAGTGTCGTTATGTGGCGCACAAAAATTTAACCTTCCTTCAAAAGCTGCACAGCTGATATTTTATGTGCACACAGCCTACAGAAAATTAGAGGGAACATTGGTTGGGGGATGGTAAATCCCAGAGAGACCCCCGTCATCAGAGTGTGGGAGGAAGGAGAGATGCCGTGTGGCAACATTTCTCTCCCATGCCTCCCTGCTCTTCTCAGCAGCAAGCACTATCGACACGAGGGTGGGTATCAGGCAGGCGGTAGGGCCCCCAGGAAGGACCCAAAGACCTGCGTGGAAAGAAGGAGGCACTGAGGCCCGTAGGACAGCACAGTACCTGCGGATGAACAAAGAGAGGGCTCGCGGGGGTGCCAGTACTGTCAGAGGGGATAAGGAGAGGGCAATTGGTGGGCTAATGCAGCAGCACGGGAAGGTATGTGAGGAGACCAAGGTAACAAAACCCCATCTGCAGCCGGGTAAGCTGCTTGAGTGTCGCCGTCAGACTCATCTAATAAAATAGCCTTTCCCCAGGACCTGCCCTCTTGCCTCTCCGCCCCCCCCTTCACATCTTAACAATATCCTGTCCCTGGCACACTGCCCGCCTGCATCCCACGGCCACTATTCTCGGCCACGGGTATCTTCTATAGATAGGATATAACATTTTTCAAAGTCTGCACTTTTTTTTTAAGCTACCTGTAAAAATTAGTAGATGTAAGTGTTCGGGGGTAGAAGATACCCACAGACTTAGTACCAGTGCAGGGGATAAAAAAAGAATCACCTTTTATATTGGTTTTAGGAATGTTTGATGTAGTGAACAATTATGAAAAAAATATTGATGGACCAATGACTGGAAGTTAAAAAAAAGCTTATCTTTAAGAGTTGTGTCTGTAATATGTGAAAAGAAAAACGGAAGTCTTGGCTGAATCTCCTTCTTCATTCATTTCTTGCTACCTGACTATGCTAAACAGAAACATCTTGTACGTCTGCATCATTGTGAAGTTTTGTTTTTTTTCTGAGAATTCCATAAAAGGTCACTGATTCAATGACGTGTCTTGGAATATAGGGGTAATTTTATATGAAGCCAGCTAAAGATATGTGCCGTCATCATGACAGTTCAGTGATTTACACATCTAAATGGTCATTTATGTTGTGCATCTTTTAGCTGGTTGCTATTTTAGAAGTACTGCAATCACCTTGACCTGATGGCATGTACTTTCACTGTGGATATGTGCATGGGTGGTTTGGGGAGGGGGGCAGCATAGGTGAAAGAGAGAGGTGTGCATATGACTTCTAAAATGCTATAATTTATGCATGCTGTTTACATATCAAAGCATGGACATTTGCACTAGCCCTAGGGCTTATATAAGTGATCGCGCCTTAAATTAATGTGTGTTTTCAACTACTTAAAACTGTGGAGGGCATATTCAAAAGCATTTATGTGAGTTACATGCAGAATGCATAAACGCCACTCGTTGGGATATTCAGTGGTACATACCTGGTGGTGCCAATGACTATCTTCTCTTAGCCCATGTAAATGTCTCAACACTAGCCACTTAGCATTACGGTGTTCCTGGGATGGAGTGGGGGGTGGCAGCAAAGATTGGTCAGTCAGCCACGATATTAGGCAGAAACAAAAGTGGCTTAACATTAGCTGGTTTAGCTATCCAGCCAGTGGCTGAATATCACAGCTGACCAGATAGATAAATAACTATCTGGATACTGGATATCCGGGCAATGGCCAACCGCTTTAATCACACTGGCCACCACAACTAAATATGCCCCCCAGAGTTTATAAAGTCAAGCACACGGGTATTTGAGTTTACAAAATAGGTGTGAAAAGACACTGAAAATGTATTCAGAACTTTATAAAATGACCCTTGTAATGTTTACCAGAGAAAGAGTTGCGATTCTTCCATATAGGGCAATCCTTTACCCTTAGTGGAGTGGAGGAGTGGCCTAGTGGTTGGGGCAAGGTACTTCAGGCCAGAAGGTCAGGGGTTCAAATCCCAGTAGAGGACAGCAACCTGGGACTGGGGTTTCTAGTCCCACAGGTGCTCCTTGTGGTCTTGGGCAAGCCACTTAACCCTCCATAGCCCATGTTCCCAGTAAAATAGTTATCTCCAAGTTTTAATGCTCTGTTCAATGTAAACCACACTGATGCAGAATAGCACAATATATAAGAGAATGTAAATAAATAAATTAACAAGGTTTATTCTTATTTTCATATGTTGTTTCTTTCTTTTATCTAATCATCATCACCCTTCAAATTTCTCATGATGGAAGATAGACAAGACCACTGTAGATAAAAGATTATTTTTCTATATTTTGAATGTTTTTTTCTCATACGAATCACGCTAAGATCCTGAAATACGATGTCATGATTTGCAGTTTCTAAAAGGCCAGGCCATAAACAGACATAACCGAAACTGAGAAAAAAATACCATTGAGATAAACTCCCCTCACAGGCACTGGTTCATATTCATTGATTTAGAGGTTCATTTTTAAATATTCACCAGTTTCATGGTGGTGAAGGTTTTCTTGTGTTTGGGTTCTTTGAAATTATTTTGGTGAACAGCTCAACGTTGTTCACCTTAATAATAATCTCAAAGTAATTTAATGCTGACCTTGTGCTGGTATTCCTGTTTTATGCTGCCGTGTTGCAGCCTAAATCATTTGAAATAATCTGACTCCTTCAAATGTGTAAGTGCTTCAGAACAGAGAAGCACTAAAGAAATTGATTGCCAAAAAACGGACTGTTTCTACCATTGATGATGTCAACAATTTATAGAAAGTGCACAAAAATGCAGTCATCATTAACAATAATATTAAATGCATTTCACCTTCATACAACCATAAAAAAATGTCTTACCTTAGCTGTGAATGTGTCGCCTCTTCCGATAGGGAACGAAACTAATTTAAGTACACTTCAAAGATCTCTAGGGATTAATCTCCCTAGAAATTTTAGAGTTATAATGTTTAGTGTATCTCTTTACTTAAGAGCATGATTATTAAAGTGTGAAAACTTAAATATATTTTATACTCAAATAAATAGATTGTGGATGACCTACACGGAGCAGCTGGTACATCCCTAAACACAGGCATAGAGGGAGGGGGGATGACCTGCAGGGAGCGGCAGGTGCACCTATTCTTGCCACCTTACCGGGCAGACTAGATGGACCATGCTGGTCTTTATCTTCCATCAGATGCTGTTACCATGTGCTACCGGGTAATGTGGGATTCAGTGCATGCCGAGAGAGCCATGGTTAAAAGTGCCATTTGCTAAAAATGTGTCCACACTATAAATCCCATGCTAGAGCGGGGTGGGTTGGGGTGGAGCAAGCACATAATGGGTTGCACAGGCCTTTTTGGCTCAAGCGCCCTGGGGATGTTGTCCTGACACTTCGAAGGGTGGAATGAAATGCACCCATATTGATTGCGCCAAATAGTAGGAGCACTGAGGTGGGGTGAAACCTGTGCTAGCGACATGGGGCCATGCTAGGCATGCCTCCATTTTATAGCGTGGATCGAACGCCACCCCTGTGCTTCATTTTGAGGCTGATCATGCGCGAACAGCATGAATCTTAGTGAACATGCCCCTTAATATTTCTTACCAGCAAATCTATTGATAGATGTCTTATGGGGCCAACACATTAAACTGTGATATATTTAGTTCTGTGGTTTACTTTGTTTTAGCAGAGAATTTTAGCTTGCTAAAATTACCTCCGATGAAAAAAAAGGTATTTAACATGCTCAAAAGTGCACGTTAATGAGATGCATAAGGAATTACTTCAGAGCAGCCTAGTGGTTAGAGCAGTGGCCTCATACCCAAGAAACCAGCATTTGATTCTCACTCTCTGACCTTGGGCAAGTCACTTAATCCTCCACTGACTTGGAAGAAAAAGCCTGACAATCTACTTCTGGTTATACCTTGCCAAGAAATCCCAGGTGCTGCTGGGTCAGCATTGACTTGATGACACTTTAAAAATACCTTTCTTTGGTCAATGAGTTGCCCAAGCAAAATTTAACTACTTAGAAGGTGGGTGTGTGGGTGTGTGTGGGGGGGGGGGGGTTAAAACCTAGTTATTTTTTTGCAATAAAGATATACAGACTAAAAAAATAATAATAATTCTTCGGGTTCAATCCAAAAATCAGTCAAATTCTTTGAATATTGGCCCCACTGTAAATATACCGCATGTACTCATTCAACCCTTGCCCGGTGTTAGTAAAATCTTACACAAATTGTATCTTGAGTAGTATACGGTCACCTAGAAAATCCATATTTGTGGCAGAACAGTGTGTTGCATAATATCCAAACATTCAAAACACACATTCACGTGATGATTGTTATTATTATTCTTAGTGGTATTATTAAGATTCCTCCAATAACTTGTGTAAAGGCACATTTTAGAAAGGCCATTTAGGTGTCCCCTGGGATGTCCAAGTCAAAACATCTGAAATTTCACAGGAGGGGAAGTAGAAAAGGTGAACATGTGTAAATGCATTCTAAAATAGATCCGTCCCCACCCCAACACATAAACGCTTCTGCAAACATATTAAAAAATAAGGACATGCAGACTAAGAGCCCAGACTCATGATGCAACATTTTAGAAAGAGCATCCAAGAGCAATCTGGGTCATCCAGGGCAAAACATATGGAAAACCACTGGGGATGTCTATGTTTTGGCCTGATCATAGAAAAACAGACATCCCCTATGTGGACACCCGCACCAACTTCCACATAGATGTCGCCGCAAAAATAAAAATGGGGCAGGGATACTGTATCTATCACATGCTCATTTGCATATAGGGACATCCATCGGTGTAGCAAAATGAAACCAAGACCCCTCATTCCCTGTCAGTTTTCCTTGCCAACATGGAAAATATAGAGGATATGAGTGTACCTCCTTCTCGCGTCCTCCAGATGTTTGGTTTAATATGACTTGGGATGTGCAGGGCATTTCTGAAATTGGGTGAGGACATGAAAGTTCTTGGAAACATCATGGACAAGCCTACACCACACGCCCATCCCATCTTGGACATCTTCACACTGGGGATTTCACACTGGGGACCTCTCTGTACTTTGGACATCTGCATGCTCGTTTTTGAATGTCCAATGCATAAATAGGGCATCCAAAATAACCCCCATTTAATTTCATTTCATTGATTAAAACTTGATATACCGCATATCATGGGGACAGCAAAGCGGTTTACAATAAAATGCAATAAAACCCAAGTATGAAAGGAAAACATGCGGGGAGATGGCTCATTTTAGACATGAGCTCATGTGAAATATGGGCATCACTGGGATTAGCAACATAGACGTGCCCGTGATAGCATTTCAGAACACGCATGTGTACGCTACCACTTTACCACATGTGTGACGCAGCCTCCCATTTTAGAAATGGAGACATGCAGTGCCGCATCAGTATCAAAGAAGCACTGATTTTCATCCGCTACCTTTCTAAGAGGGGAGAAAAATAATTTGGCAGTACGAGGGATTGTTCCTTATTGTTGAAAGCTGAATGAAATGGGCGCCAAGGGGCAGGTATAGCTATGGATGTGGCTATCAGCACTTTTAATTGTGGCGCGCCATTCTGAAAACAGAGATACACGTGGATCTTTTTATCGCTGAACCCACCTCCCTTATGCCTCCGTGTGACATGGACGTGATCGTGCTGGATATGTGCAAATTCGGTCCTTTATCAAATGGTTTTTGAGCCCTTGGTGTAATCGGCATGTCTGAATGAGCATTTTCACACATGCAAATCATTAATAGAGCTTTTAAAATGACCCCCATTCAAGATATACACAGTGTTGTACAAAGACGTATAGGAAGCAATTTTATAAACCTTTTCCTTGTGTAAAATGCCTGTTAATAAAATCAGGACACAGTGCAAGCAGGTACATATTTGGAGATTAAGTGTGACTCTTCAGCTGTCCTGAATGACTCTTCACTTGGCTGGCCTCTGAAATTAAGCAGGGTTTGGCTTGGATAATACTTAGTTGGGTGACCACCCTGGAATACCAGGGGCTGTAAAACTCACTGCATAGAAGAAAGGCCTGGCAATCTACTTCAGGTTGAACCTTGCCAAGAGAACCCAGAGGCTGAGTTGCCAGGAGTCAGCATTGACTTGAGGACAGGACAGCACTGACGAGACGTTTGGGCAGAGTCACAATTTATACCTCTCAAGCAGGATTTGTGCTAGCATTTTTATAAAGACTTAAAGGTGCCTATGTGTATTACCAAATAGGGTGTATAAGAATCATACTGACTGTGGCATTTGAATATTAAGCCAAACTATTCTAAGCTAAAACCCTGTGGTTTCATTCCAAGCATGAGCTTATAATTGGAGTTATGAGCAAGGAGGGGAGGAGGTATAATTTTATAAAGCTTTTCTCACATGCAAAGGAAATTTTAAAGGCATAAGAGGCTTCTGTAAAATTGACCTGCCACATATGCATATAAACATTATGCACATAAGGGGGCATGTTTACTAAACTGCAGCAGCAGCGTGAGGTTTCGTGGGCACCAAGTGCACAGCGGTAACAATTAACTCACAGCAACCATGCGGCTGTCCTAGGAAGCTAAATGCTTGAAGGACATGGAGAGGGGAATCCCTATATCTGTCTCAGGACATGAAGAACTAAGACAGTATTTTACGAGAGTTCTGCCAAACATAGAGCCCCTTCTAAATAGCTGCAGGACTGCACGGGTATGCTCCTGAATGTCTGGCAGAAGCAGCAACTTTAGGAAGATGCACGTGAGCAAAACAAGATATGGAAACATTCCCCACCCACTCTTAGACATGGGAGCAGCATCCTAAAACTCTGGTTCTGGCACAGAGGACATACCGGTGCAGCACCACAGGTCCTTCACGTTTCCAGTCCAGAAACACCCTGTGGCAGCCTCCAGTACCTGACCAAAGGCTCCCATTTTCCCTTCTATCCTCCCCATTTCAGTAAAGACTCCAATCCCTCCTTCTACCACCTACTTGAGTGAAGGATCAGATTCCCTTTCCTCCCATTCCCCCCCCCCCTGAAAGCACCCATTGATGAGTTACCTCTTGTTCGGAAGGATCCAGTGGGCTCCCATTATATGCCAATGATGCTGGTAAGCCCGGGAGTAGGAATCAAGGGGTGTGTGGTGGGGGCATCTCCCAGGGTATGCATCATCCTTTTTTTTGTGTGTTCCTCTGGGGAAGATGGGGGATGTGCTTTTTACACTTTTGTGGGGGGCAGGAGGAGAGGGAATAGGACCTTCACTTCTGGGGGGAGGGTAGAAGATCAGAGACTTAAGTAGGATGGGGGTGGGGAGACACCAGGGAGTGTTTTTGGGGTTGGGTATGCAGGTTGTGAAGGGCGGCTGATGTTGGTATGAACAACTACAGTATCCGTGTGAGTCGGCACTTATTTGTGCCTAGAGTCAATTGTAAATGCTAATGTCTGAATTTTTTGTTCCAGACATGTATTCTCTTTCTAAAATGTGGAATCCACATCTGCTGCAGTCAGCCCAGCCAACATCACTCCCACTCTACCATTACCACACTCCCTGGCTCCAAGACATGTGAGCATTCCCACATCTACAAAAAGCAGGTTCTATAATGGCGTTGAGCCATGTATTTCAATCTACACACCTCAATGCTGCGTTTTGGATGTGGTAATGTTTCTCAAATAATCCCCTTAGTGAGGATTGGGGGCAGAGGCTAAGTGCTGCAGGGTGGAATGGAACATTGCAGTTAGCATAGGCATCTTCAACGCATGCTGTCAATATTGAGCTTAGCCTGGGTGCACTACCACCACCTCAATGAATGGCCCGTAGTAATAGTGGCAAACCGTTTAATGTGGGGAGGCACAGAGCCCGCACTCTCTACATGGGGGCATGCTGGTTATGCCTCTATTTGTTAGCGTGAGTCTGGCACCACTCCATACTTAGATTTGGGGCTTTATGTGTGGCCTTAGTGACCATGCCCAAAAGTGTGTTAAGATTCAGCACCTTAGCACACATTAAGAGGAGGAATGTTGCATAGAACCTGTGCTGTTTGGAGCATGCCTGGCATGTTGCCTGCAGTTACCATGGTGAGAAGCACCTCACCATGCTAAAAATACAATCACAATTAATGTGAGCGTACTTAAGGCCCCCCATGAAGTGACGGTAAGATCACCCATGCTAATTGCAAGAGTGACTGTAGCATGCCCTACCCTGCCCTAACCACAATGTGCAGTGAAAGCCCACTCCCTACCCCTCTCCTGCCCAGTCACTGCCCCGTCACATGCTAAGCAGTTAGTGCACGTTTTTACTGTGTTTTTACCATGGTCCCACACTAACCTTTTTAGCATGTGTTTAGCATATGGTAAATGTTAGTGTGCTTCCTACTTTGATGCAATCTGTGTGCAGGCGTTCCTAGGGGGCATAGTTTTGATTGAGTAGAGGAGGAGTACAGGAGTAGAGTATGCATACATTTTCTATAATAAATATATATGGCCTGATATCCGAAGGGAGTAACACAGTTAGCAGAACTGCTCACCATAGTACTCCCTTTATCCGGGATATTCATCAGCAATAACACAGGCCTTCCATTCCCGTCCTATTGACATCCCCAAACCAGTTGTGTTTTCAGAATATCCACAACGATTATACATGAGATAAATTGCTTACTTTACAGTTCCACTATATGTAGATTTCTCTCTTACATATCTATTGGGCATTTTGAAAAGAAAAATGCTGGTTATGGGTTCAGCAGACACAAAGAGCGGAAGCTGAAACCTTCTATCTGTGGGTTCAGCAGTGCAGGTTTGAGAAACCCTGTGGTTGTGTAAGAAAAAGAAGCCAACAAGACTGTCTGTACCTTAACCTAAAACAATAAAGATGACAATAAGATGTAAGGAAGATAGATATGCATGCTAATTTTATATTTAAATTAGGAAACTAATTATTCAATATGATTGGTTGTTTAATAGGGTGGCCATCGTGCGAAGAATCCTCAAAAAAACTTAATTAGATAATTAAGGAGATAAGACTAGATCAGCTTCTTTGAAAACTATCTGGGACTGGGCAACTACATTTAGAGGGTCATTGCGGACAGCATTTATCAGGGATATATGTCCGGTATAGATGTACATCCTCACTAAATGCCAGGGGGCCAATTCTCATCCAAAAGCTCCCCACATGTACAGCAGTGATGTGGGGGGAGCTCTGGACAGGGACTTATTCCACCCCTTGGGGGTGGAATAAGTCCCCCCCCCATATCGGCAGACATCCAGTCTGGGCCCCCACAAAGAAGTGAGCAGGGGAGGGGGTTCCCCACAGCCCGATCCTGGCCTTGGAAGGCCCAATTGGGGGTCAAGCAGCGGGCAACTGTAACTTAAAGCAGTTGCGGCTGATCGGGGCACTTTCAGGGCACATTGGCACCGGGGCTTCATGCAGGTCAGCCCGGTTGGGTTAGACAGGATCTGTCTGGGTCCTCTGCACTCAATTCTGATCCTGCGAGGCATGTCTAGCCCCCATGAGATCATAATCAGGTGCAGATCTGGCCCCTCCAGATTCTAGACGTCCAGATGGGCTGGACATGCCCCAATCATGATGGGGTCCTAAGCAAAAAATAGAAATTCTGGGAGACAAAAGGTAGGGGACCAAAAACTTTGCATATAGCATTTGATTTTCAAGATGCATATGCATAGTTTACATGCATGGATATGCAACATCCTAAAGCACCCCTGACTGAGGGCAAACACAAAAAAACTATATGGGGTAGTAAGCTAACAATGGTAGAGCAAGCCAAGAACAAGGGAAAGCAAAGTTCAAATCCTTCTCCCACTTTTTTGATGTCTGAGCAAATCACTTCACCCTCCATTGCCTAAGATGTCAATTAGATTGTAAGCATGCCTGGGCAATTCCCCGTTAACTGAATTTATATCATCCCTGAGCTCCGGTTTGAATAGGTAATTAATTAAATCCAAGTGTTTAAAACCTGCTTGTCTTTTTGACATCATTCAGGGAGAACATTTTTCTTCTTAGTTGCCTAAGTAAAGCTTCTTTGACTTTCTTATTTTTCAGGCTATAGATAATCGGGTTTAACACTGGGATCACAGCTGTATACAGCAGAGCAAATATTTTGTCTTCGTTAAATGAATACATAGACCGCGGTCTCATGTACATACAAATCATACTCCCATAAAACAAAATAACGACCATGAGGTGGGAGGAACAGGTAGAGAAGGCTTTGCTTCTGCCTTGTACACTTTGTATGTTTACAATAGTGGAGATGATGTAAGCATAAGATGTGAATGTTAAGAAACAAGGAGTCAGTCCGAAAAACACACATTCTGTTAAAATCACAGTTTCAATGGTGGAAGAATCACTACAGGAAAGCTTTATCAGTGCTGTGAGATCGCAAAAGAAATGATTGATTTCACTGGACTCATAAAAGCTTAATTGAGAGGTCATCACTGTATACAACACTGAGCGAAGAAAACTTATGATCCATGAAGCGGCTGCCAACAGAATGCAGACTGTCTTATTCATAATCACAGGGTAACGCAAGGGATCGCATATGGCCACATAACGATCATAGGCCATAGCCGAGAGAAGATAAAACTCAGTACATCCAAAGCTGATGAAAAAGTAAAGCTGCGTCATACAGGCAGTAAAAGCGATTGACTTCGTTCCTCCTAGGAAGATGTCCAAAATTTTAGAGAAAGTAGATGTTGTGTAGCAAAGATCTAAGAAAGACAAGTTACTGAGGAAAAAATACATGGGGTGGTGGAGATGAGAGTCGAGACATATTATTAGAAACATTGTAAGGTTCCCCATTATATTTAGTAAATAGAATACAAAAATGGCTGAACTAATAAGAGGTTCCAGTTCTGGAATGTTGGAAAATCCCAAGATAATAAATTCAGTCACCATAGTCTGATTGTTCTTCTCCATTTTCTAATCATCATTTATCTGTAAAGATTAGAATAAGGGGAAAAGAATTTAGTACCGTTTATAAACATAGAAACATAGAAACATAGAAACATAGAAATATGACGACAGAAAAAGACCACATGGCCTATCTAGTCTGTCCTTCCATAACAACTACAACAGTCCACTTTTTGCCTTTAGAGATCCTCTGTGTTGGTCCCATGCTTTCTTGAATTCAGTTACTGTCCTCATCTCTACCACCTCCACTGGGAGACTATTCCACGGATCCACTACTCTTTCCGTAAAGAAATATTTCCGCATATCACTCCTGAATCTATCTCCCTTCACCCTCATCCCATGTCCCCTCGTAGCAGAACTTGCTTTCAATTGAAAGAGGCTCTCTCCCTGAACATTTATGCCACGGAGGTATTTAAACATCTCAATCATATCACCTCTATCCCGCCTTTCCTCTAAGGTGTACATATTAAGATCCTTAAGTCTGTCCTCATATGCTTTATAATGAAGCCCATTAATCATTTTGGTAGCAACCCTCTGCACCGACTCCATCCTGTTCACATCCTTTTGAAGGTGCGGTCTCCAGAATTGCACACCATACTCCAAATGAGGTCGCACCAAAGACTTATACAGAGGCATTATCACCTCCTTTTTTCTGCTAAAACAACTCGTGACCATGGTAGACATTTATTTGCATGCCAGCCAAAATACCCAATGTCGCTCAATAGAGTTAAAGTTTAAAAAATGAATCAACTTCTATGACAACATATTTAGATTGGAAATAATTTTATAGATTTGTTAAAGAAATTAACATAGTGCTGTACTTACACAGCGCATTTACATGGGATGGCATATTTTAGAAAGACTGTTTATTTGGTTGCAGCAATGTCCAAGAGAAAATATCTGCAAATCGATGTCAGTTTTTGAAAAGAATGTGAGAATGTTAAGTCCAATGTAAAATCAACATATCTTCCCCCTTACCTTGGATGTGCGCTATGTGTGCGTTATATCACAGAAGGAAGCACAGACACGCATGGGGAATGGACGTCCCCATGCAGCAGGGGGAATCTCTTCATAGTAACATAGTATATGATGGCAGATAAAGACCAGTATGGTCCATCTAGTCTGCCCAGCAATTCATCAAGAGTAGGAGTACCTGCCGCTCCGTGCAGGTCGCCCCTCCCCATGCCTTTGTTTAGGGGTGCACCCACCACTCCGTTTAGGTCATTGCTATTTGTTGAGATATAAGAGATTGTTATGTTTTATTTCAAACATGTGTGTATGAGCTGACATTTGTATCATTCCAAACGACCAAGGGCAACAAGTACCTGCAGTGACCAAACTAGAGACAAAAGAGCTGGACTGACGATGATGCAATAGTTCCTTTATTGTCCCCAATGCGTTTCAGCCTTAGCCTTCTTCAGGGGGTGTGGATAGTAAGCCTCAAAAAATACACAAATAAGAACATGTAATATCATATAAAAATCAAATTAAAAACGTGGATAAACAACAACATGAATGTAGACTAATAAAAAGAAGCTAAAAAACATTAAAAGTTTTTAAAATAATCATACAACTTTACATATAAATCTAAGAAAAGTCTAATAAAAAGTCAAATAAAAAAGAACAAACAATGTAACTTTGGCTTTATTGGATCAATCTATATTCTCCTCTCCAGCATAAAATCTCATTACTTGACTGGACCTATTAAGGTATTATATGTCTTCCTCATCTCTTTTTATCAGTTTGCTATCTTTTTATCAGTTTGTTTTTTAATATTGTTTTTTAATATTTTTTAATAATTTTTTGATATTTGATAAAATGTATGTAGTTATGTTGTTTCTTATTCTTTTCTATTTGACTTTTTATATGTTGGAAAATATTAACATTACTTCTGATATTCTATCCTGTTTCATAAAACATATTTGATCATAGTTGATTAAAGAACACTATCCCCAGTTCAGAAATAGAGAATCTCTGTGAGAATTTTAGCATCTACAGAATGACATTGACCAGAATATACAATGGTCCAAATATAAGATACATTCCTTATATTCGGGCAACTAAGGAAGAACAATGAGTGTGGCCAGTTGTGGCTCCCTTAATTGGCTCTAAGCTGGGGAAGGAAGTGGTTTATGGTGTATTTTTATGTGATATACCACCTTTCAAGACAAAGTAATCAGAGTGGTTTGCCTCTTAACCCACAAGGCCAGGACAGCATATGGCCGCTTCCTCCCTGCCAAGACCAGGTGGGAAACTATTTCTTCTTACCCCACTGAGTGCATGCAAGTGCGGTTGCCTTATCTTCACTGCACACAGGCCGGGTACCACTTCCTCTTCTCCCACCTAGACAAGCGGGAACCTCTGACTTTTCCCAGGATCATTCTGGTCTGTCAATATAAGGCAAATTAGATTTGGGAAATATGTTTTACCTAACCCCCCCATCTTGTATTTGGACAAATATGGAATATTAACGAGGAATTGCATAAAGGTTTGCTAGCTCTGAATCTGTATTTACTTCTCTTGGGATTAATGTGATTTTAGCTTCATAAAATGCCATGGGAAGTCTTTTTCTTGCGCTTCAAACAATGCTATTAGTTTTGATGTAAGGATCTGTTCATCTGTATGTAACAGGAACTCGCCAGGCTATGGTGCCGAACGATAACGAACTGCACTTTAATAAACCTCTAGGCTTATTGCTTATTCATTTCTGGTCATATGGAACTAAACATACAGATAATAAGAGGCAACCATCCTTTTTAGATTTATAAACTATTAAAGGGAGACAACAGGCCTTGCACCCTTGCCATTACTTGATAATGGCATGGATTTTAGTCCATATAAAATGTCTGTTTCTCCTCTGCTTGTCAAATTAGCAAAACGGTCAAGGTATTTTGATAGCCACCCTCTGCACCAACTCCATCCTGTTTATATCCCTTTGAAGGTGCAGTCTCTAGAATTGCACACAATACTCCAAATGAGATTTCACCAAAGATTTAATCAGAGACGCTCTCATGTCCTTGTTCCTGCTGGTCATTGCTATCCCTATGCACCCAAACATCCTACTGGATTTTGCCATCGGCTTTTCTACCTGTTTAGAAAAGAATCACTCCTTGGTCCCACTTTTCTTTCTGAACAGAAGCACTTCACTCCCTATACTGTACCACTCCCTTGGATTTTTGCAGCCCAAATGCATGAATTTAGCATTAAATCTCAGCAGCCAAATTCTCCACAATTCTTCACACTTTGCTATTTCTTTCCTCATGTTATTTACTCCCTCCACATGTTATCTACTTGGTGCAAAGTCTATGGAAAAAGATACACCCGACCTTTGCCCAAATACAGACACTTTGAAAATTGTCCCTTGCTTTCTACAATGTGTGCTATTCACTTCTCAGAACTGCTCCCTTTTCAACCACACTCTCTTAAGCCTAGACATCTTTTCTCATTTGCAGCCTTGATATTTGTCAAATTTGTAAATATCATGTCACATAATCACCATTATATAGCTTTAGAGGGCATTAAATATGGAGTAGTAACCTAGTGGTTAGAGCACCTGCCTAGTACCCAGATAATCAAGGGTTTGATTCCCACTGGCATTCCTTGTGACCTTTGGCAAGTCACTTTACCCTCCATTGCCTCAGGAAAAAAGGCCTGGCAATCTACTTCTGGTGATACATTACCAAGAAAACCCAGAGGCAGCTGGTTCATTAGGAATCAGCACTGACTTGATGTCACAAAAAATAAGAATGAACATGATTTAAAATGTTAAAACAGAAAAAGACCACATGGCATATCTAGTCGCCCCTCCATATAAACCATTACAATAGTCCCCTTTAGAGATCCTTTTTGAATTCAGATACTGTCCTCATCTCTACCACCTCTTCTGGGAGACTATTCCATGCATCTACTACTCTTTCTGTAAAGAAATATTTCCACATATTACTCCTGAGTCCCTTTCACCCTCATCCTATGTCCACGCATAGCAGAGCTTGCTTTCAATCGAAAGAGGCTCTCCTCTTGTGTGTTTATGCCATGGAGGTATTTAAACATCTCAATCATAATCATCTCTATCCCGCCTTTCCTCTAAGGTGTACATATTAAGATCCTTAAGTCTGTCCTCATATTTATTTATTTATTTATTTAACAAGTTTTTTATACCGCCTTTTCCTTCAATCAAAGCGGTCACAAGAAATACAAGGTATAAACAAGGGAAACATAAACAGTATAGACATAACAACATATGGTAATGTAGGAAAAATAACAAGGGTTAACAATATAGTGGATTATTTATAAAATATATACAATAGATGATATCTTAGTCATTTGTTGATCCATAGTGCTTTATAATGAAGACCACTAAACATTTTAGTAGCCACCTCTGTACCAACCTCAACCTGTTTATATCCTTTTGAAGGTGTGGTCTCAAGAATGGCACACAATACTCCAAATGAGGTCGCATCCCACCTTTAAATAGAATCTCTAACCCGTTCTCATACCTTTTCCACTACAGAAGAGAGCTCTGTTTAAATGCATTTTAGATGTCTCAAGGGCGTACACTCCTTGGAGCATTTTAAACATGTTATTTCCCTGTGACAAATATTCAAGGCAAAAAAACATCTTGATACATTATATGGAAAAAAAATAAGCGGCCCTGTTGAATCTTTTGTGAAATCACACAGCACATCCAAACAAATGAGTAAAGAGCTGTTTCTTTCATTCCGGGCATGTTAAGAATATTCAAAGATGGTGTTCCTCAGAGTAGAGGAATAGATAGTGATCAGAAAAGTAGGCTATGAAGTAGAAAAGTCAGCTTCAAATACTGCTGGTATTCCTTGTGATTTCAGAAAAAAAAAAACCCTCCATTGCCTCAGGGCAAACTTAGTGGCCCTTTTACTAAATGCCACTAACCAGTTATCATGCATTTTAGTGTGTGGAAACTGGCTATGGTAAACCCTAAGCAGAGTCACAAATTAGGTATCTAGTGGCCAATGTAGTAGAATGCTCAAATGTTTATGAATCACTAGCAAAAAAATGCCACAACTTGAAGGAGAGAATATATATCCAAGTATAAAAATATTCCACAATTTACTTGTGGGTATTGTATGACAACTGTGATTTGTTGTCGAGAGAAATATGGTCAGGATGGCTTGCCTTGCTGATTTGGTGCTTCTGTGGACTGGAACGGGTAAACATAGATTGGATATTTACCCCTTCAAAAGGTAAAAAAAGACAAGGGGACATGTGATGTAGCACATTTAAGACTAATCAGAGAAAATATTTTAACTCAATGCATAATCAAACTCTGGAATTCTTTGTTGGATAATGTACTAAAAGCTGTTAGTATAGCTGGGTAGAAAAGAGGTGTGGACAAGTTCCTGGAGGAAGAATCTACAAACTATATACTAATTTGTTAGCTGAGATTTCATGCTAAAAAATGGAAGGTCATACATTTGGGCTGCAAAAATCCAAGGGAGCAGTATAGTAAAAGGGGTAAGGTACTTCTGTCCACAGAGTGGGACCTGGAGGTGATTGTTTCTGATGATCTTAAGGTGGCTAAACAAGTAGAAAATGCAATGGTAAAAACCAGAAGGATGCTTGGGTGGATAGGGAGAGGAATGGCCAGCAGGAAGGAGGAGGTGATAGTATGCCTGTATAAATCTTTGGCAAGACTTCATTTAGAGTATCGTGTGCATTTTTGGAGTCCACATCTTCAAAAGGATATAAATAGGATGGAGTCGGTGCAGAGGGTGGCTACCAAAATGATCAGTGGGCTTTGTTGTAAGACATATGGGGACATCTCATCAGCGTTTGACACAGTTAACCACCAAATTCTCCTGGAAAGATTACAAAAGATTGGTATTCATGGTATTACACTCAAATGGTTTCAATCTTACCTTTCTGACAGACAGATTAGAGTAAAAGTAGGATGTAATACTTCTCAATCAATAAAGGTACTGCAAGGAGTCCCTCAAGGATCCGCCCTCTCATCTCTTCTTTTTCATATTTATATACAACCAATTTGTGATATCATAAAAGCTTATAACATCCAATACACTATTTATGCAGATGACATTTTGATTTTTACACCTTTTTCCATTGACAACCCTGTATATTCCGATAGCTCAGTCTGTTTAACTGAAATGACCAGATGGTGTAAGGAGAATAATTTTTCAATCAATTATAGCAAAACTGAGGCCCTCATAATCACTCGTAACCCTGAATTCTTACATCCACCGAACATCAGAGTTGATAGCACAACCATTCCAATTAAAAAGGAAGTTAAGTACCTTGGTGTTACTCTGGACAGTGAGTTAAATCTCAAAACACACATTAATAAAACAATCAGGAATGCGTATTTCAGGATGCGTATTATAAGAAGACTAAAACCGCTTCTTGCCTCTGATCTTTTTCGTACCGTGTGTCAAGCGCTAATAACTCCTTTACTGGATTTTTGCAATCCCATCTTCCTTGGGCTAGCACTGCAAACTTTAAAACCTCTTCAATTAGCTCAGAATACTGCAGCCCGTATTATATCTGGAACATCTATTCATGAACACATTACTCCAGTTATGAAGGATCTTCACTGGCTCCCAATCCAAACACGCATCAAATATAAAACAATTATTAACATTTTCAAAATAAAACATCATATCTCAGCTAATAGTCTGTACGCCCTCATTCTTCCTGACCCTAGTTCCCGACCAAGAAGAAAGGGTACTTCTCACAGAGTAAGTTCTTCTAGTAATTTCAAAACTTCGCGCAAGGATACTACAGAGAGAGCATTTTCCTTGGCTGCCCCAATAATCTGGAACTCACTTCCAGACGACTTGAGATCTTCAACCGAACTCAAAGACTTCCGTAAGCAATTAAAAACTTTGCTTTTCATTGAACATTATGGGCCTATTACTTAATCTTCTGATCTACCTACCCACCACTTCAAAACTCTTTAAATAGTTTATTGTCATATGATATTTGTATTTTATATAACTTTGTAGTTAGCACACGTTATGTTGTAATGATTAATGTGCACTGTTTTGACTATATGTTTTAATGTTTATATTTTTCTCACTACTCGCTATAAGTTTTGTATGTTTTGTTTCTTTCACCGCCTTGATTGTAAGATAAGGCGATATATAAATACAGTTAAATAAATAAATAAATAAATAAAACTTAAAGATCTCAATATGTATACTTTGGAGGAAAAATGATAGAGGGGCGATATGATAGAGATGTTTAAATACCTCCATGGCATAAATGCACAGGAAGAGAGCATCTTTCGATTGAAAGAGAGCTCTGCAATGAGGGGCATAGGATGAAGGTGAAATGGGATAGACTCAGAAGTAATATGCAGAAATATTTCTTTATGGAAATAGTGGTAGATGTGTGGCATAGTGTCCCAGTTTAGGTAGTAGAGATGAGGACAGTTTCTGAATTCAAGAAAGCATGGAAAAAAGGGACTGTAAAAGAAAAAAAGGGACTGTAAAGGAAAAAAAAGGGACTGTAGTAGCCGACATGGAAGGGCAGACTGGATAGGCCATACAGTCTTTATCTGTTGTCACGTTTCTATGTTTCTATTATTAAAGTGGACTGGGGAATCCACTACTTACTCTATAGAATCTCTCTACCTTTTGAGAAACTGACAAGTACGTGTTACATAGATTGGCCATTGTTGGAAAAAGAATAATGGGCTTGATGGACCTTTGGTCTGACCCAGTATGCCATATCTTATGTTCTTATGAATAAAAACCAGTCCTAGACAGTGTATTCCATTGAAAAATCCACTATCCTGCACCCGCTGGATGCTGCCGGTTCTCACGTCAGGCAACCTTTCTACCTTGCATCAGCTGATTGAAGGGCTTTTAAAGATCGGCCCCATCAATCTGTGAAGCAAATTCTCTTGTACCTGCTGAATGCTGCTAGCGCTCATGTTGGACATCTTTTCTACCATGCACCAGCTGATTGAAGGTTCTTTAAAGATTGGCCCCTAGCTTAGAATGCGGTCGCAGGCACAGGTCCATGGGAGTGTGTTTGAAGGAGCGCTCCAAAGAGGCAGGTTCTACCCCTTTAGAGCCCCTTTGTAGCACATCAGAGTCACCAGAGTGGGGAAAAGGGTATCTTATGGGTAAAAAGAAGAAAAGATAGCTTATACTACCGGAGAAGAGATTTGTGACTGCTGTCAATCCTATGAATCGTAATGTTGTTGCCATTACCTCTACACCCATGGTAAGTTCTCCACCTACCCAGGACTCCTCCAATTGTTTGGATGTTATTACCCCACCCAGCCACCTCTGCACTCAAGCAACAGAGGATGACAGTGTCTCCCATGTTCTGGAGAGTTTGGCTCCTTGCTCCAATACATCTGCCCAGGTGGAGGTACTGTAGTCTCTGGGGAGATTGTGGATGTTAGTGCAATGTCAGCTTGTCTGACATTGCCTAAAGAGGTACATTTTTCTCCTGTTTCAGTTAAATCCATTTCAGATCCTTTTAACAATGTAACTTTGAAAGACATTTTTCTTGCTATTATATGTTTAGAATCTTTGTTGAGCTCTTCTCTGAAAGACTTTTCCGCCTTTACAATTGATATTGCAGCTAATCGGAGCAGGATAAGAGATCGTTGCCTGTTGATAATTCTTTATCTAAGGTTAATTTGAGAATTTCTTCTGTTACATTCATCTTGTACTCCATCAATGAAGGATAGCTTGGCAATTCACTGGTGTTTGGAAACACTGGAGAATGTGGAGGCCATAAAGATCTCAAGTGTGTATTATATTCTTAAGAGGAAGATCATTGTGGATGTAAAGGGCTTGAGTCTGGATCAGTTCTCTCCAGTGAAGAGTCTTGATCTGTACACTTTTTTGGAGAGTTTTGTGGATAATATTCCATCTTGTGCCACATTGATCGTCTATTTTTGCTCTCTTAATGATTGAAATAATGTTTTGTGGTTGTTTTTTCAGAATAAGAGCTTTTCATTTTGTAGTCAGAAATTTAATATTTTTCTGGATGTGTCCAAAGTCACTCAAATGAGGAGAAGGAGGTAAATTCTTGTGCTTAAGCCTGCTATCTTGGTGCTTGGGGGACCTTCTACCTTAAATTTCCTTGTAAATGTATAATTGTGCATCAAAATATACACTATATTTTCTTTGATCCTCCCCAACTGGAGACTTACCTTCAGGGCAAGTAATGTAGCTGTATTTTAGTTTTGTTCTTTCTAATTTGTATCTGTTTCTTCTGGAGTGGCTAAGTAGTTTGAATAGTGTCATTTTGTTATCCCATGATATGTGGGGTTTCAGACTTCCTTGATGTGGGCTTGAATTTCTATTTGGTGTGGTAATAATGTGTTCTTTCCTCAATGATTTTGGGGTAAAGTATTACTTTTGTGTATTTTCTTGTCTGTAAGATACTTTGAAAAGTGTATTGAAAAAAAAGAAACTGGTCAAGATCCTCTGAGACTTCCAAAAACAGATAGATATTTAGAACACAATGGGCCCCATTCTGATCGGGACGTCCAGGCTTCTGTGCACCTGATCGGAATCAGACACACAGGGGCAGATGTGATTCTGATCCTGCAGGGCACGTCTAGCCCCACGGGATCAGAATTGTGACTAGGCCTGTACATGCATGCAGGCCGGATCCTGATTCCAGTCAGCCTGCACGTACAGGCCTTTACCCGGCTAACTCAGTCAAGGCTCCTGAATGGAGCCGCGGTGCCATGGTGTCCAGTTGCCATGGCACCACGGCTCCATTCAGGAGCTGCAATCCCCGGCCGCCAACCTGTGCTGTCATTCCCCACAGCTCGATTCCTGATCTGGCTTCCCAAGGTTAGGGTCGGGCTGTGGGAAATCACCTGCACCCCTCCGACCCCTTACACTGCCCGGGCCTGCCGTCCCCCACCATCTAGGGGAACTTATTCCACCTCAGAGATGGAATAAGTTCCCCATTCAGTCTGCTGGCCCTAGCAGTGCCAGCATCAGAATTGGCTCTGTCAGGGGCTGTGGACCGCCCACTGCCCACCCTAACTCTGCCTCCACACCACCCCTTTCCCGCCCCGTCTAGCCTTCCCATACAAACACCTTGTTCGTACAGGGAGGTTAGCCGGGGATGCACAGCGGGCTGAATAGCTGGGATGGATGTCCCAACAGGCATCCATCCCTGCTATTCAAGACTTGTAATGACCCCCAGTATGCCTGATATACAGTTATAGAAAATAAAAAAGCATGGTTTATAGATATGGCAATCCCAGGTGATACCCAAATTGGGAGCAAATAATGAGATGAGTTGACACAATAGAGACCTTCAAATTGAAGTTGAAATGCTTTGGAAGATAAAATCTACTGTAATACCAGTTGTGGTTCGAGGTCTCAAAGCTATACCTAAGGGACTTCCTAAACTTTTACAAATTTTGGAATTACAGGACTTGACTCCATAAATCCTACAAAGGTCTACCCCACTTGGAACAGCTTACACCTTGGTCCAATCCCTGTATGATTCCTAGGTTTTGGTTATAACCAGAGTCACAGGATTTAACAGTAGAAGCACCAAAAAGTGTGTCAATTGATGCAAATGCATCTTCAAAGTTGTATACCAGCGCCACTGCTAGAACCATGTCAGTCATGTTCCATGACTTTGTTAGTAAGGTCAAGATGTTCAAATATGTGCATCGAAAATTAATGACAGATGCACCACCTAGCGGGAAAATGAATTTATACCTGGAAACCCCAAAGTGCATCAATTGACGCACTCGGCTGTTTTGAATGCATCAATTGATGTACTTTGGGGCTTCTAGGTATTCATGTTCCCACTAGGTGGCACATCTCAATCACTGCTTACAGTTTTACTCCGACATTACAAACAATAAACACACGATGACATGTAATGACGTCACATATTGCACGTATTTAACAAATAAGTAACTTCACATTAATTCACATCTGCATTTCATGCTAAACCCAGTCGTCGTGATAATGCGTCAATTGACACACTTTGGTATTTCTAGGTAAAATTCCTTTTCATCTAGTGTTAAAGCAGTCCTAGATTGTGCCTTCCAATGAAGAATCCACTATAACAAAACATGCTGTGCCCCTTATGTTAGAAAGAAGGCATTTTGTAGGAGAAAACTATGAAAACTCCAGGGAGGAGTGGCTTGAGCCAGCTTGACTGTGTCTTTTATTTCTGGTGATCTTTATTCCTGTTTCCTTATTGGCCAAAGGTTTGTATGATCTGGACCTCTGTAGAAAACCTTTCCTGGAATGTTTTGCCTTGTGAATCTATTAACTCCTGCTCTAGAGATGTACTACAAAGGCTTTTCTTTGGTCACGTTCTTGTGCCTAATCCACTTCCTGGTTAAACAGCTGTTAAAGATCACGAAAAACAACATGTTCTTCTCTTTCCTTGAAACCTCTAACAACTTTTCAGCTATGTTTCTAGTTTGACCAGCAGTCACAACAACCTCTTTAACAAAATTGACCAGAAATGACAATTTATAAAAACAAAATGACACAAAATGAAAATGTATTTAAACAAAACAAAACACAAAACAAACCTGCAGATAATATAGAAAACTAAACAAAATTATTATTATTTTTTGCCTGCACACTTCTATTATGGAATAAAGTTTCTTTAACTCTCATAATACTAAACGTATTACCTCTATTCAAGTTATGCAACAATTCCACTTTATTCTTTGTTGACCCAGCATCAACTAAACTAAACTAATAGATCCTTGTAATGCATTTTAATGGCAATACATTTTCTACCCAACCTTGGTTCCCTCTCACCCTTCTTATCCTCCTTTGATCAACCAATAACACAATACTATACAGTAATTCAGAGGAATCATTATCCTCCTATCTACATTCTCTCGTCTCCACTCAAACCTCATTTTCCTATTATACTTCAATTACTTTACTATCCAATTATTCTTCCCCCTTGCTAATATCTTCCGGATATCCCCACCCACCACCTCCCCTTTCCCTTAACCTAAGGTAGTGATCACACCAGCTGAAAATCTACCCTTTATTTTATACTATTTATACTTTTTATCTGAGAAGTGCAAAATGGTTTATTTTATTAACTCTATTGTTTTGGTGTCTTACCTTTTGCAAAGCACTTTTTACATCTTTATTTTTCAAGCTATAAATAAAGGGGTTGAGCAGTGGAATTAAAGCAATATACAGAACAGAAATGAGTTTGTTTTGGTCCAGTGAATACATTGAAGATGGTCTCATATACATACACATCAAAGTCCCATAGAACAATATAACTACAGTGAGATGGGAGGAACAGGTGGAGAAGGCTTTGTGTCTCCCCTCCACTGAATGCATTTTCAAGATGGTGGAGATGATGTATGTGTAGGACATTAGGGTTAAACTAAATGAGGTCATTCCAACCAGTGCCCCAGTGACATAAGTCAGAACTTCAATAAGGTCCACACTGGAACAAGAAAGCTTCATCAGTGGGGTAAGATCACAGAAAAAATGATCAATTTCATTAGAGCCACAAAAATATGAATGAGATAAAATAACTATATGCATTATGGGATCTAGAAATCCAATAACCCATGAGGAGGCTGCCAAGAGAATGCAGACCTTCTTGTTCATAATGAGCATATAACGCATCGGATGGCAGATGGCTATGTAACGATCATATGCCATTGAGGCAAGAAGTAAAAATTCACTGCCTCCAAAGGACAGAAATAAATAGACTTGGAGCAGACATCCAGCAAATGAGATCTTTTTGTTGCCTGTTAGAAAGATGGCCAACATTTTTGGAAAAATGTCTGAGGTGTAAGAGATATCTAAGAAAGACAAGTTACTAAGGAAAAAATACATGGGAGTGTGCAGGCGATGATCGATGTAGATCAGAGTCATGATGAGAAGGTTTCCAATTACGATACTCATGTAGACCAGGAAAAATAAGAGGAAAAGGGGACTCTGCAATTCTGGTAGGTCTGAGAACCCCAAGATGATGAACTCTCTCATCATAGTATTGTTCTCCATTTGCTTTCCATTCGTTTCTGTTTATAATCAGGGAAGGAAACTAAGGAGAGAGAAAATAAGAAAACTGCATTTTATTTGGAAACCATTGTCAACAACATAAATCAGGTGTTCATTTTACACCCAATAAAAATGTGCAAAACATTGTGAAACACATAAAAATGCCAACGTGTCTCTTTCTCTCTTGCAAAATAGCACAACAAGAGACTGGAACTAAAAATCAATACCTGAAATGAGGTGCGGGGAAACCAGGACGGGCTCAGCTCCTCCCTAAAGACATTGAGCTATGGACTGTCCCTAGCAGAATCCTGTGAAGAAGCAATAGAAACAAATGCAAAACATAAATACAGCATATGCAGTTGAAGAGAGGACTCAGGGAAAATATTTTCAAACACTAAATTTATAGTTTAAGAACAATTTCATGTTTTTCCCTCCAAATGTAGGAATATAAAAACACTTGGGCAAATAAAAAAATGAAACAGGAAAACCACCTTTAAGACATGGAAGTAACATATGAGCAAACTGATATTTTCAGCAGCCCAGGCTGCCGTGCTTGAATAAGACTGCTGATGAACCTGCGAAGTTCATGTGCTTATCAAACTAGTTCACTGACTTCAAAAACCAATTAAACAGAGACACAGTCTAATAGGATGAAGATGAATGACTGCAGGGTAGTATACCAATGTCATGAGAATATATAGATGTGATAGATTATCAGTGAGATGCTCTTTGCCAAAGCTAAAGAGGAAGGAAACCTGGTTGATAATGACAAGCAATGATTCTGTAATGTCAAGCCTCAGGCCTGAATTTGTCCTGTAAAGTGTTTGCTACAGCTGTGGAAAAGCCAACTTTAAAAAAATTAATTGAGTGACAGCAATTTAATTGAGGAATTTCTGTCCAGATATTCGGCAGTGCTGATATATCCATACATTTCACTCAATATCCATCTAAAAATAATCTGATTTTCTGTGATTGGATAGCTCTCACTGAATAGCAGCCTCAAAGAATATGATAGTAAGGACTGTAGGAGGCATCTGAACTGCCCAAATCACTTCCTACTGAAAAGGGGCAAAGGAAATATATCTAAGAAAATTAATAAAAACAAGAGGAAAAATGGTTCATCAAAGAAATGGCTGCACAAATAAAGGCAAAAAACACAGCTTTCACAAAATTCAGAAGATCACAAAAAGAAGAATGCAGAAAAAAATATAGAGGATAAAACTAAAAAGAGACAAACAGAGAAATAAGGATAGCAAAAGCAGAGGCAGAAGAAAAGATGGCTAAAGATATGAAGCGTGGAGACCACATTTTTTTCAGGTATATTCAGGAGAAGAGGAAGATCAGAGGTGGTATTGTAAGACTCAAAAGTGCCAAAGATGAATTTGTGGAAAGTGATATTGAAAAAGTGAAAATGCTAGATTAATACTTCTGTTCTGTATTCATGAAAGAAAATCCTGGAGAAAGACCATGTTAAGACTGACAAATATACAATTGGGAATGGAATAGATAGCACATCAAGCACAGAAGATAATATTTGATACTGTTCCTCATGGAAGGCTTATCAATAAACTGAGAAGCTTGGGGATAGTTCTCAAGGTGGTGAACTGGATCAGAAATTGGTTGACTGACAGATGACAGAAGGCAGTGGTAAATGGAACTCACTCAGAAGAAAGGAAGGTGTGTAATGGCATGCCTCAGGGGTTGGTCCTGGGACTGATATTGTTCAATGTATTTATGAGTGATATTGTGAAAGCACTAAATTGAAAAGTCTGCCTTTTTTGCATATGACACATAAATTTTCAACAGAGTGGACACTTCTGAGGCAGTGGGCAACATGTGGAAAGATCTAGAAACACTAGAAGAATGGTCTAATGCTTGGCAGCTAAGGTTTAATGCAAAGAAGTGCAGAGTCATGCACTTGGGAAGCAGAAATCCAAGGGAAATGTATGCGATAGGGGGTGAGAGGTTATTGTGCACGGACCAAGAAAAGGACCTCGGAGTGCTAGTGTCTGAAGATCTCAAGGTGGCAAAACATTGTGACAAGGCGGTAGCAAAAGCCAGAAGGATGCTGGGCTGCATACAGAGAGGAATTACCAGCAGAAAGGAGGAGTTATTAATGTCACTGTACAAGTCACTGGTGAGGACTCACTTGGAGTATTTTGTTCAGTTTTGGAGACCATATCTCGCAATGGAGCAAAGGCTATAAAAAGACTGGAAACGGTTCAGAGGAAGGAGACCAAAATGATTTGGAACCTGTGCCAGAAGACATATCAGAAGAGATTTGAAGACCTAAATATGTATACCCTAGAGGAGAGAAGGGGCAGGGGAGATATGATACCCTTTAAGTATTTAAAAGTCATCAATGAACAAACCTTTTTCAAAGAAAGGGAAAGCTGTAAAACTAGAGGACATAACATGAAGCTGCAAAGGGGTAAACTTAAAAGCAACACTAGGAAATACTTTTTCCACTGAAAGGGTGGTGGATGCTTGGAATGCCCCCCAATGGAGGTGGTGGGGGCAAATACAGTGACAGAATTCAAAATGGCCATGGGACAGACACAGTGGATCACTTTATATCAAGAGTATAAAATCAAAGCAAACTTAAATCCAGTATCTTTTATGTAAATAGAAGGGGGCTGACCTGTACAGAGTGGCAGGTACAACCCTAAACATAGCCATAGAGGGTGGTAACCTGCATGGAGTCGCAGTTACAGCCACTCTAGCCACCTTACTGAGCAGACTAGATGGATCATGCTGGTCTTTATCTACAGTCATATACTATGCTACTATCTTAATACGTATCCCATAGAGCCCAGTTACCTCCAGCCTCCCTTCAGTTCTTGGGATTTAGGAATCCTCCATGCTTATTCTGTTGTAATATTGCCTCTACCACATCCTTTGGGAGGTCATTCCATTAGTTTACCCAACATCTACTTGAGAGCCCTATGTACTGAGTAGCTTTATTCAGAGAGCAGTAAAATTATGGAACACTATTAGAGGGGAAAAAAAAACATTTGAAAGGCATGATATCCCAACTTGGCTCTATGGGAAAAATCATGATACAAAATTTTAAGACGAATATGCTACTTGAGGTCTAAGATAATATATATGTATTTTTTTTCACTGCTGCAGAACTAGGGGTGTGCAGGGGAAAAAAATGTTTCATTTTCTGAAGAAAATGCTAAAACTTTCATCTTGTTTCATCTTCGTTTTCTCATTCCCTCTATCATTCTCAATTGAAAAAGATATAAAATGAAAAATGGGAGATTTTCTTGCCATTTCCCAATTCATTTCAAATAACCGCACATTACTACTGCAGAATTGACTACAAATGCCCATTGCCATCCCCTCACTTTCCCCTCTTAGTTCTTCTGTCTTTCTCAGATTACCATCAAGAGATCTCTAGCTCTTCCCTTGCCCTAAACCACTTACGTGAATATGAAGCTATTAGGGATGTGTATTCATTAGTATACTTTCTGTTCATTAGCAAACCTTAAAAAATGTACTTCCGGCTAAATTGGTTTAACATATTATAATCTATCTATGAAACAGCATATGTTAGGATTATTAGCATGCATCAGAAAGCTCAAACATGTGGGGAGGTTTTATATATTATAATGGAGTGCAAAATGGAAGCCCAAAAATCAAGAAACAATCCCAAATGAACTTTTTTTTGCCCTGGTCACATCATTAGCAGCTATAGCCGCCACTCTGGAACTTATCTTTGAGCAAATGAGTTTCTAGAGTTGTTCTCTGGCAAATTGTTCAAGGCATATTATAACAAATGTTCACCTGCTTTAAGTAACCGAGGTATCTGGATGCCCGGCCTCGCATGACCACAAAATGACCCCATTACCCCCAGACTTGGGCACTTTACTCCTTACCGCCACCCCCCCCCCCAATTGCCTCTTTGCACAAAGCACAAAAACACTGAATTTTGGTATAACTATTTGGTCGCAGCTTTATTGACCATATTCCAACACCAGCCCAACATGGGCCAACCCAACATTCTTAACTCCAAACTACCCCCCCACCCCCCCTAATTCGGATGATGCCCCCCACCAGCTATTTATAGCAAGGTGGTACATCATCCTCCCCCCATTCCCCCTACCACCCGCCTCGCCGTGTTATTAGCAAAGGCCGACTCCGGTTGCCTTCCACCGGGCAGAGACCCCAACAGTGATGTCTCTCCCAACCTAAGGAGCACTCCGCTCCCCTGCAAAGCGGCATCAGCCGCAAATGCCCTGCCGGGACGGCGAGCACCAGCTCGCTACCCTGAACACATACCCCTAAACAACGTCACCCCGACTACCCCCCTACCCAGCTGCGACAACCCCAATCTCTCCCTCCAGACAAAAGAACATGGGAGGGTGGAGAGGGAAACCTTGTGCCACTGACAGTCCGGCAGGAAGAGGGAGATTGCACGCCGCCGATCTCCCACACTTCCTTGCCACCCCGCCCCCGCCAACCGCCGGAACCAATTGAATCGCCCCACATCACAATGTGGGGGCGATTCCAGTCATGCCGGCTCCTCCCTCCCCCCCACCCCAACTCGCACAACTGCACGCGAGGGCTCGGGCCACGGGGACCCGGTTACTATACCGGCCTCGGGACCCAGCCCTGCAGTGCGGCGGGAATTTTCTGCACAGACCCTGAAAGAATCAGGTTAATCCTAAAAAGCAGTGGTAGGGTCAATAAACTAGAAGAATGACCCAGGGATTGGAGGTCTGAGTGTTAAGTTCCATACAGGGAATTTGCATGCATATTAAAGCAAAGTAAAAAAAGACATCGTTGCTAGAAAGACAAGCAGCCATATTGTTCATCATCTGCTATTGCTTCTACTGAAATTGAAAACAAAATTGATTTGTAATAGAATAATAAAAACTGATTTTGAGCATTTGCCAGCGCTAGATAATGGCTTAGATTTACTAAATTACTCTGCCGCATAAATGCATGCTAGTGTGCACTAAACACACATTAATTATTTCAAGTCCCATTTTAGGTAAGGTGACCTATTTCCTAATAATTCACATTAAGGATTATAGTCTTATAGGTATAGATACAGTTTCTAACTAACACAATTGACTGGATTATAACATAGGATGGTATTACTTACTACTCAGTGGCCTCTTCTATAATGTGAATGATGATTGGGTGTGTGGATTAATATTTTAGCTCTTGCAGTTCCCAATGTTGTTTTAATTGCTAATACCCAGGGACTTTAGTTCCTTAAACTGTAAATTCAAACATCCCCCAAAGATCAAAATACAAGGGACTCATTTGTGAAGCATTTTTTCCATAAACTTTATCTAAGAGACAAATGAATCAGGCCCAACTGCTCCTTCTATATTGAATGTTCTGAAGGACTTGCCAGTTTTCCAAATGGCATTGGTTCTAAATTATCAGGGTATATGATAACATCTCTTGCACTAGGAATTTTTTGGATGTTAATCGTGAATCCCTACAGGCAGCTTCCACAGCAGGGGCACAGTCATGGGTGGGCCTCATGTAGCATGGCTCCTCCACTTGGAGTCTGGCCAACACCACAGGCTAATGAAAGGTGAATTAGAGGCAATGTTTCAACATCTGTATTACCTTCTGCCAACCCATGTTAGCTTGGCCCTCACCAAAAATCAGTCCTGGCTTTGTCACTGTTCCACATCTGCTTTTGATAACACTTTCCCTCACTTTCCACTCGTGGGAGAAACAATGTATCTACAAGGGAACCATGTATGCATCCGTGAGCACCAAATTGCTTGTACACATATACCTACAAATTAATGCACATGCAATCTGTTTGCATGCTTAAAAGTTCTTGCACACATTAAATGTGTTCTGAAATAATGAGTTTGTGAAAGAAACTAAAAAAAAAATGTTCTGAGATTTAGAAACATTAATTTTAAATGAACATGGACCTTTTTTTTTTTTGGGGGGGGGGGGGGGGGCAGAATTTCCTAGCTAGCCAGATCCTTTTGAAATGTGATATTACAATGCATTGTGGACTTGTCAACCTTGCTATGAAGAATGGTTGAGGCAAACAGAGTAATTGAAAAAGTGTTTGGACAAGTTTCTGGACAATAGTTCAAATGAGTCCATGCTAAAAATGCTTTACCATGCAACTTACAAAAAGTGTATGTGCACATTCAAATGAGACTTAGGGGGTCCTTTTACTAAAGTGTGCTATGCAGATAGTATGTTTAGCATAGTGGAATGACCATTGCTGTTAAGGAAGGGGAACATGCCATGTGCTGTCAATTTTGCAATTAGCATGGGAGCAGCCATTTCCATCTCAATAGGTGCACCTGTGATAAATTGTGCTGTGTGTTAGGACACACAACCATGGGTTAAATGGCAGCAACATGCTGGCCACACCAGCATGTTGCTGCCATGGAGGAATTGAAGTTAGTGCACATTGTTTTAGCTCCAAACACACATTAGGTTTTTGCACCTTGTCCCCGCGCGGCTGCCCCTAATGGCCAGTGGTGTTAAGGGCTTGTCACGCAGCACATATATTTTTAAAGGAGCGTGGGATATATTAAGGCCAAAGTGGAGATTGGTCTTAGGTATTTTAGCTCCTAGTGAGAACTCAATAATTAAGCCACGAGTAGAGGGAAACAAGGCATTTATTTCCCCTATGTGCAAGGGTTCAATAAGACACTAGAAATCAAAGAATGTCCTTTGTTCATAAAGGTACCAGTAATAAGCAAGTAAAACCAATTGTTAATCTCTTCACAATTAGTTGTAAGGGTTGGAGTGAGGAATTCAGTTCATTCCAGGACAAAGCAATTAAACAAGACTTCTTCTTACTTTACAAACACTCTATGGACTCTAGGCTGGAAGCCATGCAGAAACTACAATCCATAGGTTCTTCTGGAAGAATGGGAATAGTGTTTGCTTCTTCTGTTTCCATAAACTCAGCTTCACTACTTTCCCCTTCAGAGTCCACGCTGTCCCTAGCAGTTACAGCTTTGTGTGAACTATCTCTGGGAGCTTGCCTCCAATAAGAATGTGCTTTTAAGTCTCTGGGTAATTCTTCAAACCACTCTGGTTTCTTTCCTCTTCTTACACCATGAGTTTTATATTTAGCAATGTTTCTGGGAGCTAAGCATTCTTTAGCAGGAGTAAAACTTTCATAACTTGAGTCTTTGTAGTTTGAAGCTCTGGAGCCTTCTCTCTCTTGCACGTCTCTGCAACAGGTTTTCTGTTGGTAGCTTCTGGGCAGTGCTGGACTTCCTAGAAGCTTGGTAAAACCTGGAACGGATTCTCCAGCTCTATACTTCAGTGACAAAGTAGTTTTGTTAGGAATTTCTTCCCTTCGGTTACCTGGTAAAACTTGGTCAGCATATTCCAATGTCTGACTGCTTTCTTCAGCAGACTTCTTCAGAACTTTGGCTCTCGTAGCTTGGCCCCTCTGAATTCTGGCTCTGTGAATTCTGTCCTTTTGGGCTTGCTTAAGGAGGATTCCTTCCTTCTGGTTTCTCCCTCTACCTTCAGCCGTAATCCTTGTTCCTTCTGCTGTTTCTCCTTCTGTGACTGCAATTGCGTCTCTGTCTTCAAAGGCATCTCCTGCTGCTTCCACTGCTGTCTCCTCAGCTGTCGCTGCAGCTCTCTCTCTTGCTACTTCTCCAGCTGTCTCTGCTTTGCTAACATTCAGCTTCTGTTTATAAAGGGATCTTCCCTTTGAATCTCCCGGGCTTATCAGATGCACCTGGTTAGATCTCCTAGCCTCATTAGCTTGTGTAAGATCACTCCTGTTCCCTCTAGCTGTGCTTTGAGGTAATTGCATCTCTTGAGCTTTGTGAAAAACAGAGCTTCTTTTCAACTCTGCATCTTTATTGGCACTCGCCTCATGACAACCTACATAAGGGCTCTTACAAATGCTGTTCAAAAAATTTACCAAAGGCATGTTACAAGTTGCCCTCATTTAGCAAGGTCACTGACCAATATAGATATAGTAGAAAAATGTTCATCATCCATGTTCACTGCAGCAGAAAATCTCTCTTCCCTACAAGTCCGAAGTGAGAGGGGCTGGCTTGCGGTCCTCCTACGCACATAATGACGCCCCAACAGACTCACACTGCCTACCCCTTCAACAAATAGTGGTTGAAAACAGAAGAAAGGAAAGGAACATGCAGCTGAAGAAGATTGGAGATCCTGATGATAATGTAGCCTTGTAACTATAGCTTCATTTTGCATGTATTTTCTAGTAGTAATACTGTATTTGTTTTCTTGAGATAAAATAGAAATAACCAATCACATTGAAGAAGATTGCTAGTTTATGGAGAAGAGCAAAACTAGTTGGCAATTAATGCAATTAAAATCAATTGTCCATTTTTTTTATGTTTGATTTCTGGGGAAGTTGTATGCTTTTGAAAGATTTTTCCAGTGATCTGCTCTACTGTTATGAGACTATTTTGAGTAAGTTGCATAGTGGGAAAGAACATGGTACTTTTGTACTCACATACCGTAAATCAATTTTTGAAAAGAAATTAGGAGGGCCATATCTTCAAACTTACTCCTGCTGTTTTCTTCTGTTCTTATTTGGGCAACTGGGTTTCTAGAATGGGACCCTTTTATTAAAGATGTGTATAGTATATACTGTACTATTAGTGGCAAAACTAATACATGGCAATTTCACCAGTCAGGAGCCTGCCCAGCATTTTCACAGCAGAGAGTGCAGCATCAGGAAGCACAACATGTGGTGTGATTGATGTTGGTGAACCAACTGACACCCATAGAGGCACATTTTGGAACGACAACCATGGAGACATCCAAGTTAAAACATGCTGGCCAACATAGTGATGTTGCAAATGTTTCTGTGGACGTGTATGGGTCATGCAAAATCAGTGCTCGCATTTCTCCACATGTTCATGGGCCTGTGAAACAATGACCTATATGTGTGCATAATGGAAGATGGAAAGCTGAGCACCTGCAAAACCCTCTGAGAGAACAATGATGATGGAAACATGCAAGACTGCTACGAAATAGGGATGTAGGTACAGTTCTGAGAACGAAGATGTGCGGAAAGGATCCATATGTGGTTAATCCCCCCTCCCCCATGCCAAACCTTTGCAAATGATCATGCACTCTACAAGGAGCAAAGAAGAGCACAGGGATGGCCACTTGGCAGCACGACTTCTCTTGGCCCTGGCACTGGAGCAACACCTCTACCATTCATATCCATGCAGGCCTCCCCATGCTGCAGCAAAACGGGTCTGGGAGAGAATACGCATGGCCCTGGCAGAGTAAGTCACCGAAAGACACAGCACACAGTGGGACACATAGCTGCAGTCAGACAACCAGTGTGCAGACAGGGAAGGGGCGTATCCGGAACTGGATGAAAAGATAGACGACAGGCCTCACCCCCTTGGAGACACCCTCAGAAGGGTCTCTAGAACAGCACACATTTGGGCAAACAATGCTATGCATGTAGCCACTGTCTCACAGATCAGTAGCATAACTAGAACCAGGGAAGGAGGGTGGGCACACACAGACAAGTAGTGCAGTGTAATAAAACAAGGGGGTAAGAGACAGGCAAGACTCCAGTGTTTGTATGCCTTTTAATCATTTTAGTATGATTTTCTTACTGTGAAATCCTGATGGTTATATAAAACAGACTGGGATGACCAGCATTAATATATATTGTGATGCAGCGGGGGCTGATGAGAGCCCGGATGAGAGAAATGAAACTGTTTTACACAGAGGAAAAGATGTGCACAGAGTGCAATGTTCAGAGGGGCCAGCTAGAGGGAGCAGGAGTGCAGTCAGAGAGACTGGAGTGCCACGCCCAGCTGGTCAGGAGCACATGACAAACAATTCACATGCCTCAAGGAGAGGAGTTCTTTATAAGGAAGAACTGCCTCAAGCTAAACAGAGAGGACCGTGTCAGGTCCAGGAGAAAGGATCAGGTCAAGCTGGAAGAGAATCGTCTCAAGCCAGAGAAGGACCTAACAGAGAGTCTCCAGGAGTTAACAGGAAGCCACAAGGAGCCAAGGAAGGACCGGCTCAGGTTGGTGGGAAAGCTGTTGGCTGGCGGAGGAGAAAGCCTTACATTGATTGCAAGCAAGAAGCAAGTGGGAATCAGCTGGGAAAGAAAAGCCAGGCTGAGCACAGAAGCCAGGATTTGGGCTGTTGCAGGAGCAGGCACTTACCAGGAGAGCTGTTCCCACGGTTGAAGGGTAAAGCAAACTTTCAGAGAAAGGATTGGCACAAAGCTTCTGAGTGGAGGAAGCAAACCAAAGGAGAAGACCTTTCTTCACCAGGCTGCTGCAATAAAAGGTATGGAAAATATATGCCTAAGAAGAATGCTGTGAAGGATAAAGGTTTATATAATGCTGATATAAAACCTCTAAGAAGAAGGGATACTTGTAAGCTCAATATAGCACAGGGCCGACGCCCTAGGTTAGGCCCAGGACATTGGGACTTGATAGAGCAAATATACAAAACCCCTGAATATTGTTTGCATGAAACCAGGGACACTGAATCAGAGGTATCGGCGTATGAGCAAATGCAAGTGGATCCCATAGAAGATGTATCTGACCATGACATGGATTGTACATTGTGTATTTCCGGAAGTCTAGAATCTCTGCCAGAGTTGTGATCTGTTTAAAGTACCCACAGAGCATTCTTAATTTGGTTAAGCACCACCATTCCTGTAATGTATGATAGTTTTGTTTTGAAAAGCCTAAGTTTGTTATTCTACCTGAAGTAAGGACTTTTGCTTTCACGTTGTAACCCAATATTTTTGAACCTCAGGAAAGACGGGAAATAAAAGCCTTATTTTTCCCACCACTCTGATTAAGTATTTCATTAAAGATTTGGAGCTCAAGGAAACTACAAAGACCAAGAGCCATTTGGGCCTTGTAAAAGACTCTCAAATCTTAACTTTATATTTTGTGTCGCACCTGCCCTGGCATCCACTGGCCACCAAGGAAGTGTTGGTGACACAATATATATGTTAATTGTTCTTTGGCACACTATAAATAGCAGGAAAGTCTTAGGGGCATGTTTACTAAAATCCGCAAAATAGCGCGCCGCAAAATAGCGCACGGCAATGCGGCACTGAAACGCGCAGAAACGCGTTTAAACGCCCCGCACACGTGCGTGTCACCCCCGCACAGGTACGTGGCTCACTAACGGGCCCCGTACAAGTGCGGGCCCGCAAATGTCCGATAGAGGCGTGGAACGGCGAAAGGAGGGCGGAGGAAGGCTCCGGAGGGGCGGAGGGACAGGGTCAATGGGTGGAGAGTGGGAGGGGAGAGGCTCCCCGCACAGTATCGGGCCCGAATTTGCATGTAAAAACTACCGCGAGTGAAACACTCGCGGTAGAAAGCATTTAAAGGGAAGAGAAACCATTTCCGTCAGCAATGTACAGGAAAACCGGGGAAACCAGCAAAACGTGAGCAGTGTGATACATGTGCACAGCACAAAAGTGAAAATAAAAATAGAAAATGACCACAACAGAACTATTAAAAATAGTAATTCAGCTGGGGAACAGTTATAGTGATGGGCAAATACAGAAATCACACCCAGCAAAGCTCCAGAAAAAAGAAATGCAGTTTGGAAGGGTCTACTGAGAGGAGACGTTTCCAAAAAACATTTCCACGTTATGGAGCTTTCCTGGGAGTGTTTGCTATGGTTGCCCATTAATATCACTGTTGCCCAGCGTGGTGATATTTTGTCCCACATTTCCCGTGGACATTTCCGGGGTTTATGTGCACGTTTGTCACCAGACAGGGTGCATATGCCCACAGTAGAATTGCGTAGAGCAGGGTATGTGACTCCATCCTGCCAGGCTTACTGCCTCCAGGGGCTGCACTGTCTCTGTGGTACAGCGGACAGAGTCATTACCTCTAGGACCAGAGGGCAGAGGTTCAAAACCCAGCTGGGGCACCTGCCAGCCCAGTCCCTATATTTTACCCACCACTAAATAAAGATAGCGCAGACACCCCTGTATGCATGGTGAAAACACCCATATTTTACCCAACACCGCACACACACCACAACAATGGGCATTACCTACAGCCAAGTCCCCCAAATGCAGTCCCATACTGCCACATTGCAATCAGGTCAACTGCTTTTTCTGAGAGAAGTTCATGCCAGCATGTTGGCGGACAAGTACATGTGGTGCAGGGGGCAGTGGCTGCTAACCACAGAAGACAGAGGCCTAGCCATGTGCAGGCTGGCACAGTCCACTGCAACAGACAGGTCCTGCCGGATCCACAGTCATGGACAGTCCAGGGAATCCAACCAATCTGTGGCTACACAGTGGTGCAGTGCACACAGACAGTGCATACAAGAACAGAAGGTCACAGGTTCAAAGCCCAGCTGGGGCTACTGCCAATCCTGCCCACATATTTTTCCCACAACTAAACAGTGATAGTAAGGACACACCTTTCATGGCGGGGACATATGCAATGGTAAGACATCTATCTTTTACCCCACTGAGCACAGACACCATGAACAGGGGCAGTACCTAGAGCAGAATCACCCAAATGCAGTCCTGGTGGGCCACACACCAGTCAGGTTCCATGCTGACACTCATACAAATGCCTGTGCTGTATAGCTATGCACCACCCCCATGGCATGTAGATGTAGCCCATGCATATTCATGAGGGATAGCAGGAAAACCCGAACAGTGTGATGCAAACCTGGACTGGAGTTGGGAATCTGTGCCGTAAAGCAGCAGCCATCAAGGGCAGACACACCCACACCCACAGGCCCCATTGGCCAATGTCTCCTGGAAAGGCAGAACATTGGACCGTGCATGCAGCACCCAAAACGAGCACTTGCATAACTTACCAATGTCACCCTACACCTGAGGTATACGGTACACAGCTCGGAGACGTTTGCTAGGAGCACAGGCAGGCAGTTATCCATACGTTACGTACATACTGCTAGTTGACCCCATCCAAACAATCTGTTAGGTGTTTGCGGGGCATGCTCCAGGCCTGGCCTCTGACGGTGCTTACCACCCTGGGGAGTGACCACCAGCTGTAATGCGTACCATATCCATGCCTTGCCGTGCTCAGGACCGGTTTGGTGGGCAAGGCTACTTACCCCCTCAATCGTAGCACCATGATGGCAGTTGTGTGGAAGTGTGTGTCTGTCTATACAGTGGGTGTTGGCTGCAAGCCCCTTCAACAGCCCGCACTGCCAGCACTGTTGCCAGTATTGGCCAGTCAATGTGCATAATGAGGTGCAAGGTACCATGGGTATAGCCAGGGCAGGGTGGCGTGGCCAGGATGCATCTGCACTGGGCATAGGGCCCTGGCAGGGACATTGGCTGGGATATTGTAGTGTCCGGCCACCACCTACACAGACAGGGTGGCCAAAGCATGTCCTTCTGGGGGATCACGCTCACCCTGACTGTGCAGTGACCACAGCATGGCTAGGCCCCTCCATAGTGCTGTATAGTAGTTCTCTCATGTGATAGATATGGGTTTCTCTTTGGGGCCCAGTCACTGATCTATCTGCTTGCTGTGTATGCAGACAGCCCAGTTCTGGGTGCATGCATCTCCATTGGGAACATGCACTATGGACTAACCAGCAGACTGTTTGTAGCTGGTAAATGTCTTGCTATAATGGCTTGCAGGGTGCAGTGGCTGTTGGCTTGCTGCAGGGGAATATCTGGTGGTGGAGTGCAGCTTACCATACCCTGGGCTTATGTCTGTCTGCTATTGTGTTATGGCTGTGTATGGAGCTGCCTGCCTAGGGGGGGTGGTGGTGGTGTTCCTCAGCAGGACTGGGGTTGATGTTGCCCTCTACTGCCACCTTTGCAGGGAGGTAGAGTGTGGATCCCTTGATGGGGACCATGTTTGCCACGGGGGGGGGGGGGTGCCTGATGGCGGCAGACAAGGATATCCATGGTGTTTGTGCAGAAACTAGCTATCTTACACATTAACACTGCTTTGGAACGCCCGCTTGCCCTCCATCAGCCATGGCAGGTGTTGTTGACCTGGTCCTGGCCACCTCATTGCACACTCAGGGTGAGCACAGTACCCGCACGATGTAACGGTGTGTGGCTACTCTGTGCCAGTAAAACACCCGGTCAGTGCCCCCTACTAGGCCAAGGTGCTGTGTGGGTGCACCCGGTCACTTCCCCCAACAGGGCCGAGGTGCTGTGGGGGTGCATTCCCCATCTTGTGTCCATCTGCGGACAGCTAATTTGCATGTGCAGTGCATCATGGGTACGGGTGGCCTAACCCTATCCTGTTGACACCAGCAGACTGTCTGTGCGGTGACGTGTAGGCTATCTGCAGCCAGCCAGGGGCCTGCTTACAGCTATGGAGCTGTAGCGCAATGGTTACATCACTGCCTGTGCAGCCAGAGGTCATGGGTTCAAACCCACAGTGGGGCCCTTTGGTAGGGCTGTCCACAGCTTTATTTTTATTTACTGTACATATGTCTATGCCGGCAAGACCACCCTCAGCTTACTATACCCATTAGGTGCCTCTGAGGGTGCTTCATAGGGCGCCCTGTAGGCCACCTTATGGTTGCCATCCCTATAGGGTGCACTATACATTATCCTGTGTCGCAACATACATGCTGCCCTATAGGGGTCATTCAAGGGTGCCTTGGTGAACAGTGCACTGTAACATGTGCCTTATGGGCCGCCGTATGTTAACATGCTGGGAGAGTGCGTTTGCTAGTAGTGATAACAAAATAAAATTATACAGCCTCCTACAGCACTCCACAACATAATACATACTGCCTTAGCAGGCATATTTCACTGGGCATTGTGAGGAGTTGAACCCCTGATCCCTGCACCATTGGTCAGTGTTTTAACCATTGTGCTGTGGCTCTGTTCCTGTGCTTGTGCATCAGCGCGCCGCCTTGTGCCTATCAGCGTGCCGCCTTCTGCCGCCCAAGGGGACCAGTGCGCCGCCTTCTGCTGCCCAAAAATAACTGTGCGCCGCCTTATGCCGTTCCAAATTATTTTCCTCCTAAAGCAATGTTAATCATTACAGTTACTGCCTCAGCTGACCTTTGTCGTTGCGCACACTGGGGGATTGAACCCATGGCCCCTGCACCATTGGTCAGTGTCTTCACCGTTGTACCACGGCTCTGTTGTTTTGTATACTCAGCAGCGCGCCACTTTGCCTTTCCACGCGCTAATGTCGACCCCCGCACATTAGCGCGACGCACACACGTCCGGTTGCTTACTACCGTTTTTTTTCTATTTTCTGCCTGAACCGCCCACTCCTTATATGGCACAGGCACACTAGCACGGCCCCGCACGTTAGGAATGTTTAGTAAACATGCCCCTTAATGTGCCTGTTAAGGTGATTTATTGTAGCAATGCTTTATTTAGCAATGCTTATATACTGCTTTACACTGAGTTAAAGCGGTGTACATTCAGGTACAGTATATATTTTATCTTTATCTTTATTTGTAAGGCTTGATATACCACCCATGCTTGAGCATCAGGGCAGTGTACAATAAAACATAGGCTGCTAGAAAAGTAAAGGAAGAAAGGAATGACATTAATTGATAGGAAAGAAGCTGTAGGGGAAAGAAAGAAAAATAGGAAAGAGAACTAAGGAAGACATCAAACATAACAAGCCAAATGAATGGGGGGGGGGGGGTAGGGGAAGGGAGGAGAGGATGATGGGCTAAGTGGAGGACATAGCCTGAATGTCAAAAGTCTGGCAGAAAAGGTGGGTCTTAAAATGGGCTTTAAACTGGGGGAAGGAAGGTTCAATGTGAAGGGAGTGCAGGAGCGAGTTCCAGAGGGTGGGACAAAGGAAAAAGAAAGCTGAGTGCCGAGTGAGTTCAAGGTGGGCCTGGGATGGAGATGGAAGGAAAAGGCGGTTACCATATGCAGAATGGAGGAGATGGGGAGAGGGCTGGAGGTGAATGAGATCAGCAAGGTATTGGAGTATACCGGTGTGAAGAACTCTGTGGGTGATGATCAGTAATTTGTAAACAAATCTGACTTTGATAGGGAGCCAATGAAGGTCAAGAAGGAGGGGAGTGACATGATTGAATGGAGTAGAATTGGTAATGAGGCTTGCAGCAGTATTCTGGATGAGCTGAAGGTGTCGAAATTGATATTGTGGGAGTCCTGCAATGGCTGAGATACAATAGTCTAAACATGAGATTACGAGGGAAAGGACTAGAGTAGTGAGGGAGGAAGGAGGGAAAGATCGAATAGCGTAGATCTTATGGAGGTGGAAAAAGGAACTGCGGATGATTGCAGATATATGCTGGTGAAATGACGGGGAGGAATCTAGGGTGACGCCGAGATAACGGAGGGTGGAAACGAGTGGGATGGGAAGGGAGGACAAAGTGGAAGATAGTGAGGGGGAAGGAACATCAAAGGAAAACCAGAGAGCGGTGGGCTTACAGGGATGTGGGGAAGTCGATGATTCATTTCGCTATCAAAGTGTTCCTTGAAAAGTAGGGTTTTAGGTTATTTTGGAACTCCCTGAGGTAGTTGGGGAGATTGTTCCAGATGCCTGGACCGTATAAGGAGAAGGTCTGGCTGGCAGTGGATTGAGTGCTCTTTTTTTTGAGAGAGGGGACAGTGAAAGTGTTCCGCGAGGTAGTTGCTGCACACCTTTGAAGTCCCGGTAGATGCATGTGTATTTGCTGGTGTCCATATTGGTATTTTACAGAAAGTTCCATACGCCCTCTCCATGGTAAAAACACATGCTAACCACGTGTTTGCCCCTCCCTACCTGTAGCACTTTAATAAAGATGTCCCTATGTGTCCTTACAATATCATAGCAAAAGTCCTGACAAATTAGCTCCTAGATTTTGGGCACTGATTCCTGGGGTAAAAAATCCAAGTGAAATTATCTCCCTTATTTCCATGTAGCAAAGCTGTGTTGTCTATGGAATATGTTTTATATCAAGTCTGGGGGAGGCCCTGGAAAGCTCAGGTTAGCCTCAACTGTCTATGTGGAAATGTGGTTCTACAGCAAGTTTGTGGACTTCACAATTAAAAAGCTGCCCATGCACCAGGAATGTAGAATGCCCGAGGGTAGGAGATAGATTATTCAGCCATACTGAACCTCTGTGCCCTTTGAGGGCAGCTCTCATGGTAAGAGGGAACATTTATAAGGAAGATCCTACTTTAGCCTTGAAATAAATGCTTACCTAGGAATTATGTTACAAGGAAAGCAGATCCCTACCGTTCTTTATAAAATACTAGCACAAGTAGCCAGAAGGCTCGATCACTTAGACCATCCCTAAGACTGGTAAAGGTTTGTGTGTATCTAACGTGTATGTCTGTATTTTATAAAACACATACGCACTTGCGTGTTCTGCCCATGCTCTGCCCATGTGCATGCCCGCTATCAAAGTTTGCATCATCAAACAACATGCGCACTTTTCGACTGGTTGTGATTTTATAAGATACCATTAACACATGTATGTGACCACATCAATAAGTAGATGATCAATATAACCACAGATAGGCATGCCCTTGGTATTCCTTTTAGAATTACCTCCTAAATGTCTTATGCGGACTGGGGTGGAATTGGGGCAGTTCTGGGTGGAGGTTGGCAATGGCTGCCAATAGCAGTTATTGTGCAGCACATTAAGGCACAGTTCTTTTCATGACTGCTGATACGTGCAGTTGCACGTATCATCCATCTCAATAAGAACAGAGGATTGTTCCTTTCTATAAAGGGCTGATGGAAACATACACTTTTAAAGCCGTAACTGGGCCAGGGTTCAGGGATATATGAAAAACTTTGGCTCACCCAAGCCACTCCCTAGCTATGGCCCTAACAAGTCCCTTGTAATGTCTATATGATAAGGGCATCCATATATACTTCAGTCTTTTCTAACATTGCCTTGTTGATGCCATTTTCACATATAAATGCCTGATTTTATATGTGGAAATCATGAATATGTCTTTTATAAAATAACCGCCAAAATGTATCAAAAACTATATCCTAGCTGAGCCCCAAAAGTTCTACACATAAAACTCTCACACAGTCAAAGCAACGAGTGTATCAACAGCTCATTTTTGAGGCCCGCATATTGTAACCTATATGAACACTTTAAGCATGTCTACTTTCCATTAATCTTCAGATAAACTTCAAGGTGGGATCTTCTTGAAAATTTCTATAAACAACACTTTCTAAAAGCATTGTTGCATCTATTTTGTGTAGACAGTCAAAAGCAGAAAAGTAGAATGGGTACTTTTTGAAGCACCATGCACTTGTACTACATTCTACCTGCTTCCTAAAAGCCGCCCCAGGAATGTTCCTCACAACCTATCTCAAAGGACATGTATTATGGCGAAATGCACATATTTTTAATCACAATAGTCCAACAAACAAGCACGAGTCCACGTGCTATGTAGAACCCAGTAAAACAACGTGGACAGCAGAGAGGAAGGAATTTCTTTTATTGGTCACCTTTAGCCTATGGCCCGACACAGGCCGTGTTTCGCTACCTTCTTCAGGGGCAGGCTAAACTGTAAAGCGTGACGTTTATTCTTCCAAGCTATGGATTCATCAATTGCCGACAATAATCGTTAAATCTCCAGTGTGATCGTGTTGATGTTACAGCGCTCCTGCCGGCTGTACCATCATAGATGTTATGATGGTACAGCCGGCGGGAGCGCTGTAACATCAACATAGCCAGGAAGCTAACTGGGCAGAGGTGATTTTCAGCTGTTGCCCAATTAGCTTTAGCAGTGAAAGCTTGGCCAGCCTTTAAGCCCTTGCCTTTCGCCTCAGTGATAAGCAGGCAGTGACTGGTTTTCCAGTACTAACCAGTTGGCATCAGGACGTTCAGCAGAGGCACCCATCAGGACGTTCAGTGGCATTAACAATAATAGGAGAGGCTTAAAAGGCTAGGGCTCTTCAACCTGGAAAACGGCTGAGGGGAGATATGATAGAGGACTATAGATTAATGAATGGAGTGGAACGGGTAAACGTAGATCGATTCTTTATGTCATCAAAAAGCAGAAAGACTAGAGTACATGCAATGAAGCTACGTACAGGGCAATCTGTTTAAGGCAAGTAAGAGAAAATATGTTTTCACTCAACATGCAATCAAACTCTGGAATTCATTACCGGAAGATCTAGTAAAAGCTGTTAGTGTAGCTGGGTTTAAAAAAAGTTTGGATAAGTTCCTGGAGGAAAGGTCCATAAACCCTTTTTTGGTATATTCTGGCCTGCAGGGGCAGGAAATCCCTAAGACACTAGGCAACAACAGGTAAGGGCAAAACAGAAACACTTTTATTATCCTTCAGCTATCCAACATTTCATTTCCCCAGCTTGTTGGCTTCACAAGTCTGGTTCCCCAGGACCTTCTCCAGTCCACAGATTAAAGTTCAGTCAAAGTTCAGAATAAAGTTCACTCACTCATTTGGGCTATGGTGCCCCAAACAATTGCATGGAAAAAGCAATCTTTCAAAGCAACTCACCTCCTTCTGTTGTACAAGTACTGCCCCTGAATCTGACTCCAGTCACCTCCTAGCCTTCACAGCAGACAATCTTTTACAGGTAGGTGGTTTTCAGGTAAGCTCTAGGCAACCAGACTCCCCCCTCCCTCTCTCTTTCTCTCTCTCTCTCTCTCTCTCTCTCTCTTCAGGTCCCTTGCTTCCTTTCTCCTCAGGTCTCCTGGTTCTTGTGATAAACCCTGAGGCCTGGCCACACCCTCCCCAGGCATTCTCCAGCCTTTTCCCTTAAAGGGATAGGGGTTTAAATCCCTTCCAAAGCAATACCTCACTTGTGCTAGGCTTGACTAGTGAGTTTCCCTGCAGAGAATGGGAAGTTTCTTATACACTCCATCACACCATTATTAAAAAGAACCTGGGAAATCCACTGCTTGCCCCCATAAAAGCATTGTGGAACCTGTATGTCTTTTTTGGAAATTGCCAGGTATCTGCGACCTGGATTGGCCATTGTTGAAAACAGGATAATGGGCTTGTTGGATCTTGGTTTGACCTAGTATGGCATTTCTTATGTTCTGATGAATATCCTGGCTAGGGGAATTGACACGGCTTGCAGCTTGGCCAACCATGTTAATCCTTTTGAATAGTGAGCCCAATGTCTTCAATAGAACATACTATTGCTCAATAGTGCACAGTACTGCTTGATAGCACAGACTGTTTATCAGTGGGAACACTATTGAATAGTGTGAATGTTGTGAAATAGTGTGAACTATTGACAACATGGGGAAAATAAAACTTCAGGTTTTTCCTGTTGTTCTGGGTTAAAAACAATATGAAAGACATGGGAAATGACATTTTTCATATTATATGTTCACCCTTCCTTTTTTCAGTCCATTAATTAGCACCGAAGTAGCATAGAAAACATAGCACATATCATTTTTGGAACAGTCATGGAACATTTAGATAGGCTTAGAATTGGAGCAAGAACAAAATATCTAATGATATTGAATCTGGACACGATAGAGACTGAGCAGTAGATTTTCCTTCCTGTATGCCGTAACCTGATATATGTAAATCAGTAAGTCATGAACTTTAGATTCAAAAATACCCACACCTAAGTTTCCCAGAAGTCTAACATTTGGAGAACAACTTTGTATTACCACAAGAGACCAATTAATAAACTTTTCCAAGTTATAGTGTCTGCAAGAATAGCTGTTCTTATTAGATGCAGTGCACACGCTTGATTGCTATTTCTCCTTTAGAACAGACATCCCTAAAGGACAGACTGAGAACACAAATATGCTGAAACTTTCTTATCAATGAAGAGAAGATCACTCATCTCAAAAGTAAGCAAGACTCACATTTATTAATTCATTTTCATGTTTTTATTAAAAATACATGTTGACTACATTTGTTATTTTTGCAATCAACCCTTCAGTAAATTTGCTTCAGGAACTGAGAACTCATTAAAGATTAGGCATTAGTCATTTCTGATGTATTTTTGTGTAGTATAAGTTGAAATTAATATTAAGAATAGATGCCAAAGAATTCAACACAATTAACATCGGGAATACTCAGTCCATTACTATCAAAGACATTTCATGACATTTATATCTCTTTTCACTGGGGCAAAGCAGTATACATTACAACAAACTGATATACATAGGACAGTGGATCTTATTTATAAGACAATTATTATATGCCAGAAATGTTACATAAAACAGTAAAACTGATAAGGTCAGTATTTCAAGGTAATGCATCATTTCTTCAGACCTGCCATCCATTTCCTTAAAATTTCTGCTATGCAGTACATAAAATCTGTAAATAATGTCCTATAATTTGTGATAATTGCTTGATTCTGAGATTCAGCGGTGCCTCTCTTTCTCATAAAGCCCCAAACTAAGAGGTATGTTTGCTAATCAGTGGTAGGAGCTTTTACTAACATGCAGTAACTCTTAGTTCAGGGTTCAGCATATTTTAAGAGCATTGTGCTAACAGCTTGGGCCAAGCACTAATCGGTCAGAGCATTATTGGGCAAAGCCGGGTGGGTTTGGGGTAGAATGTGGTTATTGGTGCTTCATAATTAGTGCAGGCATTTTGGGTAAAGGTACCACTTAGAACAGGTTTACTTAATGCTACCTCAATGGATGGCATTAAGTGCTCCCTTGTACCAGTTAGTGTGGTATTGCATGATAACATAGTGGACAGAGAGAGATGCCCCCAAAAAGGTAGCATGGAGTTCCAAGCTAACTTTCAGGCCCCAGCGCACGTTTTCAGCGTGACCTTTAGTGCAATTATCTTATCAATGGTCTATGCTACAGTCCTTCATTTCATTCTGAGATGTCTGTTGGCTATCCAGTGATCTTTTACTTAAAATGTATCTAAGAAAAAAACACTTTTACACTCTTAAATTGCATGTAAGGGATTTTAGTATTTTGACAGGTGAAAAAAAAGAAGACTTTCAAAAAAGTATTTTAAAATCCAGAATATTTTGATAATGAAACAAAATATACAGCTGCTCATAAAGACTGCAAAATGTATAAAAGCTCCATTTACATTTCTAAGAATTACTGCCATGAATAAAGATAATGTAATATAAAGCGGAAATTAAACTGTGAGCATAGAAGTACATTTCCCAATGGGATGTCCAAATGTCCATTCTGAGACGTCAAAGCCAGAACATCTGAAAAAAAGGCAGGCACATGCAAGTTCAGTCATGATTTTGGAAACATGGACATGCCCAATGTGTCAATATAGAAGTCCCCAGGATAACATTTCCAACTTAAGACATCTAATAGCATAATGGTTCATGTAGTAGCTTAAAGGCAGAGTGTTCAGGGTTCATACACCACTGTAAGCCTTTGTGATCTAAGACTAGTCATTTAATTCTTCATCTTCTCTACAATCTCTGGATTTTTTAAGGGAAATCAAGCACTTTCCTGATGCATATCTGTGCCTGAAACAGGTATAATATTGACATATCTGTAAACATCTCCAATCTTTCTGAGATCTACTGGGGACATGTAATTACACTGCCACTCACTGGACATACCTGTGCCACACCCCCATGCCTACTTTAATGTCCCTGCCCTGGAGATGTCTGTGAACATCACTTGTGAAAAGGCTATGGAGACGTGTCCAAGATTTGACGTCCACGTGTATGTCTTCAGACAATTTGTGGATCATGATCAGCATCATTGCAAGAAGATCTCAACTGCAGAATATTCGCTTTTATTCTTCAATTTCAAGGGTATATAAAATTCAAAATATTAACATGAATCCACTTGCTTAAGTAGCATTAAGTGGAGAATATTTGCTAAACCACATTAGCTGCTGCTGTAGGGCTACTGTGAAAATACCACCAGGTAGTAGCAGCTAACGCGATAGATATTCAGATATCACAGCCTTTTCTACGTGCTTGATCTGGGGGGATGGGAGCAAGGTATGGAATAAGCGTGATGATTGTTATCAGCCATCATTCAAACTTGGTCATGCAATGGCTGCCGAATCAGGCCCTATCGTGGCTGCAGATAACGCCACCTCAGCGGCCAATCAAAGCTGTGACCGCCTATCCAGTGCTGAATGGCACCCTCTCTTATCCAACTGGTGCCTCAGCACTGATCCCTCCAGACAGCTCCCAATCCTTATTAGGAACAATCTAATGCTGATCGGTGCTGAAGGGGGGCAGCAATGTCTTTGTTATGTCAGTGCTGTGGATCTTTAGATCCAAAGCATTGACAATAATTTGAGGGTGGGGAGAACTAATCCAGCTTTTTGGGGAGCATCGACAGTGATGAGGGCACAAAGCTCATGAGAACTCTGCAGACTTGATTGCTATTTTTGCGACCACTGATTTACCACGGAGATCTATGAAACATGCATTGGCAGGCACTAGGGGACTTCACATGCTACTCCTCGAAAAAGATATCATGGGTCTCCACAGTAAATCCTAAACCTCTGTGGTATCTAAAGGGGTGAAGCTAGCAATGCCACCTACGCATAACCTGGAGGTTTGAGCCTTTACTGCTGGCCTTTGGCAGCTATCGCACTGTGATAGCTGCAAAAGGCTAACATGGTTTAGTAAATATGCCCCTTAGAGTGCTATAGCAAGCAAGAGATAAAAGATTAAGAAAAATTACAACTAATTTTATACATTTAGACTTCAATAAATGGGGAGGAGGAAGACTTGTACAGAGTAAAGGAAAAAGTAGATTGGAAATTTAAATCATAGACTAAACACACAGATTGCTCAGAAATCTAATATCATCAGGACCATATGATGAGAATGGGCAGACAGGATGAGTAAAACTGGTCTTTCAGAGTGATCATTTAATGTGTTACTAGGTCTATTTCAGTCCCAGTGTTTGCAAGAAACCTATGGCTGAAATTTCTTTATTTAGAAAAGATATCCAGATAGGATCTGAGCAGAATGCAAATGCCCTTATAGATGTGAAACCATTTTTAGTGGAATTTCATGTATGTATGTACTGATTACACAGATACATTTCCTGAGTTATGTCTGCAGTTGATTCTGGGGATCCTTCTGTGAGTCTGTCTTAGATTGTGACTGTTCAATAATGATTAAGGATTTATCCATCTTCTTGCATTTTCATGCACAATGACACAATGAGAGCTTTTATTAATATTGAACAGCATTCTGCAAAGAAATATGGGCAAAAAAATGCAATGTGTGCCTTCGAGTCAATGCTGACTCCTGGCAACCCAGTAGCTTCTGGGCTTTCTTGGCAGTGTGACCGGAAGTAGATTGCCCGGCCTTCCTTCCAAGCATTGATGATTAAGTCCTATTTTGTCAGCTAAAGTAACTGGCAATTCATGACAATGGCAGTGTTCCAAGGTACTGAATATCTCCTGCAGATCTGGCATCCATCACCATCAGAATATCAGTCATTGCAGGCAATACAGTATCTTGACAATACAGCAACTTGGATATATTTTCTAAATGCATTCTGCTTTGGTAAATTTTGTTAAATGTTGCGCTCCGATTCCTTCCAAGCATCAACAGTGCCTCTATTTCTCGCAGTGATAAGGCTTAGCTATTCTTCTACCACACTGCTACCCCTCCATTTCTCAGATCAAAGTGCTTCTCTAATGTAACAGTTCCTACTTATTGAGAGCTCTTGACCATCCAATGTACTTAAGAGGGCTAAATACTAAGGTGCATAATGTTAATGCACAATAATTGATTGTCAACATGGGTTATCAATAATGATGTCTATTGAATAACAAAAATAAAACGTGTTACAGTGAATTAACACATGTCTACATTAGTGCCCCTTAATAACTAGTATTTGTCCATATCCTCATAGTATTTTTGGGACAAACTTGACATTCATTTCAACTGAATAACTTAATTTAAAATTGTTTTAAGAAACTTTTATGATGATGCAAAGAACCATTATAATTCATGATATATCCATAATTATTCAGAATCTCCATTTATTATATTCTGAATTATACTGTTGCTAGAATATTTTTTATTTAAGAAAAGCAAAATTGAAAGAGTATACATGATTGAAGATAATGGGGCTCTTTTACTAACATGTGGCAAATGGTTTCTGCGCGGTTCAGCATGTGCTAAACACGTCTGATAACCACTATGGTGCACCGAGTGCAGACAGCACAGGGTAAAATCTGCACTGTCTGAACCTGCAGATTAATGGAGGGATTGGGGCAGGATGAGGGAGATCTCGGGGCCAAAGGTTGACATGGTGGCAGGTGACAGCTAGCATGCATGACATTGCCATACACGAACTGTCACGACTGCTGATAGCGTGGCTGCAATTACTGCTGCTCCAGAGGTGGAGGTAACTTCAGGTGTGCCACAGCAGCTTGGTAGTACAGTTGCACCGAAGGCAAGCTGCTGAACTGCGGAAGCCTCCCTTGTGATCTGCCATGATGATGCCCCTCCTTCACAATCACCCCTGAATTAGGTGACCCCCCCCCCCCCACCCGATCAAGTAACCCTCCCAATGATCCGTATCACTAGAAAAACTCAAATGCTCGCTGGAAAAAAAAAACTGTTGTAAAGGGCTTTTTTCCTGGCACTATATGAGAGTTGTATCAGTGCTGAGTTGCTTTGCTACCCCCCCCCCCCACACACACACCCTATCTACCCCCTACTTACTACGCTCCCCACCTCCAAGACTGATTTGGCAGCAGTGGCGATAGAGGAAAGGGAAGAAGAGAGAATGCTGCTCTTCTGCCTCCCTGGAAGCCTGCCACCCTAGGTGGATGCCTAGTCTACCTGGTGCTAGTGCCAGCGCTGGCTGCTGCTTGTGTTTATAGAATCCAGCATAAGGGGCAGAGATGGTGCTTCAAATTCAGATGCTGACATTTATATCTACTCTTTATTTTACTGCCATCAAGTCAGTGCTGACCCCTGAGAATCCAGCTGTCTCACCAGAAGCAGATTGCAATGGAGGGTAAAGTGACTTGCCCATGGTCACAAGGAGTGCCAGTAGAAATCAAACCCTTGATTTTCTGGGTACAAGGCACTTACTCTAACCACTAGGCTACTCCTCCAAGCCGTAAAATGGATAAATGAATATACATAACGTACCCAAATACACTTGTAGCATATGAAATTTAATAATCTAAACATGTATTGCCACCTTCACTTGTGCTTCACCCAGGATACATTTTTGGTGTGCCTTGTGCCATCCGAATCCCAGCCCTTTCTTATTCGGAGGCTATTGGGCTATTTAGTGATTTAAATGGCCCAATACTCTCCATATAAATTCTGAAAGTGTAATAATAGTCAAATTGTATGTTCACCAGCTGGCAACAAACCTATAACTTGTATTGAATATCAGCTAAAATGTGTTTAGCTTTGAAAGTATTAAAAAAGGTACTGTAGGCTGCTGTTCCCTCTAGTTTCATTATTTTGTAGTCAAGTGGTTAAGTGCTCACTGTGGAGGGGGATATAACAAATGAACAGAGAAAAAAAATGAATAAAAGCCTAACCCCATCCTGAAAATGTCTCCATGAAAATGCGAGAGAAATTATGGATTGTAGCTCCACGAGCTGCAGACATTGCAAACAGTTCTGAAAATCATTTCCACCTGTTGAGAGCTATTTGCTTCAGTAAATAGCTTTGGAGAACATTCTCTAAATTCTGTTTTCCTTTTCTCTCTCCTTACATATAGCAGCATTAGAGAAAATGTGATCCATTGAAGATTACAATTTTTGCACAAAAGCGTGCTTATTACTACAGAAAGAACCATAGTATTACCATCGGCAATTCTTTCTGTTGACGTGTCCCAGAAGAAATACCAGCTTAAAAGAAAATGAAGAACCAAACCACAGTAACAGAATTTATTATTCTGGGATTTTCAGGTGTTCCAGACTTGCAGCTTCTCCTGTTTTTTCTCTTTTCACTGATCTACTTGAGCATCCTCATGGGAAATCTTATCATTTTATCACTAATATGCTTTGATCATCACCTACACACCCCCATGTACTTTTTCCTCAGTAATCTGTCTATCTTAGATATCAGCAACACAACCAATGTTTTCCTCAAACTGTTGAATATATTTATAACAGGAAAGAGAAATATATCATTCAATGCCTGTCTGGTCCAAGTCTATTTCTTTATGAACTTTACAGGCTCGGAATTTTTGATTCTTGCTATCATGGCATATGATCGCTATGTGGCAATTTGCAATCCCTTGTGTTACATGCTGATCATGAATAAGAGGACTTGCACCCTACTGGCAGCTGGGATGTGGGTAGCTGGTTTTCTGGACCCAGTTCCTCACACGATTCTTATATCTATGATGGATTTCTGTCACTCCAATGAAATAGACCATTTCTTCTGTGATGTCACAGCGCTTCTGAAACTCTCTTGCTCTAGCACCTTCCTTTTAGAATTATTTACTTATGTTTTGGGTGCTCTCTTAGGAGTTACCCCCTTATTTGTAATCCTGATGTCTTATATCTACATTATCTTTGCCATTTTGAGAATCCGTTCCAGAGAAGGGAGACACAAAGCCTTCTCCACGTGCTCATCTCATTTAACAGTGGTTATTCTTTTCAGTGGGACGGTATTATGTTTGTACATGCGACCTTCATCAATGTATGCACAGGATCAAAATAAATTATTTGCTGTATTTTACATTGCTTTAACCCCCCTGTTTAACCCTATTATTTATAGCCTGAAAAACAAAGATGTAAAAAATTCTATGATCAGAGCAATGTATAAAAATTATAGTATTCTTAAACAATGACGATTTGCTTAGCTGATTCTTTGTAAGAGTGCTGACTATAACACATAAGGGTGTATAGTTAAGTATGCTACTCAGTTAGTTGGGGTGTAGTGCATGTCTTTGGTGCTACATTAGAAAGTAGCGTGGGGCCCTGTGTTAAAAATCTGTGCTACCAGGGCAGCGTACATCTGGGGTTGCATGGGCATTGCCTGGGCATTCCCATCACAGAGCCATTAGTGTGGGCCGTGAAAGCCCATGCTGCCTGTGCTTGAGTGGAAGCAACTATCATCTAGCAAAAGGGGTAGTGGTAGTTGCTCCAAGTGGCATTATTAACATCACCAGCTGCCAAGATTCAGGGGGATGGCTCTGCATCAGGCACAGTGCCCCTCACTAGTAATGCAGTCCAAACCAGCATTACCAGCATAGAGATTAGTAAACATCCACCATAGTAAGACTGTGCACAGGCAAGATTTGTTTGCTTTTGGAATTTTTAGATATGTTTCCTGATGTTGGGGTGATTTTTCAGTTTGTTTCACACATTCATTTTAAATATTTTTTTTCATTTACATTAGAATTTTTTTAAACATAAATTAATGCTCTTTAAATCAGTGTTGCTCACTCTATATTTGTTAAGGCAAACCAATGAACTGAATGCACACCAATGGACATCCTAAAACTTGCAGTGAAGAGAGTCATGAGCTCTTCAATGAATTTCATGTACAGTTTTATTTTGTTGCCAAGGAGACAGATGACGACTTTAAGGTGCGATTTTGGGTAACAAGCCATCTAGTAAGTAATACCACAAGGAGACATCAGCAAGAGGCCTTTAATATATGTATTTCTGTCAGAAACTTTGCCCTGGATGTTGGGTTTTTTTTGTGTGAAAGTGGGTTTAGATCACAGTTTATTGTATACTTGAGTGACTATCTATGCAAATAAGCCAAGTAAGATGAACATCTGTAGTGATGGAGTTAATTTGCTCCTCTCCTTAATCACCAGATATGCATATAGGGCTAGGGTTACCAACTGGCTCCAGATGCACCAAACAAGATTGATACAGTCCCGAGTTTGCACCATCGCATGCAGGAACTTGTAGTCTTGTTTTTCTTATGGAATGCAATAGAGAAATCAGAGCTACAAATCCATGCGTGAAAGCTTGTCAGGGCATCTGGAACCAGTTGGCAACCCTATCAAGAACATGTGTGTTGCTACACTGGTTTCAACGACAAAATGGCTGCATCAGAGCTGGATATCCTCAAACCGCTGCCCAGTCCTCCTATAACAGCGCAACTCTGATGCAGCCGTTTTGTCAGTGAAACCAGTAACGGCCACAGGCAGCTTGCTCTAATAAGAACTAACCTGCTTTAAAATAAATTAGCCATGGTTCAGTGTGTCTGAGCTGCTGGTCATATGGACGTTCTATCCAAATTCCTCTCCTGATCCTACCTACTCTACAGTGGTGAATCTGGGTAGTGCCACAGCAAATCTCCCACCCTTCCTTCATTCAGACAGAGCTCGGGTATGCAGCTTTAGCACTTGCAGGGCTGGCATTAAGGCACAACCATATGATTTCACATGTGCTAACTGTATCTCTAAAGCTTGTTTCTTATCTGATTGCATTATATATTGAAGGGTGATCTTGGGTTGACTGCAATTTGGACAGTGACATCTTTGTATTTAGTTTAGAGTTTGGAGGCTTGAAACAATTCATGGTGGAGGAATACCTTATACGGGAGGGTTAGATAGATGGATGGCCAGAGTCACTCAAACAAGGATTCTTGACCACTTCCATGGTCTGGATGGGCAGTAGGCATTCCAGCAGTAAGGGTGCAATGGTCTGCTTAGCATGTGCTGTGGACACCATGCATTAAGGTGGCAAGCATGCACCATAACGCCCAAAAAATGGCTGTCAGCTTAACGCTGGAAAAGGAAGCCTCAGCAAAAGGCAATGCAAAGGTGATGAATGAAGGACATTTGGGAGCTGATGACAGATCCATGGGCATCCTACATGGCTGTCAGTCAGTGGGATGAGCATGTGGGAGGCAGCTGTATGAAGTCACTGGGGGTGCCCATATATAAGGCTGTACTATCAGTGTGTGGCATAGGATGGGAAATACATGTGTGCATCAAAAGGATGATGGAGCAGGAGTGGTGACGTGTAGATCATGCACAGGAGAGGCATGAATGAAAACACAAAATATGGAAAAAGTACCTGCATGGGCTATGGTGTTGCAGTTTGCAGGACAATATATGATTGCATATAACCAGCATGGGCTGATGGCAACTCACCTGACAGATGTGCATACAACAACTAGACAATAATCGCTGATATTGGTCATATCAGGCACATAAGTAGGTGTGATAATCCTTGCAGGTTGCCATCCAAGAAGTAGGATATAGCTGCATATAATGTTGAGATGTGATGTAGCCAAATCTGTACAGTCATAGTTATGATGGAAGACTTGAATCATGTCTTCCAGTTATGTTATATTTGTATATATCTAAGTGGTATGTATCATACTGCTGTTAGCAGGTCAGTCGAAGTGTGGTATATTGTACCAAAAACATATTCATGTATATAAGAAACAGGGACTTTGAGAACCTGCATTCCTCTGAGGCAATGGAGGGTTAAGTGACATGACCAAGGTCACAAGGAGCAGTCATCTGAAGGGTGAAGGTGCATGGTGCGCATTTTTCCTTTGACATGCCCTGTGCTCTGATGGCATAGTCTTCCTTACACCATGGTATTTTTCACCCCGAGCATGCACATATCCACTCACAGTATGTGGGTGGAGGCATCCCGAACCAGGGCCCAAACTATCCACCCAGTTGAATAGCCAGTGCCATGGACCAATGGTCATGGTGAGCAGCCTGTTGGCCACTCCATTCCTCCCTGACATCATGGCACACACACACCAGTTGAGTGCTGCAGTTGGACACCCTGATTTTGCGCATGTGCCGTACAGCCCCCCCCCCCCACACTGCTAAAGCCACCCCCCCCCCTGCGAAAGATGTCTCTAAAGAGGTTGAAGGACAGCCACATTGGCACTATTTTAAGGGAAGCTGCCTTTTGCTGCCACTTTTCGGAATACTGCTGCTGCCACTGCCAGTCTCTAACTCCCAAGATGGCTTCTGCGGCAGCTGGGGAGGGAGTTTACAGAGTTTCTGCCTAGGGTGGCTGTGAGCCTTTTGCTGGACCAGGTTATCTTTATCTTTATTTGCACAGCTTGATATACTACCCATGCCGGAGCATCAATAAAAAAAAATGTAGGCTACCAGAAGAGAACAAGAGAGGAAAAGAACACCATTAACTTATAGGAACGTGATAGTAAAAGACAGAGGGAGAGAAAAGTATGGAAAAAGGGACAGGGGTAGACACTGAACACAACTAGCAAATGCACATATCCAATCACAGTATGTGGGTGGAGGCATCCCGATCCAGGGCCCAAGCTATCCACCCAGTTGAATAGCCAGTGCCATGGACCAATGGTCATGGTGAGCAGCCTGTTGGCCACTCCATTCTTCCCTGACATCATGGCACACACACACCGGTTGAGTGCTGCAGTTGGACACCCTGATTTTGCGCATGTGCTGTTGTGCACAACTTGCTGCTCCTTCCCCACTCCACCAGGGAAAGGGGCATGTGTCCTGCTATGTATGACCTCAGTGAGCAGGGATCAGCATGTGTTCCACTGTTCCTGCGGCTGACATGCTCGCCATCACAATGACTTTGGCAAATGTGCCATTGCATTGGAGACACAGAGCCAGTAGCAGGTGATAGCTACTAAAATCCTGACACCATGCTGACATGGCAGCATGGTGGCAGTAGGGGTGGTATGCAGTCGCGGCATGTCTACTAGGCAAGTTAGGTGGCCGCCTAGGGCCTCTGGGCCAGATGAGTATGGCAGCAGCACTCATGACTGGCCGTACAGCCCCCCCCCCCACACTGATAAAGCCACACTGCTAAAGCCACCACCTCCCCTGCCAATGATGTCTCTAAAGAGGTTGACGGACAGCCACATTGGCACTATTTTAAGGGAAGCCGCCTTTTGATGCCACTTTTCAGAATACTGCTGCTGCCACTGCCAGTCTCTCACTCCCAAGATGGCTTCTGCGGCAGCTGGGGAGGGAGTTTACAGAGTTTCTGCCTAGGGTGGCTGTGAGCCTTTTGCTGGACCAGGTTATCTTTATCTTTATCTTTATTTGCACAGCTTGATATACTACCCATGCCGGAGCATCAATAAAAAAAAATGTAGGCTACCAGAAGAGAACAAGAGAGGAAAAGAACACCATTAACTTATAGGAACGTGATAGTAAAAGACAGAGGGAGAGAAAAGTATGGATAAAGGGACAGGGGTAGACACTGAACACAACTAGCAAATGAATGGGGTGGGGAAGCCAGGGGGAGGGGGTTGATGGTCTATGCAGAAGGCGTAATCTCACGCCTTATTGAAGGGCTCCGACCAGGGGAGAGTTTAAGTGGTCTGAAGAGGGGGGGAGGTCATAGGTCTGACAGAAAAGGTGAGTTTTAAGGAGAGCTTTGAACCGGGGAAATGACGATTCGGTACGAAGGGAGTGTGGGAGTGAGTTCCATAGGGCGGGGCTTAAGAAAAAGAAAGCAGATCTGTGAGTGAGTTCAAGATGGGCCTGGGAAGGAGAGGGGAGGAAAAGGTGATTGCCATGTGCAGAGCAAAAGAGACGAGGGTCGGGTTGGAGGTGGATGAGATCAGCCAGGTATTGGGGTGTGCTGGTCTGGAGGGCTCTGTGGGTGATAGTGAATAACTTATAAATAAATTGAACCTTGATAGGGAGCCAATGAAGGGTGAGAAGATGGGGGGGGTGACATGATCGAAGGGGGAAGAGTGAGTGATGAGACGAGCGGCGGTGTTTTGGACGAGCTGGAGGTACCGTAGCTGGTATTGCGGGAGACCTGCAATAGCTAAGTTAGAGTAGTCTAGTCGGTTAATGACAAAAGAGAGGACTAAAGAAGTGAGGTAGGATGAGGGGAAAATTGACCGAATAGCCCAAATCTTGTGGAGATGAAAAAATGAGCTATGAACAAGTGCGGAAACATGTTGATGGAAAGAGAGCGAGAGATCCAGAGTAACACCAAGGCAGCAGAGAGTGGAGACAAGAGGGATGGGAAGAGTTGAAAGAGTGGGAGATAAGGAGGGGGAGAGAGTACCAAAGGAAAACCAGATAGTGGCAGACTTGGAAGGATTAACATGAAGGAAGTTACAGGTGAACCAGTTAGAAATGAGAGCAAGACAGGCATTGAGAGTGGTGAGGTCAGGGGCCAAGGGGTTAGAGTGGTATAGAAGGAGAATATCATCCGCGTAGTAATAAGCGGAGATTCAGGCCTGTTGGATGAGCAGTGCAAGTGGTGCAAGAAATGCATTGAAGAGAAGGGGGCCGAGGACAGAGCCCTGAGGGACACCACAGTGCAAGGGGAGTGAAGGGGAAACGGTGGAGCCTGATTGGACAAAAAAAGTGTGGGAAGATAGGTAGGCTCAGAACCATTGAAGAACAGTGCTGTGAATCCCAAGATTAGATACACGAGTAAGGAGGGTACGGTGGTCAATAACATCAAAGGCAGAAGAGAGATCTAGAGAGACAGCGATAGAGAGATCACCACAGTTATGAGAGTGATATATCTCGCTGAGGAGTGCCAGAAGGGTGGTTTCAATGCTATGTCCAGGTCAAAGCTGGATTGATGGTGGTGAAGTGAAAGGGTAGAGTCAAGATGTGCAGCAAGTTGCGTGAAGACAAGCTTTTCAAGTATTTTTGAGAGAAAAGGGAGATTTGATACCGGGTGCCAATTTGCAGGGACAGTGGGATCGAGAGCAGGTTTTTTAAGAAGAGGACGGACAAGGGCATGCTTCCAGATAGTAGGAAAACAACCAAAGGTGAGGCTAGAGTTGATCATGAGAAGAATGTAGGGAAGGAGTGTGAGCAAGGGGTCAATAAGCCAGGAAGAGGGGAGGGGATCGAGAGGGCATGTAATCTTTTGGGAAGTGGTGATGACCTTGGTAAGTTCGATGAAAGTGACAGGCCAGAATGTGTGCCAGGTATGAGGGAAGGTGTGGGACGAAGGGGAGGAGTGCATGAGTGGGGAGGTAGAGGGAGAGAGAGAAGGGGAAAGAGGGTGAGGTACAAGGGCTACAGGAAGAATGGAGAGACTGAATTTTATCAAAGAAAAAGGAGGCAAGACGGGTTGGGGTGGGGGCTTTGGGAGGAGGGGCCGACGATGCAGGGGAGGTAGAGGACGATGAGAGGAAATGCAGGACCTGGTGGAGACATCTAGAAGAATTGGAAGAGGAGGAAATGAGGTTTGAATAATAGGCTTGCTTGGCAGTGGTTATCATTGAGTGGTAAAGATGGTGTGAGTAGCGAAAAACAGCAATGGAATCAGTGGAGGGGTGCTTGCTCCAGATGCGTTCAGCACGACGAAGGTGGATGTATTGTAGATAGAGACCGGGGTAATACCGAGAATGGTGAGAGGAAGGATGAGAAGGGACGGGAAGAAGTGGAGCTAAAGTGTTAAGAGTGGAGGAGAGAGTGGAGGTCCAGGATCAACCTGCCTATCTACTGGGAGAGTGGAGAAATCTGGGGGGAAAAGGGAATCAGCTGGAGGGAATTGCTGTAAGGTGAGCGGAGTGATATGATGTTTGAGTACCTCAGAGGCAGAACCTGAAGTGTGTGTCTTAGAGACCCATGGAGAAGGGAGAGAAAAGGAGAAAAAAAGGCAGTGGTGATCGGACCAGGGGAGGGGGAGTGACGAGACACTGGACGTCAAATAAGGGGAATGAGCGTAGGTGAGGATAAGGTCTTGAGTACTCCCTGAGGCATGAGTTGGGCAAGCAATGTGCTGGGTAAGGCATAAATCTTCAAGGAGGGATAGGAGGACTCTATCACGCGACCTAGTAGGGGAGTCAAGGTGGATGTTGAAATTTCCTAGGACAGCAGCATGGGGTTGTGCATCACTGTTTCAACAGCGGCAGCATGTCTGTGTGCTGTCACTGCCACCAGGGCCGGCCTGTCCATAGAGCAAGAATGTTGTTAGCACAGGGCCCCGTGCTTCAGGAGCCCCACACCAACAACATTCTGCACACTGCTCACCTTCTTCAGCAGCACCCGGCAGGTTCAGCACAGCTCGTTACAGCCGCCGAAGTGAAGGGCGTTGTTCCCTTCACTTCAGCAGCTGTATTGTAAAGAAGATCGCAGGCGCACCGGAGGTCAAAGGACACTTCCTGTGTCCTGGCTCTCAGCGTGCCTGCGATCTTCATTACAATACAGCTGCCGAAGTGAAGGGAACAACACTCTTCACTTCGGCGGCTGTAACGAGCTGTGCTGAGCCTGCCGGGAGCCACTGAAGCCTGCCACGGGGCTCTTTGGGGAGGGGGGCTTGGGCTTGAAATGGGCTGTGGAGGCTAGGATTGGAATTGGGCTGGGGGAGAGCTATAATTGAAAATGGTCTGAATGGGGGGGGGGAGACAAGGATTGGAATTGGGATGGGAAGCTATAATTGGAAATGGGCTGAATGGGGGGAGGCTAGGATTGGAATTGGGCTGTGGGCTATAAATGGAAATGGGCTGAATGGGGGGAGGCTAGGATTGGAATATGGCTGGGGGCTATAAATGAAAATTGGCAGAATGGGGGGTGGCTAGGATTGGAATTGGGCTGGGGGCTATAAAAGAAAATGGGCTGAAGGGGGGGAGGCTAGGATTGGAATTGGGCTGGTGGGCTTTAATTGAAAATGGGCTGAATGCGGGGAGACGAGGATTGGAATTGGGCTGGAGGGCTTTAATTGAAAATGGGCTGAAGGGGGGAGGCTAGGATTGGAATTGGACTGAGGGCTATAATTGGAAATGGGCTGAATGGGGGGAGGCTAGGATTGGAATTGGGCTGGGGGCTATAATTGAAAATGGGCTGAATGGGGGGGGCTAGTATTGGAAAATGGCTGGGGGCTATAATTGAAAATGGGCTGAATGGGGGGGGAGACTAGGATTGGAATTGGGCTGGAGGGCTTTAATTGAAAATGGGCTGAATGAGGGGAAGCTAGGATTGGAAATGGGCTTGGGGGCTTTAATTGAAAATGGGCTGAATGAGGGGAGGCTAGGATTGGAATTGGGCTGGGGGGCTAGGAATGGAAATGGGCTGAGTGGGGGGGGGGCGGCTAGGACTGCAAATGAGCTGATGGGAAAGACTAGGACAGCAAATGGACTTTTGTGGGGGTAGGATTGGAAATGGAATGATGTAGTTCTGGAATAGGATTGGAAATGTCCGATGGGGGGTGGCTACTTTTAGAAATGGCTGATAGGGGCAGCTTGGACTGGAAATTAGTTGATGGGGGGTGGGCTCGGACTGGAAATGAGCTGATGGGGAGGCTCGAACTGGAAATGGACTGAGTGTGGGGGTGTTTGGACTGGAAACGGGCTGAAGCTACTCCATACTCGGCCCGATTTCCAGTCCAAGCCCCCCATCAGCTCATTGGAATAGGATGGAATTGGTTTACGGGGGGCTAGTATTGGTACTATGCTGTTGCTACTAATGGAGATCTACTATCACTGTCTTGGGATCCCCTGTGTGTGGCTCACATTGCAGACATTAAAATAGGCTTTCTTCCCCCAAAGTAACCCCTTTCCACAAGATTTTACTTTGCATTAGGATTGCCTGCACTTAGGGCTCTAACTTATGATTGCACAACCCAGCGGTAAGGGCGTGCACGCTGTCAACGTCCACCCTCTGCCCCATCAATGCCCACTCTCCATCTCCTTAATGCTGTGGGCCCCTATAACTCTCGTTATTGCAATGTCATTAGCCCCTCTGCAGCATTAAGGGAACAAGGGTGCCGATAACATGCATTAACAGCACACTTGCTCCATTAACCTTCTTTAGTAAACATACCCCTTAGAAATGGAGCAAAAACAAAATATCTGATGGCATTGAAGCTGGACACAATAGATACTAAACTGTAGATTCTCCATCCTGTACGCAGTAATCTGGTATATGTAAATCAGTAAATCATGAACTTTTGATTAAAAAAAAAAACATTACCTATATTTCCCAGAAGTCTAACATTTGCAGGACAACTTCCTATTACCACAAGAGACCGATTAATAAACCTTTCCAAGTTAAGTGTCTATGAGAATAGCTGTTCTTATTAGATCTGGTGCACACACTTGATAAGAAATGTCTGTTCTAAAGGAGAAATACAAAAGGACAGACTGAGAACACAAATACACTGAAACTTGCTAATCAGTGAAGAGAAGATCGCTCGTCTCAAAGTAAGTGAGGCTCTAATTTGTTGATTCACTCTCACATTTTTATTAAAAATGCATGTAGACTACATGTGTTATTTTTGCCATCAACCCTTAGTACGTTTGTTTCAGGAATGGAGAACTTATTAAAAATTAGGCACTAGTCACTTTTGATGATTTTTTGTGTAGTGTAATTTGAAATTAATATTAAGGATACCACAGCATTCAACGATATCAATATGTGGAGTATTCAGTCAATTACAATCAAAGACATTTCATGACAATGTCAGTATTTCAAGGTATCGCATAATTTCTTCAGACCTGGCATCCATTTCCTTAAAATTTCTGCTATGCAGTGCATATAATCTGTAAATAATGTCCTGTAATTTGTGATAATTGCTTGATTCTAGATTCAGTGATGCCTGCCTTTCTCACAAAGCCCCAAACTAAGGGTCTTTTTTACTAACTTGCAGTAACTCTTAGCCCAGGGTTTAGCACTTTTTGAGAGCATCATTGTAATAGCTTGGGGCCCAGCACCAACCAGTCAGAGCATGATTGGGCAGGGGCAGGGTGATTTTCAGGGGGAATATAGTTATTTGTGCTTCATGATTAGTGCAGTTATTTTGGGTGGTATTGCATGTTAGCACAGGAGGTCAGACACAAATGCCCCCAAAAGGGAAGGGGGCCGGACACAAATGAAACCCAATAGGTTGCACTGAGGTACAGGCTAATATTTGGACCCCAGTGCATGCTTCCGGCATGACCCTTAGTTCAACGATCTTATCAATGGTCTATGCTACAGTCCTTCATTTCATTCTGAGATGTCTGTTGACTATCCAGTGATCTTTTGCTTAAAATGTATCTAAGCAAAAAACGTTTGCACTCTTAAATTGCATGTAAAGAATTTTAGTATTTCTCAAAAACATTATTTTAAAAACCAGAATATTTTGATAATGAAACAAAATATAGAGCTGCTCATAAAGACATCAAAATGTATAAGCAGCTCCTTTTACATTTCTGAGAATTACTGCCATGAATAAAGATAATGTAATATAAAGCGGAAATTAAACTGTGTGCATAGAAGTACATTATATATCTCCAACATGTATTTTCTAGAAATATAAATGATTTCCCTGTTTACTTCCATGTTAATTTTCCTGTTACTTGTAATAGGTCTGTTATATCTGACCAATTGTTGTATTGTTTCAATGTAAACCGCACTGATGACAAATAGCGTGGTATGTAAGAAAATTAAATAAATAAATAAATAAATTTCCTAATGGGATGTCCAAGTGCAATGTAGGACGTCAAAGTCAGAACATGTGAAAAAAAAGCAGGCACCTGCAAGTTCAACCATGATTTTGGAAACATGGACATGCCTGATATGTCTATATAGAAGTCCCGGGATAACATTTCAAACTTAAGACATCTAATAGCATAATTGTTCATGTAGTAGCTTAAGAGCAGAATGATCAGGGTTCATATACCACTGTAAGCCTTTGTGATCTAATACTAGTCATTTAATTCTTCATCTTCTCTACAATCTTTGGATTTTTTAAGGGAAATCAAGCACTTTCCTGATGCCTATTTGTGCCTGAAACAGTATAACATTGACATATCTATAAACGTCTCCAATCTTTCTGAGATCTACTGGGGACATGTAATTACATTGCCACTCACTGGACATACCTCTGCCATACCCCCATGCCTACTTTAATGTCCTGGCCCCGGAGATGTCTGTAAACATCATTTGTGAAAAGGTTACAGAGACGTATCCAAGATTCGATTTCCACGTGTACGTCTTTAGACATCTAAATCATGACTAAACCTTTTAAAATGACATTCTTAGTCAGAGATGATAGTAGTGACATATTTGTTATGTACACTGGTGAACAATCAATATTTATAAGTAGATTTTTTAAAAATCTTGTGATTTGGAGAAAGTTGTGGATCATGTTCGACATCATTGCAAGAAGAGCTCAACTGCGGAATATTCTCTTTTTTTCTTCAATTTCAAGGGCATATGAAATTCAAAATATTAACATGAATCCAGTTACTTAAGCAGCATTAAGTGGGAAATATTTACTAAACACCATTAGCTACTATTGCAGGGCTACTGTGGAAATACCACCAGGCAGTAGCAGCTAACAAAGTAGATATTCAGATATCGCAGCACTTTTCTACATGCTTGATCTGGGGGGATGGGAACAGGGTATGGAATAGGCATGATGATTGTTGGCAGCTGTCATACAAACTTGATCATGCAATGGCTGCCAAATCAGGCCCTGTCATGGTGCAGATAACGCCACCTCAGAGTCTGATCACAGCTATGACTGCCTCTCCAGTGCCTAATGGCACCCTCCCTTATCAACAGTATTACTGGTTCCTCAGATCTAAAGAGCCGTGGCAATGCACCTGCCCCTCCCACCCCGTTCAGCACTGATCCCTCCAGACAGCTCCCAATCCTTATCAGGAACTGTCCAATGTTGATCGGTGCTGAAGTGGGGCAGCGATTTCTTTGATATGTCAGTGCTCTTGGATATTTAGATCTGCAGCATCAACAATGATTTGAGGGTGGGCAGAACTGATCCAGCTTTTGTAGAGCATCGGCAGTGATGAGGGCACAAAGCTCATGAGAACTATGTATACCTGACTGCTATTTTTGTGCCCATTGTTTTACCATGGAGGTCTGTGAAATCTGCATTGACAGGCACTGGGGGACTTCCCTTGCTACAACTCGAAGAAGATATCATGGGTCTCCACAGTAAAACCTAAACCTCTGTGGTATCTAAAGAGGTGAAGCTGGCAATGCCATCTACACATACCCTGGAGGTTTGAGCCTTAACTGCTGGCCTTTGGCAGCTATCGCACAGTGATAGCTGCAAAAGGCTAACATGGTTTAGTAAATATGCCCCTTAGAGTGCTATAACAAGCAAGAGATAAAAGATTAAGGAAAATTATAGCTCATTTTATACCTTTAGACTTCAATAAATGGGGTGGAGGAAGACATGTAAAGAATGGGGCCAAAGAGAAAAGGAAAAAGCAGATAGGAAATTTAAATCATAGACTGCAAACACACAGATAGCTCAGAGATCTAATATCATCAGGACCATATGATGAGAATGGGTAGACAGGATGTGTAAAACTGGTCTTTCCGAGTGATCATTTACTGTGTTACTAGGCCTATTTCAGTTCCAGTGTTTGCAAGAATCTTGTGGCTGAAATTTCTTTATTTAGAAATGATATTGAGATAGGATCTGAACAGAATGCAAATGCCCTTATACTGTAGATGTGAAATCATTTTTATTGCAATTTCATGTATGTGTCTACTGACTGCAGAGATACATTCCCTGAGTTACATCTGCAGTCGATTCTGGGGATCCTTCAGTGGGTCAGTCTTAGAATGTGACTGTTCAATAATGATTACAGATTCATCTACTGTATCTTATTGGGTTTTCATGTAAAATGATGCAATGTGAGCTTTTATTAATGTTGAACAGCATTCTGCAAAGAAATATGGGCAAAAAAATACAATGTGTGCCTGCGAGTCAATTCTGACTCCTGACAACCCAGTAGCTCTTGGGTTTTCTTGGCAGTGTGACCGGAAGTAGATTGTCCAGCCTTTCTTCCATGCATTGATGATTAAGTCCTATGTTGTCAACTAAAGTAATTGACAATTCATGACAATGGCAGTGTTCCAAGGTACTGAATATCTCCTGCAGATCTGGCATCCATCTCCATCAACTATTAACCATTGCAGGCAATGCAGCAACTTGGCAAATACATTCTGCCTTGGTACAATTTGTTAAATGCTGTGCTCTGATTCCTCCCAAGCATTAACGGTGCCTCTTTTTCTCACAGTGATAAGGCTTAACTATTTTTTCGACTACACTGCTATTCCTCAATTTCTCACATCAATGTGCTTCTCTAATGCAACGGTTCCTAGTTATTCAGCGCTCTTGACCATCAAATGCCCTTAACAGGGCTAGATAATAAGGTACGTAAAGTTAATGCACATTAATTGATTGTCAACATAAGTTATCAATAATGATCTCTATTAAATACAAAAATAAAATGTGTTACAGTGAATTAACATGTTTACATTAGTGTGCCTTAATAACTAGTAACCGAGGTATCCGGATGCCCTACTCGGCCTGGATCCCCCAACCCCTCCGACACCCTCCCCCCTCCATTGACAAAGCAAGCAGACGTCGAGTGTTGGTATTAAAGCATGGTCGCAGCTTTATTAACAGTAAGAAAAACTCCGGCCCGACATGGGCCAACACAGCAATTCAATCATAACAAAGAAGAGCCTCCTCCCCCCCCCCCCACCCGTCATCCGGATGATGCCTGCCACCAGCCGTATAGCAAAGTGGAGCACCATCCAACCCACCCCCAAAAGTCACCCCCTCCCGCCCGCCTCGCCATGTTAGCAAAGGCCGGCTGAAGGGGTTGCCTAATTCCGGGAGAGACCCCAACCGGGACGTCTCTCCCAACCCACATAGTCGTGCCGCTCACCTGGAAAGCGGCCTCCAGCTGAAATGAGCCGCCGGGTCAACGAGCACCAGCTCGCCACCCCGCTCACGAGGCCCAAAGCATGCCGACCTGGCACTCCCCCCCCCCCAGCTGCGACAAATCTCCCCCCCCCCGGCCCCCCCACGGCAACAAGGGAGGGAGGGAGGGAAACCTTCTCGGCCGCGAGCAAGGAGGGAAAGGGAAGAACACGCCAGCCGGCGTTCCCTCCTTGCTCGCGCCGCCTCCGCCCCCAACCCTCCACCAGCCACTCATCGGGCTCTCTCCAGGAGCACGTGAGGGGGGGGGCCGCCAGAGCGCGCATCAGGCTGCGCCGCGCCCCCCCCCCCAACGCAACGCGGCCTGCAACGTGGCCGGGCCCCGGGAACCCGGTTACCTGGCAGCCGCGGGACCAGGGGCCCGGCGGCTAAGCCGGTAATAGTTGCATGTATTCTCAAAGAAGTATTTTAGAGACAATCTTAACATTCATTTGAAATGAATAACTTAATTTAAAATTGTTTTAAGAAACTTTTATGATGATGCAAAGAACCATTATAATTCATGATGTATCTATAATTATTAAGAATCTCTGTTTATATTATTCTGAATTATACTGGTGCTAGCCTATTTTTCATTGAAGAAAAGCAAAATTGTATACATGAATAAAGATAATGGGGACCTTTTACTATCATGTGGCAAACGGTTACTGCAGGGTTTAGCATGCACTAAACACGTATGGTAACCACTACAATGCATCAAGTTCAGACAGTACATGGTAAAATCTGCACTGTCTGAACTTGTAGATTAATGGAGGGTTTGGGGCAGGACTGAACTGTGAAAGCCTCTATTGTGATCTGCCATGATGATGCTCCCCCTCCACACTCACCCCTGAATAAGGCGACCCCCCCCCCAACCCGATCAAGTAACCCTCCCAATGATCCATACCACTAAATGCTTGTTGCATTTGTGCCTCAAATTCAGATGTGGACATTTATATCTACTCTTTTTTTTTTAGTGCCATCAAGTCGGTGCTGACCCCTGGGAACACAGTTGTATCTGGGTTTTCTTGGCAGTGTATCACCAGATGTAGATTGCCAGGCCTTTTCTTCCATGGCAATGATAGGTAAAGTGACTTGCCCATTATCACAAGGTGTGCCAGTAGAATCAAACCCTTGATTTTCAGGGTACAAGGCAGTTACTCTAACCACTAGGCTACTCCTCCAAGCAATAAAATACATAAATGAAAATACATATACACTTGTAGCATATAGAATTTAATAATCAAAACATGTATTGTCAACTCCACTTGTGCTGCACCCAGGATACATTTTTAGTCTACCCCTATCTCAGCCCTTTCTTATATGGAGACTATTGGGCTATTTAGTGAATTAAATGGCCCAATACTGTCCATATAATTTTTGAAAGTATAAGAACAGTCAAATTATATGTTCACCAGCTGACAACAAACATATAACTTGTATTGAACATAAAAACATAAGATATGCCATACTGGGTCAGACCAAGGTCCATCAAGCCCAGTATCCTGTTTCCAACAGTGGCCAATCTAGGTCATACGTACCTAGCAGTTTCCCCAAAGGACACAGGTTCCACAATGCTTGTATTGGGTCAAGCATTGATATCCTGGGTCCCTTTTTAATAATGGTTTATGAACCTTTCCTCCAGGAACATGTTCAAACCTTTTTTAAACCCAGCTACACTAACAGCCTTTACTACATCCTCCGGTAATAAATTCCAGAGTTTGATTACACGTTGAGTGAAAAAATATTTTCTCTTGTCTTAAATAGTTTACCTTGTAGCTTCATTGCATGTCCCCTAGTCTTCCTATGTTCTGATAACGTAAACAATCGATCTACATTTACCCATTCCACTCCCCGTTCATTAATTTATAGACTTCTATCATATCTTCCCCCAGCCGCCTCTTTTCCAGGTTAAAGAGCCCTAACCTTTTTAGCCTTTCTTCATAGGAGTATCCTTCTATCCCCTTTATCATTTTGGTGGCTCTTCTCTGAACCTTTTCTAATAACGCTATATCCTTTTTAAGATCCGGCGACCAGAATTGCACACAAAATTCAAGGTGCGGTCTCACCATGGAACGATATAGAGGCATTATAATATCCTTTGTTTTATTTTCCATTCCTTTCCTTATGATACCTAGCATTCTATTTGCTCTCTTGGCCGCCGCTGCACACTGGGTGGAGGGTTTTAACATGTTATCCACAATGACGCCTAAATCTTTTTCCTGGGTGGTGGCTCCTAATGTGGAACCTTGCATTGTGTAACCATAGTTTGGGTTGTTCTTCCCTAGGTGCATAACTTTACCCTTGTCCACATTAAATTTTGCCTGCCATTTTGATGCCCAGTCTTCCAGTTTATCAAGGTTCTGTAAGATCCTCTTGCAATTTTGCACAATCCTCATGGGTTTTAACAACTTTATTGAATATCGGCTAAAATGTGTTTAACTTTGAAAGTATTAAAAGACGTACTGTAGGCTGCTGTTCCCTCTAGTTTTGTTATTTTGTACTATCACATGCTTAAGTGCTCAGTGTGGAGGGTTTTGTAACAAATGAATAGAGAAAAAAAAACGAATAAAAGCTTAACCTCATCCTGAAAATGTCTCAATGAAAATGTGAAATTATGGATTGCAGCTCCGCAACCTACACACAGTGCGAGCAGTTCTGAAAACCATTTCCACCTGGTAAGTACCATTTACATCAGCAAATAACTTTGGAGAAGACTCTCTAAATTATGTTTTCTTTTTCTCTCTCCTTTCATAAATCAGCATTGGAAAAAACGTGATCCATTGAAAATTATAATTTTTGTAAAAAGCGTGCTTGTTACTACAGAAAGAACCATAGTATCACCATCGACAGTTCTTTCTGTTGACCTGTCCCAGAAGAAGTACCAGCTCGAGAGAAAATGAAGAACCGAACCACAGTGACAGAATTTATTATTTTGGGATTTTCAGGTGTTCCAGAGCTGCAGCTTCTCCTTTTTTTTCTCTTTTCACTGATCTACTTGAGCATCCTTACGGGGAATGTTGTCATTTTATCACTAATATGCTTTGATCATCACCTACACACCCCCATGTACTTTTTCCTCAGTAATCTGTCCGTCTTAGATATCAGCAACACAACCAATGTTTTCCTCAAACTGCTGAATATCTTTATAACAGGGAAGAGAAATATCACATTCAGTGGCTGCCTGGTCCAAGTCTATTTCTTTATGACCCTTACAGCCTCAGAATTTTTGATTCTTGCTATCATGGCATATGATCGCTATGTGGCAATTTGCAATCCCTTGTGTTACATGTTGATCATGAATAAGAGGACCTGCACCCTACTGGCAGCTGGGTTTTGGGTAGCTGGTTTTCTGGAACCAGTTCCTCACATAATTCTTATATCTATGATGGATTTCTGTCACTCCAATGAAATAGACCATTTCTTCTGTGATGTCACAGCGCTTCTGAAACTCTCTTGCTCTAGCACCTTCCTTTTCGAATTATTTACTTATGTTTTGGGGGCTCTCTTAGGAGTTATTCCCTTACTTGTAATCCTGATGTCTTATATCTACATTATCTTTGCCATTTTGAGAATCCGTTCCAGAGAAGGGAGGCACAAAGCCTTCTCCACTTGTTCATCTCATTTAACAGTAGTTATTCTTTTCTGTGGGACAGTATTGTGTATGTACATGCGACCTTCATCGATGTATGCGCAGGATCAAAATAAATTATTTGCTGTGTTTTACATTGCTTTAACCTCCCTGTTTAACCCTATTATTTATAGCCTGAAAAACAAAGATGTAAAAAATTCTTTGATAAGAGCAATATATAGAAATTATAGTATTCTTAAACAATGACTATTTGCTTAGCTAATTCTCAGTAAGAGTGCTGACTATAACACATAAGGGTGTTTAGTTAAACATGCTACCCAGTTAGTGGGGGTATAGTACACGTTTTTGGGGCTATACTAGAAAGTAGCGTGGGGCCCTCTGCTAAAAATCTGTGCTACCAGGGCAGCGTACATCTGGGGTTGCATGGGTTTTTCCTGGGCATTCCCATCACAGAGCCATTAGTGTGGGCCGGGAAAGCCCATGCTGCCAGTTCTTGACTGGAAGCAACTATCATCTAGCAAAAGGGGTAGTGGTAGTTGCTCCCAGTGGTGGTATTAACACACCAGCTGCCAAGATTCAAGGAGTTGGCTGTCTCCGTCCTCTGCATCTAGCACCGTGCCCCACACTCATAATGTGGTCCAAACCAGCATTACCAGCATAGAGATTAGTAAATATCCACCATAGTAAGAATGTGCACAGGCAATTTCTGTTTGCTTTTGGAATTTTTTCCTGATGTTGGGGCAATTTTTCAGTTTGTTTCACACATTCATTTAAATAAACTTCTTTTTAATTTACATTTGAATTTTTTTTAACATAAATTAATGTTCTTTAAATCAGTGTTGTTCACTCTATATGTGTTAAGGCAAACTAATGAACTGAATGTGCACCAATGGACATCCTAAAACTTTCAGTGAAGAGAGTCATGAGCTGTTCAATTTTATGTTGTTGTCGAGGAGACAGATGACGACTTAAAGGTGTCATTTTGGATAAAATAGCCATCTAGTAAGGAGACATCAATAGGAGGCCTTTAGTATATGTATTTATGTCAGAAACGTTTCCCTGGATGTTGGGGTTTTTTTGTGTGTGAAAGTGGGTTGAGATCGCAGTTTATTGTATACTTGAGTGACTATCTATGCAAATAAGCCAAGTAAGATGAATGTCTGTGGTGGTGGAATTAATTCAATTCTCTCCTTAATCACCAAATGTACATATAGGCGGAGGGTTACCAACTGGCTCCAGGTGCATTCAAAAGGCTTGATCCAGTCCTGTTGTTTACCCCATTGCATGCAGGGACTTGTAGTCTTGCTTTTCTTATGGCATGCAATAGAGAAATCAGAACTGCATATCCCTGTGTGCAAGCCTGTCAGGGCATCTGGAACAAGTTGGCAACTCTAATGTAGGTCCTATCACATATGTGTGTTGATAAACTGGTTTCACTGACAAAATGGCTGCATCAGAGCTGCATATCTTCAAACCGCTGCCCAATCCTCATATAACAGCGCAACTCTGATGCAGCCATTTTGTTGGTGTAACCAGTAATGGCCGCAGTCAGTTTTCTTTAATAAGAAGTAGCCTGCTGCTGGTCATATGGAAGATCTATCCAAATTCCTCTCCTGATCCTACCTACTTTACAGTGGTGAAGCTGGATAGTGCCACAGCAGACCTCCCACCCTTTCTTCCTGGGTCATTCAGACAGAGCTCGGGTATACGGCTTTAGCACTTGCAGGGCTGGCATTAGGGCACATCCATATGATTTCACATAAGCTTACTGTATCTATATATTGCAGGGTTATCTTGGGTTCACTGCAATTTGGACAGTGACATCTTTGTATTCAGAGTTTGGAGGCTTGAAACAATTCACGGTGGAGGGATACCTTATACTGGAGAGTTAGATAGATGGATGGCCAGAGTCACTCAAACAAGGGGTCCTGACCACTTCCATAGTTTTATTTGAAGACTCAGGCAGGGGAATGATTTGTGCACCTCATTGTAAATTATCTTAAATCAATCTGAAAAAAAGGTGATTAATCACCTCTAAAAAATCTAAATCCGTTGCTAAGGTCTGTCTGTCATCTGGACCATTTTGGCCTTGCTGGAACAATGTACTGGTGACCCCTGGTATGGTCATGAAAATACTTACACCTACATGTTGTGTTTCACCCCATTAGTTATTAAAGAAATAACACAGGAAGCAAAGGGCATGGAACAATAGGATTACCATTGTTTGGTAGTAGGAGCAAAACATCTAATGAATGTGGATTGAACAGAGCCTGAGTCATCGATTCTCCCTCTAGTAAATAAAGCAGTAAATCATGAACATATGAACATACGATTGCAGAAAATCCATGCTAAAGTTCCCCAGGGGTCCTGCATTTGCACAACAACTTATTATTATCATGAGAGACCCATTAAACTATTGTTACAAAAAAAACATCCCTAAAGGGCAGGCTGAGTATACAAATACACTTTCTGCTGAAACTCTCTTATCAATGAAGAGGAAATCACTTGTCTCAATAGTAAGTGAGGCTCCAATTTTTTTGAGTCAGTTTCCTTTATTTATTGCATATACATGTAGGTCATCTGTGTTAGGTCTGATGTTAAATATTCAGTGGGCAAGCCGTAGGAATTGATAGCTCATTAAAGATTAGATGCTAATTACTTTTTTTGAATTTCCAAACACTGCACTTTGGAATATAGTTTTGAGAATACTGTAGATGCTTCAACATTCAGCAAAGAAATATAAAAATGAATGATGCAGTCCATTCAGTCCATTAAAGTCATGGGGCTCAATATTCAAAAGCCATTTACACAGTTTACAGACCTGTAAACCATGTAAATGCTGCTATCTGGGCTATTCAACAGCACTTACATGGTTAATGCAACTGAATATCCCCTTTCTTCTGCCTTACATGCCCCGATGATAACTGCTTAGATAAGGGATTATCGGGGGCATGCCGGGGGGAGCGGAGATGGTGGCAATCAATAACTGGGCAGGCAGAGATATTGCATGCTGCCAAGTTAGCAACCTGTGCTTAAAAGATAGATGAGGCAAAAGCAGTGAGGGTTGCAGGGACGCAAGACTGATCATGCAGTTGCCGAGGGGGCACAGCTGTGATGTCTGTCATGACCCCACAGTGACAGTGACAGCAGACAGACATGCTGCTGCTGTGGAAAAGGTGATGCACAACCTCAGTGTGGGCCAAGGGTCCCTGGTGTTCTAGGCAGAGACCCCAGTTGCCTACACACCGCTGCCGCCAAAGCCGTCTTTGGAGGGATAGACTGGCAGAAACAGTGGTCGTAACTCTAAAGTGGCCTGCAATAAGCATCTGCCCTCTAAAATACTGCTGTGGTGGCTATCTGCTTCTCCCTCCTGAGATGGAATCGGCAGCAGCTGGGTGGGGGGGAGTTTGCATTGCCGGGCATGTGTGTCGATGCTGCCCAAGCCAGACCTGCCTCCCTAGGCATCTGCCTCACCCACCTAGTGGATGTGCCACCAGTGCACCACACCGCCACGGCACCATGCTGCCATTTCAGCATGGCATGGGGGTAGTGGCAGCAGGTGCTGTACCCCCCGCCTGCAACATACAAAAGTTCTGTCCTCATCCTGTGTGTCCAGTGCAATGCTACATTTTCCAAAGTCAGCCTGATGGTGCACATACCAGCTGCAGGGACAGCGGAGCACATGCTGAGCCCTCCCCCCAGAGGTAGCAGGATGGTGTGCACATCCTCTCATGGATGGGGCAGGAGCAGCAAAGTATGCACAGCTTCATGATTGTCACATCAGAGAGACCGCCTGCATCACTGAACTAGTGCATGTGCCGTGATGGCAGGGAGGTATGGAGCAGCCTGTAGGCTGCCCACAATGACCATTGGCTCATGGTAACAGTATGGTTAACTGTGTAGATAGCTTGGATCTTCAATCAGGATGCCCCCCCCCACCCAAAAAATGACACCGTGTAAGGGAAACTATGCAATTGGCGAGCAGGGCATGTTTGAGGCAAAATACCCACCCAGCACCATCACCTGCCAGCTAACGCTAGTACTACTATTACTACCACTAAACATCATTCAGAAAGCACTATAAGACTGTACAAACACATAGGAAGACAGTTCCTGACCAAAGAGATTGCTATCTAGTGAAAACATACAGTACAATACAAGAAAAATAAGGGTTCAATAGGGAGATGTGACCCCCAGGGAAATAAGAGAGAAGGATCCAACAGCAGCCCCAAAGAGGTATGACTTTTGCATGGATTTGAAAAGGGAGAGAGAGCTGAGATATGACATATGGATGAAGGATGCTTGCATCAGGCATAAGGAGCAGCAAGGGGAGGGAATCGGAGTCTGGGGATGGCATTGGAAGTACTACTACTACTACTATTTAGCACTTATATAGCGCCGAGCACGCAGCGCTGTACAGGTATGACATGCATATAAAAGATATACATGTAATAGACAGTCCCTGCTCATCAGAGTCGTGCTCATTTATTTTTATTTATTTATTTAACATTTCTTATATACCGCGCTATTTCTCATCAGTGCGGTTTACATCGAACAATAAATACTTGGACATATAGAATTTGTCCTACGTTTACATAAAACAGGGTTTTTAACATGGATTTAACTGGGGAAACTATATACATATGAGATTTAGTTACAAGTGATTAACAGGGTGAACTCATAACAAGTTTTACAATCACGTTAGATTACAGCGTGTTTGTACTATGCTGGTTAAGAAGAGTTCAAGTACTGCAATAACATACGGTATACAGTCAGACTGCAGCTTTAGTATGTATCCGAGCTTACAATCTAATACTCATCCAAGTTTACAATTTAAAACAACAATACAAAGCGATAGTCAGTTTGGTGCAAAGCATAATATGGTCTGTGTAATTCGGTCATGAGAGGTTAATGGGAATCGGGTTAGGATAAGAATAAGGGTAGAAGTCAGGATCTGAAGGCAACAGTGAAGAGGTGGGTTTTCAACTTGGATTTGAAGAGGGCCAGTGAGGGTGCCTGGCGAATAGACATAGGTAGGTTGTTCCAGGCGTAGGGTGCAGCAAGGTGAAAGGAGCGAAAGCGAGAGTTGGCTGTGCGAGTGAAAGGCCTAAATAGAAGTAATTTGTCAGTTGAGCGAAGTTCCCGAGAGGGGATGTAGGGGGAGATAAGGGATGAGAGGTATTGAAGGGCCGCAGAGCGGATGCACTTATAGATCAGTATGAGAAGTTTGAACTGTGTGTGGAATTGGATGGGGAGCCAATGACTTGAGAGGAGGAGTAATGTGGGCATGGCGAGACTGTGGAATATTAGTCGAGCAGCATAATTTTGTATAGATTGAAGGGGAAGGAGATGATTCGCGGGAAGATCGGCAAGGAGTAGGTTACAGTAATCTAGGCGAGAGGAAATTAAGGAGTGGATAAGCACTTTGGTAGTGTGTTCAGAAAGGAAGGAGCGGATTTTGCTAATGTTGAAGAGGATGAAGCTGCAGGTCTTAGCTACGAGCTGGATGTGTGTGGAGAAGAAGAGAGAGGTGTCAAAGATAACCCCCAGATTGCGGGCTGAGGGAACAGGGAGGATCATAGATCCATCCACTGAGACTGAGAAAGGGGAAAGAGGAGGGGAGGAGTTGGGGGGAAAGATGAGGAATTCAGTCTTGGCCATGTTAAGTTTCAAGCGGCGATGGGACATCCAAGCAGCGATGTCGGAAAGGCAGGCTGATATCTTGGTCTGAATTGCTGGAGAGATATTAGGTGTAGAGAGGTAGATTTGGGAGTCGTCAGCATAGAGATGGTACTGAAAGCCATGGGAGGAGATAAGTGCACCAAGGGATTGGGTATAGAGGGAGAAAATGAGGGGGCCCAAGACAGATCCCTGCGTAACACCAACATGGAGCGGGGTGGGGGAGGAGGAGCAGCCCCCAGGTTATACACTAAAGGAGCGATGGGAGAGGTAGGAGGAGAACCAGGATAGCACGGAGTCCTTGAAACCAAGCGAGGAGAGGGTGTTAAGAAGAAGATTGTGGTCAACAGTGTCAAAGGCCACAGAGAGGTCGAGAAGGATGAGGACAGAGTAGAGGCCCTTAGATTTAGCCAGGAGCAAGTCATTGGAGAATTTTGTAAGGGCCATTTCAGTGGAATGTAGGGGCCGGAAGCCTGATTGTAGTGGGTCCAGGAGGTCATGGGAGGTGAGGAAGTTGAGGCAGCGGCAGTGGACTGCTCGTTCTAGTAGTTTAGAAATGAAGGGAAGGAGGGAGATGGGTTGATAGTTAGAAGGGCAGGTGGGATCGAGTGAGGGTTTCTTGAGGAGAGGTGTGACAATAGCATGTTTGAAGTCGACTGGGACAGTTGCAGTGGCGAGTGAATGGTTGAGAATATGAGAGATGGATGGAACTATGGTGGGGGAGATGGGATGTAGGATATGGGTGGGGATAGGGTCAGAGGAACAGGTGGTGGGTTTGGAGGAGGAGAGGAGGAGTGCGGATTCCTCTTTGGAGATCGTAGGGAAGGAGGAGAGGGTAGCAGAGGAAGTATGGATGGGGGAGGAGAATTGGGGAGGGAGGGAGGTAGATGAGGGAGTGGGGAATTGGAAGGTAATCTTGTGGATTTTGTCGTGGAAGTAGTCGGCTAGGGTTTGGGTAGAGAGGGAAGGAGGGACCAGGGGGGAGGCACCTTGAGGAGAGAATTGAGGGTATTAAAGAGGCGGCGAGGATCAGAGGCGAGGGAGTTAGTCAGATGGATGTAGTATTCTTGTTTGGCAAGTGCTATGACTGACTGGAAGGAGCCGAGCATGAATTTGAAGTGAATGAGGTCTTCCTGGGAGCGGGATTTGGCCCAGGCGCGTTCAGCAGAACGGGCACATGTGCGTAAATAGTAGGTGAAAGCCAGGGTTGGGGGGTAGAGCGTCTGACAGGATGAGTAGTGGATGGGGCAAGAGTATCAAGAGCAGAGGATAGTGCAGCATTATAAGAGGATACTGCTTCATTGACGGACTTGGAGGACACAATAGAGGGGATAGAAGGAGAAATGGTAGAGGAGAGAGTCAGGGGATCAATATTATGAAGATTTCTAAATAGGTCTCTTTGATCCTAGACTTTGCGTTACTGCACGGCCTGGAGGTGTAGCCTAAAGGTTACAGCACTGTTTCAGTCCAGAAACGATGTGGTTTTGATTCCCATTTGCTCTTTGTGTGCTGCTCAGTTCATTTTAATGCCTGGAACAGTCCGGGGTCAGCTATGACTGGCTGACACACATCCTAATGCTTGATTCTGTGTTCTGCCCACAATTTGGGTCTCTGAACATACATTTCACAAACATGCCCTTCTGAGTGCATGACTTTTGGCTCGGCTGCAGCCCATTGCAGGAGGCCAGACATGTTCACCCTGCAGATGTTTGCTATCTGACTGGAATAAGTCCAACTAAGAGCAACCAGTCACGTCAGAAACAATACACAGTAGAAGAACGTGATGTGTCCAAGGAAAGAACAAAACAATCATATAATATTGAAAAGAGGCGTTTTATTCACAAACCAAAAGTTGGTGCCCACCCGACACAGGCCGTGTTTCGTTTAACAAAACTTCATCAGGGGTATAGGGCAACTAGAAACAAAAACATTCAATTATTGCACTCAAATATATATAAAATATAATAAAACGTATATTAAAAAAGAGAGGAATAATCAAAATCATAATAAATCACTCACTACAGAAATATTCAATTACACTCAAATATATATAAAATATAATAAAACATATATTAAAAAAGAGAGGAATAATTAAAATCATAATAAATCACTTACTATATAAAAAACATTTATACAGTAATATCAAAACTGGGTTGGAACGCTATATAAATAAAAATGCAAATAAAAACGAAGACAGGAGCAAAAAATGCATAATACAACGTACCATAAGCAATAACAATAAATAAAATCATAATAACTAAATCACTATATCAATAAACATTTATATAATAATACCAAAAAGGGGGGGGGGGGTTTAAGTGACTGAAGCAAGGGCCAAAAAAGAAGTAAATCAAACAGATACATTAACCGTGAACCAAAAGAAGAAGAGAAGAGAACCACACATGTATCAATATAAAGTGTTGACACGCAGCAAAAATAACTTAATAAAATAGAAACCAATTGTGATATGTGCCAAAAGGTACTCTAAATTAAAAAAACATCCCATTGTGATGACAACTACCTCCAAAAGTACATTAAATAATACCTTATTGGTTAATGCTGTAGAGATATCCTCTTTGCAACTATACTGAAAATAAAAGTTCACCATTACAATGTAACAGACCAATGTAACCGACCAATTGAAACCCAAAAAAACTTGAAACCTACTAACTTATACCGGGCTCACCAAGCTGCACAAAACGCCGCGCGGGAAATGTAAAAATGTTCTCAATTCGTAGCGAATCCGTTACTCCATCAAATGGCATAACCCACGCCAAAGTAGTGCAGTGCTGGAGAGGTTTCTCTAAATAACGCCGACGCATGCGCAGCTGGAGTCTCAACCGGCGCCCAAAAATGACGTCAGAAATCAAGGACAAAGCAAACGCCGAACCACGGCTTGTAAAACACACTTCAAACAGCGAAATTAAATGATAAATATGAAAGAAGGTGTGCATCTACTAAACCATGTACCTGAACCAAAAGGAAATTAAAAACGGGAAAATTAAAAGCAGTACCTCTGCTACATCATATGGAAACTATAACCAAACCATGCATAATCAGATCCCTACAAAAGCATAAAACCAATAATATGCCAAAAGCAAATATAAAAATATAAAAATTGTAACTACTTAGGTACCAAACACAATTATACAATCAATAAATATAAATAGACATGTAACAAGATAATAAAAACATATATATATATATATATATATATATATAAAAAGGATAAATAAATATAAAAACATAATAAACCATATTAAATGTGTATAATAAAAATATATATATAAAAAAAACTATAATGAATATGAATTAATTAATACAATGAACCATCAAAATATGAGATAACCTCATTTGCACATATCGAAGAGACATAAAAATTAAGTCCTTAAAATATTAAAAATAATAAATAAATAATACGTATAAATAAATAATATATATATATATATATATATATATATATATATATATATATATATATATAAATATTTATATATATATATATATATATATATATATATATATATATAAAAAACGCAAATAAAAATTTAATTGAATATATAATTATATGTATGTCATCGAAGTAGTGACAAAATGTTACTGCATAGAAAAAGGGGGAGACGAAAAATTACTCATACAACAAAAACCTATGCACATGGCCGAACCAAGAATGATGTACATCTCTAAGGAACTACCTCAGACTACCATGGATTGATGCAAAAACCGTAATCCATCATAAAATACGGAAAAGTCTTGTTCTAAATTGAGCCCATTCGGTATCATCGAGTTCAATATAAAAATGTATCTCTGCTCCAGTTGTAAAATTGTTCTATTAATGTCACCACCTCTCCAATTAACCTTCACCTTTTTGATGACGAAGAATTTAATATCTGAAATCTTATGCGCTGATTGTATCCAATGCTCTACCAAAGGTTTTTCTACATTACTCCTCCTGATTGCATAGTTTCAGTATAGTTGCAAAGAGGATATCTCTACAGCATTAACCAATAAGGTATTATTTAATGTACTTTTGGAGGTAGTTGTCATCACAATGGGATGTTTTTTTAATTTAGAGTACCTTTTGGCACATATCACAATTGGTTTCTATTTTATTAAGTTATTTTTGCTGTGTGTCAACACTTTATATTGATACATGTGTGGTTCTCTTCTCTTCTTCTTTTGGTTCACGGTTAATGTATCTGTTTGATTTACTTCTTTTTTGGCCCTTGCTTCAGTCACTTAAACCCCCCCCCCCTTTTTGGTATTATTATATAAATGTTTATTGATATAGTGATTTAGTTATTATGATTTTATTTATTGTTATTGCTTATGGTACGTTGTATTATGCATTTTTTGCTCCTGTCTTCGTTTTTATTTGCATTTTTATTTATATAGCGTTCCAACCCAGTTTTGATATTACTGTATAAATGTTTTTATATAGTAAGTGATTTATTATGATTTTAATTATTCCTCTCTTTTTTAATATATGTTTTATTATATTTTATATATATTTGAGTGTAATTGAATATTTCTGTAGTGAGTGATTTATTATGATTTTGATTATTCCTCTCTTTTTTAATATATGTTTTAATATACGTTTTATTATATTTTATATATATTTGAGTGCAATAATTGAATGTTTTTGTTTCTAGTTGCCCTATACCCCTGATGAAGTTTTGTTAAACGAAACACGGCCTGTGTCGGGTGGGCACCAACTTTTGGTTTGTGAATAAAACGCCTCTTTTCAATATTATATGATTGTTTTGTTCTTTCCTTGGACACATCACGTTCTTCTACTGTGTATTGCTATCTGACTGGAGGCATACTGTAATGGTTAGGACACTGGCTTGGAAACCAAGTGATCAGGGTTTCATGCCCACTAGCGTGCCTGGTGGGAACATTTTACTGAGGCTTCTTATGTTTGGCATAGCCTCCATAGATTGACCTCTGCTTTGTGACCTTGGGAAGATCACTTAAACCTCCATAGCCTCAGCAGACTGCAGGTTCTCATAATCCCTGTTGTTTACCAAGTTTTTGGTATAATGTACACTGCTGTGACTGCACTGTTACAGTGGTATAATAGCTGCCAGTTAAATACAAACAGATATAACCTACTTGAGACACATGAGTCAGGTATTACACATCTTGACTGTGACTGTACAGCTTTGGCTCCATCACATCTCTGCATTACATGCGGACACATCCTACCTCTTGGATGGCCACCTGCAGGGATCTTCACACGTCCATACGTGGTCCAGTATAAGCAGCTCCATCAGGTGTTGTATGCACATTTGTCAGGGGAGTTGGATGACGGTTGGGAGTCTGGGGCAGGTGTGCTTCCGGCATGTCTGGTATCAGGCCTACCATATGACACTGGCACATGTTTTTCCCACACACTATAAGTGTATTGAGGATGGACCCTCAGATACATCAGTGCTGCATGCCCATACCGCACTCTTATCTACTGCCATCCTTCCCTCGGTCCATCCATCAGCCTCTGCTGAATATGTACTTTCATGTATTCTCCTTCTAGCTGCTAAACATTGTCCCACTCATGTATTCTTTTCCCTATTTCCAATTTTCATGCATGTCTCTCTGGTGCCTGATCTGCACGTTGCCATTCCTGCTCCGTCATCCATTTAAGGCAGACATCGTGGCAATTCTGCATCCGTTGGGGGACATGTCTTCCCCATTCTATGCCACTCACAGTTGTTATGACATTTTATGTGGCCACACCACAGTGTCAGTACAGCTGCCTCCCACATGCTCACTCCATTTACTGGTTGCCATGTTAGGTACCCACAGATCTGTCAGGTCCATCAGCTCCCACCTGTCCTTCCATCCATCGCATTGCCTTTCGCTGGGGCTCTCTTATCTAGGGTTACAGTGACAATCATTTTTGAGCATTAAGGTGCATGCTTGCCACCTTAACGCCCAGTGCCTTGTTAGCACACATTAAGTGGCCCATTGTACCCTTACCGTCGGAACACCTCCTATCCGCCCAATGCCTTTTTCACACGGAAAACTCCTTACTTCTGCCATTACTGCTCGTTAGCCCCTGCTACCTTAACACCCTTTAGTAAACATACCCCATAGTTTATCTGAAGTAAGAGTCACAAATGATAACACTGATTATTTTGCTATTATTATCTTTTCAATAGCACTAGAAGGTTTATTCATTGTTTTTACTCCTTGGAGCTTACAAACTGTTCAAGATAGACAGAAAGACGAGATGCATAACAAAGGCAAATAAAAAGCTCGTACCTCTACACAAAAGTGGTGACAGGGAAGAAGTGTCAAACTACAGGCCCGTGAGCCTTACCTCGGTAGCGGGAAAGGTAATGGAGACGCTCCTGAAAGAGCGAATAGTGAACTTTCTCAAAACCAGCAGGTTACAAGATCCAAGGCAACATGATTTTACCGAGGGACAATCTTGCCATACAAATCTGATTGAGTTCTTTGACTGGGTGACCAGAGAACTGGATCAAGGACATGCGATGGATGTCATCTACCTGGATTTCAGCAAAGCCTTTGATACTATCCCTCATAGGAGGCTTATCAATAAACTCAGTAGTTTGGGGATGGGTCCCAAGGTTGTAAACTGGATCAGAAATTGGTTGACTGACAGGCGACAGAAGGTGATGGTAAATGGAGCTCACTCGGATGAAAGGAAGGTGATTAGCAGGGTGCCGCAGGGTTCGGTCCTGGGCCCGGCACTGTTCAATGTATTTGTGAGTGATATTGCTGAAGGACTGAATGGAAAAGTCTGTCTTTTTGCAGATGACACGAAAATTTGCAACAGAGTGGACTCCCCTGAGGGAGTGCTGAACATGAGGAGGGATCTGCAAAAGCTGGAGGAATGGTCTGATGCTTGGCAATTGAGATTTAATGCAAAGACGTGCAGTGTCATCCACTTGGGTAGCAGAAATCCAAAGGAAATGTACACGATAGGGGGCGAGAGGTTGGTGTGCATGGAGCAGGAGAAAGACCTCGGTGTGATTATTTCTGTAGATCTCAAGGTGGCAAAACAGTGCAACAAGGCGGTGGCAAAAGCCAGGAGGATGTTGGGCTGCATTCGAAGAGGAATTACCAGCAGAAAGGAAGGGGTACTAGTGCCACTGTATAAGTCTCTGGTGAGGCCTCACTTGGAATACTGTGTTCAGTTTTGGAGACCGTATCTTGCAAAGGATGTAAAAAGAATGGAAGCTGTTCAGAGGAAGGCGACTAAAATGATTTGGAGCCTGCGTCAGAAGCCTTTTGAGGAGAGACTTGAAGACCTAAATATGTACACTTTGGAGGAGAGGAGGGATAGGGGAGATATGATTCAGACCTTTAAATACTTAAAGAGAAATAATGAACAAACAAACCTCTTTCAGAGATGGGGAAGCTCTAAAACTAGAGGACATGACATGAAGCCTCAAGGTGGTAAATTGAGAGGCAATGTCAGGAAATAATTTTTTACTGAGAGGGTGGTGGATGCTTGAAATGCCCTCCCAATGGAGGTGGTGGGGGCAAACACAGTGACGGAATTCAAAGTTGCCTCGGAATGACACAGTGGATCACTTTACAGCAACAAGTCTAAATCAAAATAAACTGAACCATCTAATTTCTCAACAAATAGGGGTGTCCTACATGGAGCAATGCAGGGAGGAGCAGTGGGTTCACCCCTAAACAAAGAAATAAAGATATGGGGAGGGGTGCACCTGCTCCTAGTGGGTACACCACTAAGCAAAGACTTGGGTAGAGGTGCACCTACTCCCTAAAAGACATGGGAAGGGGTGCACCTACTCCTGCCATATTGCTGGGCAGACTAGATGGACTACGCTGGTCTTTATCTGCCGTCATTTACTATGTTACTATGATACTATGCATTAAAAGTGGCAAGAGCTTGATGAAGAGACCCAAAGTATGGGCTATGGCTGTAGCCTAGTGGTAAGAGCACCTACCTACTACTCAGAAAATCAAGAGTTTGATTCCTACTAGTACTCCTTGTGACCTTGGGCAAGTCACCTTACCCTCCATTGCTTTGGAAGAAAAAGCTGGCAATTTACTTCAGGTGATACATTGCCAAGAAAACCTAGAGGTAGCTGGGTTGCTATGAGTCAACACTGACTTGATGGCACTAAAAAAAAAAGGCTGTAACTAATTGAGGAAGGGACATAGAAACATGATGACAGAAAAAGACCACAAGGCCCATCTAGTCTGTCCTTCCATAACAACAACTACAACAGTCCACTTTTTACCTTTAGAGATCCTCTGTGTTGGTCCCATGCTTTTTTTAATTCAGTTACTGTCCTCATCTCTACCACCTCCACTGGGAGACTATTCCACGGATCCACTACTCTTTCCGTAAAGAAATATTTCCGCATATCACTCCTGAATCTATCTCCCTTCACCCTCATCCCATGTCTCCTTGTAGCAGAACTTGCTTTCAATTGAAAGAGGCTCTCTCCCTGAACATTTATGCCACGGAGGTATTTAAACATCTCAATCATATCACCTCTATCCCGCCTTTCCTCTAAGGTGTACATATTAAGATCCTTAAGTCGGTCCTCATATGCTTTATAATGAAGCCCATTAATCATTTTAGTAGCAACCCTATGCACCGACTCCATCCTGTTCACATCCTTTTGAAGGTGCGGTCTCCAGAATTGCACATCATACTCCAAATGAGGTCGCACCAAAGACTTATACAGAGGCATTATCACCTCCTTTTTTCTGCTAGCCATTCCTCTCCGTATGCACCAAAGCATCCTTCTAGCTTTTGCCGTTGCCTTTTCTACCTGTTTAGCTACTTTAAGATCATCAGACACAACCACGCCTAGGTCCCGCTCTTCTTTAGTGGACAAAAGTACTTCACCTCCTATACTGTATTGCTCCCTTGGATTGCTGCAGCCCAAATGCATGACCTTACATTTTTTAACATTAAATCCCAGCTGCCAAATTCTAGACCATTCTTCAAGCTTAGCTAGATCCCTCCTCATGTTATCTACACCTTCCTGGGTGTCTACTCTATTGCAGATTTTGGTATCATCCGCAAAGAGGCAAACCTTTCCCGACAGCCCTTCCGCTATATCACTAACAAAGATGTTAAAAAGAATCGGACCAAGGACAGATCCCTGGGGCACACCACTGGTAACATCCTTCTCCTCAGAGTGAGCTCCATTTACTTGTACTCTTTGTCGCCTCCCACCCAACCAATTTCTAACCCAAGCAGTAACTTTAGGGTCCATCTCTAGGGTGCTCAGTTTGTTTATAAGTCGCCTGTGAGGAACAGTGTCAAAGGCTTTACTGAAATCTAAATACACCACATCTAGAGCTCTCCCTCGGTCCAACTCCCTGGTCACCCAGTCAAAGAAATCGATCAGATTTGTCTGACAAGACCTGCCTCTGGTGAATCCATGCTGCCTCGGATCCTGTAATCCGCCGGACTCCATAAACCTCACTATTTTCTCTTTCAGCAGTGTTTCCAATAATTTACTCACCACTGAAGTTAAACTAACCGGCCTGTAGTTTTCAACCACATCCTTACTTCTGCTTTTGTGTAAAGGCACCACATGAGCCTCTCTCCAGTCCTTTGGCACCACTCCCGACTCCAACGAGGCATTGAAAAGGTCAGTCAGTGGAGTAGCTAGAACGTCCCCAAGTTCCCTCAGTATTCTAGGGTGTATCCCATCCGGTCCCATCGCTTTGTCTATTTTGATTGAGTAAAACTATAAGAATCGAGGTATATTAGGAGTTTATAGGGGGGAGGGGGGCTCATGAGGGAATTCCAATGCTATCTTGAGACACCTGCGCTCCTGAAAAGCAATTTCCAATCACCACCTGGTTGCCTTTCACAACTCTTTAGTTAAGCAGTTCTCCATGCCGTCAGGACTGGTGGGAGGGATTATGAAAGATTAAACAAGAAATAACCATTTATACAGTATGATAGGTTCAATTAGCTAAACATGTTATTGTGTAAGGAAATAACACTACACTTCTGCAGCTAATAATCATTTGTTTTTAATCATGTAACCCTTCTTTAAACATAGAGCGGCCAACTCTTTCAACAATCCACTAGAATTGGATTACCTGGCTCTCCATACCAGCAAGTCAATGTTGAAGTGAGTTATTATAATTTCTTATGCTGATGTTCTTTCAGTAAACAATATGCAGGGCTTAATATGCAGGGCCCTTTTATTTTTCCTTTCCCCTACTCCCTTCCAAGTTGACTCCTCCCCCTTCTCTTGCACCCTCCCATGACTACCTAAATGATAATAATGTATCCCTAATTATCACAATTCAAGTTACTAACTGTATTCTCCGAGTTCAAAAACATGTTATAATGTACACTGTTCTATTCTAATGTAAACTACTTTGACCACAGGATAACACAGCATAGAAAAACTGCTAAATAAATATAATAGTAACTTTACTGTATTTGTTATACATACAGTATGTTTGCAGTGTATTCAGTTATGGTCCGATTCCTTCCCGGATGTAGAAGCCCTCTGTGTGCCTGGCTGGAACCGGACACACAGAGGAAATCGCGATTCTGATCCCGCGGGGCACGTCTAGCTCTGTGGGATCACAATCATGAACAGGCCTGTACATGCAGGCTGGGACCACGATTCAGCCTGGCTTGCATGTACCAGCCTTGCCTGACTAAGTCAGTCAGGGCTTTTAAATGGAGACACTGTGCCATAGCGTCCGGTTGCCATGGCACCATGGCTCCATTAAAAAGTCATGATCCCCAGCAACCGGCCTCCAAATTCGTTTCCCCGCAGCCTGACCCCAGATCTGGCCTCCCAGGGCCAGGGTCAGGCTGCAGGGAATGCCCTCTGCCCTCTTCTGCCCCTTCCCATCCCCAGGCCCACCTATCTGCTACATCGGGACAGTTATTCCACCTCGGAGGTGGAATAACTTCCACGTTCAAGTTGCTGGCCCCAGACATACACGGCTGACATTAGAATTGGCCCTGTATGTCTGGGGCCAGCAAATGCCCACTGTCTTCTGTAATGCCACCCCCGATCCTCCCCTTTCCCACCCCATCTACCTTCCCCGTACAATGCACGGGGAAGGAGGACGAGGCTGGGAAAGGGCACAAATAGCGGGGATGGACATCCTAATGGGACATTCATCTCCACTATTCATTGCTCAGAATTGCCCTGTTACTTTCCTGATTCATCACGTTCTCTTCCTTTAGACAGAGAATGCAACAAAAGCCTTTAGTGGGAAGTAAGAAATGACCTCACCCTCGATGGGGGTAAAGGAGTTCATTTAGCATGAAAATGTGAGTATTTTTACATGCAAGAGGGGGTCAGGTCTGGGAGTAAGCAGAAGGCAGAATTAGCTTACACATATAAAAGGATTACATTTTAAAGCTCTGAAAGTAGTTTGAGTCGTGCACTTTGTTCATGCTAGAAAGTGGATGGAAAATCAACTGTTTCTAATATTTCCGCAGCACGGCCAGTTCTATTATTTTCAAAGGAAATACCTGCACAGGGTTTTCTTTCAAAATGAATTTGCAGTCACACAAGGATTCAACGTTGCCCGATTAATAAATAAAACAGCATCGGAGACAAGATGGTCCATTAAAGTTGACTTTTTTCCCCACAAAACAGCTTGCATATTGTTTCAGAAAGAACCGGTATGTCAACTTCTTTCACTTGTTTTTGCCTATCTTTCTCAGAAGTGTTGGCTGAAGACAAAATGAGGAACCAAACCATTGTGACAGAATTCATCATACTGGGATTTTCAGATGTTCAAGATTTGCAGGGTCTCTTGTATTTTGTCTTGCTTCTAATCTATCTGAGTATCCTGATGGGAAACTGTGTCATTTTAACATTAGTATTCAGCGATCGCCACTTGCACACCCCCATGTACTTTTTCCTCTGTAACCTTTCCTTCTTAGATATTTGCTACACATCCAACATCTTCCCCAAACTTCTGAATATCTTGGTAACAAGAAACAAAAAAATCTCATTCAGTGGTTGCTTTGTCCAACTCTATTTCTTTATGTCATTAACATGCTCGGAGTTTTTGATTCTTGCTATCATGGCGTATGATCGTTATGTGGCAATTTGCAATCCCTTGTGCTATATGCTCATCATGAATAAGAGGACCTGCACCCTACTGGCAGCTGGGTCTTGGATAATTGGCTTCTTGGATGCAGTAATCCATACCATTCTTATGTCTATAATGAATTTCTGTTACTCTAATGAAATAGACCATTTCTTTTGCGATGCCATAGCACTTTTGAGACTCTCTTGCTCTAGCACCTTCCTTATTGAGTTAATAAGTTATATTTTGGACGTTCTCTTAGGAGTTACCTCACTTGTGGTAATTCTCATGTCTTACATCTACATTATCTTTGCCATATTGAGAATCTGTTCCACAGAAGGGAGACGCAAAGCCTTCTCTACTTGCTCATCCCACCTAATAGTAGTTATTCTTTTCTGTGGGACAGTAATGGGTTTGTACATGCAACCTTCATCAATGCAATCGCAGGAACAAAGCAAATTATTTGCCATGCTATACATAACTGCCGTCCCTCTGTTCAACCCCATTATTTATAGTCTGAAAAACAAAGATGTAAAAAGGGCCTTGATCAGAGCAATACACAGAAATTCTAATATTTTTAGAAGATGAGCATTTGGGGGTATGTTTACTAAACAGCGATAACGTTGTAGCGGCGCTGTTTGCGCGCAATACATAATGTTAGCGTGTGATACGTAATGTTAGCGCGTGATACATAACGTTAGCATGCGATACGTAATGTTAGCATGCGATAAAGTAACATTATTGTGTGATAGCGTGAGGTTTTGCGCAAACACGTCTCCTGCGGCGTGAAGGCACACAGAGAAAGGATCAATGGGTGGAGAGTGGGCGGGGATAGGCTCCATGCACACTAATGCTGTGAAATGAAGGTCTGAAAATTAGTGCCAGTGAAAACCTCACGCTAGAGGCACATTTGCAGGAGAGAGAAACCAGTTCAGTCAGCAAGGTACAGCAAAGGCAGGGAAACCAAGAAAAGTGATAGTATTGATACATGTGCAGCAACAGCATAGTGCCCAAGTACGAAAGGGCACTACGGTGAGGCTGCAAATGGGGTACAGGGGGCTGCAGGCGGGACATGCAGTGGGGCAGCTTGGGCCCAGGGTGGACTAGGCAAATACCTAGGTGGCACATAGGAATGCAGAAACTGCAAATCAGCAAGCCAGCAACTGACCAAGGTCAAACATGCTCACAAGTGTGTGTCCCACAGTGTCCCAGGGGACATCACCCAACAGATACCCCAAAGGGCACATAACAGTGACAGGCGGTGCCGGGGGGGGGGGGAAGCACGGATGTCTGTGTAGGCACCCTTACTCCAGATCCCACACCATAGGCACCCGCCTACTGGCACACTGGATGGCCTGGAACTGCGCACCACCAGCACCACCGGCATAAGGGCATGTCAGCATGGTGGCGGAGGGGTGCTGGTGGTGGAGGGGGCAGTGGCATCTACCTACAGCACACCAAGGCCAAGCCCTATTCAGGTGGGTGGTGTGCAGTGCAACAGACAAGGTCTGTCTGATGAAAAGTAATGTGTCCCCAGGGAATGACCTGCCTCTGTGGTAACAGTTTGGTGTAGTACACACAGCCAGTGTGTTCAGGGGCAGAAGGTCACAGGTTCAAGTCCCAGCTGTGGCTCCTGCAGACCATGTCCCTATATTTTACCCTACAGCACACATACACCATAAACATGTGCACTCCGTACAGCAGAGGTTCCCAACTGCAGTCCTGGAGGGCCAAACACCCTTCAGGATTTCATGCTGTCCCTAATAAATATGTACGAGATGCACTGATATGCAGTGCCCCCATTGTATGCAAATGTATCTCATGCATAGTCATTGGGGACAGCCTGAAAACCTGAATCATGCTTGGCCCACCAGGACCGGATTTGGGAACCTCTGCCCTAGAGCATCGGCCAACAGAGACACAAACACCCACACCCACACCCACAGGCTCCACTATTCAAAGCCTCATGGAGAGTTAGGCTGTTGGGCCCTGCACAGAGCAGCAGCTACCAATACTAGCACCTGCATAGCTTAGCAATGCCTGCACTGTGCCCAGGACTGGTGTGGCGGCCAGGGCTGCCAACCACCTCTATCTTTGCACAATGCTGAAATAGGTGTGGGAGTGTGTGTATGTCTACCCAGTGTTTTGTGGCTGCCTACACCTTACTTAGCCCCCAATGCTTGCACTGTCTCCAGTGTTAGCCTGCCAATGTGCATAATGAGGAGCAAGGTATTGTGAGTATGGCTTGGACACGGAAGTCTGGGCAGGATGCATCTGCACAGGGCATCGGGCAATGGCTGGTATATTGTAGTAGCCAAACACCACCTGCACGGACAGGGTGGCCACTGCATGTCATGCTGGGAGGTCAGTCTCACCCTGACTGAGCAGTAACCATTGCATGGCTAGGTTCCCCCATAGTGCTCTGCAGTGTTTCTCTCAAGTGTTATCTATGAGTTTTCTTTTCTGGGGCTCAATCATTGACATACTTGCTTGGTGTGTGTGCTTGCATCCTACTTTTGGGTGCACAGAGTTTCTCCAGGAACATGCACTATGTACTAGCTAGCAGACTGCCTGCAGTTAGCATGTGTATGGCTGGAACACCTTGCAGGGTGCAGTGGGTGGGGACTGACTGTGACCTCTGCTGGTGAATGCCAGATTGTGGTAGGGGGAAGCTGAGCTTTTCCAGGCCTACTGCCAGTGCTCTATGAGATACGTACAGATCTGCATTAACTGCCCTGGAGGGTGCCTATTCCCCAGCAGGACTGGGGTTAAGGGTCCCCTCTACTGCCACCATTGCAGAGATGTAGAATGTGGATCTGTTGGTGGGAGATCATGTCCCCCCACCTTGACCCAGAGAGGGTGGGCTGGGTGGTGCTACATAATCTGCTTTTGGGTCCAAACACCACCCTTCTCTTATATCATGTGACCATGGCAACCACACAGGATATGCACTATTCTGGGTGCATCATAGTCCACAAGGGCTAGACATGACTTGGAAATACAGATGGACACAGGTGTATCCTAGGTGTGTCTGCGAGGACTACCTGTCCCACACTGGCACTGATGGGGACCTGCAGCACAGCCTATCTCAGCCAAGCCAGGTGCTGCGGTCCTGGTGCTGGGCGCCCCACCTACCCTCAGGGTGAGCACAGGAACCGCACAATGTCACGGTCTGTAGCTACACTGTGCCAGTAACACACACGGTCAGTTCCCCCTACCAGGCCGGGGTGCCGTAGAAGCGCATACCCCATCTTGTGAGCAGATATAGACTGCTGATCTGCATGTGCAGTGCATCATAGGTACGGGTGGGTTTGCCCTATCTTGGTAACCACAGCAGACAGTTTGTGCGGTGACCTGCAGTCTTTCTGTAGCCAGCCAGCGTTGTGTTAGAAGCTATAGAGATGTAGCCCACTGGTTATTACAATGACTGTGGAGGCAGAGATCATGAGTTCAATCCTGTAATGATGTTCTTTAATAGGACTGTCTGAGGGATTTCCTTTTAATTTAAATCAGTGCTGCCAGCAAAACCACCCTCACAGTGCCGTAACCTAAGGTGCCTCATAAGGCGCCTTATAAGGCACCCTATAAAGCACCCTATAGAGCACATTATAAGGTGCCTTGGCAGACAGGGCACTTTATAATGTGACCTATGGGGTGTCTTATAGGGCACCCTATAAGGCGTCTTATGAGGCACCTTAGGTTATGGCACTGTGAGGGTGGTTTTGCTGGCAGCGCTGATTTAAATTAAAAGGAAATCCCTCAGACAGTCTTATTAAAGAACCCCACTGAGGGATCAAACTTATGACTGCTGTTTCAACAGTCATTGTATTAACCACTGTGCTACACCTCTTTAGCTATTTTTGTGGCGCTATTAAGTAATTATGGTTATCGCACACTAACGAGCCATGACGCGCACACTTTCAAATGATGACGGCAAGGCGCTCTCTATCACACGATAACCAGCTATTGTTGCCTTGACGCCGGAATGCCCACGTCCTTATATGGAATTCTTCATGTTAATGCTGCAACTAGCGCCGGTAACATTATGACGGTTTAGTAAACATCCACCTCGGTCTGTTGATTTCAAAATAACTCATCCATATCAAGCAGATCCCTCGCTCTTTAGGCACTACATCTCTGGAACTCACTCCCAGAGGCAATAAGATCCACAAAAGATCATCAAGCTTTTCGCAAACATCTAAAAACATGGTTATTGCAAGAATACTTTGAAAATCCAGTCACATGAGCAATTATCAGAACACCTCAATAGCCAACGTTAAGAATGATCCAACCACTGACTATGCTACATATTAATCATAACCTTTCCGATCCAAAAGTAAAGAACAGAATCCCATTATACAAGCTCAAGCTCCCTAAAAAAAATAAAAAATAAATAAATAAAAAAACTCCTATTACCATAAATGTAACTTTCCTTGTAAATAATGTATTCAACATAAATACAATGTATCTATTATGTAAATAGTTAACTATTCAATATATGTAACATAGGACTGTGGATCCAATCATTGTTAAAATGTAACCTGTTTGATGTAATAGTTAATCGTTCTATGTAAACCGTTTTGATTTATTGATGGTGCGATAAATACATAAATAAGATGGGGGAGGAGGAGTGGCCTAGTGGTTGGGGCAAGGTACTTCAGGACAGAGATTCAGGGGTTCAAATCCCACTAGAGGACAGCAACCTTGGGCCGTAAGGACTGGGGTTTCTAGTCCCACAGGTGCTCCTTCTGGTCTTGGGCAGGCCACTTAACCCTCCATAGCCCATGTTCCCTGTAAAATAGTTATCTCCAAGTTATAATGCCCTGTTCAATGTAATTTCAATTTGTTCAATGTAAACCACACTGATGCAGAATAGCACAGTATAGAAGAGAATGTAAATAAATAAATAAATAAGATACACAGACTGACTGGTTATCACACAGCACTATCACACAAAATATAACAGAATAATTTACATATTTTTCTATGTGCAAATGTATTCTTACTGTGTCATTGTCTTGACCCCCAACTTCATGGAATTCCCTTCCTATACACATGGGGTTCCAAGTCTTCCTATGAGAAATTCAAGATGCTCTCAAAAACTACTTTTTCAGTGACTTTTCCAAGGATGCTCAGCCTAGGGAAGAAGTTGCACCTGTTTGTTTGTTCTTTACCTTTTTAATACTTGTTACTTTTCTATTTTAAATTGGCCTTCCTTACCATTTTTGTAATTTTAGTTGATGTAAACTTCTCTGATGCTATCCACTGTAGGGTGTTATATAAAGTTTAACTACTACTACTACTAGTACTATTACTACTACTGAACATTTGTATAGCGCTACAAGATGTACGCAGCACTGCACAGACATGTAAGAGACAGTCTCTGCTCATTAGAGCTTACAATCTAGTTAAGAAAGACAACACAGTAGGTGTAGACATGAGATACATCTAGGGGGATTGCTAAGGAAACACAAAGAGATCAGGTGAGTCAAGATCTGAAAACAGCAGCGAAGAGGTGCGTTTTTAGTCTAGATTTGAAAAGGGTCAGAGAAGGGTGCCTGATGTACAGACTCAGAGAGTTTGTTCCAAGCATAAGGAGCAGCAAGGGGAAAGGAGCGAAGTCTGGAATTAGCAGTAGAAGAGAAGAGCACAGATAAAAGCAATTTGCTAGAAGAGCGGATTTCCCGAGAAGAGGTGTAGGGAGAGATAAGAGAGGAAAGTTAGTGAGGAGCTGTAGAGTGAATGTACTTATAGGGTAGCAGGAGAAGTTTGATCTTGATGCAGAAACAGATAGAAAGCCAATGAAGTGATTTGAGAAAATCGATAATAGAGTATGACGAGGCTGGAGGAAGAATAGCCACGCAGCAGTGTGTTGAATGGACTGAAGGTGAGAGAGATGATTTAGGGGGAGAGCAGCAAGGAGTAGTTAGAATAGTCAAGATGGGAGGTGATTAAGGAGAAGATAAGTGTCTTAGTAGTGTGTTCAGAGAGGAATGGGTGGATTTTGTTGATGTTATAGAGAAAGAAATGGCAGGTCTTAACTATCAGATGGATGTGTGTGGAAAAGGAGAGAGAGGAGTCAAAGATGACCCCAAGGTTGTGAGCAGAGGAAATAGGGAGGAGTAGAGAGTTATCCACAGAGTCCGAAAAAGGAGGTGGAGGAAAGGAGGTTTTAGGGGGAAAAATAAGAAGCTGCATTTTGGCCATGTTCAATTTCAAGTGGCGGTGAGACATCCAAGCAGCAATGTCAGAAAGGCAGGCAGAGATCTGGGTCTGAATTGCCAGAGAGATCTCAGGTGTAGAGATGTAGATCTGGGAGTCATCGGGATAAAGATGGTACTGAAAGCCATGGGAAGAGATGAGTGCACCAAGGGACTGGGTATATAGAGAGAAAAGGAGTGAACCCAAGACAGATCCTTGGGGTACATCAACTGAGAGTGGGATAGAAGCAGAGGACGATCCACAAGAACAAACACTGAAAGAGTAGATGGGAGAGATAAGAGGAGAACCAGGATGGTACAAAACCCTTAAAACCAAACAATGACAGGGTATCAAGGAGACGATTGTGGTCAACAGAGGTCAAGCAGGATGAGGACTGAGTAAAGACCCTTGGATTTTGCCAGGAACAAATCACTGGAGACTTTGGCAAGAGCTGTTTCAGTAAAATTTAAAGGATGAAAGCCAGATTGTAAAGGATCCAGGAGGGCTTGAGAGGAGAGAAAGTCAAGGCAACGGCGGTGAACCACACGTTCAAGTAGCTTAGAAATGAAGGGGAGGATGGAGATGGGTTGATAGTTGGAAGGTCAGGTAGGATCAAGTGAGGGTTTTAATAAATATAAACAAACATTTTGAATGCAATTGTGTTTGCATTTTTTATGTTGTGCTTGTACCCTTGCTGCGGGCAATTGTTCACAAAAACACGGCTTTGTCAAGTCTTGGTTAACATTCAACCAAAAAGTAAAAATACAGTATAGGACTTTAATTCATCATAATTCTAACAAGTACAAATTAAAGGAATATATAAAGAAACCCAATGATGAAAGCAGGAGTAGTGATGTGCAGGTCAGTTACAGGAGAGGCATGAGTGAGACATAGAAATGTGGAAAATGTTCCTGTGTGGGCCATCGTGTCGCAGCCGGCAGGAGAATACATGACTGCAGGCTGATGGATGGGCTGATGGAAGCATGGCGGTAGATGAGTGTGGTATGGGCTAGCTGCACCGATGCACCTGATGTTCTATCCCTATGCATTTTTAATGTGTAGGGAAAAAGTGAACCTGTGCCACGTGGAAGCCCCAATACCAGCTATGTGGGCTCACAGCTGTCCTGGCCTCCCAACCACTAATCAACTCTCCAGACAATCCTGCATACAGGAACTGGATAGGAGTGACACATATTGGTCATATGGAACAAGTCAGGCAGTGTGATTGTCCCTGCTGGTGGCATTCCAGGGGTAGGATGTGCCTGCATGTAATTCATTCATGTGATGGATGCAAGGCTACACCGCCATAGTGATGATGAAATAGTCGATTCATGTTTGTTCTATATTGTATGCATGTATCTATGAAAGTGGGTTATTTTGTACTGCTTTATCATTTCAATCAAAGTAATATACACAGGCCATAGAGGTCATACTATGATGAACATAAATAGCCTCTGTAAGATGTTCCCACAAGTCGTGCTTGTGGGTAACAAACCTTGGGTTTCAGGTTCTCAAGTGTTCTAACCATTAGGCTACTCCTCCACTGAGGTGCCATACATCTGCAGGATGAACATGTCTGACCCTGGGCAATGGCCTGCAGAAGAGTCAATAAAGCCATGGTCACAGAAGGGCATAATCGCGAACAGCATTTGTACAGACCCAATGTGCTATCAGAACACACCAAAAAGCATAAGAAAGTGTGACCACCAGTTAAAGCAAACCCTGGACTGTTCCTAACATCAAAATGCACTAAGCATCCCCCAGCCAGAAAGAGAACAAGTGGGAACTAAACCTTCATACATCACCGACTGAGCCATTGCTCTAACCATTACACTACACCTCCACACCATCTGGCACAACAATGCCCTGAATCAAAGAGACTGCAGGTCCCTGTCTGCAGTGGGTGAAATCAAGGACATGAAACAACGTGGCTGGAACATTCTGAGACCATGGTACACCACACCTAAGGCCTGCCTACAGCGGCAAACATGCAATACGTTATGCACATGAAACACACTACTGCAGCTGCACTGCAGACACACCACAGCAGGATACATCTCTTCTGCAAAGGCCAAGGCACATATGAAGTCAAGATGCCTGTCCCTCCACTGTACCCCCAACACCAAACAACACACACACACATGGGTCTACTGTGCCATACTATGGCAGTGACCCCAGAGGCAGCACATGTGCAGGGCATGCAGTCCCCTGTAACCTGCTGTATAAGACAACATAAGCGCACCTGCACATACACCAAATGCAAACCACATTTCTGACCCATGCAATCCATTGCAGACCATCCCAGAGGGCCATGCACATGTCTCCCATCATTCTACATGACAAGCAGGTACTGGACAATGCCCCTGTGACCATAGCTGCCACTTTGGCTGCAATTCTCTCTCTGTGTGCCGGTATAGGCTATGCTTTCCATTACCCATGATACACTGCACACTGACCAGCTTTCTGCAACAAATCACCCAAAGGAGACAGCTGTGATCCATCACATTAGGCCAGAAATACGTAGGGACATTGGGTGTTTCTAGCACAGAACAGGTGCAAAATGTGCTACTGACCCGTTTGTGGGGTCACCCTGAATATGAGGGGGGGGGGCACATCACCTAGTCCCAGAGTCTACCCTGTAATAGCTGTACCCTCCAAATCCTAGGGCAGATCTATATTGCTGATAGTGTGTTGCAGTTATTGTCTGCATTGCCTGCTCCAAATAACTTTGTTACCTTCACAAATGAAGCATGCTAGAGTGTCCTGTTTCTTTTAGTCATGGGCTTTCTTATAATATCACATGACAGTCACTAAGGTTGCAGCAGCTTTTTCCAAGGAATCTTAATGCAGTGACGGGTGTCTAGGCAGGAGGGAGGGTGCTGACACCAAAGTGAGTGGCCTGCAAAGACCAAAGTGACGAGCCCCAGAAAAGCTGCTAGGCTCACCTTCAGGGACTTCCAATCTACTACAGGAAACACAGTCATGCTGAAAACGCTGGCCACTGCAGGGCTGTGTCAGCTATTCACATCCCAAATGTGGACAGTCAGCTAGTAATCTCACACACACATGCACACATAGATGGACACACACACACATGCTACATGTGCACTGAACAACCATGTACACCTTGGCTTGGTCAAAACAGCAGACAGTCAATAGACAGTGCAGTGCTGTGACTGCCAAGAAAGGAACTGTACCCATCTCACTGCAGTTTAACACAATGGAACACTATCTGGATACATAGCCATGATGGGTCAGCAAAGTCAGAATGAGAGTGGCCTCTCGGCATGAACTGCTGTGTGAACACTGGCCATAACTGTTGCAGACCCATGTTAGGGTGGCTCTGTCATATCCCTAACCTCTGACCCATATACATCCTGGGTAAATGACAATACCCAGAATCCTCTTCCCTTCATTTGTTTACCTTTTAACTTTGAACTTCTGTAATGCTAATGCACTACAAGGAACGCTGGGAATTGAGCTGTAGACAGGCTGTAATGCATGTTGGGCCACAGTGGCCAACAACTGAAACATCATCAAACACTGTGTCCCCCTACAGTTCGTGGCAGTGAGCATGGCACATAGTGCCATGCTTGTATACCCACATAATGTTATGTTATGTCACTCGCCATGGACTCTGCCAAACCAGCCAGTGCAGTGCATGCACTCACTCAAATTACAGACGCAGTAGACACACCCCAAGAGTGCATCGCGCTATGGCAGCTTGTACATGCGGTCTCATATTGTATATAGTGATGCTGAAGAGCTGACCTGCAGCATGTTCTAAGCACAGACATAAAGCCTGGGTATCACATTGTCAGTGTTACCTGCCCCTTAGGTATTCTTTCATGCTATGCTATTATTAGCCCCTGCTCAGTGTACAGGCATTATTAGCATGATTTGCAATGACTAGGTGCTATCAATGCCCACTTAGTGCACCAGTGCTATCAGCCTGCCCTGCCTTCTAGCTGTGGGTATTGGAGCTGGTCAGTGTGGCTCTTGAATCAGTGGACTCTTGCAGTATGTTGAGTTGGAGGTTGCACATGCAGATGCAGTCTCTGCCAAACATGCAAGTCCTTATCCACAACAATCCATTCTTGAGCCGGTGACCCTTTGTTCACATAGCACACTGGCCTTGTGTGTGGAGCCACAGAGCAGACTTATGGATTTTGCAACCCATGGGTATAGATGTGGTCACTGTCAGGATGCATGCAGCCATGAGTAGGGTATAACTATGTCTGCTTACCTCTCTCAGATCCTGTGCCATACCTTTCTGACAAGGTGTGTTCGGCAGGTGTAGGAGTGGGGCAGGTTGTTAGGTCTCTCTGCTGAAATGGTTTGCAGTGCTGCTGGTACAACTGACCATTCTGTCTTACACATGGGATCTATCCATTCCATGTGAAAGGCCATGATACTGGCACACACACATCACAGACCATGGTGATGCCATGAGAATGGTCAGAGTCTCCAATACATGATGTGTGTTGCTGAGGCAGTCAAGTCCTAATCTCATATCTCGCAAACCAACGTAGCTGAGGTAGATTCACATGTTGCTCTGGTGGGCGTTCCTTACTGGGTTCCTACTTATGGAGGTATCCCTGATTCATAAACATCTTATGGTCTCAACTGGCAGGTGGAGGGACTAGGTTGTCATTTTCCCTCTGACATGGCCTGTTATCCTATTGCGGTGTATTACATTCTCTGTCATTCCCCCCACCCCACCCTACCACATGCACATATCCATTCATTATATGCAAATGGAGGGTATCCTGATCCCAGGGCCAACATATCCTTTCAGCTAAATAGCCGGGCGCCATGGTACTAAGCTTATGGTGGGTGGTATGCTGGCAGAACCCTCCTTCCATGCCACCATGGCAAACCCACCACTTCACTGTGGCAGGCAGCCTCCTTGATGTGCAACTGCGGACACCTCACCGCCCCTGTCCCCCTCTACTAGGAGATGTGTCCAGGCATAGTTCTATGTTTGACCTCAGTGGGGAGGGATCTCCATGTGCTCCGCTGTTCCTGTGACTGACATTCTCGCCATTGCAATGACAGTGGCAAATGCGGCATTGCGCTGGACACACAGGGCCAGCACACTGCTTTTGTCTGCAGCAAGCCACAGCCACTGGGACCATCACCACCACCATCACACTATGCTGACATGGCATCATGTGCATTGCCTTTTCCCAAGAAGCAGCATGTTTTTGTGCTGTAACTGTCACTTGGAGTCATGACAGACATCACCAATGTGCACCCAAGGCAGCGGCTTGGTCAGACTTGTGGCCCAGCCAGCCCCACTGCATCACCCACTTAACACCTCCTTAGCCACATTTGCACCATCAACATAGTGCCCTATGCAGTTGCTGCTACTAGAGTACCACTATCACTTTCTTGGAATCCCCTGTCTGTGGAGCACATTGCAGACATTTAAATAGGCTCTCTCACCTACAAAATAACCCTTTCTGTGAGGTTTTACTTGGCATTCAGATTCCTAGCATTGGGTCCTCTAATGAGCAATTGTGTAACCCCGCGGTGAGGGAGCACCCGCTGTCAACGCCCACTCTCCACCCCATTAACACCCACTCTGCACCTCCTTTTCCCTTAACACTGTGGGCCCCTCTAACACTTGTTAATGGAGCATTATCAGCAATTTCTGTGGCATTAAGAGCTCATGGGCTCCGATAACACACATTAATGGCACTCTTGCTCTCTTACTGTTCTTTAGTAAACGTACCCCTTAGAATTGGAACAAGAGTAAAATATCTGATGACAATGAAGTTGGATACAATAGAGACTGAGCTGTAGATTTTCCTTCCTGTATGCAGTAACCTGGTATATGTAAATCAGTAAATCATGAACTTTGGTTTCAAAAATACTTATGCCTAGGTTTCCCAGAAGTCCAGCATTTGCAGAACAACTTCCTATTACCACAAGAGACCGATTAAAAAACTTTTCCAAGAATAGCTGTTCTTATTAGATCCAGTGCACACACTTGATTGCTATTTCTCCTTTAGAACAGACATCCCTAAAGGACAGACTGAGAACACAAATACGCTGAAACTTTCTTATCAGTGAAGAGAAAATTGCTCATCTCAAAAGTAAGTGAGACTCTAATTTATTGATTCATTTTCATGTTTTTATTAAAAATACATATAGACTACATGTGTTATTTCTGCCATCAACCTTTCAGTAGGTTTGCTTCAGGAATGGAGAAGTAATTACAAATTAGGCACTAGTCACTTTGGATGAATTTTTATAAAGTGTAAGTTGAAATTAGTATTAAGTATAGCTGTCACAGCATTCAACAAAAATAATATGGGGGATACTCAGTCCATTACAATCAAAGACATTTCACGACAATATCAGTATTTCAAGGTATTGCATAATTTCTTCCTACCTGGCTTCCTTTTCCTTAAAAGTTCTGCTATGTAGTGCATTTATTCTGCAAATAATGTTCTGTAATTTGTGATAATTGCTTGATTCTGAGATTCAGCGGCACCTCTCTTTCTCGCAATGCCCCAAACTAAGGGTCTTTTTTACTAACATGCAGGAACTCTTAGTACACGGTTTAGCACTTTTTAAGAGCATTGTGGTAATAGCCTGGGGTCCAGCACTAACTGGTCAGAGCATGATTGGGCAGGGCTGGGTTTATTTGGAGTAGAATGTGGTTATTATTAGTGCTTCAAGATTAGTAAAGTTATTTTGGGTGCATACTAACTGTGAAGGTATTGTGGTATTGCAGAGAGGTCCAGGCGAACATCAGTGCCCCAGCACAGGCTTCCGGTGTGACCGTTAGTTCAACGATCTTATCAATGGTCTATGCTACATTCCTTCATTTTATTCTGAGATGTCTGTTGACTATCCAGTGATCTTTTGTTTAAAATGTATCTAAAAAAACCCAAACAACTTTTAAACTCTTAAATTGCATGCAAGGAATGTTAGTATTTTGATGTGTGAAAAAATAGCAGATTTTCAAAAAAGTATTTTCAATTCCAGAATATTTTGATAATAAAACAAAATATGCAGCTACTCATAAAGACTGCAAAATGCATAAGCAGCTCCATTTACATTTCTGAGAGTTACTTCCATGAATAAAGATAATGTAACTTAAAGTGGAAATAAAAATGTTTTCTTAGCCACAGATGATAGTAGTGACATATTTGTTATGTGCACAGAACAATCCATTGTTATAACTAAAATAAAAAAAAAGACTTGATTTGGAGAAATTTGTGGATCATGAACGGCATCCTTACAAGAAGAGCCCAACTGCAGAATATTCTTTTTTTCTTCAATTTCAAGGGTGTATGAAATTCAAAATATTTACATAGGCTATTGCGGAAATACCACCTGGCGGTATTTTATTTTATTTATTTTATTTAACAATTCTTCTATACCGCGCTATTTCAATCAGTGCGGTGTACATTGAAACAAGAACATACTACAATGCATACAAGTAACATTGAGTTTTACATTGAACAGGAAGATTCAACATAGGACAACCGGGGGAACTATGTACAGATTGACTTAAATAGTATATACAGTGATATAAAACATGATTTAGATGTTGCAATGTGGTTGACTAATAGGACTAGAGAGAAGATTGACCAACTAGCCCTTTTCTGGTTGTATTGAGGTGCTAGTATTGTTAATGGCTAGGTTGACTTCTGGGTAGCATTTTGTGAATAAGTGGTATTTCAATGCTTTTCTGAATAGGATTAGGTTTTTGATAGCACGGATTTCGTGCGGTAGTGCATTCCAGTTTAGAGGTGCAAATAAGGAGAAAGCCCTGTTGGAGGTGGCCTTAGTGCACTTCGTTATTATTTTTGGGACTATTAAGGTGTTCAATGATGTAGTTCTCCTTTTTCTGTTTTCCAGGGTGCCATGGATAAGTTTGCTGATTGGCGTAGGGGGGTAGTTATTTAGGGCCTTGAAAGTAAGAACTAAAGACTTATACTGGATTCTGGCATGTAATGGTAACCAGTGCAGTTCTTTCATGATGGGTGTTATATGTTCAGATCTTGATGAGCCGGAGAGGACTCTGGCGGCTGTATCCATGGCTAGGCGGAGCGGATTTAAAGTTGATTTAGGGAGGCCATGGAGGATGATGTTGGCAAAATCCAGGTGTGGGAGGACTAATGCCTGGAAGGTTGTTCGGAAGTCTGTAGGATCTAGTAGGGGGCGGAGGTGACGTAACGATTTGATCTTATAATATATAGTTTTTGTGATGTTCTTGACATGTGTTGTCATGTCCAGGTGTTGATCCAATGTGATGCCAAGGTAACGGATTGTAGATTTTGCTTTCAACTCCACGTTGTTGACGAGTAGTGATGGAGGAGGTATGAACTTACGGTTCCTTGTGACAAAAAGAACGTCAGTTTTGTTGTGGTTAATCCTAAGGTTTTGTGATAGCAACCATTCGGCTACAGCTTCAAAACAGTTGATTATTGGGGAGAATACTGGATGTTCAATTGAGAACGGCAAATAAAGGAGGATGTCATCTGCGTAAGCAAGACATTGTACATTAAAGGATCTGATCAAGTCACATATCGGCTGCATGTAGATATTAAACATTAGTGCCGATAAGGACGATCCTTGGGGTACTCCCTGTGATTGTATGAATGGTTCTGAGGATGCGTGGCCTGTTTTTACTTGTTGCCACCTGTTAGATAGGTAGGATTTACATCATTTGAGTGCTGTGCTTTGAATCCCCTTATCTTCCAAGCAGCTAATGCAGTAGATATTCAGATATCGCAGCACTTTTCTGCATGCTGGATCTGGGGGGGGGGGGGGACCGGGTATAGAGTAGACATGATGATGATTGGCAGCCATCGTACAAATTTTGTCGGGCACTGGCTGCCGAATCAGGCTCCATCGTGGCTAGAGATAACACCACCTCAAGAAGTGGCATTAACTGCATCAACCCTACTGTGGGACTGATCACAGCTGTGATTGCCTCCCCAGTGCCAATTGGCTCCCTCCCCTATCTGACAATATTGTCAGTGCCTCAGATCTAAAGAGCCGCGGCACTACAAGCAATGTGCTTCCCCCACCCCACTATTCAGCATCGATCCCACCAGACATCTTCCAATTTTCATCAGGAACTGTCCAAGGGGGATCAGTGCTGAAGAGGGGGCAGCCCTTTGTTTCTTATTGTCAGTAATGTGGAGCTTTAGATCCATGGCATCAACAATGATCTGAGGGTGGGGGAACTGTTTCGACTTTTGGGGGTCATCGGCAGTGATCATGGGATATAGTTCATGAGAAATCCCCCCCCCCATTGATTTACCACTGTGATAGCTGCAAAGGCTACCATGGTTTAGTAAGCATGCCCCTTAGAGTGCTATAAAAAGCAAGAGTTAAAAGATTAAGGAAAACAATAACTCATTTAATACATTTAGGGCCTGATTTTCATCTGGGCGGTGTTATGCGCAGTGTCGGCGCATAACCTGCCAGTCATCCGTCTAACTTGGATTTGCAAATACAGGGTCATATGCGGCCCCGGCATTGAAAATCCAGGTCTAGCCGCACAACTTGGAAGCTGCAGGAGCTACCCATTTGGCCCTTTCCTCTTCCCCTAACACATCCAGGAGTGGAGGAGTAGCCTAGTGGTTAGAGCAACTGCCTAGTACCCAGAAAATCAAGGGTTCAATTCCCACTGGCACTCCTTGTGACCTTGGGCAAGTCACTTTGCCCTCCATTGCCTCAGAAGAAAAGGCTGGCAATCTACTTCCAGTGCCAAGAAAACCCAGAAGTAGCTGGCTTGCTATGAGTCAACACTGACTTGATGGCACTAAAAAAAAAAACCACATCCATATGCTAACTGCACAGCATCTGGGCACATTAGGGAATTATCTGTAAATGCCTTTGAAAATTGGGCCCTTAGACATCAATAAATAGGAGGAGGAAGACACAAAAAGAATGAGGCCAAAGAGAAAAGGAAAAAGTAGATAGAAGATTTAAATCATAGACTCAAAACACAGATTGCTCAGAGATCTAATATCATCAGAACCATATCATGAGACCAGGCAGACTGCATGAGTAAAACTGGTCTTTCGGAGTGATCATTCACTGCGTTACTATACCTATTATAGGTCCCATTGTTTGCAAGAATCCTGTGGTTGAAATTTCTTTATTTAGAAAAGATATCCAGAGAGGATCTGAGCAGAATGCAAATGCCTTTATACCTTTTTGAAACAGTAGCTGGACGCCACTTAAACCTTTTTGAATGCTACTCGCTGTCCTTTCAATTCCCCTGAAGCAAGACCTATTTGGTCTGAAACATGATCATATCGGGTGTTCACATCTGCAGGGTGGATAAGTAGTATCAATTTTTAAGTCTTTTTATGGATTATTTAATACTATTGATGTTATAAATTACATGGAAATTAAAACTACAAAAATAAAAATTAGTAAAAAAACACGAGAGCACTGGATTTAGAGACCAGATGGTGCTTGGTTTTAGGAATTAAGTGTCTTGTACAATGTTATAGCCATTATCTTTGTTGGTCTTATGGATTTGATTTAATTGAGTTTCATTGTGTCAGTGGGAGAACATTGAGAATCCCTTCTTTTTGAATTATTATTGTGAGATTCTTGCTTTGAGATCAATTATTATGGGGGTCATTCTGACCCGCATTTAGTGGAGATATACATCCAGGGCGGAGGTATATCCCCTGCTAAACACCCTGGTGCAATTCTGGCAAATAAGCTCTCCGCAGGTACAGCCAATATGTGTGGGGAGTTCTGTTCAAGGGAGGGAGGGGGCAGGCTGGAGGAGGGGCGATGGCAGGCCAGACGCGGGACAGTGACCCCAGTGTTGGCCCCGTACATCTGGGGGTAGCGGTTTAAACAGGGAACTTATTCCATCTCAGAGGTGGAATACCTCTCCTTAGATGGCAGTGGAGAGTGAATCCAGGCTCCAAGAAGGAGGTAAGGAGGTGCAAGGGTTTCCCCACAGCCCGACCCCGGCCATGGCAGGCCTGATCATGGGTCAGACGGTGGAAAAATTTCCATTGATGGGTCTGCTGGCGATCGGGGCTCCTGCATGGAACCGCAGAGCCATGGCAATGAGATGCCAGGCACCACCTTATTTATTTATTTACATTCTCTTATATACCGCACTATTCCACATCAGTGTGGTTTACATTTAACAAACTGAAATTACATTGAACAGGGCATTATAACTTGGAGATAACTATTTTACAGGGAACATGGGCAATGGAGGGTCAAGTGGCTTGCCCAAGACCACAAGGAACACCTGTGGGACTAGAAACCCCAGTCCGTCCGGCCCAAGGTTGCTGTCCTTTAGTGGGATTTGAGCCCCCGACCTTCCGGCCTGAAGTACCTTGCCCCAACCACTAGGCCACTCCTCCACTCCACTGCATGCAGGAGCTTGGCTGGGATAGCTAGGGAAATACCTGGACATGCTGAGGGCCAGAATCAGGGCACAACCTCCCATCCAGGCCCATCCAGGCCAATTCTTATCCCATGAGGATGTATATTCCCTGTGGGATCAGAATTGGGTGCATATCTGGCCCATCCAGATTGTTTGGACGTCTAGACGGGCTGGACCAGCCCCTACAGAACTGACCTCCATACGTGCTTATAGATGTGAAGCCATCTTTATTGCAGTTTGATGCATATGTTCATTGATTTTACAGATACATTTCTTAAGTTATGTTTGCAGTCAATTCTGGGGATCCTTCAGTGTGTCAGACTTAGAATGTGACTGTTCAATAATGATTAAGGGTTTATCAATCTTATTGACTTTTCATGCAAATGATGGAATGCAAACTCAAATAAATATTGAACAGCATTCTGCAAAGAAATATGGGCAAAAAATGCAATGTGCCTTCAAGTCAATGCTGACTCCTGGCGACTCAGCAGCTCCTGGGATTTCTTGGCAGTGTGATCGGAAGTAGATTGCCCGGCCTTTCTTCTGAGCATTAATGATTAAGTCCTATTTTGTCAACTAAAGTAACTGACAATTCATGACAATGGCAGTGTTCCAAGGTACTGCATATCTCCTGCAGATCTGGCATCCATCACCATCAAACTATCAACCATTGCAGGCAATACAGCAACTCGCCAAATAAATTCTGCCTTAGCACATTTTGTTAAATGCTGTGCTCTTCCCCACCCTGTGCTATATTTACTGGTTATTGATAACTCTTAGCCATCCAATCCCTTTAAGGGGGCTAGATTCTAACGTGTGTAATTTTAATGTGTGTTAATTGATTGTTAACATGGGTTATTAATCATGATGTCTATTGAATAATATGGGAACTGCACAAAAATAAAATGTGTTAAGGTGAATCAACACTTGCTAACATTAACATCTCTTAGTAACTAAAATGTGTACGTATTCTCAAAGAAGTATTTAAGGGCAAACTTAACATTTGTTATTAGTTTAACAGGTAAGAACTGGAGACTTAAAAAAAACTCCCAACCATTTCAAATGAATTATTTAACTAAAAATTGTTTTAAGGACCTTAAAACAGGAATGTGAACCTTTATGATGATGCAAAGAAACATTATAATTCATAATGCATTCATAATTATTAAAAATCTCTGTTTATTTTATTCTGTATTATACTGTTGCTAGTCTGTTTTCATTTAAAAAAAAAGAAATTGAAAGAGTATACATGAATAAAGATAATGGAACCCTTTTACTAGCGTGTGGTAAGTGGTTACTGCGGGATTTAGAATGTGCTAAACACCTTTGGTAACCGCTACGGTGCACCAAGTGCAGACTGCACAGGGTAAAATCTGCATTGTCTGCACTTGCAGATTAAGTGTGGGATTATGGCAGGATCAGGGAGGTGTCGGTGCCAAACGTTGCCTCTCCAGAGGTGGCGATAACGGCAGCTGTGCCAACAGCAGCTTGGTAGTACAGCTGCACTGAAGGCAAGCTGCTGAACTGTGGCAGCCTCCCTTATGGTCTGCCACAACTATGCTCCCCCTCCACAATCACCCTTGAGTAAGGAGACCCTCCCTCCCGATAAAGTAACCCTCCCAATGATCCATACCACAGGTAATGGCCCCCTTTCAAGATTTTCATGGCCGGAAAGCATTCCAGGCATGGAAATCCTGCAGAGGGGGTCCATTAACCCTTGAATCGGACCACCACCGAAGGCCCACCGGGACCCTCAACCCAAAGACCATCCACCCAGAGTCCTACTTGGGTACTGCTTAGTGGTCTTAGTGGTATAAAGGGTAGGAGAGTTGTCATACTTGGTGGTGGTGCCTTATTTGGAGGTCAAGGGTGGAGGGCAGCATGATCAGGTAGGCAGCCCAAACATTTTGGCAGCTTTGTACCAGCACAGCATAAGGAAAGCCTTTTAAAATCACTTTCATTGGCAGGTCTTGAGTGGAATAAGTTGCCCTGGACATCGGTGGATAGGTGAGCCTGGTGGGACCAAAGAAGTGATGGGGTGCAGGGGGTTCCCTGCAGCCTGATCCAAGCCATGGAAGGCTGGATCGGGGGTCAGGCTATGGGGAAAGAAAAGTCTTTTGCAGCCGGGGATCATGGCTCCTGAATGGAGCCACAGTGCCATGGTGATGGGATGTCATGGTGTGGCAGCTGCATTCAGGAGCCTGGTTGAGTTAGCCAGGTAGTTGCAGGACGTGCAGCCAATTAGAATCGGGGCCAGCAGACCCGGTTCTGATCCCATGGACATGTCTAGCCCCAGCAGGATCAGAATCGGGTACTACTGCTGTACACTCTCATTCCGACTGGCTGTACAGATGCAAGACATCTATGACAGAATTGGCCTCCTCTTTAATATATAAAAAGCATGCAAACACACGTGCAGTATATGGAATTTCATAATAAAGATGTGGTCTGCCCTTGTCCCACCCCAATTCCGTATATAGAGGGTTTGGCCTCCTTCCTAGCTCTTCAGTGTCCTTGGTCCCTACTGCAAGGACGTGTGCCTTTTTTGGACTGCAATACTCTTCATATACATTTTGAAAGTATAAGAATAGTCAAATTATATGTTCGCCAGTTGTCAACAAGAATATAACTTGTATTGTGTTTAGCTTTGAAATTATTAAAAGAGGTGCTGTTCCCTCTAGTTTCATTATTTTGTTCTGTCAAGCGGTATAGTGCTCACTGTAGAGGGGGATACAACAAATGAACAGAGAACAAATGAAGAAAAACCTAACCCCATCCTGGAAATGTCTCCATGAGAATGCGAGAGAAATTATGGATTGTAGCTCTGCAACCCGCACACAGTACAGACAGCTTTGGGTCAAGGGTGGAGAGCAGCATGATCTGGCAGGAAGCCCAAAATTCATGACAGCATAGCACCAGCACAGTATCAGGAAAGCCTTTTAAAACCACTTTCAGGGGCAGGTCTCAAGCATCTGTATATACATACACACAGATACTCAAAAGCTCCCTGCTGAAAACAGTTTTAAAGGACTTTCCTGTCACTATGTGAGAGCTGTATCAGTGCTGAGTTGCTGTGCTCCCATGCCCCCCCCCCCTCCAGCCTGATATGCCAGCAGTGGTGATAGAGAAAAGGGAAGAAGAGGGAAGGCTGCACTGCGGCCCCCTGGAAGCCTGACACCCTAGGTGGATGCCTAGTCTTCCTGGTGATAGGGCCAGCGCTGGCTGGCTACTTATCTTTATAGAATGCAGCATAAGGGGAAGAGATTGTGCCTCAAATTCAGATGTGGACATTTATGTCTACTCTATAAAAGATGTACAGTAAGGGGGGCATTCTGTCCAGAGAATAGCAGGTTGGATGTGCAGGCCGCATGTCCAACCCGCTCTCAGTTTCCGAAGTCAATTCTGTGGCCAGCACTCCCCTCATGTGCACAGTGTTTATGCGGGGAGTGCTGAACAAGGGCAAGAGGGGGCGATATTGGGGTGGAGCAGGGGAGTGGCCAGGTTTCGGGGTAAAAACCAGTCCAAAAACGTGGGCAGGAAAACTCACACAAAACCTTTATTGATCTTTAACAAAGGTGGCCAAACCCAACACAGGCCAGCACTAAAGCACAACACCACGTACAAGTAACAAACCCAGTCCGAAGCGTGGAGTATTCAGAAGGATGAAATTTTATTGAAAATTCATAAGCCACTGGCCCGACACAGGCCATGTTTCGTTGCCTTCATCATATAAACTTCTAATGATTTAAATTAAACATGCTAGTTCCGTGTACAAAAATCTAGTTGTAGATTGAATGTGGAAATGCCACATCCGTGAGATCCGGGGGGGGGGGGGGGGATTTGAATTTAGATGTTAAGAGTCCTCTGATTGGTGTTGCATAGACATATTACTATTTGTGCGATCGAGGTGTGTTGGAGCGGTGTGTCTCTGTGGGGTCCCCACCACGCGCGATCGCGTTGTTGTGAGTGACAGCCAGTTTCCCGCTTCTGTTAAAAGTATTTAACAGTGCATGCATTAGCGTTCCGGTTTACAATTTATTGAGACTTCTTACTCCTTGGCTCCTTCGCTCAATGGATTACATGCTGTCAGGTTTTTTCCTTTTTTGAATTTATAACCCTTTCAAGCTTGTGTTCCTATTGCATTGAATTATTGCATATATTTCTTTCAATATTGTTTCAGATCAAAAGATCGTTTAGATGGCAATTCCATAGTTTTGTTTGGGAGTTTATACTTTACATCCTAAATCTGTTTTCCTTTGATACACGCAGTGAGTACGGTTACATGGTTTTGTTTCTTAAAAATCACCCCCCCTCCCCCCTCCCCCGGATCTCGCGGACGTGGCATTTCCACATTCAATCTACAACTAGATTTTTGTACACGGAACTAGCATGTTTAATTTAAGTCATTAGAAGTTTATAGGGCTTAAGAGAAATTGTACCGCAGCATGTTTCACGAGTGTATCAATGATACAGTCATGGATGGTGTATCTTTTATGAGGATTCAATGGTTCAGTCATCCTGTTTGGTTTAATCGTATAATGATTCACAAAAAATACGACCGTTACATGACACATTGAGGTTTCAACTATTCACGTTTTATTTTGCTTGTCATTTAAAAGATATTGGTGTATTCCTTTTCTTTTTTGCTTCCCAAGCAGTGTATAGTGTGAAAGATATATGGCTTAGACGTTTTGCCGTGGGTCCCTTACCACGGCGTACTGTTTGTGGTATATTTACACAGCCTTAAGGTAATTCTCTGATTCACTCCTGCTCGTTTATAAAAGAACACTGTCTGTTTTTTCCTCATCTCTCTTTGTTCTCCTATGGTATGAATAAGCTTTTGCATATCTTTTTATTCAATTAACTTATTTTTCACTATAGCACATTTTTTAACTTTGAATGTTGGTATGTTTATATATACACATTTTTTATTTATGTTTATGTTTATTAAAACTTTATATACCGCCCAATACAGTTAGCATCTGGGCGGTTCACAATACATAAAATTGTTTAAAAGGAGAGGGCTGCGAAAAAGAGCCAGAAAAGGAACGCCATAAAATCAAAGAAGAAATGGATAGAAACAGAGAGCAGTCGGGGGACAAAGATGGCTAATAGATGGGAAGAGGAACACAGCAACAACAAAGAGGGAGATGTAAAACAAGGGTAGGGATATAGTGTCATAGGCCTAGGGGGAGAGGAGGGGGGGGCAGGAAGAGAAAGATTAAATGCAGAACAGAAAAGATGGGTTTTCAGGTTGGCTTTGAAGGACGGGTAGGAGGTTTCTAGACGTAGAGAAGGGGGAAGGGAGTTCCAGAGCCTTGGACCAAGAAAAAAGAAAGCTGAAGACCGGGTGGATTCTAAGTGTGCTTGGGAGGGGGGGGGGGTAGAAACATACAGTTAGCATGAATAGAACGTAGAGGTCGATGAGGGGTATGAAGGTAAACCTGTTTACATGTTTATTTATCCTACGCAGTTTGGATTATGTTTTATATGGTAATTATTGTTTATATACACTTCTGTTTTGCCTTCTTCATTGTTTATTTATACATGTTTTAATTAATTTATGATGTTTTAATTTTTTATTAATTTTATTTATTTATGATTTTATGTTTATTTATGATGTTTTTATGATTTTGTAGTGAACCACGATAACCCCTGACAAAGTATTATACGAAACACGGCCTGTGTTGGGTTTGGCCACCTTTGTTAAAGATCAATAAAGGTTTTGTGTGAGTTTTCCTGCCCACGTTTTTGGACTGGTTTTTTCCTGCTATTTTGTGAGGCAGTGTGCTGTTTTCGCTTGGTGGACAGGTTTCGGGGTGTACAGAGGCAATTTTGGTCAGTCCTCTGTACATTTTCTGGCACCAAAATAGACACCCTCCTTTTTCCATCTCAATGGTGGAATAAGTGCCGGACACTGTGGTGTTCGCAGGCTGCAGCCCCCCTCCCCCCACCCTAGCATGGCGATGGGATGCCACTGCACCGGCACAGCAGCCAGAGCATTGTGCGTAAGGGATGGGCAGCCTCTGGGACATCTCCCTGCAGTGAATCGGGTGGGATCCAGGTCATCTAAATGCCCAATTATGCAATCATGGGTACATATAGCTCCTACAATGGTGGAATTGGGTATAACCTGGCCCTGACCCAGTTTTAGGCATCCCCAAGGCCCAGACATGCTCCTTTGGCAATCAGCCTTCACATGAATATATGAAAAGTATGCAAACATACATGCAGTAAATGGAATTTCATAATCATGACGTGCATTGCCAACTCCACCTCTACTCCACCCGGGATACGTTTTTGGTCTGCCCTTGACCCGCCCCAATCCCAGCTTTTTCTTATATAGCAACTACCAGGTCAAATACTGTGATTTAAATGGCCCAATACTGTCCATATAAATTTTGAAAATATAAGAATAGTCAAATTATATGTTCACCATCGGCCAACAAACATATAACTTGTATTGAATATCAGATAAAATTTGTTTAGCTTTGAAAATATTAAAAGAGGAACTGTAGGTTGCTGTTCCCTCTAGTTTCACTATTTTGTACTGTCAAGCGGTTTATTACTCAGTGTGGAGGGGGATATAACAAATGAACAGAGAAAAAAACAAATAAAAGCGTAACCCCATCCTGCAAATATCTCTCTGAAAATGCGAGATAAATTATGGATTGTACCTACGCAACCCGCACACAGTGCGAACAGTTCTGAAAACCATTTCCACCTGGTAGGTAGCCAGTTACAGGGGCAAATGACTTTGGAGAATAAATTCTGTTTTCCTTTTCTCTCTCCTTAAATAAAACAGTGTTGGAGAATATGCGATCCATTGAAGATTACAATTTTTGCACAAAAGCGTGCTCATTACTATGGAAAGAACCACTGCATTACCATCCGTAAATCTTTCTGTTGACCTGTCCCAGAAGAAGTACCAGCTTAAGAGAAAATGAAGAACCGAACCACAGTGACAGAATTTATTATTCTGGGATTTTCAGATGTTCCAGACTTTCAGCTTCTCCTGTTTTTTCTCTTTTCACTGATCTACTTGAGCATCCTCATGGGAAATATTATCATTTTATCACTAACATGCTTTGATCATCACCTACACACCCCCATGTACTTTTTCCTCAGTAATCTGTCCGTCTTAGATATCAGCAACACATCTGATGTTTTCCTCAAACTGCTGAATATCTTTGTAACAGGAAAGAGAAACATATCATTCAGTGACTGTCTGACCCAAGTCTATTTCTTTATGTCCTTTACAACCTCAGAATTTTTGATTCTTGCTATCATGGCGTATGATCGCTATGTGGCAATTTGCGATCCCTTGTGTTACATGCTGATCATGAATAAGAGGACTTGCACCCTACTGGCAGCTGGGATGTGGGTAACTGGCTTTCTGAGCCCAGTTATTCACGTGATTCTCATATCTATGATGGATTTCTGTCACTCCAATGAAATAGACCATTTCTTCTGCGATGTCACAGCACTTATGAAACTCTCTTGCTCTAGCGCCTTTCTTATTGAATTATTTACTTATGTTTTGGGTGCTCTCTTAGGAGTTATTCCCTTACTTGTAATCCTGATGTCTTATATCTATATTATCTTTGCCATTTTGAGAATCCGTTCCAGAGAAGGGAGACACAAAGCCTTCTCCACATGCTCATCTCATTTAACAGTGGTTATTCTTTTCTTTGGGTCGATATTGTCTTTGTACATGCGACCTTCCTCGATGTATGCGCAGGATCAAAATAAATTATTTGCTATGTTATACATTGCTTTAACCCCTCTGTTTAACCCTATTATTTATAGTCTGAAAAACAAAGATGTAAAAAATTCTATGATCAGAGCAATGTATAGAAATTACAGTTTTCTTAAATGATGAGAATGTGCTTAGCTGATTCTTAGTAGGAGTTCTGGCTATGAGACATAAGGGTATATTTAGTTAAGCATGCTGTCCAGGTAGTGTGGGGGTAGTGCACATTTTTGGTGGCACACTGTGCTACCAGGGAAGGGTACGTCTGGGTGTTTTGCGGGCAGGGCTTGGGTGTACTCGTCACAGCACCACTAGTGTGGGCCTTGACAACCCATGCTGCCTACAGATGGTGGGAAGAGCAGCTACCACCTATTAAAATGGATGGTGGTAGTTGCTTCTAGTGGCGGTATTAACACCGCGAGCTGCCAAGATTTAGGGGCGTAGCTGTCTCCCCACTCTGCATCTTGCACATGTCCCACACTAGTAATGCGGCCAAACCAACATCACTACCAAAGAAATCAGTAAACATGCCCCATAGTAAGACTGCATATACAACAACCTTTGTTTGCTTTTGGAATCTTCTGATTTTATTCCTGATGTTGGGGTGATTTTTCTGACTGTTTCACACACTCATTTTAAATAAATTTGTTTTTAATTTACAGTCAAAATTTTTAACATAAATAAATGTACTTTACATAGATCAGAGTTTCTCAATCTATATTTGTTAAGGCAAACTAATAAACTGAATGTGCGCTAATGGACATCCTACAACATGCAGTGAAAATAGTCTTGTGCTCTTAAATGAATTTTATCTACAATTTTATTTTGTTGTCGAGAAGACAGATGATGACTTTAAGGTGTCATTATGGATAATAAGCAATCTAGTAAGTGATATCTCAAGGACACATCAACAAGAGGTTTTTAGTATGTATTTATATATTACACTGGATGTTTGTTTGTTTTTTTAATGAAAAAAGGGGTAAGATCCCAATTTTTGACATATTCATAAATGACATGCAAAAGGGAATAACAAGTGAAGTTATCAAATTTTCAGATGACACAAACTATTTAAAGTTGTTAAAACCCATGAAGCTTGTGGAAAATTAGGAACCACCACTCAGGAAAAAGATGTAGACGTCATTGTGGATAACATGTTAAAACCCTTGGCCCAGTGTGCAGTGGCAGCCAAGAGAGCAAATAGAATGCTAGGTATCATAAGGAAAGGAATGGAAAATAAAATGAAGGATAGTATAATGCCTCTCTATCGTTCCATGGTGCGACCGCACCTTGAATATTGTGTGCAATTCTGGTCGCCGTATCTTAAAAAGGATATAGCATTATTAGAAAAGGTTCAGAGAAGAACCACCAAAATGGTAAAGGGGATGGAAGGATACCCCTATGAAGAGAGGCTAAAAAGGTTAGGGCTCTTTAACCTGGAAAAGAGATGTCTGAGGGAAGATATGATAGAAGTCTATAAAGTAATGAAAAGCGTGGAATGGGTAAACATAGATCGATTGTTTACATTATCAGAATATAGAAAGACTAGGGGACATGCAATGAAGTTACAGGGTAAACTATTTAAGACTAATAAGAGAAAATATTTTTTCACTCAACGTGTAATCAAACTCTGAAATTTGTTACCTGAGGATGTAGTAAAGGCTGTTAGTGTAGCTGGTTTAAAAAAGGTTTGGACAAGTTCCTGGAGGAAAGGTCCATAAACCATTATTAAAAAGGGACCCAGGATATCAATGCTTGACCCAGTACAAGCATTGTGGAACCTGTGTCTTTTGGGGAAACTGCTGGTACGTATGACCTAGATTGGCCACTGTTGGAAAAAGGATACTGGGCTTGGTGGACCTTGGTCTGTCCTAGTATGGCATAGCTTATGTTCTTATAAGATCCCAATTTTTGTACACTTGAATGACTATCTATGCAAATAACCCAAGAAACATGAATGTCTGTGGTGATGGAGTTAATTCATTCCTCTCCATAGTCAGTAAATATGCATGTAGGCATAGGGTTGCCAACTGGCTCCAGATCAGCCCTGGATTTATCCCATTGCATACAGGGACTTGTAGTCTTGTATTTCTTATGGAGTATGATGAAGAAATCAGAACTACATAGCCCTGTGTACAAGTCTATAGAGGGCATCTGGAGCCAGATGGCAACCCTAATGTAGGCCTTGGGAAGTACACATGTGTGTTGCTAAACTGGCTAATATGTGTGCACATGGCAGTGCATTTATATAGTGACCAGCAGGGGACGCCCTTGGTGAAGTGAGTCTGCTCCCTCATAAATTCTGGCTCTTGAATTCAATAAAAAAACTAAGCTGGATGTTTCTTCCAGGCTTTATTACAATCCAATCCTAGTAAACACCCCCAGAAGGCATAGTCAGAAGAAAAAATAAGAAAACTAAAAGTTAGGAATCCTCTCTCTTATTGTCCATTCTCAGATGGCCTACAGGCCCGCTTCCCTCCAGAAGATTCTGCCTTTGCATTATCAGAGGTTCCACTTTTCCGCTCTTGGTTGTGCACAGAGGTTAGTCCCTATAGTTCAGCTGCGCGAACACAGTACATATCTTTCTTATAGCTCAGAGATAGAGTGTGGAACAACTCCCAGCACAGCTCCAATGCAGCCTTGGATCAAATAAAACAACTAATCCAGTCCATGTTTTCACCCTGTAGTATAAACAGCTTGGCAACTTCAAAGGTTTATCATTAGCCTGCAGTTCAGGTTCCAACACTCAAAATAAACAATTACAAGGGTGAAGGACTTTGTCATCAACTCTTCCTGTTGCTTTTCACTGGCCCACCCCAAATTATGCCCTTCCTCTTCTGAGCTGACCATGGCACTTAAACACAGAAGTTTCTCAAAGCAAAACCGTGAACTGGAAACTGTCAAACTCCTGCTATTGCATTTCCACGGCAATTTCTACTTCTTCTGCTGATGGGTAAGTCAATAGCCACTCCACCTCCTCCCCACTGCTTCCTGGCTTGTCTGCCACTCCTCTTCCTGGGAAGTAGGAAGACCAACCCCCCCCTCCCCCCGCCTCTAGTGTATAATTTATATGGTGCCAGGGGAAATCCACCTCCTCCTTACTGAAGTGTAAAAAGTTCGATGTTTGTTTTGCATTAATTACTTACAAAGTTAAATTTATTGTTCAATGTAAATAGTTGCCTTCTATTGTTCTATGTAAAATGTATACGAATGTGTACAAGACTGTTAAACAGTTATATGTAAACCGCCCTTGATCTCTGGAAGGGGCGGTATAAAAGAAAATAGTTAAATAAAATAAAATAAAATAAGTGTTTGGTTTCCCTGGTCCCGGCTTCCCAGCTTAGCTCAACAGGGCCTCCCAGCCTCCAGCTCTTAAGTGGACCCACACCTATTTCTTTGTACACTGGTTGCTTCCCTCAGTTCCCTTTGCTTGGATCAGAAAAAGGGATCCTCTGGCTTGCTTCTTCCCTAGCTTCAGCTCCTCGTCCACCACAATATGTAAAGGCCCAAGTGTTGTGACTCTTTTTCTGCATTTGTAGATTTATAAAGTTGCTGCTTGGGCTTGATGTCCTGGGAAATGCATGTGTATTTACTTGCATGCATATTGGTTTTCTACAAAAAGCTCCACATTCAGCAGAACCTTTTGTAAAATACTAGGGAGCATTGTACCAATAAGGGTGTCTTAAGTCTTAACTCAATGGAGCTTTATTTCGGATAAGGTTCAATGTCTTCTAATTGCATTAGTTTTACAGTGAAATTTTTACCTTGCTTTTTACAGTGTTTGAAGTCAATGATCTAGATGCTTTGACTTATCTGGCATCACAGTAACTCATGAGCAATGGATTTGCATAAAACTAAATGCAAAATGAGATTTTGTTAGAACAGAATGTTAAATTCTGCATATTGAGAGGGTAAGTTTGTAGCAGAACATCTAGATAGAAAAAGCACCTGCCTGAAATCCCCAACATAAAGTTACACCTACTGCTACTTGGTGTATGAAAAGAATCAGCACTTTTGCCTTGATTACTATAATGCACTATATTGAGGGTTGCCAAAAACAAGTTAAGATGCAAACAAGGAGCTTTATTAGTATCAGACAGAGGTCTCCCTACACATATTTTGGTGTATGCCTTCTTCAGGGGAAACCAACCTCTAAAACCAAATACATAACAACAAACAATTGTATAAAAAAACCTTAACATACAAATGTTTTAAAATCATAGAAATAATCACCCGACAGTTAAAACAAGTAAAACCATAAAAAAGATAATGTATGTGCTAAGGGTATAAAACAATAATGATAGCACTTACAATAATAAATAGTACAAAACAATTTTAAAATTCAAACCTGGGTGTTCCTGCTGTATTTTCCAAAGCCAGGGTGTACATCGTCACTCTGTGCACGTGCAGTGTGTGCTGTTCAGCAGGCTGGAGACAGTTGGCATGTACATCAAATGCAAACTGACTGCGCTTGATATAGTGGTTTGGGAATTCTAGGGGGTTAGGACAGCAGCTATTCTTGGCATGTGGTCTTGGAAGGCTCAACAGTATGATGACAGCAGTCCCACGCCAGCCTAGATAAACTCAACTGCATTCTAGTTGCATAGAACAGCTCCCCCAACCCTGGGCACTGACATGAGATGTTCTAGGAGAGTCCCTAGCCAACAGGAGCAGTGCACAAAACTCAGGACCCAGATGTGACAGGTGACTCAGGAACAATGTAATTATGCAGAACACCAGTTGAGTAGCATCACACATTGCAGACAATACCTGCCACACACTAGCAGTGATATGGATCTGCAGTAGAGTCCATTGCTAGCAGAGCAAGCTCTGGAGACCAGGTGCTGTGCACCCCTCACCTTCAGGGTGACCGCTGAAAACAGGCAGTAGCACAGTTTGCAGCTGTTATGTGCTTGTGGCACGCACTGTCAGTGTGTATTACTGAGCTGATGTGATAGATCACGGTATTCTCCAGTTGGTGATCAGCTGCATAATGCTGATCTGCGTGTGATGAGAAATTGAGTGGGTAACCTATATCGGCAGAAACAGCAGACATTGCAGGTGACAGTGATCACTGGGGCATAGCCCGGTACTCGCCTGTCATCTCTATTGGTGGGAAACATGCTCATATTCCCCTGCAGAGCACAGGATGGTCTGCAATGGACCACATGGCTCATTACTGTGGTTTTCATTCATTGTACATGCAGGTGTACCTATCCCGCCTTGTGCAGAAGGTCATAGGGACAGCACACCATGCACAGGTCCTGTCTCTGGGGTTTGTGCCACACTGAAGTGTAGCAGACCCATGAACATTTGGGGTACAATGCAGGGATGGGCACATTGACCTCACATCAGCCTTGGTTTTTGCACAGGGGAAGTACCCTTTAGCAGTGTGCCTGTCATGTTGCTACAGTACTACATGCCCCGGGTAATGCATACTGCATGTGCGGCGATGGAGCCGGCACCCGGGTGTCGTGTAGCACTGTCTCGGAAAATGCCAGCCATATAATTTCATGTGCTAGAGCCCATTCATTGCAGGCAGGGGCCTGCAGTGTGGATCTGATGTGTAGCCTAATGGTTAGAGCACTGTCTCCATAAGCAGGGGACAAAAAGATCAATTCCCACTTATTATGCTTGTGCCTGTGTGCTACTCAGTTCTTTTTCATGCCTAGCACAGTCCAGGCTCTGCTGTGACTGGCAAACACATTTGTATTCTTTGTTATTCATCCTTCTCACAATTTTGGCCTGCAAACATACAATTTGCCATCACGCCCTCTGAGTGCAAGGCATTATTGGCTCTGTTGCACCCATTGCAGGTGGTCAGACATGTTCATCCTGGTTTGATAACTTCCAATCTTTCTTAAACCAGGCAGTTTGGTGATGCCTGTTCAGTCAAGAACCAGCTCTTGAGTAGAACCAAAGCCTTGCTTGCTTGAAACAGGCTGTTGGATTAAGAAGTGTTTGTTCTTCATAGCCCTATAAGAGCAGGGTTCTTCCATTATACCCAGGGAATACATAGGAAACCCAGTGTACTTAGGTCGGCTTCCCATGTCAGGGAAAAAAAGGCTGCTATGTATTATGAAGATAAATTTAAAACAGGGTTTCTAGGCAGGGCAATTTTAGAAAGACAACAGAGTTGCTCAACTGCCTTTATAAAATAGACAAATGAAAGTTCTTGCACAAAGTCATAGCTGCTCTGGGGAAGGAGTAACTTTGTGCATGAATGTGCAATTAGAAATCCACATATATATATTGTCATGGCGCAAGGCAAATAGTGCCTATGGAAATAGATGAAAAAGTGCAGGGCAGTTTTAAAACAGGCAGCTCAAAGCACATGGCTAGGGGTTGCTATGGACAACCAACCAAAACACGAGCACCGGGTGTAGGTAAACGCCCCGGAGATGCATTACCTCATAGCTCATTAGAGGAGCAGGAACAGCTGCGGGGACTTGAGCTGATGAGGGGCTCAAAGAATGACGCATTTAAAATAAAGTCAGTCTTGAGCAGAAACAGAACACGAGGAAGCAGGACACGAGAGGGAACACGGAAGAGCAGAGCATATGAGAACCAGGACACATACCTGAGAGCTTCTGAAGGAGATTCCAGCAGCACCTCAGAGGAGTTTGCCCATGAGGAATTACCCGAGGTTAGTGCTAGGAAGTTGGGCTGCACTGAACCAGAGTCCGGTTGGGGACCCAGAGGGATTCCAGGCAGCAAACGACGTGGAGCTGAGAGAGGGAACTCCCACGAGAGCAGGTATCTGGGGAATAGAAGCTCTTATCCAAAAGAGATTTCCCGGCTGAAAGAAAGACGTCCTGTGAGGGGAAGTGAAAGGGAGAAAAGTTTCCAGCTTCCTGACTGCAAACGTTCAGGCAGAGCTAAGCCTGAAGAAAGGCCAATTCCCTGGAATAGAGGGGCACTGGATTTTACCTGCACTAGTCCTGAGGTGTATGGCCCTCTAGAGGGAAAATCCACATTGCATGGTAACCTGCCTTTCCACGTTAATAGAGGGGAGAGAAGCCCTTGCCAGGAAGAGGAGGGATTGCTAAACACTGATACAAGTTACAGCCATACTGTGATTTCTGTGGAGAAAACTCAGAGGATTTCCAGATGGACTGTACCCTGGTGTTTTCAGATAGCGTGACCTCTTTCTGTTGAAGCATAAGAAAAGCCTGCAAAAGAGAAATCTGTGTAAGGGCACAGATTTCACTCTACAGCTTTTTGTGATATAGAAAGCCTGTTTTTCACTTTTGTTTTCTTTAAAGCTGAAAAGAAGCATTTCCGTTGTCATTTTGTAATACCCTTTTTGTGTTGTGCCAGAAGCATGGTTTACTTTCCTTTATGACTCCTGTTTGCAAAAGTTCTCCCGGGAAGGGAAATAAATACCTCTTTATAAGCATAGCTACTCGTCCACGACTACACTCTTATTGAATAGCTATTGGGACTTCAACTCCCAGGGGGCACCACTAGTCCCTGCTGCATAAGAGGAGCCTCACTGAAGCCCCAGGCTTTTGCCTCCGGGGTAAGTAGGTGGGTGACAATATATAGTATCATATAAGATACATGCAGAAGTACTGATGCCACTCCCATTCCACTGATTATCGACCTCCAGAAACAACTGTGTAAATTATAAAAACATGGGGTGTTGAAAGAAGTGAAATATGAGATTGCAGACCTGCTATTAGTAATCTGTGAACTATCATTAAAATCATCTGTAATACCTGAAGATTGGAGGATCACCAATGCAACGCCAATTTTTTAAAAGGATTCCAGGGGTGATCTGGCAAACTATAGACCGGTGAGCCTGACGTCAGTACTGGGAAAAATGGTAGAAACTATCATAAGGGGGGGGGGGTGGAGCTTAACTTCAGGCAAGATGGACATGTGAGAGCTTTTCTCCGGAGGGTATTTTAAGAATCCTGATTCCTGCTGCTTTTATTAGAGTGGACCCCATCTATCTTGGAAGCAGTCAACTCCAGATATGTCTGGCCCCAAATCAACACGTCTGGATAATCAAGGAACACAAATTGCCAGTGCAAAGTAAACTAAAATGGAGCCTCTCTCACCTCACAAAATGGCGGTCATCTGAGATTACCCCGAGGCCTTGCAGAAACTTCTGTCTGAGATCCGCGATGTTTAAGACATGGTTAAATCAAATGGAGACTCACTGACCACAATGCAAGAAGATATGTCTGCCTTAAAAAACAGCGTGGAATCAATTACGGTGAGACTGGAGAAGGTGAAGAGTGTGGTTGCAACACACATGGAGTGGTTCAGGGCCGTTGAGAAGCAAGCAAAGCTGATCCGGTCATTGCAGAGGGACCTGGAAGATGGTAACAATTGTGCTCGTAGAAAGAACATCAGGATTCTGGGAGCACCCGAAGGAGCTGAAGGCACAGATATGATGGCCTTTTTGCTGTTAATGATTCTGGGAGTGCTCAAAGTCAAGTTTGCTATGCCATTTGAGATCGAACGTGTCCATCGGGTGCCTACCCAGTCTATGGTCTCAGGCAAGCGTCCACGCCCAATCATACTAAAAGTGCTGCGATTTCAACAAGTCAGGCAAATCATGGAAGCAGCTAGATTGCACTCCCCATTGGAATATCAAGGGCAAAAATTCCTCTTCTTTCTGGACGTTGCGAAAGCAACTGTAGAGCGGAGAAAATGTTTTTGCATTGCGTCCACGATTGCTGCAGTTGCAGGCCCATTTTGGGCTGCTTTATCCTGCCCGTTGTGATGAGGAGAGCCCTGCTGAACCGATGGAAATAGGAAAAGATAGTGAATATACCTTTAAGGAAAGAGACATTCCTGAAATTCACAGGTTCCAGACTGCAGTCAAAGAAAGAAACCACGGAGTTGATAGAGCCAGTTTACCACATCCCAAGCTCTGCTGATGTAAGGGGGTAATGGCAAACACCTGTGCAGAGACAGAGAAAGGCTAGCTAAGAAGCAGCCTTATAAACCCTGCTCAGAAGGGGAGAAGGGGGTTCAGGATCAGGTTGCGGTTCAAACTGTTTGTTTTCCAGTTCCAGTCCAGAATCGTGGGCAAGTTCAGAGTTCAGCATGTGTCAGCTATTCCAGGAGTTCAGAGAGAGGAACTCAGAGGAGGAAACATCAGGGGAAGGAGAAGGACGTGGAAGGAGCCTGAGAGACAAGAAACCATGTGTGCTTTGCTTAGAGAAAGAAAACAGGGAAGTCTTCTACCTCAGGTCTCAGACTGAAGGTTTCAAGCTGCTCAAAGGTGGGTGAACAAGTCTATAGCTAGAAGTAACCAGAACCCAGCCTGGAGCAAGGAATCATGGCTGAACAGCGGAGAGGAACCAAGGCAACTGAACCAGGGAGAGATATCCCATACTAGAGGTACAGACATTCCTTACCGGGGAAACTAGTGCTGGAGGGAGGTCCAGGGATTTCCCCAGAGCATTCACCGAGGAGCAGATGGTGGGAGTTCAGAGCCAAATGTATATGCTTTAGAACAAGAGGATATGCAAGTGGACTGTACGGAGCAAAACTCCATATCAGGTGAATTGCCAATGGATTGTACATTATGCCAGACAGAAGCTATGAAAGTCTGTTGATAAGAAATTCTTGATAAAGAAAGGTCTTGAGAAGCAGTGTGAATGAACCTAGTTTGGTTTTGCTAAGAAATACCTACTAACTTAAGAGAACGTTGCCAGCTTCTACATTTTTGTGTTTAAAGGAGCGGAAGGTAAATGAGGACATTTAACTTTGCTTAAACAGAGAAGCTGTATTTTGTTTTGCTGATTACCATATGAAAACAACTGCACATGTTTCAAAAGCTTATGAAGCTTCCTCAGTTCCAGCTTATGTATAATTTCTGAAGTATTGTTTGGAGAAGAATATCCTGACGTTCTGTGTTTGAACCTTAGTGCTTTTGGGGGAAAAATAAACTTTTGTCTTTGCATTTAACCCTTAGCTTACACGACTATCCTTGAACGGGGAAAAACTACAAGTCCCAGAATGCCTCTCTGTGGACAAGAATAATGTTTAATTCCTTTATTAGAGGACTAAAATTGGCAGCCCTATGCCTCTATGCCCTCAGCCGGGGCTGGGTTCACGACAAGTGGCGTAGTTCTTGGATTTTTTCACGCATGCGCCAGAATTTTTCAAACACCTCAGGATTTGCATTGAAGACAAACGCACGACTGAGCTGTGCAGAGGATTACAGTGGGAAAACGCAGGCAGGTCAACTGAGTCACAGAGGACAGCTGAGACCTTCACTTTTGAGAGGCTTGAATCTACGTCTCTTCTCAGGTAACCTGTAGATAATTGGGCTAGTAAAGGATTCAAGTGCAAAAGTGCAGGAATCCCAAACAGCTTAACCCAAGAGACTAGCTAAAGTGTTATTGTCGTACCGCACTTGGTGGTGTTTTTCTTTCTTCTCTTCCTTACAGAAAATTATGGCTATGGAGTGCAAGGACGTACTGCAATGGATGGCAGCTCAATTTGAGAAACAGAGGGAGATGTCATACCAGGCCTAGCAGCAGGCCGCAGCGGTGATGCAAGCACAACAAAAACCTGTATTGGACATGATGGAGGCATGGCTGGCTAGCCAGAAGAAGATGGCAGAAGCGGCACAGACCCCTCCAGGCTTTGCAGGGACAGTACATACCTGTGGGGTAGGACCATAGTCTTATGGGACATTTGCTTTTGGACAGTTGTCTGCAAATGATAACATAGACGATTTATTGGAATCATTTGATAGAGTTGCACACATAGTAGGCTGGCCAAAGGAGCAATGGGCTGTACGCCTGGCCACATCCCTCACTGGTGAGGCATTGGCGGCGTATAGGGCCATGCCCACGGCACTTGCTAACGATTATGATGAGCTAAGAAAAGCCATAAGGGATCGCCTAGGATAAACCCCGATGGTTTATCATCGCTTGCTAAGAAGTACAAAATTAAAACCTGGTGAGATGCCAAAAGCTCTTTGCCAGAGGATCAAAAGCTTAGTACAAAAGTGGTTGACGCCAGAGGGTAAAACCATAGAATCTGTTATAGATAATGTTGTGTTAGAACAATTCATGGCCGCAGTCCCGAGGGACATACAAGCCTTCCTGATATTGCAAAACTGCCAGACCGCAAATGAAGCAACCTTGCTGATGGAACGCTATATAGAAGCGGAATTGGCGGGTCAGGGGAAAAGGGACGCTTCCAAAGTGGCAGGTTTTGAATTATCAGAAAGGAAGGTAGTGCCAAAAGAGGATGCTATGAAAGTGTGTATGCCTATGCAAAGAAGCCATTGTATAAAGAGAAAATGTTTTCGGTGTGGTGTTGAGGGGCATTTGCAAAAGGATTGCAAAGCACAAACAGCACTGATAACTGCCAATGGAAAAGGAATCAGGGAAGGTTTTCTTCTGTCTGTAGAAGTGCAGGGCATTGCTACTGATGCTTTACTAGACTCCGGAGCAGACCAGAGTATGATTTCTAGAAAACTCTGGCGAGTGATAGAAAACCAGGGTGAGGCAGTCCCGAGCCATCCTGAAGGAAAGGTTAAGTTTAGGTGCTTTCATGGGGCATCGTCCTTTTATCCTGTACATAAAGTGATAGTAAAAGGCTTAGGGGTGAGAAAGGAAATCCTGATAGCAGTAGTCCCAAGGTTGCCATATGACCTGGTGCTGGGTAGAGATTGGCCCCAATTCAAGAGGGGATAAGAGAAGGGTCTGCATCCACGGGCAGGTTTGGTATCAACACGCGCCCAGTCAGAGGCTTTAGATAGAGAGGAAGAATAATGCTTAATTCCTTTATTAGAGGACTAAAATTGGCAGCCCTATGCCTTTAGGCCCTCGGCCGGGGCTGGGATCACGACACCATATAAGTCACGCTGCACAATCAAACCAATGACATTCGACAATCCAGGGGAGTTGCACGCTTTCTTGAAAGACAAAGAACTGGTGTTGATATATCTTGCAGAGTACCGTAATTTTCTTTAACTGGTTACAAGTTCATAAAGTCATGATTTGAAATACAATGGAGTTGACTTTCATTCTAGCCCTTGTAGGGCAGCTCCAGAATACCGCTCTGGTCAGACTGCTCTTTTCCTGTTTTTTTTTCCTTTCTCTTTTTTTCATCTATGGCATTTGGGCTAGATCAGAAGGTGTCGGGGCATTGAAAAAAAGGATGGCCCTCATATATTTTGTCATTCTCTTTCCCCATACTTCCAGTGTGGAGGGACGTGGTTATCATAGAAAGTTTCACCTTTTAGCCTTTTACTGACTTGTTCTTTTGCAATGCCTCTTGGGAAAGATAGTTCAGTCACGATTCACTTGGCTTCAGGTAAAAACACTTGTAGTTGGCTCGAATAGTAAGGCAATGACAGAATTTATTGACTCAAATGCAAAAGGTTCACAAGTACTACCCTTGGATTCTTTCTCCGAGATTCTTCACAATACACATCAGGACATAAATAAACTCAAAGCAAACTTTCAGCTTATAGTGCTCTTCAGCTCAAAGATAAAGCCTTCTAATAGTCAATTCTACCAGCTTGGCTAGCATTGCTGTTTACAGCAAACAAAAATAGCATTTCTCAATGGCAGTTTTCTGTTCTCATAGTCCCAAACACTTTCAGGCTGTTTGTCTTCTTACAAACAAAGTAAAACTTTTAACAGGAACAAAAACTTCTCATAAGCAAATAATGCTCTATTCCAGGCTTTAGGAATATTCAAAACCAAAAACTTTACTTCCTTTCACCATTAGCTCGGCCTCTTGTCTGTGCAATGTTCTGGATAGCAGGTGTTTAATAAGCCCAATCAGAGAGCTTCAGCTTGCTCTGGCTTTCTCAGCAAACATATTTCTTCTTTAACACAGGACATGCATAAAACCATCTACAGGCTTTCACAGTTACCTGAAGGTTTTCTCTTAAGGGTGGCTTTTCTTCAATCCCTCTGCAGTAAAGGATTGGCACAAGGAGCAATCCATGCATGAGTCTTTATCATTCACAGCTAGGTCTGGTTCACCTAGTTGCATAGGCTCTACCTCTCCTTCTAGTTCACAGGGTTCAGCTGACTGCCTTCTGTTAGAGCTGAGAGTATCCCTTGCAACTTTGCACTGCTCTGTATTAGACAAGCTTTCAAGGCTCATACCTGGGCCTGGGCTTGTAACAGCTTCTCCTCCCTCATGCTCTGGCCACCATTCTCCTGTGCTTCCTCGTCCTGTTCTCCAGCTTGTGTTTCTGCTTGGGTCTCTCCCTGAGACTCTCTCTGGGACTCTCCTTTCTCCTTCTCTCCTCTGCTTCTTTCTCTATCCTAGACTTAAATCCCCAAGGCTCCAGCCCCACCTCTTCTCCTCTCAGGTGACGGAGATCAGCTTGCCTCCTGACAGCTGGGCAATTAGGGAACTCAGTGACGTAAGGGTCCTTTACCCTGGGTCTGTATTCCTCTCCTTTTCTCCATTAGAAGAACTCTGAAACCTATCCCATCTTGGAATTTCCTGCTTTCTAGGTATGATTGGGGTTCTGTTTCTCTGACCTTGTAGAATAGGTCCTTTTATAAGGGTGAATTCCTTTCCTTTATCCCTTTCTCCTCTGTCATGATAAGCTTCCTTATCACATACCCCCCTACCCACGATATTACGGGCTGGCGGAGGTGGTGAACAGTCCGTAATTCTCGAGAGGGCATCCGCGTTTTTATGCAGTTTCCTGCCCGATGTTCTATTTTAAAATCAAAGGCTTGTAGAGCCATATCCCAGCAAGTTAAACGGGCATTATGATTTCTCATTTGCTGGAGCCATTTTAGCGGGGCATGAAGAAGAAGAAGAACCGCGGAGACCAATATGTTAGCAATACCAAAAGAAACGACAAACTGCACCAAAACAACATCCAACCGAGCCTTCAGTCTCTGCGCCCCAGCGCTATGGAACACCCTACCACCACACATAAGAGCAATCCCTAAACTGAGCCAGTTCAGGAAAGCCCTGAAACACTTCCTTTTTGTCAAATATCTTACTGACGGCTCTGAACCCTCGTATAGCTCGTCCTCAAATATGTAAACACCAAACAGGTTCCTCCCCTATTAACTTCCTATGTATATAGTTGCCCCCTCTCTCCAAGTTTCATTCCCTGTTCAATGTAATGACCAGACATTTGTATAGTGTCGGATGTTGTTGTTCTATGTAAACCGCGCTGATCATAAATAGTGCGGTATATAAGAATTGTAAATAAATAAATAAATAAATAAATAAATGATCTATAATTAATAGAAATTTTCTTCCTGTAAGGTAAAAACGTAGTGCTTCTATGGCCCATTTTATAGCAAGGCACTCCTTTTCAATGGTAGAGTATTTTTGCTCCGCTGGAGGTAGCTTCCTGCTGAGGAACATCACCGGGTGTTCATCTCCCTCATGTCTTTGGGACAAAACGGCTCCTAAGCCTACCTCCGATGCATTGGTTTGCACCAGGAAGGGCTTCTTGAAATCTACTCCGCGCAACACCGGACTTGTGCATAGCCTTCCTTTTAAATGAGTGAAGGCCTTCTCAGCCTCTGGGGTCCATCTGAGTTGATTCGGGCAATTTTTCCTCAGCATGTCCGTAAAAACTGAACTTTCTTCTGCAAACCGGGGTATGAATCTTCTTTAATACCCGATTAGTCCCAGAAAGCTCCTCAATTGTTTCTTGGTTGTTGGTTGAGGAAATTCCTTGATACTAGCCACCTTGTTGATCAAAGGCTTGATCTTACCCCTTCCTACCATGTGTCCTAAATACTTCACTTCCTGTTTTGCAAAAGCGCATTTTTTTGGGTTCAAGGTGATGACAGCTTGCCTCATAGAGCGTAATACAGCTCCGATTCTCACGAGGTGTTCTGCCAAACTGCCATTATGAATTATGACATCATCCATGTAGGCAAAGGCATACTCTTGATGTGGTCGCAGAACCTGGTCCACCAACCTCTGGCAGGTGGCGGCAGCTCTGTGAAGACCAAAAGGCATCAAAGACAGATATGGCATTCAAGTGCCGGAAATCTATACAAAACCTTAAGGTGGCGTCTGGCTTCGGCACCAAGACTATGGGACTACACCATGGGCTCTTGGGTTCCTCTGTGATGCCCATGTCCAACATCTCGCGGACCTGTGCCACCACTTCTTGTTTTTTTGCTTTGGGTAATCGATAAGGCCTTTGCCTGATTATTTTCCCTGGTGCAGTCACAATTTTGTGGGCCACTAGCCGGGTTTCACAGGGAATCGGGGTTAGCACATCCTGAAATTTATCCAATAGTCTGGTTAATTCTCCTTTCTGTACCGAAGACAGGTCTTCCCCTATTTGTGGCTCTGGGCTTTCCTTGCAATCCACCATGTGGGGTCCTAGGTCATCCTCTTCAGGCACTTCCATTTTCTCCTCACAAGTGGCTGTGAGACTTCTCACCTTCAGCCCTCCAGTTGAACCAAAACCTCCCGCTCCACGTTCTGTGGGGGATAATGCTGAGACCTCTTCCAACGGGGGAAATCCCACCCTTTCACAGATTAGCTGGGCGATCTGATCGCCAACCTTTACCGGGAAATCTTCGTGTCCAAAGTTGAACGATAACACTTTTATATTCCCCCTGTAGTCCGAATCAATTACCCCAGCTCCCTTATCCAAGAAATGCTTCAGAGCCAGCCCTGAGAGTGGGGCTATCCACCCATAACATCTGATTGGTATCTCAATTTTCAGGCCAGTATCAACGAGGGCTTTTCCTCGGCTAAGTATCATTCCATCCTCCACACTGCATAAGTCAAATCCCGCAGCTTGTGGAGATGCCCTCCAGGGAGCCTGGGCCTTCTCTGACACCTTACAGAACTTTAGTGTAAAAATATGTTTACATGGAGGCTTGTTTTCCCGGTGCTTTTCCCTTGTGTCCCCAACTGGTTCTGTATTAGACAAGCTTTCAAGGCTCATACCTGGGCCTGGGCTTGTAACAGCTTCTCCTCCCTCATGCTCTGGCCACCATTCTCCTGTGCTTCCTCGTCCTGTTCTCCAGCTTGTGTTTCTGCTTGGGTCTCTCCCTGAGACTCTGTCTGGGACTCTACTCCTCCTCCTTCTCTCCTCTGCTTCTTTTTCTATCCTAGACTTAAATCCCCAAGGCTCCAGCCCCACCTCTTCTCCTCTCAGGTGACGGAGATCAGCTTGCCTCCTGGCAGCTGGGTAATTAGGGAACTCAGTGACGTAAGGGTCTTTTACCCCGGGCCTGTATTCCCTCTCCTTTTCTCCACTAGGGGAACTCTGAAACCTATCCCATCTGGGAATTTCCTGCTTTCTAGGTATGATTGGGGTTCTGTTTCTCTGACCTTGTAGAATAGGTCCTTTTATAATGGTGAATTCCTTTCCTTTATCCCTTTCTCCTCTGTCATGATAAGCTTCCTTATCACAATTTATATTTATTTTTTTGCGATTATGCAATGCTTTGGGAGGGGCCATTCTGCTTTAGTGTTCTTGAGCTTCAGTGTTTGGGGTAGCTATACTAGTTGTGGGTACTTGTTAAAACTAAGAGCTTTACTTGGCAGAGGAGAAGTGGATCATTTGGTCACACCCCTCCATGCCTGTCTTGTCATTTTGGGCTCACCCGCTAAGTTTAGAGTTCAGTGTAGCCCCCCAGGGTTTTGGTGACCTTTGGTATTTAGAATCATGTTCTCTGGGGGGGCGGAGCCTGATGTCCAGCGGGTAAGACGCTTCGCGCTGAAGCTCCCGAGAGGCCTACTTAGAATCCTGACTTAATACCTATACAAACTTACTATTTCGCTCCGGGCTGACCGGGGTACCTCGGGGGGGATGGCGGCCCATAAACCAGCGCGCTTGGACTTCGGGTCTCCTTCTTCTTCTCACGGAAAACGCTCCAAAACAGAGGTGTCCTCCCCACAGAAGATGGTTCCATTTCGGGAAAACCCCGAAATGCACCTGGAGATTTTAGAGGAAATACGCGGCGTGAAGGAATTGGTGCAGTCCAATGGAGAAGCGCTTAGAGCCATGCGAGAAGACTTTGGAGTGCTCCAGGACCGACTTGAAAGTCTCTCATTACGGCAGGACAATATGGCGGGGATCCTCGACTCGCACGTGGTGCGCTTGGGCACACTGGATAAGGCTGAGCGCCAGATACAGAATCTTCAAAAGGAGTTAGAAGATAGCAATAATCGAGCCCGTCGCAACAATGTGAGGCTCATTGGAATACCGGAGGGGGTGGAAGTGGGAGATATGAGAGAATTCCTGCTCAAAACTCTTCCCTCCTTGCTGAAGATCACCTTTCATAAAGAACTGGAAATCGATCGTGCACACCGTGCTCCTACCCACATGGCGCTCAACCGAACGACCCCCCGGCCTATTATCTTTCGCTTGCTACGATATCAACAAGTGGAACAAATTTTAAATGCTGCCCGGGCGAACCATCATTTGGAATATGAAGGTCACAAAGTCTCCTTCTTCCCTGATTTGGCAAAGCCTACCGTTGACCGACGGAAGAAACTCCTTGCTTTTCGCCCTCGACTTCAACAGTTACAGGCTCGCTTTGGCCTGTTGTATCCCGCGAAGCTCCGAGTGACTCTCCACAACCAAACCAGGACATTCGAAGATCCTGATCTACTATCAACATTTTTAGACTCCAAAGAAGCAGAGCAGATGCGCTAATCCAACGACTTGGACTTTTATTTGCCGGCTCTGTCCGCCATTTTGAAGGGCCCGATGCGGCGGTCATAGTCAAGCACAGAGACTACCTGGACTTTCTTTCTTTCTTTCTATGACTTTTTTGTTTTTTGGTCTCCTATCCCTCCATGATGTGTGCCTCGGTCGGATTCGGAGCACGCACAGTCCTACAGGTTATGTGTTTTTTCAATTTCGGCCTTCTCTGGGGCTTCTCCCCGCAGACACATGGTCGCCAGTAATTTTTGGGGTTTTGCTTCTTCTCTACCGCGCTGCGGTTTTTCTTTTTTAATGTGGGGCGCTTCATTGTATTATCTAAGCTTATTTTCTTTTATGCCATATGTACAGCCAGATACAGTCAATATGAGGGACATTGTGAAATTATGTGCGCTATCATGTTCAGAATTTTTAACTTGTCTGAATGGCCTTATGTAAAATCTTATCACTCAACGTAAAGGGCATTAATAGTCCAATAAAAAGAAAGAAAATCCTTAGCTATCTTAGCCATGAGCATGCTGATTTAGCGTTTCTTCAGGAAACGCACTTAAACTCTGCTGAAACACTGAAACTCAATGTTAAGCCTTACATGGTGGCTGCCTATTCTCCCGCCGTTTCCAAACGGTGCGGGGTAGCCATTCTGGTTAAGAAATCTTTGCAAGCTACTGTACTTGATACTAGTGCTGACAAGGAGGGTAGATGGGCCCGAGTACATCTTAAGGTTGGAGATAGTGAATTTACATGTATTTGCATTTATGCCCCGAATGTGGACAACCCTGCTTACTATGCAAGTATTGCGCAGTTGGCACAGGCCTCTGCCAATATTCCATTAATACTTGGTGGTGATTTTAATCAAGTGTTAGACCCTCTGATAGATAGACAGCCGCCTAGAACGAGTAGTCCACCAAAGAGTCTTGCTACCCTTACAGCTCTGATGCAAGATCTTGCGCTGGTAGATATATGGAGGCTGCTTCACCCCTCCGACTTAGAGTTCACTTTCTTTTCTGCCCCCCATCACTCCCAATCTAGAATAGATTTCTTTCTCATTTCCAAAGCACTGATTTCTCAAGTAGACACGACTAGGACTCATCCTCTCCATATTTCAGATCATGCTGCCATCTCTTTATCATTACATGTCACTGCGCGGGACGATTCTCCCCGAGCTTGGTTTTTTGATAGATCCTTACTGGGTCAAAAAGATTTTCAGGTTGATATAAAGGCCGCTATCCAAGATTATTTTCATTTTAACTCACCCCATGACACAGCGAGCTGGGCTTGGTGGGAGGGTTTTAAAGCATCTATCCGCGCAACTATAACTAGCTATCAAATTCGACAGGGGAAACAAAGAAAGCAGCATTTACTGATTCTAGAGCAGCAGATACAAGCTGGGGAGCGTCTCCTCACGTCCCGTACTGACCCATGTATTTTACTCCGTTTACAACGCTTGCGTTTTCAATACAATCAGCTTTTGTACACTGCTGCTGTTAAAAATATTGAATCACAACAAGGGCTATATTATCGGGAAAATAACCGTGCTGGCAAATTATTAGCAAATGCCCTGAAAGGTCAAAAAGAAGCCAAGCGTGTTACCGCCCTCCGTAATCCGTCGGGGGGGGGGCTTAGTCACTAAAGATACCGAAATCTTAGAACTCTTTCGTGATTTTTATACTCGGCTTTATCAATCTGAATGTGATTTTGAGCCAGATGTATTTGAACGCTTACTTTCAGGGGTACAAAGACCGACCCTATCTGACGAAGATAGAGTGGCCTTGGACACACCATTTACTGTCTCAGAAATTCATTCTGCTATTAAGAAATGTGCCTCAGGTCGAGCCGCAGGCCCAGACGGTCTCCCTGCTGAATTCTACAAAACCTTTCACGCTGACTTAGCTCCAGTTTTGAAACTTTATTTTTCTGCTCTGGCCGAGGAGGGTTCTCCTTCTGGGTCCTTTTCAATGGCAAATGTAGTAGTTTTTGAGAAAGAGGGGAGAGACCCGCAACTAACAGCTAATTATCGTCCAATTTCCCTCCTAAACGCGGACTATAAAATATTTGCCAGCATTCTCTCTACCCGGCTCTCTGATAGGATGCCTACCTTAATACACCCAGATCAATGCGGTTTCATTCCTGGTAGATCAACTGCTGACAATGCTCGGACTCTATGCCATGTACTGACTACCGCAGTTAATCTTGATCGCCCATTTGTTGGCCTCTCACTTGATGCTGAGAAGGCCTTTGATCGCTTAGAGTGGCCCTTCCTGTTTGCAGTCCTCCGCTGGTACGGATTCGGGGAAGGTTTTCTCCGTTGTCTTCGCACCATGTACGCACAGCCTACAGCCAGTATATGTGCCAATGCTTTAAAGTCTCAGCCTTTTCCCCTTCAACGCGGTACTCGCCAGGGATGCCCACTGTCTCCACTTCTCTTCGATCTTGCACTCGAACCCTTAGCTTTACTAATCCGGCAATCGGAGGAGATTCATGGAGTCCCCTTCACCCATAGGGAAATCAAAATTTCCGCGTATGCTGATGACCTTATGCTTTTTGTCTCTATAGACTCAGTACCGGCTGTCCTAGAGCAAATTGGTAAATACTCACAACTGTCCGGTTATAAGATAAATTGGACCAAATCGGTAGCCTTTCCATTAAATCCTTTGCTTCATCAGGCAGATATGCAACCCTTCCCCTTTTTATGGCAACCTCGCATGGTCAAATACCTTGGGGTTCACTATTGTTCTCCTTTGGAAGACACTATCTCCTTCAATGCCAAAGACTTAACCTCTAAAGTCCGGGCGCTTACTCACCGCTGGACTCCTTTAACACTTACCTGGTGGGGTCGATTAGAAACTATAAAAATGATGATTGTTCCGAAAGTGAATTATATCTTAGAAATGTTGCCCTGTCTCTTACCTCGACGTATATATAAAGATATAGAGGGCCTTCTGACTAGATACTTGTGGCAAAACAAGACACCTAGGATAGCGAAACATAAGCTGCAAGCAGATAAGGAAAATGGGGGTGTCAGATTCCCTGATTTCCTGAAGTATCATCAATCTTTTCTTCTCAAACAAGGCGCTCGTTGGCTGGAAGATCCAGTACCGAGTAGACCTGTGTGGCTAGACATAGAAGAGGACCTTTGCAAACCGATTCCTCTTACTTTTCTCCCTGGTATGACTCTCCCATCAGACTCCCACTATCCACCAATGCTTTTAGACACCTTAGGTGCCTTTAATACTCTTATGCAATCTTTAGACTCCCGACTCTGTCCGTTAGACAAGCTCCCACTTTGGTACAATACTCAATTTCGAATACAAAATAAGCCGATGGCGTGGAGCCCCTGGTACACTAGGGGCATTTGGATTCCTAGTCAATTGTTCCATGAAGGTCGCTGGAAAACTTTTAGTGAATTGCAAATTGAATTTGGTCTCCCAGCGAAACACTACTTTCAGTTGGTGCAACTTCAGCATTGCCTTCGCAGTGCTAAGGTGCTCCCGCCATCGGCCTCCCCTACACCAGGTTGGTCGGAGACTATCCGATCTATCGGTAGTTCACCGGGTGTAGCATCCAATTTTTACAAAACCTTATGTAATGCTATAACTAGAGATACCCCTATAGCGCAGAAAGCATGGGAGAGAGAATTGCATGTGACTTTGACCCCGGAGCAATGGAGCCTTGTCTGGAGTAGAGTGACACGGGTCTCCCGATCCACCTCACTCACTCAGACACTCTTCTTTCTAGCCCACCGGTGTTTTTACACTCCTGACAGATTAGCCAAATGGAACACTACTCAGGGCAATAGTTGTTGGACATGTCATGCGGCCAATGGTTCACTACCTCATGTTATGTATGAATGTCCCGCACTACAGTATTACTGGCGTCGGGTCTGAGGTCGTATCCAGTCTATTTTGCACTTTCAAGAGCCCCTTTCTTGGAGGATAGTGGGACTTCGCTCAGCTGCGGGGATCCCCTCTCTTCCAAAAATGGCTTACTTCCTTTTGGACTTTATGCTTGGCATTGCTATTTCCCTAATTACGAAATACTGGAAAAATAGCTCCCATCTGAGCCCCAATGAATGGTGGAATCATGTCTGTCTCTACAGTAAATATGAACAAATACCTCGTATGTTTGCTTCCCCTATTCAGATTCCTCATCATCGGTCTAAATGGAAGATGCTCAATGACTATGTACATTCTGTTCAATGCTCTCATCTGACTGTCTGAATTTGTATATATCTTTGTCCCATGATTATTCTGTATCGTAGATACTCTTTTGCTTGTTTTGATGTATAATCACTGTTGTTTGGAAGCGCTCACATGCTGACATAATCAGCTAGAGAAGAAGCGTGGGGGTGGGGGGTAATTGGGTTTACTTTTCCTTATTGTATACTTGTTTTGTCTCTTTTGGTGTGTTGTTTCTTTTGTATGTTGCAAAATGAAAATAAAAGTTTAAAAAAAAAAGAATCATGTTCTCTTTTTGGGCGGTCTCTTAAAAGGGCTATGGTTAAGGTGTGGTATTTCTGCTTGTGTTTTTTCCTTGGGTTATCAATGCTGCTTCAATTCTGGGTGCTTCAGAGATGTGAATAAACAATGTAAAATTCTATGTTACAACCTTGTATGTTTCTGTAACAACTGTACATTATTGTGCGCTATATTGTTCCTATGTCTTCCTTTAAGATAGTCTCACTGAATGTTAAGGGCATTAACAATCCCATTAAGAGGAAAAAGATATATTTATATGGGCGCAAGGGATATGCTGACATCTTGTTTCTGCAAGAAACACATTTGAATGCAAGGGAATCTTTAAAACTAGATATGAAACCCTTCACACTCATGGCTTCCTCAGCTGCAAATCATAAAAAAAATGGGGTAGCCATACTAATAAGGAAATCTCTATCCCCTACTGTGCTACAAACCAGATCTGATATTGAAGGGCGTTGGACAATGGCTGTTATCAAGATAGGACTCACTGAACTGGGCTTCATCAATATTTATGCCCCAAATATAGAGTGCCCTACTTTCTTTAGTTCTATAGCGGCTCTGGTGCAAGAGGCATCCAGATATCTGACTATTATGGGGGGAGACTTCAACCTCACGTTAGACCCCTTGTTGGACAGGAAACCTGTGAGAACTAGTAAGGCCCCCAAAGCACACCCTGTTCTTTTGGCACTAATGCAGGAGTTAGGCTTAGTGGATATATGGCGGTTGCAGCATCCTGTTGATAAGGGATACACTTTTTTTCTCTCCTTCTCATAACTCGATATCACGTATAGATTTTTTCCTAGTCTCTAAGGGATTGTGTCCCATAATCAGTGAATCCAATATTCACGCTGCTCATATATCTGATCATGCCGCAATCTCATCGTCCCTATTAGAATCTTTGAGCTCCTCATCTCATACATGATGGCATTTTGACAGAGCTCTTCTTAACAATCAGGAGTTCCATGAAACCATTCTAGTAGCTATAGAGGAGTATTTTCAGTTTAACTCGCCACAGGTCACTTCAGGATGGGTGTGGTGGGAGGGTTTCAAAGCTAACATATGGGCCCCCATAACCAGCTTTGCTATACGTCATGCCAAACAATGTAAAGCAGAATTAGAATCCTTGGATAGGCAGATTAAAGCGGGGGAACACATCCTAGGCCGTAAAACTGATCATAATATTCTGATATGTTTACAATGCCTTAGATTTAGATATACCACGATCCTGACTACTGAAGCTTCACAGAATATTCAGGTGCAGAAAGGGAGGTATTATTTGGAAGGCAATAGGGATGGACACTTACTAGCTAACTCGTTAAAAGGTCACAAGGAAGCTTCTCGCATCGCTGCTTTAAGAGACTCCCAGGGGCAAAAATTGATTGTTGTGCAGAAACCTTCCATCATTTTTACACTCAGCTGTATTCTCAAGAGACAGAATTCTCTGAGGAAGTTTTTGAGAGATTACTGGCCAATGTTCAGAGGCCTATTCTAGATTAGGAAATAGCCGCAGTTCTCGATAGGCAGATCACGGTCATGGAAATTATCCAGGCCATTGATTCTATGCAAACAGGCAGGGCTGCTGGACCAGATGGCCTTCCGGTTGAATTCTATAAAATCTTTTCTAAAGTGTTAGGTCCATATCTTCAACAATACTACCGGCTCCTCTTGGAAGCGGATGCCCAGACTGGAGCGTTCGCCTCTGCGAACATTGTGGCTCTTAAAAACCTGGGAGGGATCCTCAGCTGGTCAGTAATTATCACCCAATTTCACTACTAAACGCAGACTATAAAATATTTGCTGCCACCTTGGCCGGTCGTCTTTCCAAATTAATTCCATCTTTGATACATCCGGATCAATGTGGCTTTACTGAGGGGCACTTTACAGCTGATAATGCCAGAGTGTTTTGCTATGTGTTGGAAGGAGCGTAAGGAGTGGAGGGCCCGCTGGTGGGATTGTCACAAGATGCAGAGAAAGTGTTTGATCGACTGGAGTGGCCTTTCTTATTTGCTGTCCTGAGGTGGTTTAGTTTTGGTGAAGGGTTCCTTAAACTAATTAAACTTATGTATGCAAAACCAAGTGCTAATATTTTTGTGAATGCAACTCAATCCAGAGATTTTCTCTTATGGCGTGGCACCCATCAGGGCTGCCCCCTTTCACCTATCCTATTTAATATTGCCTTGGAATCCCTGGCTCTGCTGTTGAGACAAAGTTCTGCGCTTAAAGGTGTGCCTATTGCTGGTATTGAAATTAAGCTTTCTGCCTACGCCCACAATTTATTGCTGTTCACTACGCCCAATTCAATGCTGGCTGTTCTAGAGTTGATAGACCAATACTCGGTTATCAGGATATAAAATTAATTGGACAAAGTCTGTAGCATTCCTTTTAAATTCATGAGTTTGTAGTGCAGACTTGACTGACTACCCTTTGGTATGGGAACCCAAAATGCTAAAATACTTAGGAGTTCATTATTGCCACCCACTTAGTGAAACTCTGCAATATAATGATGAGATTCTCATCACTACTGTATGAAATATAACTGTGAGATGGTTGCCAGTCTATCTATCTTGGTGGGGTCGTCTTGAAGCGATAAAGATGACTATCATTCCTAAAGTGAACTATGTTTTAGAAATGGTACCTGTTTTCCTTTCAGAAAAAACATACCGGCAAGTGGAAAGGATTATTGTCCAGTTTCTATGGAAAAACAAACCACCTAGAATTGCTCTTAGGAAGCTTAAGTTAAAAAAAAGAGGAGGGGGGAGTGAGCTTTCCTGATTTTCAAGCCTACCACTGTGCTTTTCTGTTAAAACAGGGGTCACGATGGGTTGAGAAGCCTAAGGGTCAACATCCGATGTGGTTTGATTTGGAAGAGAGATTGACAGCTACGTTTCCCTTGAGTCTCCTCCCTGGCATGGTATCTTCAGAGAGGTTGAAGTTTCATAGGGTTATAAAGGGCACCCAAAAGACTTTCCAGCAGTTAGCAAGTATAATTCCTCGGGAAAAATGCTTGCTGATGCTTATTCCCATTTGGTATAGTCCTTTTTTAAAAATTTATCATAATCTGTTTGCCTGGAAGCAATGGTTTAGCAGGGGTATTTGCTCTATAGGGCAGCTGATATCTGATGGTAAGTGGAAGCCATTTGTGTGTCTACAACATGAATTTGACTTGCCTAGATCCTCATACTTTTAGTGGATTCAGTTGAGACACTGTATAGAGAAATCCCTCATTGATATCAGGTCTTTACCTGAGGAATGGGGGCTACATAACATTATTGGAAAGGCCCGACAGGCCTCAGGGGTGGCTTCTTATTATTGTCAGCTGGTAGCCCATCGTCCCTTTCCACATTCTACTGGCACTCAGTGGATATGGGAACATGACACTGGGGACACTCTCTCCCCAGAGTTGTGGGGAAAATTTTGGGGTAAATGAATTAAAATTTGACAATCTGCCTTAGAACATAAGAACATAAGATATGCCATACTGGGTCAGACCAAGGTCCATCAAGCCCAGTATTCTGTTTCCAACAGTGGCCAATCTAGGTCATATGTACCTAGCAGTTTCCCCAAGGGACACAGGTTCCACAATGCTTGTATTGGTTCAAGCATTGATATCCTGGGTCCCTTCTTAATAATGGTTTATGGACCTTTCCTCCAGGAACTTGTCCAAACCTTTTTTAAACCCAGCTACACTAACAGCCTTTACTACATCCTCCGGTAACAAATTCCAGAGTTTGATTACACGTTGAGTGAAAAAATATTTTCTTTTATTAGTCTTAAATAGTTTACCCTGTAGCTTCATTGCATGTCCCCTAGTCTTTCTATATTCTGATAAGGTAAACAATCGATCTACGTTTACCCGTTCCACTCCGTTCATTAATTTATAGACTTCTATCATATCTCCCCTCAGCCGTCTCTTTTCCAGGTTAAAGAGCCCTAACCTTTTTAGCCTTTCTTCATAGGAGTATACTTCCATTCCCTTTACCATTTTGGTGGCTCTTCTATGAACCTTTTCTAAAATCGCTATATCCTTTTTAAGATATGGCGACCAGAATTGCACACAATATTCAAGGTGCGGTCTCACCATGGAATGATATAGAGGCATTATAATATCTTTTGTTTTATTTTCCATTCCTTTCCTTATCATACCTAGCATTCTATTTGCTCTCTTGGCCGCTGCTGCACACTGGGCCGAGGGTTTTAATATGGTATCCACAATGACGCCTAAATCTTTTTCCTGGGTGGTAGTTCCTAATTTGGAACCTTGCATCGTGTAACCATAGTTTGGGTTGTGCTGGTGTTGGGGTGGGCTGTTAAGGCTTTTGCTTTTTTTTTTCTATGTTCAAAGGAAAGTATTATTTCAACTGTATCCTTGTTTGATTTTTTGTTGTAACGTTTCCTAAAACTTAAATAAAGAATTAAAAAAAAAGAAACTATCATAAAGAACACAATTACTCAGCAAGTAGATAGTCATGGCTTAATGGGAGACAGCCAACATGGCTTTAAACAAGGAAGATCTTGTCTTACTAATCTGTTGTTTTTTTGAAGGTGTGAATAAACAGGTAAACAAAGGTGAGTCAGTTTATATAGGGTATCTGGACTTTCAGAAAGCCTTTGACAAGGTCCCTCATCAGAGAATTTTGATAAAACTAAAAAATCATAGGATAGGAGGCAGTGTACTATTATGGATCAGGAACTGGTTAAAAGATGAATAGTGGAGTACCCCAAGGATCTGTGCTGGGTCCACTGCTTTTTGACATATTCATAAATGACCTGGAAAAGGGAATAACATGTGAGGTTATCAAATCTGCAGATAACACAAAACTATTTAAAGTTGTTAAAACCCAAAAGGATTGTGGAAAATTGCAAGAGGATCTTGATAAATTGTAAGACTGAGCATCCAAATGGCAGATGAAATTTAATGTGGACAAGTGCAAAGTTATGCACCTAGGAAAGAACAACCCAAATTATGGTTACACGATTCAAGTTTCCACATTGGGAACCACCACCCAGGAAAAAGATTTAGGCGTCATCGTGGATAACATGTTAAAACCCTCTGCTCAGTGTGCAGCAGCGGCCAAGAGAGCAAATAGAATGCTAGGTATCATAAGGAAAGGAATGGAAAATAAAACAAAGGGTATTTATTATAATGCCTCTGTATCGTTCCATGGTGTGACCGCACCTTGAATATTGTGTGAAATTCTGGTTGTCTTATCTTAAAAAGGATATAGCATTATTAGAAAAGGTGCAGAGAAGAGCCATCAAAATGCTAAAGGGGATGGAAGGATGCTCCTATGAAGAGAGGCTAAGAAGGTTAGGGCTCTTCAACATGGAAAAAAGACGGCTGAGGGGAGATATGATAGAAGTCTATAAATTAATGAATGGAGTGGAAAGGGTAAATGTAGATTGATTGTTTATGTCAGCAGAATATAAAAGGACTAGGGGACATGTAATGAAGCTACAGGGTAAACTAAGACTAATAAGAGAAAATATTTTTTCACTCATCGTGTAATCAAACTATGAAATTTGTTACCAGAGGATATAGTAAGAGCTGTTAGTGTAGCTGGGTTTAAAAAAAAGTTTAGACAAGTTCCTAGAGGAAAGGTCCATAAACTATTATTAAAAGGGACCCGGGATATCACTGCTTGACCCAGTACAAGCATCATGGAACCTGTGTCCCTTGGGGAAACTGCTAGGTACGTATGACCTAGATTGGCCACAGTTGAGCTTGATAGACCTTGGTCTGACCCAGTATGGCATATTTTATGTTCTTATGTAGCTATGTTTGCTGAGGCTCTGATCATCCAAAATAGTCAAGTGCCTAACTTTAGGCTCATATGTTAGGTGTCTCCGGATGTGCGCCTTACTTATCTGGAAAAACCGGTATTTGCACTTGTAGATTACATACACATGGAGATGAACATCACACGGAGATGTACGCGAGGGGCATAAGGCACGGTTTGGGGATGGAAAACCCAAATTGAAAGGTAAAAAACCCCTTTGGACTGAACACTGATTTGTTGTTTGCAAAATGTCATTCTGCTACTTTAACGGAATTTGAAAGACATTCCACTATTATTGAGCGATGTTTTTTGACCTTTCAATTTGGGTTTTTTTGTTAAACATTGCCTGTTTTGTACTTTGTTTTGTGTTGGTGGTATGTTGCCTTTTGGTTGTGCTGCTCTTATAAAATTAGGTCATATCTAGAAGTGCCCCTCTGCAAGATGGTAGGCGCATGCAGTTTAGGCAAGCACAGAGAAGGGGTTAAGGTGGAGCATAGGTACAGTCAGTTTATGTGCATATTTTACAAAATAACTGCATATGCAATAATATCCTTGCCTTCAGTCTAGGCACCTTTTCTGCTAGTACTATTTTAAGAGGCTTTATAAATTAGCTGAAAGATGGGTATCTTCTAACTCTTTTAACCCTTCATGAGTAGAATTTTATAACACCTGTCATGGGCTTGGTGATGGAGAAGGCATCTATTTTTAACCTATTTTATAAAGTCACCTGGACAACCATCTGTCCTTATAAAATACTATCACAAATCCTGCAGAACCAGTTCCTGGATTGTGGACAATGACATGTATGACTAGTAGGGAGCCTATGTAAATGTTAGCATGTAAAGGACCCTTGTGCATGCCTATTTTAGTAAATAATACTCAAATTATGTCTCCAGCAACTGCTGTATCCAATTCCTCCCCTGACCCTACCTACTCTACAATGGTGAAGCTGGGTAGTGCCCCACCAAATCTCCTACCCTTCCTTCCTGGATCATTTAGACAGAGCTTGGGTATGCGGCTTTGGCAGTTGCAGGGTTGGCATTAAGGCAGATCCATAGGATTTCACATATGCTTACTGTATCTCTGAAGCTTGTTTCTTATCGGATTGCATTATATATTTCAGGGTGATGTTGGGTTGACTGCAATTTGGAAAGTGATATCTTTGTATTTAGTTTAGAGTTTGGAGGCTTGAAACAATTCATGGTTGAGGAATACCTTATATTAGAGAGTTAGATACATGGATGGCCAGAGTCACTCAAGCAAGAGGTTCTGACCACTTCCATAGTTTTATTTGAAGACTCCAGCAGGGGAATGAATTGTACACCTGATTGTAAATTATCTTAAAATAAAATCTGAAAAAAGGTGATTAATCACTGCTAAAAAATCCAAATGCATTGCTAAGGTCTGTCATCTGGACCATTTTGGCCTTGCTGTAACAATGTACTGGTGAGCCCCTGGTATGGTCATGAAAATACTTCTACCTACATGTCGAGTTTCACTCCATTAGTTATTAAAGAAATAGAACAGGAAGCATAGGGCATGGAACACTAGGATTACCATGAATTGGTAGTCGGAGCAAAACATCTAACGAATTCGGATTGAACGGAGCCTGAGTCATCGATTCTCCCTCTAGCAAATAAAGCAGTAAATCATGAACATATGAACATAAGATTGCAGAAAATCCATGCTAAAGTTCCCCAGGGGTCCTGCATTTGCACAACAACTTATTATTATCATGAGGGACACATTAAAAGGTTATTACATTTTATATTTTTTTTTCCTAAAGGACAGGCTAACTATACAAATACACTTGTTCTTGAAACTGTCTTATCAATGAAGAGGAAATCACCTGTCTCGAAAGTAAGTGAGGTTCTAATTTATTGAGTCAGTTTCATTTATTTATTGCATATACATAT